>JAJKFL010000002.1:13120000-13857500 GCA_021186555.1 Reticulitermes speratus
ATCCAGACTAAACACAAGCCTAAATCTTTAATATAAATTAATAATTTTTTTAACTTACTTTGTCTTCTTCCTGGACAAAAAAGTTTGTATAATTTTCGCAGTGTTACAAACACCTTGATGCTAAAATTCAGATATCGAAGAGAAACAATAAATTGCTGCGATTTGACAATTAACAAGGAATTAAATGACAAACAAAATAAAATTAACGGTCCATTTGACCCTGTAAACTCCATAAAGGCATGTGCGGGAGTAGGTTTTAAATCCAGTCTTTCTTAAACAAGGCATTAAGATGAAGTGGAGTTGTCAGCCCCACGAACCCTAGCTTTATTCTCACGGAAAGTTTTGTCTTTCGCTGGGTGCACCCCACAGCCGGTTTAGGCGCCTTTATCGGGAATGTAACCATGACCCCTCTATTCCTCAATCAGTAGCCCGGTCACTATACCGACTGTGATATCTCGGCTCTTGAAAAATCAGTACCAATAACTAAACAACTGACTTACAAACGTAAAAATCAACCAATTTTTTGTCTTATTAAAAATTTAACTGATCAAAATTTTAATCAAGTAACTAGAGAGAAGTCACGGAAATAAGCGACTGACATATATATATGACAATTGTAACAGAACAACTAACCAGCATTTTCTACGGCACGATGTTTGTCAGCCCCTTTTTGAACTCAAGTGTTTATCTATACGTTAACTATATTTTATCAGTTGTGGCGTCCAATGTCTTAGTTGGTTGATCCTTTGGTTAATGTGCTCGCTAGTGTCTGGGTGGTTAGTTGATCAATAGGACTATGTTAAAGGAGTGAATCTTGTGACATGCACTGCAATTTAGCTGGACGTTTTGTTGATGTCAACAACATTCTTGGTCAAACTGTATTTACTGCACCATTATTCACTTGTATGTATTATAGTTATTGATGGAGACCCTGAAATGATGATTTTACTACACATGCACGCTACGAATTTTAAATGTTGTGGAAAGACAGCCACATTATTGCTACGGTAAACCTAATAGAACAAATAACATGCAATAGGTGGTGCTGCTAACTTGATGTAGGCTATGAAGTTAAGCTCCAAAGGTGGACTCTGCGTCACTGGTTCTAGCATGCGTTCCCCTAAAATTGTTTGCTGTCGTCTTCTGATCCTATTCGTTACTACTGCCAGTTCTGTCCTCTAGCTTAGACAACAATCGTATAGCTTACGTTATTACTTAATATAGAAATGTCTACAAAGTGGTTTCACTTTCGAAGGCTGTAATCAAACGCATGACGACAGCATACAGGACTAAATTACTCTAGTATTAGGATGCTAGTAAGATGCCAGTATGATACGAGTTTCGGGATTCTCACAGTGAAGCTGACGAACGTTTAATCTTCTGCGGTATAATGTCATATCTATTGGCGAATAATAACCCACGTTTCGGAAAATCTTGCTGCCTCTATTTTCAGGGGCTTAAAGTCCAAGAAGAGACATAATTTTCTTTGCAAATATTTACTGATGTTTTGGAGAAACTTGCTGCCTCCATTTTCAGGGACAAAGAGGCCAAGGATAACATTAATATATTTGGCCCTGGAACTGCGTGTATAGATAGAGGAGGTTCCTCCGAACTTTCGGTAAATATTTGTGAATGTACGAATCATAATACACCTGAAAACGTGCATCTGAATTGTACGGGTATAGCGCCTTGTGCTACTTGTCTCCTGCAAGAGACGCTTTCCGGATCTTTGGTCGTTTTATGTAGCGACGCATAAAAGCAAGACGCTTCGTGATATACTTTATTATGGTTATTATTTCTCTCCCCGTCCCACTATCCGTCTTTGCTTCTTGCTGCAACGGAAGGTTTTCTAAAGAAGATTCTTGATTATCAAAATTCCTTTCTCTTTTATTCATTTAGTCTTCTTCTCACAAGACATCCTCCCCCCTCTCTTGAAAAAGCTCGTCATAAATTTACTGTAGGCCTATGTTATGCGTGAAGCAATGAACAGGATTTGTCAAACACATTCTAGGTTCTTTACGCTTATTTATCAAATTTGTATCAGTTTCTTATACTATGTGGTATCGATGAGAGCTGAAAAGACGACAATAAAAAGAACTGCCTTTCTTCCACAGAAAGTATGTTTGAGCTTAATTATATTTTTAGAGACTTCAAAGACTATTTTCCAAAACCGTATTACCTGATCGGCCTTTCTGAACAGAATTGTGTTTGTTATGCAGTAGGAAATAAATTTTGATACCTTGTTTAAGTGAACTTAGTGGTTAAAATTTAGTCCTTCACGCAATATCTGTCTTGTGTATTATTTTCATTAGCAATGGAATTTGGCTTGATAATAAAGCTATCAACTTATACATATTTTAAATAGCCCTGTCAGATATAACCTTTTATTTCTAAAAGTTTGGTATAGAACTTAACCGGTCATGTACAGAGTTACACACATCCAAAGTCATACTGCAGTACTTTGAAAACGTGTTACGTATTTGGATGTTCCGAATTCAAAATTCTATCAACATTAGGTAGCCTGACTGAGGTACTTGGTGGATTTCCTCAGTCCTTCCAGGCAAGCGCAAAAATATTTCCTCACAGCAAAGCAAGACTGCTTCTTTCCACAGCCCCACAGCTTTTCTAATAAGCTGATACTTTGCCGTTCGACACTATAAGTCCTAATCTTTTGACATCATAGTTAAACAAACCATAAACAAGCAACTTATACAGAGTGGCGCAAAAGTCTCGTCACACGGCTTTTCCATTGTTCATAGTCGAATGTCGAGTGATACCTGAGACACCCTCTATAAATTCATGTGTAATAACAAAACATTTCAGGTCTTCAAGGCTGTGAATGTTCACATCTTGTTTTCTGGATCGTTGCACGGTGTAGTATTAGATATGTTTACAAATAGTCCGAAGGAAGACTTTGTTTCTCCCTTTATTTATACACAGACAATGGAGACACTTTCCTTTCAAACGGTTGTACCGACATTCAAGATTATAATGCATTATAACCCAGGAAACCACAACGTAACTAGAGACATAAAATTAAAAATGAAGGCAATGTACATTTTGTCTGTTCGTAACTGTAGTAAGAGATAAGTGAGATAAACAATTCGACTCGTCTTTCTTTATTAAAGCTATCGCTCTAAGAAGTTTCTGTATAGGTCCTACATCTTCATAGCCCCATTGTTCATACTTACCAACCGTTAAAATCCTTTAGTGCCTTCGATCTTAAACACCTACCCCTAATTTCAAGCCTCCTTTCACCCCACACCCATCTCTCCTTAGTCTCTGATGCAATATTTCTATGTCTAAAACGTATTCAAGCGAACGTATTACGCTTCAAACTTCTATAGACTACTCGTATAATGCAGAAGAAATAGCTCGATATAGAAAACAGGAGAAGAGCTGGAAAGAATAGGATGATCGATACGAAAGCAGGAGAATGTAAAATAGGAACTGTGGTGAAAAATGGGAAAATAGTATCAGGATATTACAGTAGGAGATGTTTAATTTTAGACAGTGGCCGTTTGGCAAAACAAAACTCCAGATCCATATCAGAAAGAATAATTATTTCGTTGTTATGCAAATTAAAAAGTATTCTAGGTTCTTCTCTTTCATTGATTTCCTGTGTAAGGCATATCCCACTTAAGCACAAAATTCACTGCAGTGCTACATAAATTATCACTGGAGGGAGACTAAAATAGTAGTTTCTACCTGTAGGGCATAGGGACCTCCTAAGTACGGATTAGGAGTTTTACCACTAGTTTTTGATGATCTGTCGTACAAAGATTTTTGGTATAGAATAAATCTCTTCTGAAAAAATCGGTGCAGTAATTTTTCAGTTTTTCCAGGCGAGAGCCATCATAAACTAAGACTGATCCCTCCAAGTCCTTTCGTACTCCTCTATTGGTGGTGATAGTCCCATTTATTCGACCTATAATTATTATAATCGCAACTGCATAAAAAGCTAATCCGATAATCAAAAATCCAAACCTGAGGCTACCAAAGTCACTTCCTATCAAGTTTATTGCCCTTTAACTTCTATCCATTTTCTTATCTCCGCCATATTTGCAATAGATCGTGACATCAGCGCCGGCAGGATTTTTTGCAAGGTGGTGAACATTACACACATGTAAAGTGACCTGATTTTTAATGATCAGTGTTTTACAAGATAGCAGTAAATTTCCTTTATTTAAAACCGTTTATTAATCCATAGACTAAAACTGTAGGAATTGTAAAATATTTAGTTTTTTTCGTGGAATTTTTATTGTTTGGTTCAACAAAATATTAAGTATCAAAATTTCCAGGCGGTAAAGGCAGCAACTTGCACCCCTCTGCCCCCGCTCCTGTGTCCTGCCCATCTCGCCCTCAATTGGATATTGCTTATTTTGTTTTCAACATGCAACATTTTATCGTGTTTCTAATATGAAACTTGTAACATGAGAGACACATTACACCTACATTTTCATAATCCACATCGTCTTAACATAAGAAACAAAGAAAATGTACGAATTTTACAATAAAAACTGGAAAACATTTTTATCTCTGTTCACTAAAGCAAAACTCTTCTAAAGAATTTAATAAGACGCTAGGCGGAGCTCATAAGGAAGGCTTTTATAAAGAATGTAATTTAATGGTGGATATTCTTCCACTTAAGATGCTTCGGGGGCGCGTGCTAAATCAGGGCAGTCTAGTCTCCTTGATGTTTGTAACTACTTTTACCATGGTGGGTTGATAATATTGGATCACGTTATTGAAAACCCCTGTGGAATTTTTACCACCTCTCCTTATTCAACTTGTTCCGGCATGGAAGGAGACAGTCTTTACTGGCAAATTTAGCAAGTGCCCAGATAGGAACTTATAATATGCCACGACAGCTGCCCTCCAGATACCTTCTAAATCATTCACAATCAGCCTGTCATTTGACAGGTATAAATAATAACCACATTAGTTTCAAGCATTAACAAACTAAGGAGACCTGTTAATGCTATGGGTCTTCTCATCTTTAGAAACATTACTGCTATGCATCTATGCATTCAACTTGACCTTTCCCTATGCTACGCCTCAAGACGGTAAAAACTGCTGAACACATAATAAACTCAAGTTATACACTAATGTGATATGCTTAAATTTGTATTAGGACAGAATAAACCATAACTTTGATTTATATAAAAATAATTTGACGCAAGGACGTATCTAACACAAAAGAATGTTACCACAGCACAAAGGGGAAGTTGTAAAAGGTGTGGAAGGGAGCAGTCCAGGCTTAATTTATTTCTGCTTTTTACGTTACCTGTATTATTATTATTAATACTATTATATTTATGGATCTTGGGCCCATTTCCTGACTATAATCTCCCCTGTTTTTTCCTCCAATAATTCTTATCTCCGACCCACCAAACTGGAGGACCACATGGCTCTACTATTCGGCTTCGGTGACCCTGCTGATAGTTACACAACTGCCGGCATAGCCGCCAGCTTCCTTGCAGTAGGCAAAGGCGGTATTCTCTGGGGAGTGGCTTAATATTTATGTACCTTATTTTTTAGCTGTCATTATAACAACGTCTGACTGATTTTGATTACAAGTAAAGCCTAATTATTTTCTTAGGACTCTTTTGACGGAAGATGAGCCCCTCAAAATTTGTCCAGTTACGTACAGCAACACAACATATGAATGGCGAACACCTTTGTTACAGGGGGTTAAGGGTAATACACTGTATCTTAATATTACGTGCCAAAAATGTCTAATGACTTTTTATTAGGAGTTATATGAATTATTTACATTCTCAGTGTAGTAGTAGTAGTAGTAAAATTAATGACCTTTGCATATACAACACAAGTACACACATAAAACACCAAATTCACGACAAGGGCACAGCCGAAAACAAGAAGAAAGCAAAACATTACAATTAAATTAATATGCAACTGAAAGTTAAAAGATAAGTAAGAAACGGGATTATATATATTTATAATAAAAACACAATAATAATAGTAGTAATAATAATCTTTTTATGTGAGAAGCGACTTGAGTTCTACTCAGCTGTGACAAATGCGGGCTTTGTGGTGGATAAATTGACACAAGCAGCTTTCTGTTCAAGCTCTCCTGTTTTACACTTTCAATAATCACTTCATTCATGCTTCATATTCATATGCCCTCCAAGGTGGATACAATAGGCCCATCTGAGGCCCTCACGCTCACCCCACTCCAAAAATGATAATAATAGTGTTTACTTTGTAGACGACAAAGTAAAACAGGATGAGGTATATTATTGATTAGAGAGTTAGTCTGTACATTACTTTGGAGACACGTGTTTGGAATTTCGGTCGATAAATACACTGCTCTTTCGTGAAAATGTGAGGAGTTTCTAAGCAAATATTGTGATAATATCTTCAGAAGGGGTTACAAATAACATATCTTCTGTTTTTTAAAAAATGAGCAGATTATCAAAACGGTAATGCACCTGAGTTTCTGTGCGGGATATACGGGGTTCTAACTCGGTTAAAAGATCGGTTATTCCAAAAGTATAAGATACTTGATCATTCTCATTTCCACTTTTATTGAATTAAATTTGTGAAATTTTGCTGTTGCTTGCTATATAATACCTACCTTGTATTCATGATATCTATGGTTTAAAATTTACTAACGTTTTTTACGCTTTATTTACACACAGTGGGAAAAAGGACTAGATAGGATAAGCCATTGTTTCGATCCATCTTTCGTGCATGTGTACATGTAATTTCTTAAAAATTAATGCATTACAGTTACATTTCGTAAAGAAGGATTAAAATAAGGACAAATTTTGAAGGAAATATTTAAATTTGATCTATACCGTTACATAATTTGGCTTATGTAAGTAAAGTTCAAATCTTTATCAAAAGTCTCCAAAAGCTGCTCGTCCTAATCCAATGTATAATCCAGCTTCATTCTTTGTTACTTTACATACATCATTATCTCTACGGATCATGTATTGACAATACAAATCTATTGTTGGAAAGCAAATCAATCACTGCGCTACAATCCGGAAGGTCGCGGGTTCGATTCCCGATGGTATCATTGGAATTTTTCATTGACATAATCCTTTCGGTCGCACTATGGCCTTGGGGTCGACTTAGCCTCTAACAGAAATGAGTACCAGGAATATTTCCTGGGGGGTAAAGGCGGCCGGTGTGTAGGGCTGACAACCTTACCACCTCCATGTGCCGATTGTATAGAAATCTGGGAGCCTCAAACCTCCTGGAACCCTGATGGTCTGTCCAGGCCTGTAATGGGATTGCTTTTACCTTTTATAAACCTGTCATAATTATGAGCCTCGCACAGATGACCTAAGTTTCTTAAACTACTCAGTGCGACAATGTAGACCGAGGCAGGCCAGAACCTTTTCGATAAGCACACAGCTTCTGAGTCCTTCCTCTTTTTCTCGCCGGACGGAACAGAAAAACTTTTTCATAAAAGAAGAAGTATGAGAAATTTAATCAAAAATTTCCTCCGTCGTACTTTTGCCTTACTTGCCGCTACGCCAAGATTCCATTCATTTGAAATTGTAAAAGGAAGAGGGCTTTATTATAGAAAACGAACGACTTAAAATAAAGAAGATTGCTGCTTCATGCAAAAAAGGGTTGGTTCAGAAGAGAAGGGTTGGAGACGTGGAGGAAAGAAAGAGAAGATAATTGGGAGATAAATTAAAACGGAAATGATGGGAAAAATTGAATATTCTTATGCACATAACAATAAAGAATGAGAGACGTCGAAAAGAAATATATCACTCAGTAAAGCATAGAGTAGGGCACACAAGGCAAGAGACAGTTATTCGGAAATCTAGATCAATAAATTTACATAAAATTAGGCAGCCGACTTAAATCTCTGTCACTTTAAAAAATGTATTGTACGTGAATTTTTCCGAAATATCTTATTTTCTTAATAGTGATTTAGACGGGGTTTCAATCTCTAATTCCCTATTTAGTTTAGTGCTGATGGATTGTAATTTTTGTACATTTATGTTCTTGAAATTGTAAAGCTGTATTCACGAAATTTTTCTTCTATACTCATATTTTTTAAAACTACTATTTCGTTTCATAATCTCCGGAATTTTGTAGGTAAACATTCGCGGAATGCAAGAAGGAATTGAAATCCTGACTACCCTCTAAACATTGAACTGAAAATTTTCCCACTTAGATCTATAGGCTTACAGGATATAGATACAGCAATGAGGTCTATAGCATTTGTTGCCTTTACACAGATGCAGAAGCTAGGGATACGCACTGGCCGCCTAGCTATCCAATGTTTGTAATAGGCACAAATAATGGATTTGAGTTCTAATGAGTGGACATCGAAAAAATTTACAATATTTTTTAAATATTTCGTACGTAATTTTAAATTAAACACGTAATCAGAAAGACGATAGTCTTGATAGTTAGTTATTGGTCTTAGAGAATTGACATAAGGGTCATGGAAAATTATTTAGCATATTTAATATGATAATAACGCACGAGAAAGTCACCTAGTTCAGCTTACGGCCAGGCAGAAGGTAACTTAAAATATTTTGAGATTCTCTTCAATTCCTCAAATAAAATGTTTTTATGGTATTTTGAAATATGTGACAATCGCTTTCGCTGTGATTGTTATTTGCCTTTACGACCTTGACAACCATGCAGTCATGGTTTGTTTCTAGGCAGGTGAGATATATATTTTCTCTTGAAAAATATCCAAATCAACTCTGGGTCCCACCCAGGCTTCTAATAAATGGGTATAGGGGGAAATTTCCCAGGGGTAAAAGCGGCAGTACTAGATTGTTATATCTTTATTAGGGGTTCATTTTACGGCGCTGTCAATAACTAGGGCAATACCGGGTGACGCAAGAGTCACTTGAAACAAGATGTTTAGCATGTTTTCTCCAGTGTCAACTTTTGCGCCGCTGTGTATAGTGTCAAACGTTAGGAGTATTACTAATTAAAATACTGAAAAGATGCGGTTGTTGCTTGATGGCCTAATGGAGGGTTCTATCCAGGATTAGCCTGTAATAACTGAGGAAAATGGCAAAAACACTCACAACTACCGATTTTCCTGTAAATATTCTGAACTGACCTCTCCAAAAGAATTGAACTTGTAGTTTATGTAAAGAAGCGCTGTCTGTAACTCATATTGTATGGAGACGGATGTTCAGATTTGGAAAGAAAAAGCAATCGCGTATTCATTTTAGACACTGTCATCACATTCGCCTCAACGAACTGAGAAAAACACGAAAACCCTTAGATTGATTAATGTCTCAGCCGATATATGAACCGGTCACGTCGCAGGAACTGAAAAATTTCTGCTGCTACGGCTAAATTTATAGTGTTTTGTATCTGTAACAAAAGGCAATATAAAATTTTGTCTGAAAGCCACGAAGATATAGTGGAAGTGGGGGCGTAGCTCCACTCATTATTAATTCGGCATTATATGGAAGTCAGTAGTCAGATTCAAGCACCGACCGTTTTAACCCCTGATAAAGAACCCCGGGTACTATCTAAAGAGAAAGCTGGATGAGGCACAGGAAAAGTGTAGACGTGTCGAGAAGAAAATAATATTTTGTCTTTACCGGGATTCCGGCCCCGGATCATCCAATCCATAATATAGACACTGCCGCGATTGGACTATTCAGAATGGTTTGAGCTTGTAATAAAAATAGGGTTATGTAGGAGGTCCTACAATATCGCGAAGTATGTGCTCCAAACTGGAGAAAAATTACGACACGCGTCAAGAGTAACAGAACCTCTGTTAGAAGCTTGCCTCTTCGAACCAATAGTCATACTGGAAACAGTTCTTGCAGCTTTCAGGCGAATCATTGTACTGTATATATATCCTTTCGAATTTCAACCATTTACATAATAGAAATACATAAAAGGGTGCCTTAGTTTATACGCCCTGATTGTACTATATTCTGAATGCAAATTCTATCTGCTGCGTCCCTCTTCTTTCTATATTCTTAAGAAGACGCCCTTCTGTCCGCATGTCGTTAGTTTAAAAGCCTCAACGAACGAATGGGAATCGATAAACGTTAATGGACTCTGTAAAGTGTCGCGCTCTGGATGTAAACCCGTAGAACGAAGGTGACGCTGCGTTACATTCATTTGTCCACAGCTAAGAAAGATGGAGGAGGGGTGAAGGCTCCATCATCAACTTCACCATTTTCTTCATTCAATCTTCTTCATAGTTTTTGTGTTATTTCCGTAGTTTCTATGTATTCGTCTCTTTCTATGTTAATTTTACTTTTCCATTAAGAGGGGAAAAGAAGTGCGTTTCTTCTTCTTTTATCAGTAAACAAGCGATGTGATTAGTGTGTGTACAAAGTGTCAAACAAACGTTACTGCTTTGTTGCAAAATTTCTTCAACAGTCTTTCAAAGAAAGTTATCTAATTTATTCTCTCCTTGAGTCACAAATGTAAAGAAATATTTGCTTTTGTATTAAGCAGCAGGCTATTCAACAGTGACAAAAAACTACGATTTATCAAGTGTACCATTTATATGACATCCATTTCGAACTAAGGACTGATAAGTACTATACACAACGGTCTAATGACGTTATTGCTATTAAATAAGGAGACAGTGTGTGCCGGGTTATACTGCAAGGAGAGAAAATGAAATAAATACAAAAGTTTTGTTGGTAATTTCAATAGATTAAACCAGTAGTGGAAAGGCTTAGGAGTAAATAAGAGGGCAAAAACTTAAAAGGTGGAACAGGGCTTGCGGTAGCATCTGCATTCAGGGTTGAAAAATCAAATGGTAAATTTTTTTAACTTGACGACGAAATGCCGGATCCTAAAGAAGCGAAGAATTTGTTAAAATGTTGAATAACTTTTGAAATTTCAACGGATACCATTTACCATGGAACTATTTCATGAAACCTGGAAACGATGCTTAAGGAAATTGTAGTAGCTTTATGCGAGATATGAGTAAAACCAAAAACCCCTCCATCGGAATTGCCAACTTTCAGTCTTAAATTCTAAATTATAATCCGCGCCCCAGCTCCGAGTTTAATAAAAAAAACCGTGACCTTGGTTCCTTAGGTTCCTTAAGCATAAAGCGTCTAAGATATCTCGACTAATATAGGGCTTACGTTTCTCGCTCCATGAAATAAATACCATAAATGTTCTTGCAATAGACTGCCGTCGCTGCATTTCCATTCATTTTTAATTTTATTGTGCTTAAAAGGACATTTTATTTCATTCATCGCTGATCAATCTATGTACTTGATACGGAAGGTCCAAACGAAACAATTGGACAGATAATGAAATCTTAGTGGCTTATATTCCTTATAACACTGTCAGATATTTTCATGTGTTTTCTCTTTTACTTAACTTTATATACAAGAACCTTATGTCTCTCGTTATAAAATTCTAATTCAAAGAAATTACCTTCTTTCTTTCTTTCTTTCCCTTTTAATCACTCTTTCTCTTTATTTTTTTATCCTCCCCCCTTTTTATTTCTTTCAATTAACGGCTTTACATTACAGCTCTACCCGACTTCTCTTATTAATCCGCCCAGCTAACCTCTCCAGACTCTGAACGTTTACTAAAGGTCTTCAAAGTTTACTTCGCTGAATGCTATAAATAACTGAGAGTCATTCTCTCTGTTTTATTTTTCCGCCTTGTAGCCTTATGTCGGGAAACCTGCACTTACTTACACAACACCAGTAAAAGCCTTCAAAATAAAAAAAGTCATCTCAAGATGTCGGACTGATACGTTTAGAACATTTATCTCTCAGAACTTCGCGACTCGATTGTCAATTATCCTGAATTGGAAGCACTCTGGCATGAAAAGTTAGAATTCTGCGTTCACTGAAAGTTGTTCTTTTCCTCCAAGGAGTAGATCATGAGACGAATTGTAAATTTCAGTAATATTTTGGTCATTAGGAGTATTTTTAGTGTCACACGTTTGCATGGCTTGAAACGAATTAATGATTTGTGCGCTGCAACTCGACATTTACTACCACCATTTCCTCTGCGTAATGGAGGCTTTGTAAAATTAGAGACAATAATATTATGCAAGCTTTTAGTTAAATACCATTTTCTATACAAACAACTTTCTGTTCTTCCTATAACTTTTACTCCTTCAAGTAGATCATAAATACACAGCCATGTTTTCGTTCAAGTAGCACGTAATTTTACTCTACAGGAGACGTGCTGGTTGAAATTCGACCTATTCTAGACTTCGACATCAGTGGTCAATTTCACGCTTCGTTTTATTCCTGCGGAAATTTCCCTCCTCCGTCAGCATCAACTGAATATAATGCTGGCTACCGCATATCATGCCGAAAGCGGTCACGAAAAGAAAATTCCTTTCCCAACCCGGAAAATAATCCTTGACCTTACAGTCTAGTAAAATCGGATTATTAACACATGCAGTGAATGGCTGATCACTTCTGAGAAGTATTTCATGGAAAATAGATAAACCGAAACGTATTTAACTACGACGCCAATCCCTTAGGCGATCCGACACGACTTAGTAATTTATCTCTCCAACAAATTACTTCTTATGCAACCCGCAACCACCAATATGCCTCAAGATTTTGAGAGTAGACAGCAGAAGTTTCTTTTACATATTTCATGAAACGTCAATGTTCCTAAACAAGCTGTATCGTGTATAGCCTCTAAATTAACTGACCAACTGGTGCCAAGCTGGTTAGGCATGGGAAATACCTTACTGGTCCTACAGTAGCTGTCGGCCGGGCGGAAAGGCAGGCTCGCCAACGGTTCAATTTCCCCCTTTTCTTGTTTTTTTTTTCCTTATAATAGGCGCTTCATTTGTCCGGTAGGGCCCATCTCCTTCTCTTGGGTCGTCGGCCCAAAGAGGTGCTCCCTTCAATCCGTTCTCATGTATTAACATTTTTTATTGAAAGGTAGCCACTTCCTCCATGGACACTGGTAAGTACTCAGGTATAAATGAACACTGCGTGCAAGAATAAACTAACAACATGGTGGATAACTTTAATTGAATATTTGTTACTAGTGTACAACATTTGAGGTTATGACATCGGTAAAGCTTTCGTATTGTAGTGTTCTAGACTAGGACATCTTGTAGTCTGGTTCGTGGCTACCAACCTTTCGGTTGAATATAGGCTCCATATTTCAAGAAAACTTCAGCCCTAAAATGGAAGAAGTAAGTCTCTCCGAAACGTTCGTAAAAAATCTGTCAGAGTATATACTGTATGTGCCATGACGGTGCTTCAGTGTTGGTAACGAAAAATTAAGTTTTTCTTTTTGTTGTGCAGTTTTCTCGTTTGATGTTCTGATGTCCAAATATAAACAGGTATAGAACCGGGCCACCAGTTGTGAAAAGCCGGCGACTAATTGAAGAAATGGCACTGCCTAAGGAGTGAGTACGTAAAGGATACGACACCAGACTGTGTCGGGTTGTGTGCTATAAGTCACTCTAGCAGTAATCACACGGTATTTGCTGTACGGGACAGAGTGCAGATCGGGCTGTCTGGGGTGGTACAGACCGTCTGCTTGTACACGGCACTGGTCATGCAGGGTGGGAAATGGGGAGGATTTTAAAACTGGCCAAACTACCGCGGCTATAATACCTTCCCTTTCTTTCTAAAATAATAACATTAATAAAAAATGTCAAGTACATCCGTTATGTTTATGTAGGTACATTTGGTTCAACCGCTTCAACAGGAAGGACATAAAACAAGCTTTAAACGCTTGTGCGTTATGGCGACACGAAGCAATAGGAGTGAATCGCATATTTTTGTATACTTAATATTATACACACTCCGTGTAGTTGTTTTACGTATAAGTCTCTTTATTATTATTACCAACCACTGCACTATAATTATTTTTACTCCTATATGTTTCGGCTAACCATTGTAGCCATCATCAGGGAGTCATTTTCACACACGTGCGCAGGGTACAGTGCTGTGTAGTGGCTACTGCTGTAAACAATTAGTGTATACTTACCGTCATCATTGAAAGATATGTGTAAATTATTTACAGCAGTAGTAAGTATATAGTACCAATAATTTTATACAGTTTAAATTATGTATGATATTAAAATATAGTACGTTATTACTTAAAATATAATATATAAAAATATATAAGATGTATGCCTATGGTACCATTGCCTGGGGTCTCCACCCTACAAAATTAGAAGTGATTTACAAGGCATATATTTGGAGACAGGCTTTATATATATATATATTTCATATTTTATGTATTAACGCACTATATTTTAATATCAAACATAATTTAAAGTTTATACAATTATTGGTATTATAAACTTAATATTATTAATTCCGTACATTTTAACTCTATATTCACAATCCGACAAATGTACAATTTAATCACATTAAATTGTGTAATTTCACTGTCCTACATGTTTCGAACCCTTAATTTGGGTTCATCTTCAGGGACTCATTATCTCAAATCACATACTATTTACACCAACTGGTACAATTGTAGGACAGTGAAATTACACAATTAATGTGATTAAATTGTACATTTGTCGGACTATAAATATATTGGTACTATATAGCGACTACTGCTGTGAATAATTAATGTACATATTACCATTCACTGACATACTGTACGCTGCGCACGTCTGTGTAAAGTGACTCCCTAGTGATGGCTACGATGGTTAGCCGAAACATGTAGGAGTGAAAAGAATTATTGTGCAGTGGTTGGTAATAATAAAAAGATTTATATGAATCGCATATTTTTTTTGTGATAACGTACTTGATTGATATGGTCACTGTATCAACTGCTGGCGCTATTTAATAGCAATTATTTAAGAAATTATTATTTTCCTATGCGAAGAGAATTTCTCAGATCTGTGAGTACGAAAGCTATTTTTTTTCCTGAGATACGAAGATGTTTAGTCTGGTATATAGGTACCAATGTTTTGGAAGAGACTGTAGCCCCTATATACCATCTCGAAGCTAGAGGCAGCAAGTTCTACCGAAATATCTGTAAGTGTCCAGCAAATTACGTGGTCTAACTTGGTGCTTCCTTTTCTCATTTTATTTAAGGGCATTCGTAAATAGCACAGTAATGCAGTATTTAAATATTGGATGATTATGACGATAAATTAGGAAATGTGTAAACAGTAACAATCAGTGCCTATTTTAGAGTAAAGTTTTCTTTCAAAATAAAGTTCAAGAAAGCACAAAGTTACTTAACCAGCCTCCAGGCCAGGGTTCAAATCTGGGACTTTATGAATACAAAATATGTTGTTGGTTTAACCGCATACTTGATCCATAAGGGTCTAATAACGCTGCATCAAATGCAGAGGTTATTTTGTCTAATTAATTGTAAACATGCCAATAAGAAGAATATCAACAAGAGAGTCACAAGAAGTGCAATTTTATGCCCTTAAATTTTTTTAATGATAATGATTCAAGTCTTCTCGCATATTATGTTGTGTCGTTGGGTAAATATATCTTCGTTTTCTGAACAATCTTAGTGATTACGTTCCCAGAAAAATGGAAATTCAGCGACACTGCTCTGATATCATATCTCGCATTGTTAACAATATTTATCAAATTGCCTTTATTATAACATCACGGACACTTCGAAATATGTAGGTTGTTTAACACGTAGCAGCTCTGTAAATTCTGTCTTGGTTGAGCGGGACTTTGAAGGGGATATTCGTCACGTTGAAAGAAGCCTTCTGTAGCTCAAGTCGAAACACAAAACAATATGGCACACTGAGACGTGTAAGAAACACGAGGCATATAAGAAATGTTTAAAAATTTATGATGTAATATTCTGAAGAAAAAAGACGGCGCGGGATACTTGATGAACGTTGCGAAATAATACATATTAAATGAATCTTGGAGAAAGAATTTATGAAAATAAGAACTAGACTGAAGAGATACGCCATAAATCTTAATGACAGGCTTTTGTGAGCACAATAATGAACTTTAGTAGATTCATAAATCTATCATAAAGTTCGTTACTTAGTTGCTACATCAGGAGTCTGCAATCTTTAGCAAAAGCCTGTAGCCAATTTAAAAATTACAGTACTGTTATAGGACAACTGGCCGCTAAATAGTTAGTACACTCTTCATCGACTTATCGCATGGGCCATGCTAGAAGTTCCGCGGAACACGGGACGGAGACGGCTGTCTTCACAGCATATGGAGGGTCTGTGCCTTGGAAGAGTTCATTCACCTCCACCATCTGCGCAAGAAAGTAAACACACACCCCCAGACAGACGACGGCTGATTTTCGAGTACTGGCATGGAGATTAACAGAGCCGGTATCTAACTGCATACGTTCAATATTTATTGTTGCCTTGTCGCTTTTTATAAAGGAGGGATAGCTTAGGGTAACTGACCGGAGCAGAACGAAGGGAAGAATAAAAGAATGAACTCTCAAGAACGTGTACATGGCGGTACATGGTACACATTTTTCAGTTGTTCTCAGTTCCATAACTAAACATTTACATGATCACTAAGTTTTCACTTCAAATAGATCTTATATCACATTAACTGAGTCCTTCTACGACACACCTGCTCAACAAAGGTCTGTCTGTACCCAGAACGACTGGCGTTTGCTTAATAGAGGTTAGGCTGGGAACTTCCTGTATGACATACCAGTACAAAGTTCTCAGTGCTATGAATGTTAGGAATAGAGTCTTTTGAGTTACAGCGATGTGCGTTTTGGTAGACAGGAAAATTGTGCCTGCATACCGTCGGTATACATGTACTAAATTGCCCGGCGTCGCATTCTAGAAAACCGTAATCTTAAATTACTTTAGATTAACTGTTTTTATTTCTTTTACATATATACACACACGATGGAAAAATATATGTTATTAGTTACTGTGTTTCACTCTCGAAAGTGACGGATAGATTTTTAATTAAGTTGGATATTTGTTATTCATACTGAAAGTTATCGAGAGAATTTAATTTTGTGTATAATTTTACAAACCCCCAATTGAATCTAATCAGTACCTTAAAATGGTTCGTCTTTCATAGGTTCGTGCATTATCGAAAATATGTACGTTATTTTGATTTGTATAATATGTTTAAATTTTGCTTTTCAATATGATGAATATTTAACTAAATAAATGGTAAAGTAAACCAGTCCCTTTGCATAATCAAGAAACCGCAAAGACGTAAGTGTGAGTAGGCGTATAATTCCAACCATTCATGATCTCAAGAGAAGGTGAGTGCTTAGGTTCACGCCTTGGCCCTTGCAGGCAAGTAGGCACGCTATCCAATGAATAGGAGGATGGATGGTTTACACAGCAGGACTTGAGGTTGTGGAGAAGAGGGTATCGAACTCCAATTTTTCAGTGTTATATACATTAGCATAATATTTATACAGATCGAGTTATCCCACATCCCATTTCCGAATATTTAACTAACTAAGAGGAAATCCTAATATCTTGAGTGTGATTGTAGTAAAAAAAACGATTTATTTCTGTAAGAAACCTGTTCCAAATTTCGTCTAGTAAGTTTACTCTTACTCCCGTGTACGCTTTTACACATTTTTACGTTTGGGTTTGATTAATATATTGTGGCCGTGATAGTTCACTAAGTAAAGTGATTAGCCATGTTCTGGGCGATCGGATGCCGATTTTCGGCAGCGACACTGATTTTTCTTTTCAGTCCGGCCTTGTTGCCAAATGAGTATCTTAAACAAAGTGCAGAGGTGCTCCTTCCCCTGAGGTAAAGCAGCTGGAACATAAGTTAAACACTAACAGACTTCTAGCGCTGAGTTTAATAATGTTTGACTAAGTCAACTCCCTCATACGTCTTCATGGCAAGGAGCATAATTAACTTCAGAAATAAATTCATGTTTTGGGCAATATGTTGAAATACGTGAAGGGCCAGTGCAGCTAATTACATTTTAAAAAAGAAAAAAAAATACTTTTACCGTGGTTTGTTCCGGCCGTCTTTGCCACAGGAAGGGAAATACGGATCAAAATTATTTGCATGGATGAGAAAGTTGTTTCATTGCACTGGGAATGCGAGCATAAGGACTTAACAAAGTGGAGGGGGGGGCGTAATTGGTTCATAACGCGGAGGTAATTGCGTTCCTCGCGCATGCTGAAATTATTGGTACTGACAAATATGGTCAACTGCCCACCGCATACACCGGAAGGAGGCACGCATGATTACACGTGGAAATTTGATATTGTTCATACAGTGCATATTCTTACAATAAGTACATCCACCAACAAATGCACAGAATGGTACAACTCATACTTAAGTTTTAAAAAAAAACCCCTACATATTTCGGCACCGAGATGCCATCCTCAGGGGGTTACAAGTAAAAAGGGACATAAGCCAAACACCTTAATCTAGGTAGTAGTGCCAATATTAAGATGCTTAAAATTTTAAAATTCTAATATATAAATTGATATTTTAGAATTTTCACATTTGAAGTATCTTAATACTGGTATTCCACTACGTAGATTAATGTGTTGGGCTTATAGTCCTTTGCACTTTTAAATCCCTGAGATGGTACCTCGATGTCGAAACATGTAGGAGCTTTTTAAGACATGTATGAATTGTATCTTACTATTCGCACCACACTTCCTCATTCACGTAATCCGTTTTCTAGTTACTGCAAACGAATGCAGTCTTAATGTTTTATCGTCCGCCCGAATTTTGTTTGTAGACATTTGTTATGACCCTTGGAAAGGGTGACGGGGCATTTGAAATGTCCCTCCCTCCCTCTTCAAGAACAAGAAAAATGCAGGGCAAAAAGATAAGTAAATTAATGTCAAAGTGGGATTCGAAAGACGGAAATTTCTTATTGAATTTAGTCAATTATTAGCTTCTGGAGAAACTTATGGTCCATGGGCTTATTTTTTTTTCAGCTGATTAATTTATTTAAATTTCTGGTTGCTACTTGGTTAGTTAGATTTGAATTAATTCATTGTCTAAGAAAGGAAGATCGACATGTGCAGCGACAAACACAGACTTTCGCTGAGCTAAACTATCACGGACAGTCAGGTTAGCACAGTCAGTATAGTGATCAGCTACAGACTGGTTTCGGACGCAGGCAGGCGAAAAAATTTTATCTCTTCTTCAAAACGTCCAGACCGCCTGATGGAGCCAGTCAGCCTCCTATTTAATGAGTACCTGGGTCTCTTTCGCCGGGGGTAAATTAGCCGGGACGTGAGGCTGACTACTCATCTCCACCCAGTTCCGAAGTTAAGAATGAGTGCAGCTCAAACTCCCCTCGTCCTATATGCCATTATGACGTTGAAAGAAATAGTTTTAATTTACTCATCTACCTATTTCCTTTAGATAATGAGAACTCCAATTACATTAGCCATATATGTTGCTAGTTAGCTACTTAATATTTTTATATGTTTACATGTTTTATATAATTAGTCCGTCTAACTGTATTTTCTGTTTAGTTAGATATTCGGTCATTTATCATTACTTTGTTTTCTAATGGAAGTTCAAGTTTCATGAATTTTGAGGATCTAAGTAACAACAATTGGAATTCTCGGAAGGACGCGGCGTTGGCAATGGACTGTACCAACCCCTCCCCCCCCCCCCCTCCATTCCTCCCAGTAGCTGGAGCCATAACTAAAGGTGCTGGCGATGAGCTGGGGATAAAGAGAGGTCCGAAAAACTCGCATGACCAGTTCTTTAACACAGACTCCCAGCAACATATGTCTGCATGCACGTCCATCGGTGTGTTTATGACCGCTTGTCCCAGCGAGCAGTATCGGCATAAATCACATACTTGTTTTGGAGCCCTGTAACTGCGACTTGGCCCTTTATTATAGATGCATGAAGGTGTAAGGGACAGATTTATTTCAGACAGATAATGCTTTATACCCTACGTCCTTGATTGTTACTTATTACACGTATGACAGCGAGGCTTGGTCTGAAAATTCATCTACAATGTTAAAAATGTCTTGTATCATTTTTCTTCTAAAGACTTTCCACAAACCCATATGTGAATTAATGTATGCTATATGAAGGATATGGGCCTAGGGGTTGGGAGATGGGGGTTACAGGATGGACGCTCGGGAGGTTGAAATTCTGAGGTGGGAGGGTGAGTAAGGAGTTCTTTCTAATGCTATTTTTATTATTTAGGGGTACTGGCAATGCCCTTTAGCATATTTTCTCTCCTTCAGTGTACATGGGGGGAAGGGACAAGCAGGCAGGCAGGCAGGCCGGACCAGTATCGTGGTGAGAAGTGCACGGAACACATGGGGTCATACCTGAAGGCCAAAGTTCCGGAAGGATTTCTGTACTTTTTTATTTATATGTGCCACTGTGCGTGTCTGTGTGCGTTGCGTCAAAAAGTGTGTAAATAGTTCTCACGCCCTTTTCTATAATATTTAGTGGAAGAACGATTTAAGACGTTTCACTTCTTCCAACATTTTGTTTCTTAAAGTGTTTTGATACTGTGTGTATGTACATGCGGACTTCACTTTTACATATAAGACGTATGATTACAGTAAATTTATTGTTTATTTTACAAAGGTCTACAACATCTTACCAAGTCAAAACTGTTTTTGTTGTTTAAGTTATTTAACAACACTTTCTCAATTGATAGGTGTTACAACGTTGCAGAGAAAGGCTATTTTGAATATTTAACTGCTGCAGCATGTAAAATGTAGCAAACAGCGTACTGGAATCTTAGGATTATTAAAAGTAATGAGACATCCGGAACACCAAACAGTTGTGTCATTATTACACAGCGACAGTCCATCATATGAGTACAATATTTAAACTAATAGTCCCTTTTCAAAAATTTGTCATAATGACGTTAAATATTGAGCATAAAAAACGTCTGAAAACTTTTAGAATTCGCAGCTCAAAAAAGAACGACCGTCGGACTAACTACAATATAATGCAAGGATAAAATACGTAAGCTATAGCATCTTAAACATATTCACTTTTACTGCGAGATAAAACCTCACAACAGAGTTTTATGTGTTCTTAAGAAATTTATTATTCCTCTTATTTTGATCACCATTATCATTATTATCTTTATCATCATTATGATACGGGCTGTAGTTCTAGATTATTTTGTTTCTTGTTAGTTGCGTATTACTTGATATAAATATATTCACATAGGTTTTTGTGCAAAAATTCTCAAAGAAACTGAAATCGAAAATAAGGTTCTCTAGAAAAAGTGCCTAACATAATAAAAATATAATTTGTACTTAAGTCTACGTACAGCAATGGATAGAAGAATAAATTTGTAGTAAGAAATGGGTTAAGTTGTGCATAAATTGCTACTTGATAATGGAAAGGAATTACTAAATATTACATTTTCGACAAGGATATATAGAAATATAGGCTTTAATTTGTAACACGCAAGTACTTCAAACGTTTTCAATTTTAAAGGATACTACTTATTTTGGTATTAAAATGTGAATTATCGGAAAGAGTATGATAAATTAACGTTTATGGCTTTCATGGGTTGGGCAAAAAAAAATCTCCTCATAGTGACGCTAAGTTTCTTGACTGAGTTTTGTATTATCATTCTCGAGAATTCACTTGCAAGGAAAGACTCCCTCCAACCCTAAATTATGAAAAACAAACTGCGGAAAAGTTAAATCCATAAAAGTCTCTCATTTTAGCTTATGGTTATTCAAAAGGTCAAATTGGGAGAAGAAAATTTGTGTGGTTGCGTGAAATGCATGGACTTTCTTTTTGTTCAAGTGTGAAGGAAACTTATGGAATTTGTAGTGTGAGAGGTTGGTGGCGGTAGGTTAGAGGTGTGAGTTAGAAGGAGATGGAAGATAAAAGGTAAAGAAATGGCCTAATAAGGATTTGGTGACTGATGAAGAAAGATTTACAAAGAAAGGAGAGTAAGGGTGTAAAGGATTAAGGAGAAGTTTTGGAAGAATGGATGAGAGGCTTCAAAACTTTACATGCTGAGGGGCAGAGGGTGGGATTTTAGAGATTAGATTGTGTCTTTTTGTGAACCAACAGCCTGGGCCAACTTATCAGTCGTAAAAACGATCTTATATTCAATGTAACCCAACAGCTTGAAAAGCATGTCACATCCATGTTTCACTCCTTCGAAAAATTATAACCTACCTACGAAACAAAAAAAAAACAAATTTCAGAGGAGAGAAATAATGAATAATGTCTTCAGCGATGTTAAAATACCGTTAATATTTCGTAACTTTTTCAGCCTTACTTTCTGTTGCACAGTATGTGAGAATGGCAATCAACAGAAAATAAAGGACGCCAGTTAATTAATACATAATTTTATTAAAGTAAAAATAATGCCTTAAATGATATTTTTTTACCACAGTTCTCATGTTTGCCACTTTAATTGTTTATAACTGGAATATGGTGTACAGTGTTGAGTGGGGTCCTAAATAACTTCCATTCCAATAGGCCTTTATGACATCTTGCCGAATTAAGTAGCTTCTTCTGTGTCTTTAATGTACTTAAAATATATGTTAATTCAATGGCGGTAACTAAGAGCCTTTTAATATATTCTTACACATAAAATATTTCTGGGGACATTCCACTGCCCACCGTCATTTTCAAATATTTCCCTCTCAGAACAAAAAATTGCAACTACATTAATTAAATTATGTAAAGTTTTTAGTGAATATCGTACTACAGCAGCCACGTGCTTTTCCTTTCTCGAACACAGGACCACGGATTCGATTCCCACTGGCTACAGGCT
Organism: Reticulitermes speratus; assembly: GCA_021186555.1. Taxonomy (NCBI): domain Eukaryota; kingdom Metazoa; phylum Arthropoda; class Insecta; order Blattodea; family Rhinotermitidae; genus Reticulitermes; species Reticulitermes speratus. The sequence goes on from JAJKFL010000002.1 coordinate 13,142,609, forward strand.
TAGATCTGTGTTGTTTTTACTACGACATACTGATATCTGTTGTAACAACAGGAAAACAATAATAAACCCTAACCCTTGGGCAGTAAAAGAGCAGTGATAAAAAGAGATAAAATGTATTGTTTCCAATAAGCCAACCCATCTCTTCCATTGGAGTAAATGACGATTTACATTATTTTTCTGGAAGGCAAATTACTAGTGATATATTTCCTAAAGAAAGAGCTGCCGATATCCAGGGGACGGTGATGCTTATTCCGGGTTCTAAGTTTCAAGATGTTATCTAAAGTAACATTGAATTTATTGCGAACTTAAAATTCAATATTAAATTAAAGAATCAGTTTGGTAGGCTTATGTTTTTTTAAATTTCTTACTCACGTTTAAGTCACTTTTGTTGTTGGGTTTTCAAACTCCATTAAAATTAAGGATGCCTCACAAAATTAATTTTCGAACCATCGTACTAGTGGCTATTTCGAAAGAGACAATTGTTACGTGAAACAAGCATTTGATGGGATTTGAAGTTATCACGAGGAGAGAGTTGAAGAATGAAGGCCATAATTTTGTAATTCGGATTGTACTACATTTACGCGTGATAGGCTTATATTATAAGATTATATCAGGTTATATGCTAGTAATGCTTCTTGTAATCTTTCGAATGCTAATGTCACTAGCCAATTTTACTCCAAATACATTCATTTTTGCAAATACGGTTAAGAAATTTACCTCCTATTTTCGGTTTATAAATCTCAAATTAATTTATACAATTGTTAAAGAATGAAAGCATAGTTCTGTGGACATAAATAAATAGGAGAGGACGTTATAGAGTTCTTAAATATTTTCCAAAAAAGATTTAAGTTCATAAGAATCAGCATTTTATTAACAATAACTTACGAAAGAATCTATATTGAGAACGTTCACAGTAATTGACCTTCATAGTGATAAATCCAGAAAAATATTAATTAAGATATATTTTATAGAACTGTGTTATAAGCGTAACATTTGTTGCTTGTATAGTTGGTTTGAGTGTCCTCACGATATACCTGTGCCAAATTAAACTGATTTTGTAACCGAATATAATTATAACGTTAGTAATTTGGTGAATAAGGGAGATAACATGAGTTTTCTAAATTAAGGGTGTTTGTTTTGTACTGCTAAAAATTAAGGTTCTTTACTTCACATTTTCACAATGAATACACTTAACGCTATTATTGCTACTTTCCAAATATTTATTAAAAATAGGTCAGATTTCTTTGGCTACCGTCTTATATTTTTTATTTGACAATTGAGGATTTTATTAACTTAACTTGCATTTAATGCAATATGCCTGTATGGCTTAATCACTAAAGAAAGTGACCATAATCTTGACGTAAGAATTCGATTCTTCGTAGCAAAAATGGGTTTTTTGTGCTTTTTGGGGGAAAGACTGGAATGTTATGTAATGAAACAAGGGTCTCTGTCGCACCGACTAAGCGGTCATGTGCCATTTTGTAGCGAGGTATACAGACTTATACTCATGGCCACTATGCGCATTCTTTACCTTTTTTTAAGGCTTAAAATGCAGACTATGCTGGAGGCCACTCTGTAACGACAAATAACACATGATACTGCCTCTTATTCAAAAGGTACCATATTCGATTCTGTCAAAAAACTCTTATCCTAAACGAGATTTTGATGGTTTTCCTCTCTATGCAAGTCTATAATCTTTCCTTAAAATCATTTCTAATTCTTGAAAATAATCATCATGATTATTTTTTACCTTATTTATAAATTTGAGATGGGGCTATTAAATAAATTAAAAGCCACAAAGGAAGAAGTAGCCAAATATGATTAGATAAAACAAACGTTAAAATAAATTTATTTTATTACAAGTTTTTTGTTAAAAACAAAAGACAGGGACACTGCATTTCAATTAAATGAATGAATGTTGCTGTTCCTACTTCATCGCGCCTAAAGAAAGGTCTCCCATAATAACAAAACCAAAATGAATATTGATCATGAAATAGAAATAATAACTCGAAATAGCCTTGTAACTACAATTTCAGAGCACAAACAAAGTTGCGTTGTATTGGCATTGCCAATGGAAACAAACTGCCATATTAGATATGTTTATATTAATCGACAATTTAGCACAGTTCAATAGGCGCCACGAATTTCCTTTGTTTCTGGTGTGTTTGTTACTCATAGCATGTAATTGTAATGGACGAAAACTACATATAATTACTGAGTGAAAACATATCCTGCAGTTTCTTATTAAACATAAAGTTTTGTAACATATGATCTAAAACTTAATGTATGGTATTATTCTCATCGCGCTCGTGCCCCTCACCCCTTTATTAGGTGAACACCGCTGTGAAAATGAACATTTTAATTAGATGACCAATTAAAGTAAATTAATGCTTAAACTTGACCTTACTGAGTGGAAAATATACACATGTTAATAAATGATATACATAGTGATTATAAAATTATAGGACGGGCTTAGGCCTAATTTTATTGGCGTAGTGGTAAGTACATATACCACCTGTGTTTCAGTTCATTGGCCCTGAATTTTAGGCAGTGTGTATTTCTGGGTTTTGTTTGTTTCTCAGTGAATACATTAATAACGTTTCAAAAGATTCGTCTTTGATTCAAAAACTAAAGAGAATTTTATAGCTCTACACAGATGAATTCAAATTTGTCCAAGCATTAGAGAAATTATTGTTCTGATTCTGTTTTTGTAGAAGTCAGAAAATACGCAAGAGTCTGTATAATTTTATTAGACAATTTCAGGAACTGCCTAGTTATTTTGAGATATTGAATTGCTATTATAAATTGTTTAATTATTTTGGATTTTTTCAATTATTGTCAAAGTCAAAAAAACCTTTCAGATAAAAGAGGCAAGATACTATAAATATTTTATAATATTTAACTGTTTTTTGTACTGTGAATTTTGTCTCAGGAAACTGATTTGAGCTTCACGTAAAATGGAGGTTACATCTGACAGATGCAATAGACAATTGAGCTCGCCCTTTTTTTAAGTCCGTCGTTTAGGCCTCTTTTCGGAGCTATAACTTAGTGACAGAAGAATCCACCTTCATCGAGTGTTTATTTTCTGTGCTTCTTGAAAGTAACAAATAAAGATTCACAAAATATGTATATGTTTAAGTTTAACGTTGGACTTACGAATGTAAAATGTATTTCCACGGTCTAGAAAAACTCATTGGGTTTTTAATACATGTTAATGGAGGGTTTCTGAAGAAATCGGAAGCTGAAAGTAAGGCTGGAAAAGTTAATTACGCGCTTATTCATGTTACACAAAGACTTCCAAGTAGTGGCACATAAATATATATGTAGAGAGAGAGAGAGAGAGAGAGAGAAAGAGTCTGAAGAAATATATATATACACATAAGCGCTTTCATAACGCGTTTCTGTCTCTTTTGCATAAAAATTAATTGATGTTCCGTTATTTAATAACTTTATTTCATCTGCATAATTAATACGCACTTATCTACAAGTGGTAAGGTGTTTCAGGATTGTAAATAGGAAATGACGTAAAAAATCATCGATGCATATTTTATTGTACTATCGTAATATTTCCTGTGATGGATTGAGAGAAACCACAGTAGGTTGTAGGCCCTGTAAAATTGGAAGCAGGATTTCTTGTCACCCGAATTAGGCCTTCCTTTTTATGAGAAAAGGAAGCTGAAGACAAAGTAAAATTTTCCCTGTACACATCGTTAAGGCATAAGTGGTAGTGGAGGCATAGCTCCTCTCTTTCTTAACCTTGGAAGTGGAAGGAAGTATAGGGTCAGAATTGAGCCCTGGCAGCTATAGCCCTGGGAAAGGGCCCTCGGTAGGAGGGTGGCTGGTCCATAGAGCGTCTTTGGCTGATTTTAAGAACAGAGAGTCTCTTGCCTTTGCAGGGAATCGAACTAACCTACACTTGAAAAAAAAAAAGAAGAGTCCTTCAAATTTAAGCATAAAGTCACAGCCAAGTAAATTTCATTAATCTATGAAAATAAACGGTAAGAAATTCAGGAACATGTACCTGGTTTTGAAACATGTCATGCCACCCTCATCAACCTCGCCTATGAAACCAACCGGCACAACTAATTCCTACCAGTTTGTTGAAACTAATGTAGGCCAGCTGAGCGGAGCACTAATCATCCCGAATTATCGTTTCGTTCTTCCAGATGCATATTCTTACCGTGATCCTCTTCTTCACATTTTTCTTTCTACTACAAGAAAAAGGTCTATCATTTATCTACAGAAAAGTGACAAGGGTAATAATCTAACATAAGGGAAGCGATGCAAATAAAAACTGAACCATCAACGGGCAATGGACAATCTAAACCTTAGTGACGAGTTTTTCAAAGGATTTGGTTTTTTCATTTTCTGGTCGAGAACTGCTAGTGTCCCCCCCCCCCCCCCACTCTGTGTAGTACCATTTGTTGTTAAGTAGAAAGATCGTTAAGGCCGTCCTCTGTTCTGGTGACTTGGAATCTGTTCAGTAGTGATCCATATTCCGTTGTCTGTGACTTAACACCTAGTTTGGACAGAACAAGTTTGTAATTTTATAATATAATAGAGAAGTGTCGTTAGTAATGGTTTGCTATGTTTTAAAACTAAATTAATTAGAGATGGAGTGGCTATAGTATAAGGGCTAGACAATAGAGGAATCGTGTTTCGAGGTCCAGCTAGGTCAAGGAACGTTACTTTTCGAACATTATAGACAAAATTGGAGGCCCACTCGGCCTCATATTGAATGGAAACGGGGGCGATTTACTTGGGGACAAAGCGCTCGGAGTGTGAGCTTGGCTTTTCACATCCATCTAGCGCCAAGGTTAAATATGCGTGGAGCTCGCAGTCTATTCCTTCATACGTATTCATAGAATGCACAAGGAAAACTTTACGTTTTACCTGATACTGAATAAACAGATAATTAAATCTAAAAAAATATTCGGTTGTTAGTATCCCCTACTTACAGATAAAACCTCAAATTTTGTAAATTCTTAATTTTGTTCTGGTCTTGATCTATTGCGCTACATCTAATATATGTATTAAAATAGTTCTTGCCGTGTGAAACATATATATAAATTAATATTCGTAATTTTTTTTTTGGAAATAAAATGGCACGAAATTCTGTAAAGATAAAATAAGAAGACTTGAAAAATAATATTTAAAATTAACAGTTTTATGGCAGCAATAGAGGAAGTTAACACTTTTACTAAAATCGGACATTTGCATTACTCATTTCATAATTTCTTTATTTTAGTGTTATTTTTTATATTTCATTTTTATACACCAACGCTCTTAACATAAAACTCATTTATTCTTTTCTCCATCTATATTATAGAAAATTCATACAGGGATGATATTTTGCTCGCGTTCTTCTGCCACAGGTACTTCCGTGGCCATTCATTGGTACAGAAATTTAGCCGATAATTTCATATGTGCATAAAAGTGCTTTTTATTATAGCTATGAAATACAAGGACGGAAAATGTCATTGTTTATAAAATAAAGTGCAAAGAATTAATCAGGATAATTTAACGAGAACAAATTTTAATCAATCTCTAAATTGAAACAGCTCATGGAATATTGTCTTTAGTGATAGAAAATGAATAGCAGATCTTATTGGTAGTGTAATAAGGCTTTTACATAAAAAAATTATTCTCTTCTTGTATGTTAAAAGCGTTTCCTGTTCACGGTTTTGTATTACAGCTATTGTCATCCGAAAGGAATGCGCATGCCCAAAGGATTGTAGCTTCGAAACCTGTTTTAAAAAGGCCTTTTTCAAATAGCATCTTGACCTAGGTCAATCTAAGGGAACAACGAGGTATTGCGGGTACTCTGAGGGAGTAAAGCCAAGTAGGAATAATGAAGGACCTGTTATATGTAGTAGTTGTTTGTCCGGGTCATTTGGCTTTCTAATATCCCTTAAAAATTAATGTGAAAAAATTTTGCTAAAGGACTGAAGAGAGGAGGCGAAGAAAGAAGGGTTGAACTATCACAGTGTGATATCGTATAAGCCATGCCCCTCTACCAGTGTGTTATAACTTACGGGCCGATATTCAGATGGGACTTTGTCAAATGCAGGATGGGCGGAGTTAAACGAAGAAGAGAAACCTGCCCCACGACAGGACATAGCCGAAGTAACGAAACAGGTTTCCCTTCGCCACAATATCCTTCAATTCAGTATTCACAAAAATATTCTGCTCCTTGTCTTCAGATATGCTAAGCCTAAGGTACTAGTCTGATACTGTGTTCGTTGTGCTTGTGTCTGGGTGACCTCAGAAGAGAAATTTGTGTTTTTTCGCCTGGCATCAGTATTGTTTTCAACTCCATTCAAACAACACAAATCGTCCGGTATATCTGTGCAGTGTTACCTTCTTTCTGTGACGTAAGTTTATTGGGGCAGCTGTAAGAAGCTACGGGTGAATATATACGCATATTAATAGATTATTTTCCTCAAAATATAGGCTATATTTCTTATATAGTACGTAAAGCTGTTCTGATAAAATTTAGTCAAAACAGTGTAAATAAAACTTTGTCTTTCTCAAAGCACTTGCTAAGTCATTTCCTTAATTACTTTTTAACTGTAAATATCGAATTTTGACATTATTTATTCCGTGCATTTATTGGTTTTATAAATGAAATCTAGAATTTTGTTTAACTTAGACGTGGAAAATATTTCTGAAGGCGAGATTTCACTCAAGGTGAAAGGGATTTGTGGAATTTAGGTATGCATAAGAAAATACGTAGAAATGTATGGAAAACATATTTCATTTTTTAAATGGATTTAAATTTGTTTCATGTGTTTTATAAAACATGTTTTATGATAAACTCAACCTAAGATTAACATTTGGTAACCTAAGGTTAAATGCAACATTTTAAACTCTACATCTTCCAATGCAAGTATTTTAAACTTTGGATTTTGAATTTCATGCATCTGTATTTATGTGTTATTTAAGAGTGTTTTTCCCACGATAAGGCTCGACACCCCCAGATGTATAACTAATGACTAATGAATGTAGCTAATGCAATTATAGTGCTATATGCCCTGTGCATGCCTACACACAAAAACAATTCATATTTTTCTGGTGATAAGCAAATATAATTTATAATCTCTCGACACGTTCTTGCATGAAAAACAGAGGGGATAAAGGAGACTGAAAGGATAATATGTAAGAAACTTCCTCTGTTTTCTGACGCCATATAGGTTTCTATAAATTTACAAAATTTTCAGAGGAAAATCACACGTCTATTTTGAATGTAGATAAGTGAGCAGAGAATTTCTCCGTAATGTAGTAAAATTATATTAAAATACACGGCGTCACATCTCAGAAGATAGTATTCCACAGGAATACTTTCTCACTTGAAATTATGTAAATATACTTGTACTGACGTTAGGTTAACTGCTCTTGTTTACACTTCTAGTTTGGGAGTTGTCAATTTAACCATTGCGACAGTTTGTTAATCTTGAAGTCTGCATATTTCTTTCCGGAAATGAAGAAACTTTATGTAACTTGTATATTACGAGATTTGAAGTTCTCATAGCTCTTAGTATGAAGATTCATGGCTTTTGGACCTGGCGCAATGCGGTCCGGCACAAAATTACAAACATTGTGGAGAAAAGTTTTGCCTCTATCTCCCACTCTAAAGCTGAAGGCAGTTGTTTCCTCCGAAACGTCAGTACACTTCTAAAAAACAACACGGCGTCAAGTTCCAGAAAAAGATCATTTTATACTGAATATAAACTGTAGTTTTTTTTTAGGAGTTATAGTATCCTGTCGTCTTGCAGGCTACGTCACGCATGAAAACCACAATCTAAAATTTCACAAAGAGAGAACTTCAAATATCTCATTGCAAAGGCGTACAACTTTTAACACCTATGTCCTTACGACACGAAAGTTCATCTAAATCTAAACATTGTTGGCGCATTTATCTTATTTGCGTTTATTTTATCCTATCAAAAAGGCCACGTAAAATAAAATACTTTATTATTTCTAATTGTGGACTGCTATTGGGTTACCCAAATAACTGCATTAGGTAAGAAAATTATACAGACCGTTTGGTAGATTCCAAGGCTGAAGCACATATATTCCGGTAACTACAGGAGCTGAAATTTGCATAAAAACATGATCCAACCTTCCTAGAATTTACTACAAAATCCAAACAGACCCTTAAAATTGGTAACACATACTGCTACATGAGACGTCGGCCATTGGTACTCAGGGAGACACCTAGCGTCGGGACGTGGAAGTTTGATCCCTAAGTGTTTTTGGGAGGGGGGAGGGGGTTATTGATTTCTTTGACTCAACCCCCTACGCATGAATATTGGGGACATGTTTAAACCAATCAAAACACATCTTTCGTTTCAATGTGGTGTCCATTTCTTTATTCCAAACAAAATGACCGATTTCGATCAATCTATTACGTTTCGAGTAAAGCAAAAAGTTGCTGTAAACGAAAGGGAAATTACGTTGCGTGCTGTTAGACTGTACAGAGAAGCGGCTGCGTTTTAATAAATGCATTTTCTTGAAGCTGGTCTTGATAAATACAAGCAGAAAACAAAGCGTCTTCCCTCTTATATTTCAAGCCTCGTGTTACACAATAAAAATGAAATCAGCTGACGACGCTAGAGACCAAAACTTCATAATAAATTTTAGATAACGATGTTCCCGAGTCTGAGAGTTCTAAGAGAATTTAGATTGTAGATATTTCTCGTATTTCCAATTAAAACTACAATTTTCCCTTTTTCTAGTTTTTTTTTGCCAGTATTTTTGTGAAAAGGATTCATATTTTAATTACTGGTTACTTTACCTTTGTAACAGACACATTTGTTCACGAAAATTTAAAGTAGTTTAGAATTATTTATTTATGTCTGTTTGTAGCAACCATTTATTGTGAAAACTTGAAAGGCCTCATTTAGAATAGAAATGTTATTGACAGGATATTTGAAAAATTGTAGGAGACGCATTTCTCATGAAAATTTAATAAAATCTTTCACTAAAAACGCACTGTAGGTCTAGTTTGAGTCGAGAGTTGTCATAAAAGTTTTCTAGGTCTTACGTTTGGTAATTTAAAGTGATATATTTCCGAACCATTTATTTTACCTTTCCAAAGTGAATACACTATATGTGTACGTGTTTTATTTTTGCATGTATGTAAGTGTGCCTATGTGTGTTTTTGCGTATGGGCTTATCCAAAACTGCGACTGTGTGCAGGTCTGTGTGTGATGAGCACTTGTGTGTGTGTCAGTAGAATAATAACCTAATCAGGAGCCTGTATAAAACCATGAAAAATAATCTATTTTTTAACAAATAAGTCTTTACCTAAAACGTAGTATCCCGTAGCCACAAAATGCATATGTTGCTGTATTTTTTGTTACAATTTGTAAATATATATTCTAATATTAACGACCATTAAGACTCCGTTTTTAAGTTCCGTCAGTCGCTCTCAGTAAGCCACCTTTTCTTTCCCAGATGTGTTATTTACGAATTTCATGCGTCAGTAACCTTGATATTCACCTACAGCAGTTTTAGAGCTCATCGCAATGCATTTGGAAGTGTCCAGGCGCGTAAAATTCTATTCCATTGTTTTTCGTTAAATATAAAAACACTCCAGTTAAATTTTCAGAAGACCTTTTTTGATAAGAATATGAACATTCTATAGAAGCTCGTGTAAAGTATAAGTACAGTGACTCTGGAGGGTAAAAATTAGAGTAGGCCTACTTCGACAATATGTACCGTAGATTTCTATGCCAAATTTAATAGAAATCCGACTAAAATGTTTACGGGGCCGTACCATGGCTCAAGTGGTTAGTCGCCGGTCTCTCACCACGGAGGCCCGGGTTCGATTCCGGGTCAGTCCACGTGGGATTTGTGGTGGACAAAGTGGCACTGGGACAGGTTTTCCCCAGTACTTCGGTTTTCCTGTGTCAAGTTCATTCCACCGGTGTTCCATTACACAGAAAAACGAAAAAAACTAATCATCTTCATCACAGGGTTGTACAATAAGCCTCAAGGCTGCGGTGCTTCCGTAGCATCTGCTGCGGGGCTCTTCACAAAAAAAAAAAAAAAGCAATTTTACGGAATACGTATGTAGACTGGGGATACTCTATTACGCATTCTGTATATAAGTTCTAAAAATAATATTAAACGTCATAACAAACAGGCCTAATAGAGATATACGATTGCTAAAAAACAATAATACTGAAAACAACTGATTACTGTACCTTCCTATGCTAGCGTGCCTTTCCTCATCTTCCCTCCTTACTAGCAACGGAGAGACGAACTTGTTCGCATATTTCAAATGACAAGAACATGCAAACCGCTCCAGTGCTTGCGTCATTTAATTCAAAATGGCCTCACCAGTCCCTTTAATTGCCTCTTGTAGTCTGGCAGAGAATGAGAACAGAGTGTGAGTCTTGGAAAGAGAAAGGAATGAGAAATTGTTTAGGAAGAACTTTGAAAATTATCAGAAAATGAGGGGCCCAAAGTTGGTGGAATGAAGTGGGGTGAAGAGTGTTTAGTAATGAAAGGTGTGGGAAAAGAAAGGGTGGTTAAAGAAATAAGGGAGGAAATTTTGTTACAAATAATGGCTTAAAAATAATAATGATATATGAAATTTTTTTTATTTTTGTATGGATTCTGTTATAAAGTAATACGGGGAACCCATGTTATTAATTACAGACTGTTTTACATACCAATGTATGTTTGTATTAATAAATGTATATGTTGGACATGTAATTCAATTTTGTAATAAAATCTGCGTAAAATCGTCTTTCCAAAAACAGAAAAATGTAATTCTGAAAATAGTTCGCAGAGTTACAAGAAATCTAAATTTGTAAGTGTAATAGTTCTGTAATCCCAAGAGACCATTAGAATGACAACTGCGGTAACATTGCATCTGAAACATTTCTATGTTCCAAGAAGAGCTGACAGCGACAACTGCAGTAGCAACTTTCAAACATTTCTATATTCCTAGAATAGCTGACAGTGACAACTGCAGTAGCAATAACTTTCAAACATTTCTATATTCCTAGAATAGCTGACAGTGACAACTGCAGTAGCAATAACTTTCAAACATTTCTATATTCCGAGAATAGCTGATAGTGACAACTGCAGTACATACTTCAACATTTCTATATTCCGGAATAGTGTAGAAACTGCAGTACAGGCACCTGAAATATTTCTATGTTACGAGAATAGCTTATAGATTGTCAAAACTAGTAACATTGCTTCTGAAACATTTCTGTGATCCGTTAGGTTAGGGCGACAACTGCAGTAACAGTGCTTCTGAAGATCCCATCGTAGCTTATAGTACACTGACATAAGGTTAATAATGAAAAATTTTGGCTGCCAAAATACCATACAGCAATCTGTACACTATACTTCCTAAGTGTTTTTTCTCGTGTTTTTTATAATTTCGTTTGTGTTATGCTTCTTGTAGTTTCTACGACACGGAATATTCCTGTCAATAATGGAAAATAAATAAGACTGACTTCCGACTAAATACCTGAAAAATAATTTAAGGTTTTTTAAGTAAAAAAGCTGGAAATATACTCACACCAAAACAGTTTCGCTAGTGCCTCTAAATTTTAAATTCTTGAGTGAAGGTTTTGATAATTTCAAGCACAATACAGACAACTCTCTCTTTTCACTCATTACAAAACACACATTGAACATTTTCTCCACTTCTCAACAAAAGTTTAACAATCGATTGCAATACAGTTGCTAGTTTATGGATAAGTTTATTATTATGTGTAATAACGGTTAATATTCACAGTATTATCGTAATCAAGCACTACATTAAAACAACTAAAACAAATACCTCTTTTTAAGTAAACGTTTCTAATTGGGACTTCATTTTTTATACTGAGTAGGCCTATATCGTACTTCTAGTTCTTTTCGCGTAATATTATGTGTAAGCTGGAGAAACGAGGAGAAACACACGTAGATCTTCGTGTAAAGGGTCAAAAACATTTGTCCCGTTTTCGTCAAAATTTCAATGGCTCGGGACTTTTTCTTAAAAGTTCTCCGATATCAAATATAATGAAGATAATACTCAGGAGGTCTCGATTTTTCACAAGCGAAGAGACGGACAGACGGACACAGCGATTCTAACAGGCGCTCTTCAGGGATGCTAATGTACCTGGAAAATAAACTATAAATAAATCAAAGGAAATATAACTACAAGTCTGCACTATGAGCACGTATGTTTACCCCGTTCTTTTAACGCTAGAAGCCGGTTCGGATTTTTCTTATTTCTGCCCGAGGATTTTACATTGTAAATTATATAAGAAGCAGCAGAGCGCCTTTGATGGATGAACGGATCAATAGAAGGCTCTTAACCGAATGTACATACCCGATTGGAATACTAAAGCATGGTCGTAGAATTTAGACAAACTAATGCCAAGTGCCTGCCGATCCCAGTGGCCGTGCGGTCTAAGGCGTGGGTCTTCGGCCGCTCGCTTACTAGGATCGTGGGTTCGAATCCCACGGGGGGCATGGAGGTCTGTCTCTTGTGATTGTTGTGTGTGTCAGGTAGAGGTCTCTGCGTCGGGCTGGTCCCTCGTCCAGAGGAGTCCTACTGACTGTGGTGTGTCTCAAATGTGTGTAATCATGAAACCTCGACGAAACGAGGAGGCCCAGGCCCATATAAGGCTGTCGAGCCATACAAAAAAAAAATGCCAAGCGCCTGCCGGGGACATCACTGTGAATGTGCAGTGAGGGATATAAATTAACTGGCGCTTTTTTTCTGGGCTTCGTTCATTTATTCGATTCAACTTTCAGTTTCACAAATCTATAATAGGCAGATTCGAAATTGTCATTTTTGTAAAAAAATGCCTTTTGATGTTTAAACAACGACGTCCTAATACCATGAACGAATTACGGTATTTTATAAATACGAATCCAAACAATTAGTGTGATCTCGTGAATAGGGACAGAACAACCTACGCATGTTGCAGGGCTATACAAAACCCACACCGACTGCCCTGTAGGTTCTAAGCTTCAAATTAAAAAAATCCAGTATATTTAAAGTAAAATATTGTCACTTCTATAATCCAAGGTACGGCGTTTATATCATTAGACACTGACCCTTTTTAGCTGAACTAATGCTGTGTGTATGAGTTGGGAATTATCGCAACTATGAATATTATAATTGTGATCTTTTATAAAGTATTGTGTGCAATCGGTATATAGGTCCGACGTTTCGCAGGGGAAATTCTATCTCAAAGTGCAGGCAACAGGTTCGTCCGAACGTCGGCGTTACCTTACATAAGACCGTAATCACAATAGTGTCTTTCCTTATACATTAGCTGTAGAAACGTAACTGATTAAAAGCGAAAAATAATTTGAAATTTCAAAGGTAAAGCGGGAGAAATCTATTAATCGGCATTTTATATATGTTTACTTAATTTTATGGTTTATTTGCTGGTCCTATCAGTAATCCTGATTATGTAGTGTCGAGTGCCTGGAATATGGTGGGATATGAACTGTGAGGGATGTGGAAGGAAGCAGTCTGTATCAAATTTAAGACGCTGTTTCAGCTTCGTTAATATTCTTACACAGAAAAGTCATTTAACAGCTAAAACCATTACATTTATAACACCCACTTTGTTTAGGATATGGAAAATATTAAATGGGAAATTTTACATGCTCAACCACACTCCCTCTCCCAAAAATAGTCTTTAACGTCTGGAATGACATGCAGCGAAGGTACTCCAATGGAAAACCAATATTTTTTCCACTGCTTTTTTTTCCTACATAATTAATCTTAATGCTAATATAGACCAAATTCAGATAAAAACCTACTGCTGAAATTTTAATTACACTGCTGTACATATTGGGGTATGCTGTAGCGCAGTTGTTTGAGGCACTGCTCTACAAGCCGGAAGGTCGTAGTTTTGATTCCCGATGAGGTCATTGGGATTTGTCATTGACTTAATTCTTTCAACCGCACTATGGCCCTGGGGATGAATGAGCTAGCAGATATGAATACCAGAGATATCTCCTGGAGGAGAAAGGCAGCTGGTGTGTATGACTGACAACTTTACCACCTTCATATGCGGATTGTCTAGAAATTCTCAGAGGCTGAAACTCCTGGAGACCTGTTTAGGCCTGTATAGGGTAGAGTCACCTTTCTGCTATACATACTACACTAATCGACTCAGAAATCTTCTTATTTATTTTGCATTAAGTATTCTTTCATCTAAATAGAACTGACGTGAATTATGAAATTTATTAGTATATCATCCTTTTACAATTTTTTGGCGTGAAGAACATTTAAAGAGGTATAAAGGAAATAAATGTTCTGTGCAGAGTATAAGGCCACCTTTTGATGTGATAAGTATTGTCTTCTGAAATGCAACACCTCAATTTCTGATAGAAATTTACCGACTTTTCGAAGAAAAATTATTGGTTTCGGAACGATTCTCTAAAACGTAGGTAAATTTCTACCAGTTTAAAGTTGTCACGCAGAAGTAAAGATTATCCTTCGCAGGCATCCTCATGGGAATCTCAAATTTCACTCTGCAGTTTGATTATTTCGTAACAATAAATATCAACTACAACGGCTCAACAGCTAAAACGATGAAACAAGTGTGTCACAGCAAAGAACTATTTGCAAAATACTACAACCATTACTGTTCTTTTAAATTAATTACAATATTCAAAGAAAAATATGTAATCAAGGCCATATTACTGTGAAAATAATTACTCCTCTCATTTTTCTTAGTTACAACTACGACTAATGGACTAATTCATTAATTGTCCTACTAACTCTCCAATAGTAGAAACCGAAGGCACCAAAATTCTGACAGCTCAAAACATCTAACATCAAAAGTGCTACTGGATCCTTTTCTGAATCACTTCAATCAAGCACAGGAATTCACAATATTTTTCGCCAAGATACATGTTAATATTATCCTCTTGTCTCTCTGAGAATTTGTTCAACTCAGTCTAAATATAATGCCACGCCAGTAAGTTTTAAAATGTGCAGATCAACACACATCTCAGAGCGAACTCTCTTCTCCCTCTCCTTCCTCTCAATCTTTTATTTCTCTTCAGTGACTTGAACGTAATTTGGATTCAGTTGAATCTTTCAGTTACCAGGAGGCCTCTTTCAATGTGTGAAATTACCCGTCTGTGAAATATCAATGGGCTATTTACTTCGGCAGCTGAGATGTGGGGATATTATTTGTCACGTTGCTATAATCAAATCTTAGCTTGACCAAGGCCTTCGCAGTTTTAGACAGCTCAAATTCTTGAATAGAGGGTTCGAAACTCCGTCACAGAATGAAGGTTTGCCCTCTTTCTTCTGTGGGAATAAATGCCATTATGTATTGTCTGATCTCCCATCCGAAAGGTTTCGTCGCCTGTCTGTAAAATTTATTGTCGATAATTCAAAATGCCAGGGAATCAGATCTTTGGAGGAAATGAAGAAAAAGGAAAGACGATCGCAGGCCGTTAAGAAATTGTCGCATGAGAGTAACTGAATGCGACGGCCGTGCCATGGCTCAGGCGGTTAGTCGCCGGCCTCTCACCACGGAGGCCCGGGGTTCGGTCCCAGGTCAAGTCCATGTGAGTTTTGTGGTGGACAAAGTGGCACTGGGACAGGTTTCTCTCCGAGTTGTCGGTTTTCCCCTGTCGATTTCATTCCACTGGTGCTCCATTAATTGTAAAGATTGGTAAAAAGAAACTGCTCATCATCTTCATTGGGGTTGCACAAAAAGCCTTAAGGCTGTGATGCGAGGACCCTTCATAAAAAAAACTGAATGCGACAATTCTACTGATAGGTAGAGTGATAATAAATTTAACAACTATTATAGGATTAATAATAATAACAATAGCAAAAAACACATGTATTTTAACTTATTAGACTATAATAAAACAACAAAAAATAATGCAGAAAACTATTGCAGAAAGTAGAATCACCTGCAAATAACTTGCAAACTTTAGATTGATAATATGAAGGTGTGTTGTGTTGCCTCATCAGGAAAGTTACTGGAACCACAGGATTGGATTCCAAATTTTCTCTTCTTCTCCGGAACGTTTCCGGAATCCATATATAACTTTCTTTTATAGATACTGTCCGTACCATGCATTGTTACTAACCAAACCACACAATACTCAAATCAAGAAAACACACTCTTATTTTTAGATGCTCTGCGTTAAAATATCTGTAGACTAACCCAACATGTTTCAATCCCTCCTAGGATCATCATCAGGGATTCCTGTAAAAGTAAGAATTGCACAAAGAGAACTAAAAATATACGTACATATTAAAAATATATAAAATATATAATCGTAAAATTAACTGATCATCTTTGTGTCACTTTCAAAGACATAAAGCGGTCGTGACCAGAAGCTGAGAACTCGCCTTTATACAGTTAGAAAATTGACTAGTTGAGGTCCAAAATTAACGTAAAGCTTAATATTTAAATGTTCATCTTCAACCACACATAAAACAAAGGTCTTCGTTACAAAGATCAATGTCTCCTTAAATAATCTCTGCAATTTATTGAGTCACACAGAATGTATAAGTACACCCTGAGAGTAAAAGGCTTGCTAATGCTAAAGAAGGCGGTATATATATATATGTATATATATATATAAGAACCACTGTGCTTTAAAGGGTTAAGAAAGCGTCCATGTTCCTATGGAACAGAGAAGCCATAGTTGGGTTACCATCAGGCACAAGAAATCCTTATCTGCCCCAAAGAGTCCCTACCCACCCAAACTTCTAATGAATGTGTACCGGCAGCTCGTTCCCTGGGGGTAAAGCCGCTGACTGGAGACAGCTGACCACTTACATCCATCCAGTTCCAAGGTTAAGAATGTTTGGAGCTATACCTCCATGCCTTCATACAACTCCATGGCATACAGAGGGAAAACTACAAGAGCACATGGCATGCCACTTGCTCACAGAGACGACTTACATTCAGACGGTTAGTGCCCTTCATGGAGCATGCACGGAACGCGCCACTCTACAGAGCGAGTGTCACACGGCAACATGACCTGCGAAGGGGGTGGGGGAGGGCTGTACCTCACCTCGCATCAGCGACCTACAGACACAATCTTGTCCCAAGTACGAGGGTGAACGTTGCTGGGTGAGGATAAGGCGCTCTACGTGAAGTAAGTTCGCGTAAACTTCCCACACGGACAGAGCAGCGTAGTGTCCGCCTGAAAACTAATTTGGTTAAAATATTTTCTTTATTTATCTTCGGATCTTTTGTGTTGCCAGATTCTTTCGTTGACTGAGACATCTCAGTTGAGGTTTCTGAAATCCGTGTTGCTAGACACGTAAGGGATAAAATAAGAAGGGGAGAAACACAAACATAGTTAGCAACGCAGAATGTAGAAGATATTACACAGTATCAAACAAATGGCCAAAACATATGGAACGAACGTCTGAATATGTGACGTGGTAGGCACTCTTGTAGTGTAATATGTTAGGAAGATGGGACAGAGACGGCACAAGGAGTAGGTGGAAGAAAAGATGTCTATAACTTAAGAACGGAATTTGCCTGCCCATTACTACTTACATAACAATGGCATAATAATAATAATAGTAAGTGTAATGGTACTTACCAACTTAAAAAATAGAAGCAAAAGTCTGTTTTTCCATGTCGAAGTATTCTTTGATCTTTAAGAGTTTTTATATTTCGCAGTGGTGTACATGAGTGTTCCGTTGTTCTGGGATATGGAAAAATGCTCCTTCAAGGACTTATATTTCCCTGACGATAAGGGTAGTACGTTCTTTCGGAACGTCGAGGACCCGATTACCACTTGACGTAGCGTTACGTCCCAGGAGAACGAGAATCCTAATTCTTTGATTTTTCTCTTCTTGACAAACCTTTTCAAAATTGCATTTATTCACTCCCCTTTCTTCAAAATATCCCGGTTAATAATTTGTCAAATTCTGTTTTAGTAAGTCATTAGTCTTTACTTGTTATCGTTAATCCCCTTCTTCTTTCACAGAACCTTGAATTTTGACACTTGTCCGTGCTGGTGATCTCTGAATTAACGTTTTGTCGCCTGTACTTGCTCAGACTTCCGTTTATTTAACAAATTACGCGTTTGAGACCATTTTTAAAAGTGTGGACCATGAATTACATAATTAGGTTTGCCCTCTTTTAAAATGGAGGATAAATTAAAATTACGACCGATTTACTAACAAATAATCCTATATGACAAGCATAAATCTTGGCCGTGAAATATAAGTTACGGGTAGCATGCTTGTTCTCAGGTAATAAACCGGTTTGTTTAAATTCGAAGTTACTGTTTAATTCCCCGATTTCAGGTTTCTGCCGCGATGTAGATGAGATCTGCACTCTTCTGCGATATCACGCAGCGTTGAATGGTAATTCTGTACCGACGGTTCGGGACAACCTATCGGTCCCATCTTCGAGTTTGAAGAAATCCAAGTGTTCTATTTTAACCACTTACAAACTCTACACTACATACCCTTGATTTCAGGCTTCCGCCGCGATGTTGATGAAATCTGCATTCTTCTGGGGCGTAATACCCCAGAAGACGGCAGATTTCATCTCCGCTATATCTCTTTCAACTCGTCCTATATCTCATTCCGCAGTTTATACAAAATCTATACTATATTATCCTTTCGCATTTCCTATAATTTTAATAACGTTGGCTATAGTAGTTATTTTGTGTCAGGCAAACTGCAGCCGTCTTCAGTCCGACAGCCGCTTCTTACTCTACCGGCACATTCCTCCCCTACTTACGGCGAGTACTCGTTACACTCCCCCGGTGATTCTTCAGTGAAAGGAGACACGCGTAAGAGAAACATAAACCGAGTGCCGAACAGTTGTAAGACATTAGGATTTAATCACTTTTAATGCACCTAATGATTCATAATTTGTGTGTACACAATATTGCGCCTTTCCGTGGAAATAAATTTACAACTTCTAGTGTTGATTTTATTCAAGTAAATGTAAAACGTCTGATTAAAAATTTTCTCCTCTCGTCATTCTTTTATGTCCTTATAGGTGCTCTCTTTTCTTCTGTCTTTCTCCTATGTATTTTTAAAAGTTTTCCTTTTTTACTTCGTATTTCCTTCTCAGACACCATTTTTTTCATTTTTATTATTTTCATTCATTTTGTCCTTTCTAGAACCCACTTGCTTTCTACGTTTTGGAAAACTTTCATTCATCATAGGCCCCATTCATAGTAAATTACTGCAATACACTTCATTTTTTCAGGCTGATATTCAAAAGCCGGCTTATCTGAATATAATTTTCAAAATCATGGAATTTCTTCAGCCAAAATGTAAATATAAAACTAGTTACAGCAAAGCCCAGCAGACGATCGATTGTCGAGTTTGATAACGCAGTAAAATACATAAGAATATTTGAGGTGTTTCATCCACTTGTGTTACGATAACAATAAAGCCAGTATTTGTCCATCAATCAAATATATTTTTAACAATTACCTGCTGATCTTTTCGCGTTTTAACAATACGTAGTTATGTTTGGCGGACAAATACTGGCTTTATACAAAATAATCTCTTTGATTGTCGTTGCTTACAGAAAAAGGTCTGGGCTGAACTGAAAATTAGATTTCCCTATAAAGTACTTAATATTTCAATATAGTCTTCTCGGGCGCTCAGCCGCGTTAAAGCAAAAGTTTTAAAACTTATACTTAATAATTTGTAAATGCTATTATTGTATGGGAATTGATTATTTGATGGAGTGAGCTTCAATTTCCTTAACCAACGAATGTACATTTTATTTTCTCACTTGTCTACCCTACATATGATTCGACCGTATTTTGGTATCATCAGGGGTATACATATGTAGGGTAGAGAGAAGTGAGAAAATAAAAGGTGCATTCGTTGGTTAAAGAATTGAAGCTTATAGCTAAGAAGCATGGTGAACATAACATAAAATTTTATGGAGTGAATTCAATTAAATACGTTTCAATGATGAAAGTAGCCACATTTATTACATTCCATTTATGATAAGTTATGAATCAATTAGATGCAATAAATCGAAGATTCTTTTACATATTTATTACTTTGCGGGAGATGGGGTCAAGGACGAAAAAGAATATCACACTGAGTTTAAGCCACATTTTAAAAAAATATAACTTTTTTACGTAAAACATCGTTCAGGAAATTTAACCAACGGCAAAATAGTAATATATTCTTATAGTGCAAAACGTCTTATAGGTAGTAATTTAAGCGCAGACCATTCTGAAAAATGCTTCCGTTTTGAGAAACATGGATTTGGATATATCTGAAAATATTCAGGTCTAAGGAAATATTTTTCAAAATGCAGAATATCTCTGCATACAATTGGTTTAGTAGAGAACCCGCATGGAGAGCTTTTTGTGACACTGGTGTTTAATATGAACTGACTTCAGATTGTCAATATTTTGAACTGTCCTAAAATAAATTTGAACCTCAGCTTCTTTAAAAGTGAAATTTGGTTGCACGGAGACTAAATTTTTCTGTAATTAACTGGCCAAACGAAGGGCCCAGTTATCATCCGCAGTCCTATTATTGTCCACTGTACATTTTTCGTGGGAGCGGCGTGTGGAACTTTTTCTCTCGGGTGGTAATTTATCTACATATCAGAAAGAACTACTTGTAGTTTCCTGTGAAACTACGAATTAGATGCCTATTTTTCAGATTTCTTAAAGTATTTAAAAATCTGCAAAATTGGGTTATCAACTACTATGACTTGAAATTACTAGGGTACTATGTTCGTTGCATTAATTTTAATAATATTTTTCATGTTTTGTAGGCATATAAAGGATCATTATTTGTGTTTGTTTGAGCTGGTTCATCCAAATACGTATCTTTCTTTGAGGAAACTGTCACCTTGAAACATGCAGTTTCCCTAATATCACCCAATTTAGTGTCCCCATTATCATTCTCTAGAGATATAAATAAAATTTCTTTTCTTGTTTTGACCCAAGTGCCACTATATAAAATCTGGTATAAAAAGCAGTTTAAAGGCGGTACGTAAGAAGGATGTACTTTGCTTAAAGCTCAATTTAATTTAATGTAAGAAGACCAAAACTAAGACCAAAACGTCTAAAAGAAAAACACGTGTTTGAAAAATTACACCAAATATATTCCTAATGGTAAATTGTGACAGTGTATGACATGCAAATGCCTTTACATGGATGATATTCTAATCAGTGTTTTGTGCGGAAAATAGATAGGATATATTTCTGACATTTTTTAGAACAATAAAATCCAATGTATTCTGCAGAATCAAAATTTTAAATACAATTATTAAAAAAATGTAGATGCATTAGAATATGATAACTTATAGCTTAATTCCGTATGTCACATATTGGCTTTTGTAAGCACATGGACCTTTATTTAGGCTAATATTTTGCCTTTTACCTTATCGCTGTACTCATTAGGGACTGACGTACTCAACCTGGTGTGCTAGTAAAGCAGTCAGCCAGCCTTCAGTTTGACCAGTTGGTCGACTTTTCTTACCTCTGAATCTACGGCTAAGAATGTGTTGTTGTTTTACTCAGCTACTTCAGGCAAATACTGGGCCATTACCTATTTTCAGATAAGCCATGACTGCTTTCCTCAACATGCTTTGGAATTAGTCTTAGTCCTTCCTAGGTGTGAGGTTCCAGCGAAGGTGAACATTTAAGCTCGTAATCTGCTATGTAAGACTAAGTGCTTCTAACGTTTCGGTAGAGCCTGCTACCTCCATCTTCAGGATAGGATTTTTGATCTGATCTGCAATGCAATTTGGCAACCATTTACCAAACCACAGAGCGTCACATTCAAGAAAGCCTTAAGTTTAATTATTTCTCTACTCGGTCTTATTTATATGTACGTCAGTGGGGACTGCGGTGCTGATGAAAATATGAAGCTGCATACCAATAAATATTTTCAGTTCTTTCTCAGATATACCCTCAGAAGAAGCGAACAAAAAAATTAGCAACCATAAATATTAAATACATTTCCCATAATTTCAAATTATATAAGATCTGTAGCCAACATTGAATCTTCTGGACATAACACTTTGTCAAAATAATAAAATATACTGCCGTTTCTGAGAGCTGAAGGTCAACACTGAAGAAAGAAGCAGCAAATTTTCCGAAACTCTTTGCTTTTAACATTTTAATAATGTGTCATGCCAGTAAAACTGTACAGTAAGAACGTGATTGCACAAAAATATATTTTAATATTCTTGGTTCATAAAATATCGTAACACGAATCGAGGTAAGACTATACGAAATTACGTAGACGGATAGAATGCTTACACGTAACTTTTTAACAGTTTGCTTAAAAGGATTAAAATGTGGAACTTTTTATTACTTTTTCCTCGTTGTGAAAATGCTGATTGAAAAAGTAAATAGAGCTGGCTTACGAGGGAGAGATTTTAATCGACTTTAAAATGTTTTCGACAAGTGAGGCTCTTCATTTTCTCTGGCTTGTAAGATTAAACAAAAAAGCAGTAACCAGAAGGGTTTTTTTCTTTAAATTCCCAACACCACGTAGACAAACACGAAGCATTATAGACTGCAAAAAAAAAAAAAAATCCGTGTGGTTAATTAATATGGACGGGGATAGGAAGAAGGAAAGGAGACTAAATCGTAAAACATGTAGCAATTCACTAATTGCCTCGTATTGTGGTTCGACGCTTCATTCTACCTCTTTTTTTCTCTCCATATCATATACAAATTACGCCTCTGCACCTCAGTTATTCCCCTTCCATGTTTTTTTTTCATGCCGACCTTCGCATTTAAAACATTCCATTTTTCCTGTCCCTCACACCTCCTTTTGACTGCTACAAGTGCGCCTTGTTAAACAACATGATACAACACCGCACACTTCCATAGCCTCTCCACACGACACCTTAATAAAAGCTTTAACCTAAAATTTCTTTCTCACTCCCACCTCTGTCCCGTTTATTTTTACAATCTGTTTTCCCCTTTCAGAGTGAAGGATCACCTCAGTATCAAGGAGTGGTTTTAAGCATAGCCTACCTCCTATAAATAACTCCAAAGGGTCTCTCGCACCAGTATTATATAAACCTACAAAAAGATTCACCCCACGGGACGTATAGTAAAAAAGGGCAATGGATCTTTTTTAAAGGTCTTCTTGCAAAGATTTTTTTTCATCTTGTACCCTATTAATCTGTATAAATTTAGGGGTGTGTTTGTATAGCCATGTAATGATACCGTTAAATTATTATATGGGTTCATCTTTCAGCACTTTATCTGTACCTGCCCTTTGACAGGTGAGATGGAACAAAAAAAAGATGAAGTTTTTATTTCGACAGAGAAAATAACAGAATCACAATTCCTCCTCTCTATATCTCTTGTAATAAGGAGAACATATCTTTATTTTAGCGTAAATTCTACAACAGAATTTTCTTACTTTCAGCCGTGAATTCCTTTGAAATTTCAACTAACAATTGTGGTTTTCGACACCACACCCTTATGATTTGATATTCTCAGATCAGTGCTAATAAACCCTCAAGTCTTCCGGGATGTTAAGTCTTGAACTGATTGGTACAAAAGAAGAAAACACCACGCACTTTCAAAATTACCATAATTATTTACCTGTAAAAAGTGTACAAATTCCCAAAGAATTGAATGCTCAGCATTATATTTGAGGACACTGTAATTATTTTACTGTGATCCACTCTTATACATTACAGCTCTTGGGGGATGCTTTGATGTCACGAATTCACTTAACCTACACGTTATGAACATGATGAATTCCAGAAAGGAGGTTACAATTTTATTCACCTAAAATGTAAAAATTGTGAAACAACATTTTCTTTGGTTAATATCAATATCTATGAAGTAATCTGTGAATTATTTTTTTGGTAAGACTGCTAAAAATATTGAATCAACCGATCCTTCAACAGCCGTTTATTTTTGCTATGCTCTGACCTCAATCATAACTACATCCTAACACACATAACAGCAACAGAGCATATGCTAGACTTTTACGTACGTGTATGGATAATATTCCAAAAGTTACGGGCACTCGCTTAGACTCATTGCTGTGTTCAAGCGGAAGACACTTGTTTTGAGGGATACCTCCGGCTTATTTATATTACCATAAGCTGAGTGTTCGCTCATGCAGCAAAGATAGTAGCGAGGATACTTAGAAGAAGGATTGAGAGGAAAATTGAAGATGCACTTGGAGAAGATCAGTTTGGATTTAGAAGAGGAAAAGGAACTAGGGATGCAATTGGGATGCTGAGAATAATATCAGAACGAACCTTGGTCATAGATGAGGAATTGTGTGCTTGCTTCATAGACTGGCAGAAGGCATTTGACCGTGTCAACTGGACCAAATTAATGCAAATCCTAAAAGGAATTGGGATAGACTGGCGCGAAAGAAGATTGATCAGCAAATTGTACATGGAACAGAGTGTCAAAATACGACTGGACCAAGGGGAGACGAGAAGTGTGAAGATTGGAAGAGGAGTTAGACAAGGTTGCTGCTTGTCACCGATTCTGTTCAACTTATACAGCGAGTACCTTACCAAGGAAGCTCTTGAAGGGTTTGGAGACTTCAAAATAGGAGGACAAGTAATTCGCACTGTGAAATATGCAGATGACCTTGTGCTACTGGCTAGAGAAGAAAAGGTGCTACAGGGCATGATTGATAGACTAATTGAAATTGGAAGACGCTATGGAATGGAAATGAATGTGGGAAAAACTAAAGTAATGAAAATCTCAAGGCAACCATCCCCAATGAAAATTATGATAGATCAAAAACAATTGGAGAATGTGGAATATTTCAATTATTTGGGTAGCATGATAACAAGTGATGCAAGGTGTACACGTGAAATTAAATCCAGAATTGCCATGGCAAAAACAGCATTCAACAAGAAGAAAAATCTTTTCACCAGCAAACTGGAATTAAATTTAAGGAAGAAACTAGTAAAGTGCTACATTTGGAGCATAGCTTTGTATGGTGCTGAAACGTGGACACTTCGGAAAGTAGATCAGAAGTATCTGGAAAGTTTTGAAATGTGGTGCTGGAGAAGAATGGAGAAGATCAGTTGGACCGATCGTGTGAGAAATGAAGAAGTATTACACAGAGTCAAGGAGGAGAGGAATATACTACATACAATAAAAAGAAGAAAGGCTAACTGGATTGGTCACATCTTGCGTAGAAACTGCCTTCTGAAACACGTGATAGAAGGAAAGTTAGAAGGAAGGATAGAAATGACGGGACGACGAGGGAGAAGACGTAAGCAGCTACTGGATGACCTTAAGGAAAAGAAAAGATACTGGAAATTGAAAGAGGAAGCACTAGATCGCACCCTGTGGAGAACTCGCTTTGGAAGAGGCTACTGACCTGTCGTAAGACAGACTACAGAATGAATGAAGCTGAGTGTCCTGATCAGATTCAGAGTCTAATGAATTCCTTTAAGAGAGTCCTGTGTACCTGAGCATCATGCTGTAATTTTATACGAGGCATGGTAGCAAATCTCTGCAAGATCCACCTCTTTATCATTCATTGGTTATGAGATGGGATCCGAAATCTTTTGAAGATATCTGAGAAAAGAAAATTTTCTAAGGCTGCAAAATCAGTGTTAAATAAACCAATGAAATAAAGACACATGCGACATTTAAGTGTGTCACAGCAGGGTTCATAAGGATTCTAGTCTTTACGAGTAAGATATGAAGCCGTGTGAATTAGTATGTAGATAACTTTTGGAACGAGTTTTCTGCCTTGATATTTAGTATAACATTACACGGCCTCCTATCCCAGAGAACTGGAATTCAAACCAGGACAAGTACTTCTTCAGTAGCACGACTTTGTACAGGTTTATTCTTCTTTATGCTCGCGTGCAAAGAGGACTTAGGGATCGTTATTTCGTACTTAAGAATTAGAAGTCTCTGAATGACTTATTAAGCTACGGAACAATACGCGATGCGGTGGACAGTTCACATTGCTGCATAAAGCAGTGTTTTTCAAAGGGTATGAAAGAGTTTAGGCTAATTATGCCATCGCATTTTGAACTCGAACTTATTTCTACATGTTTTACGTCAGTTACTCTCTCCAATAACACACTCGGCTGCTCTCTCTAGGTTAACTTCACTCTTTCAATATTTTACTTTCATTTAATTTTTCATTTTCGGTGCGTACTGAGCATTCCCCTCGAGTAGTGTTTTTAAGTTTTTATGAAATTATATATATTACTTCGTCCGTTACTCCTTGTGTCTAAAGTAGCATTAAACTGTTAAAGATTTCTGTTATTACATTTTTGTACGTCTTTCACATATTGTGGAAAATAAATAAAAATACATATTCTTGGATGAGAGGCAGTGAAACAGGCTTCGTAAGGCTACATATCTAATTCATTCAAGAAATACGGAAGTAGAAGATCTGTGTAAAGCATAATCCACAATAAATTAAGAATATAAAGAAGTCCTTCACATATATTCTCACAAAGTGCACAACGTTTTAAGACTTGATGTGCGGTGAGATAATGAATTAAGCTGTGAAATTCAGGAATCAGAATTTAAGGAGGTAAACTACTCCAAGACTTTGAAAATAAAAGGGGTTTCTTCTAGTTGTTATGGGCCCATGGTGCAGTGTTTACAAACTTAACACCCTGCAGTTTCCAGTAGATGGCACATCTATTGCCCTCGAATGGAGTTCTTCATTGATTTTGTAATTTAACTTCACAAGATGGACGCTCATTTGAGTTATTTCTTTCTCTCTTTCAGCTTAACTTTTTTTTTTATTTCTTAGCGTCGTCTCTGACGGCGGACGTCACAAATCAATAAAAAGGCAGAAAACATTTGAAACCATCCCCACTTTCTGCTTCCCTTCCCCCTTTTCATTCTTATCGCTTCCCCCCACCTTTACATCATGTTTCACCCTTTTCTTTCGGTACTCCCCTCCCATTTTTAAGTTCCACGATGTGAGTGACGTCTATTTAGCGCAGTATCCTTTTATTCCATATTTAAAATACGCACACTCCGTATTCCTCTTACCTTCTATATAATCCTTTTAATATTATTGTAACTCTATATACCACCCAGAATATGGAATGGGCCGATCGTGTGCAAAATAAAGTATTCGATAGAGTCAAGGAAACAAGGAATAGCCTACATAAAATAAAATGAAGGAAGCTAACTGGATCGGTTACATCTTGCTTAGAAATGCCTTTTAAAACACATTATTGAAGGAAAGATATGAGGAAATAATAGAAAATCAAGGAGATTTAAGCAGTTACTGGATGACCTTAAGGAAGGTACACGTAGAAGACGCTTGAATTTAAAAGAGGAAGCACTAGCTCGCATTATCAAGAGAACTCACTGTGAAAGAGCTGTTGACTTGTCGCAAGAGAGACTAAGAATTGAATGAATGGATGATGCTTTAACATTGAAAATATTTTGCTTTGCCCCCTGAGGATATTTATGGCTTTCAAGTAATTCTCAAAATAATAGCTTCGATAAAGAAAAATCAGTGTCTTCTGCGTAACAGAACTGAGTTTTTTTAAATTTTATTTATATGAGCTTAATGCATAAAAAATTAACTGTACTACCACACCCTCATTCTCTTTTAAGATTGTAATATAAATTAGAATATTCTACTTAGAAGTGGGATGTATTAAATTTGATTTTTAAAGAAAGAGGGTGGAGGGCACAAGTAGGGTTCTTCTGGTGCAGAATAAAGGCCAGTAGCAGGCCCTTGTGCTTCTCGAAGATAGGCAGAACTTAAGTACCTAAATCACTACACGTTTATCAAAAGACTTAAAATCTATAGCGATAGTCGATTTATTAGGGATTTATATTTCGATTTTTCTTTCTGTTCCACCTTTTTCCGCTTCTTTCTGCTCTGTTTGTTACATAGAAGCACAGCAACATAATGCCCACCCAGTAGCTTTACCATATTCACCAACTGTCCATCTGTAACGCTGATTGACATAGTGAAATGTGTGAGAGAAGAAAACTGGATGATTACAGTCTTGCCCTCTAGACACAGCTAAAAGATCGCTGCATTTATTTTCTGGATTATATTGTGCCTTTAAAAATCTTGACCTGCAATTCAGTTATTCAAACCCAAGCAACCTTACAGCGGAATAGAGTGTCATTACAAATCGCAAGGTGACCCTTTTCGAATCTCGGAAGTAGAACACTTATACCCTGCGCTTGTGAGGAGGTTAGTAAATTTCTTGGTTTCTCTTGCTTTATTTTGTGTTATTGCCTTTAATAATGGCTAGCATTTTGTTACACATCTACCAATATTCTTATTTCACACTCATAATCCCGCGTTTCATTTGACGTTCCAATAAAATATGCAGGAAGAAATTTAGAACAGATTACATCAGGGAAAGTCTACTACCACTGGGTCCACAATTTCTTGGTCTTCTCCCTTGCTATGTGCCAATAATATTATAAAAAATTACTGAAAAATAATTTTGCTTGTTGCTTTCTATAAATGTGGAAAGTGGTCTTCCACATTAAGGAGAAACGTAGGCTGAGTGCCTTCGACAATAGAGTGCCGAGGAAGATGTTTGGGCCTAAGAAAGAGGAAGCAAAAGGAGACTGGAAAAAATTTTATGAGGAGCTTCATGATGCATAGTCCTCATCAGATACTTTCCTGTGATTAAGTCAAGAAGGTGAGATGAGTGGAGGCATATGCCATGTGTGGGTGAGAAGAGAAATGCATGCAGTGTTCTGGTGGTGAAATACGAAGAAAATATCCAATGGGAAAATTTATATGTACGTGGGAAAATAATATTAAAATGGATCATAAATAAAGTGGTTGGAAGAATGTAGACTTTTATAATTTTGTTCAGCATAGGTAAAAGTGACTTGCTGTTGCAATTTCGCTAACGAAACTTCGGGATCGATAAAACGCGGAGTTTTTTGGACTAGCTCAGGAATTGTAAAATCCTTAAACAAGAAAACAGACCTTTTTCCAGTGTAGTTAGCACAAAAAGTGTTATAAAATAAAACGATAATAAACGGAACCTTGTAAAGATATAACACGAGAACAATCCTACCAGACCAAAACAGAACAAACTCAAGTGGATCATAGCAAACAATGCCAGATAAGGCAAAGCAAACCAAACCATACCAAAGTAGAACAAACCAGGCAAGGCCAGACCAGACATATCTAAAGCCATTATTCGAATTGTTTATTTGATTCTCATACTACTTTTATCTGTGTTTAATTTATAGTCTGAAGCGGGAATCCATCAGTATTTGTTGGGTGTACACCACGTCTTGACGCGTCGTGGTGTCCCAGTTAGTGTCGGTATCTAGTGGCGGGTAGCAGAATTAATCTGTTTGCCTCCCTCACTCACCCCGCTACAAATCACAAGGGGTTTCTTCTGAGTTAAAAATCGATGTCTTGGTCCGTAGCTGGAGTCAAACTTTCAAGACGTTTCTCAAGAAGCTCAAAAGATGGAGCGTATATTGTTCTCTATACGTAGTGGTTTGCACGCTGTGTGCCGCAAACCTGCTCAGTGAGGAATGCCTAGATATTTAAGAAAAAGGCCTTTGAATTTTAATATCGCTCATGGAAAGACAATTTTTCGTAACCCACATAATACATCAAATTAAGATTCTCGCATTTGTAGACAGTTGGGTTACAAACACGCCTTCTGTCAAAATGTTTTTTCGACAAAAAATTATTTTACTTATATTTTCGAAAAATATAACATGCTCAACTTTTGGTCTATTGAGGATCGATCAAGTTCTTTCTGGCTCCTGCAAAATTGTGTATCGGTGGGTTACGACAAATTGCGATTAAGTAACTATCATGAGACGGGTTATATCAAGCAGGGGCCACTTCGTATTTGAATCAAACCCGTACAGGAATTTACAAGAATAAATCCTCTTTCTGTGGGTTTAATTATACAAATATGATAATGATGATGATGATAAGTAATAGGTTATTACTGAGCCAATAGATAGGTAGTTAGATAAATACATTTTTTAAAATGGTTCCTTATATATAGCCTACAATTTATTTATTTATTTAGTTATTTATGCATTTGTATTTTGAGGGCTCTGTCAGAGCTCAGAGGTATAGCTCCAAATATTACGATGAGTTTTGTACAATGAGGTGGGAAGGCTGTGGAAGGAAGCCTACCTAAACTAATTAGAGGTAACGGGAAATATTAGGTTCTGACAGCTGTGCTAAAGGTTCATGTCTTCAGGGTTACGACAGTGTGTTGGTAGGCGAGTAGTATCCGACGTTTCGAATAATCATGTTGCCTTAGTCTCCAGGGTTAAACAGTTCAAGAAGACAGCTTGAAGCTTAAGCTGAAGACTTTGAAACTTCAGAAAATTCTAGCTCAGAGACTCAAAGTTATGTATGACAGGACTCGAATATTCACACCTAATTTAAAGTACTCTGTTTGCCTAACATAAATATGGACGAATTAGAGTGTGTTAATAAAAGCTAACTAATCAAATCCGTCTTTTTGATTTGAGATTTTAATCCGGTATATTATGCATATGATGAAAAAAATTGCCAATTGACCGCGAGCGTCTATGAATGTAGATGATGATGACGCCAACGACGAGGGCGGTGGTAGTGGTGACTGTGATGATGATGTTGGTGGTGATTGTAGAGATGGCGGTAGACGGATGACACTATACTATTCCTACTACTACTACTACTACTACTACTAAGGATTCAAAAATAAAAATAATTGTGCCACTCCAAGGGTTAGTATATGGTAGGGGTCAAAAGAAGAATGTATGATATTTATACAAGAAAGAAGTACGTCAGAATGTTAAATCAAAGCACAGATGGAAACAAATGTACGAATAAAATTAAGCTCTGTTGCAATTAATGAAACGTGTACAAGAATGTAATGAGTAACAAAAACAAGTATTGCCATCTTTTATAACATAAACGGGATGTCTCACCTTAAGTAATCAGTAAAAAAGGAATGATTTAAGAAAAACCTTAAATCATTTTGGCAGAGACATTTAAACAGAAATTGTCATTATTCCAATTTAAAATCACTTTGTGCTACAAAGCTTAATGCTGAAAGAAGCCGTCTTAACTTTGTCTTGTCTCACACTTCAAATACAGGCTGTACTCTAAATTGCACTGGTGGAATAAGCTGACAAATTGCCTCTTTTCTCTTTCAACTACCTTCTTTTTTTTTACCTTCAGTCAATTTGTCCATTCCCAAAACCAGACTTCCAACCTCCCTTGAGTCTAGACTAAATAACCTCCAATGTGTTACAACAGAGAAAAAAAGAGGGTCACACAATATTTTATATGGGCCAGTATGGGAGGAAAGGAGAGAGAAGTTCTGGCTACTCGTGAAATTGTTTGACCACCAGAAGAATGCTTTGTGTGAAAAAAGGGGGAGAACCGCACTGAGGGAGGGGAAACCGGACACTAGCGGTCGGGACTTTTTATTCCGGAACAGATAATCCCATCAAAACGTAAAAAAAGAAGAGAAAACACAGAAGAGAGGAAGTTAAATTGGTTGCAGGGTCTGCCTGAAAAATTTAGTTGGGGTCTATAAAAAGAGAAAATGCGTTTTTAAAGCGATGTAACACGGTAACTGTATTAGATTTGTTACGGAGGAAAGAAGCTAATTGTTTTTATGTGTGGTGAAGAGGGGATGGGAAGGGAAACTGAAAGCAGAAGTGGACCAAACGACAGAGAAAACATTTTTAAAAACAGAGAACAATGGAAAGAAACATTCTATTATAAGTGGCCGACGATATGAAATGTTATACTACGAAACTCCACGTATTCTACAGTGCATATATGGATACAATAAGGAATGTAATATAAATGTAATGTAGCTATAAATGAAAATTAAACTAGCGAAGAAAGGAAGTTGACTTATTTCAATATTTCTCCCACTTCTATACCCCATGTTTACGTAACCACAGTAAACACGGAAAAGATATTTCTTCTAATTTGCTTGCATAAAATCATATGTAGAGTATCAAAATTGCTACGGTGGGTCATGAAGCCACCTGTTGCTTACAAAAATGAAAAAGGAATTTGTTTCCACAAAAGACAAAAGTTTTAGAAAATGCACGTGTGAAGCAAAAGGTCTGAGGTGGTGAGTAGCTATCAAGAGCATGGTATTATAGCGTAGGACACTGTGTAGTCTGGTAGCTACTAGCAACATTGCCGACAGTCTGTATCTTCTGTTTACTCTTGTAACCTGAAGGTGAAATCTGTAGGTCCTTCTGAAACTCTGGTAAGCTTACCTGTACACTAAACTACAAAGTGTCATATGCTAGTAGACAGAAGTCAAGACCTACACTTCATCCCAGCGAGTATATATATATATATATGTATGTGTGTGTGTGTGTGTGTGTGTGTGTGTGTGTGTGTGGGCCGGCATGGCGTAGTCGGTATAGCGACTTGCTACGAGCTGGACGGTCTGGGGGTCGAATCCCTTTGGGGGCGAGATTTTCCGCAGCCGTCCAGACGGCCCTGGGGCCCACCCAGCCTCCTATATAATGGGAACCGGGTCATTCCCGGAGATAAAGCGGCCGGGACGTGGCGTTGACCATCCACCTCCATCTAGCGCCGAAGTTAAAGAAAGATAGAGCTATACCTCTACTCCCCCTCTGGACCTTCATGGCCTGTTCTAGGGGAACTTTACCTTATGTATATTTTATATATATTACGTAAAATATGTATAACTCGTCTGAACTGACACTGAAATGTTCAAAATATTTGCAGTTGTTACGGAAGGTACATCCTCATCGTCATTATCACAGAACCCTACGAAATTCATAACCAGAACCCAAACATTCCCTTTTACATTACCACCAGAATTACAGTATTATGCCTCTCCAGTTGTCTTTCTGGCCTAGGATATAAAGGTTTCTTCTCGGTTATTTATTTAAGCCTACATCGTGGTTTTATAAGGAAAAAAGCTCGATCCCTGTTTGTATTTTTATCGCATTAAACTGGCTGCAGTTCTTTTGATAGGCCACACAATTTATGACCATTTAGAAGGAATTTAAAGCAAACGTTCGTCTACACATGTAGGACCCTCAGGTTACATGTAAAAGGGAACATATAGTAGAGTAACAACAAAATGACTATAGGCTAGTTAGGGTGAGTAACTTAAAGAAAATAAATTTGACAGCGACATGTTGCGTCTTAAGGGACACCATCAAGTTATTCATAATCATGGCTGGTAAACCTCACAGACTACTTGAGTTACTGAAGTGTATGTACAAGGATAATATTAAAATGCATTTCAGAAAATTAATTCTGAAAAGCGGACTGTCTCCTACAGCGGATTTTTGTTGATAAATTTGTGAAAGCTTGAGATCCATAAAATTAGGAAAATTCTTGAAGACTTATATAAATATGAACTGTTCATAGGATAGATTTTAACATCGGGGTGTCAGTTACGGGAAAGCTAAAGGTTTTAAAGTAATAGCGAGCTATAATCTTTAATTTTAAATCGATTTTTATGGTGGCATATTATAACTGGCCTAAGACACTTCAAACGCGAAGTGATGTCTTTGTTACGCACTTGTTGCGTGATGAAATGTAAAGCATGTAGAAGTCACATTTCTTTGTCCATCTGCACATCTGTCCAACCACCTCTCCTTTCGTCTGTCTGTTCGGATGTTCAAAGACCACAATTGTCCTATAAATTTTTATGAAATGTTAGGATGTTAATGCCACTACAGACCGCCCAAAACTGAACCCCGATTCCCAGTTTGTGTAGGCTGACAGTCCACTTAGTTTAAGGCAAAGTATTCTGTACCTGTATTTAACTGTATTTGTTCGTCACAGTATCGTGCAATGAACATCGTCCTATTCAGACACACTGAAGAATACCGGACCGCCCTGACGGTCCCTACAGTGTGAATCGGGCCTTATAGAACATTTCCAAAAACATATGTCCACCATGAACGTGGTGGAAAATTTTGAGGCGTTTGCGGTGTTAGTGCCTACGTTGTAGTAATATGAGCGAGATAGTTGGGATAGTTTGGTTTAGATTGGAAAAGTGGAAGTTGATGGAAGTTTCTAAGGGAGGGTGTAGAAAGAGGAAAATGCGTCCTTTTTATTGAAGAAGAGAATGAGATACATAAAATGTTTAAGTGTCAAAAGACACAATATGGGGGGGGGGGGGGAATTATTCAACAATGAATAGTTACACATAAATGAAGAAATATCAGGACAGAAACTAACTAGTTTTACCACCATTATGGAATTGAAAAATTTAGGTAATTTTTATACAAAAGTAAATGTAAATTGGAAGAACAGGTGAATAAAAACTCTAAAAAAATTTAAGAGGATGGGGAGGTATCATTGGCAATAGAAATATCGTATTATAAGTAATAAATTAAATTAGAATAGAACCATCCATGCATTAGGTAAATAACGTAGGATAAATGATAGCCATTGGTAAATAAATTTTGTGGACGCATACCGGTAAAATCCTGGTATTAGCAGTAATGTGTTAAGAAGTGTACATGAGACTCAACAAATAAATTTAATTTTATTTGATCCTAATTCCACAACGGAAATTATTGCCTTATAGATGTAAGAACTATGTTTACGGCATAAATCATTATAATGGAATTAACAGCAAAAAGATATTTTGAGCTTTAATGAATACAGGCGTGTTTGTGTGTCTGCATCATAACGTAAATTTTCTGGAATCTGACACGTATTAAGTCAATATTTAACTGACAGCATCCATTAGACCTCATAAGTAATTCAAAAAATGCCTTTTGTGGAGCTCGTGCAGTGTTGCCTCTCTGTGACAATACATTAGGTTCTACATTTTAGACAGCTATTCTCTAAATTATGTATGGAGTCCTTCGCTAAAATTTGTTGAAAAATTGCAATTTTTAAAAATATTAACGCATAATAAACCCAGTCTAAATAAAGCTACAAGTAGGCTTTTCAAAGCATTCCATAAGCCCTGTAGAAGGTTTTATGGACATTTTATAGTGGAGACTTTTGATTAGAGTTTTTATAAAATCCCGAATCTCAGCCACAATCGATAGATAATAAATAAAAAACACCATAAATGGGTTTTCTCAAAGATCCAATATACATTGCCAGAAATTTTGGCGAAATTTAAATTTATGAGAATTTAATATTACGTTTTTGCTTTCATTTCCATAGTTAAATATTCCAGAATAGTAATTTGAACCATAATACAACATTTCGCTTTAAAACTCTGTATGTACTCGGCTTTCGTCATATTTTTCACTTCTCAACGCCACATAAATTTGCAGTTTGAAAGCATTGTTAATAAGTATGTGGATCCAGTAATCATTATGTATACTAGATATTTACTGGTTTTGCAGCGGCAATCTAGTTCTGTAGAAATTTTCTGAAGCTTTGTTATGAAAAGCGGCACTTTTCCCGGGACCGAGGATCATATCTTCCTAGTGTTTCTTCTCTCACTGGACAAACGTGGTAACATGGCAAAAAGACTGTACCCGTTTAAAAATATCGACAAAATCTCAGTTTATGGGCGACGTAACCTTTTCTTTTAAGAGAAAAACTCATGTAATTAATAGTTAACCTCAGAACGTTATGGTTATTCAAAATATGAAGTTTTCACGGAGAAAGACACCACTTTTCACATTTTCTACCCCTTTAATTGTATCAGTATATAAGGTTAAAATGAAACTGAGGAATCAGAAGTAGAGATTATTGAAAAAATGAAAAAATGAAGTTACTTAATCCATTCTCGCAATCATATGCCTCCTTACATCTCTTTTATATTTGCACAGAGAAGGAAAACGTTGAAAGAGGCGTTGAAAAAGGCGCTTTTCAAAAAGAGTGTAAGTGAATCCCGCGTTTGAAGTATCCTTTTTGTGATGTGCGATTTCAACTTCGTTAAAAGCTGAATTACCCTTAAAATTGCATTATTTTCGAAGGGAAAAAAATGCAAGGGGTGTTTCGCATTACGAGTTTTACGACTGTGCATTTATTTTAGATAAATTTAACAGAGCTCGGTAATTTTCATCTCCCTTTCTTCTGAGGTCGCTCTCACATTGTAAATTTATTAAGGTATAAAAATTCAAGATTTAAAATCCGATAAATCTCGAATATAAAACGAGTGCCGCTCCATCGTTTGATGTTTTGCATGTCATTTTTAAAACAGCTCTTGTAGAGTGTCAAATGGTGTATGGATATCATCATGTTGCGGTCTTTTTGAATAAGCTATCTCAAAATTCGTCTTCGGAGCTAATTAAAATGGCAGGTGTCATTACAAAATGCAGTCCTTAAATCTATAGAAATTTGCACTGAATACCTCCAGAGTGCAGGTGTATAAAATTATGGCTTCACCTTCCTTATCGGCAATAAATTTATTGAAAGAGAACTAAGAATTATCGGACGGATTTTGTGTCTCTCTGCCACCATGACTAGGGTCAGACATGCACCATATGTAGAATATGAGGAACGTCATGAATTTTACTGCTCACAGATATTATTAGGGTCAGCACATTAAGGACGGGGAGATAGAAGGAACATGTGGCACGCACACACTGGGTAAGAGAAATACGTAGTACTTACACCATTTTGGTGGGGAAATATGAAGGAAGAAACCACTTGGAAGATCTAGGCATATATGGGGACAAAATATTAAAAGGATCTTAAAAACTGGAACATAAAAATTGGGTTGGATGCATCTGGCTCAGAATAAGGATCACTGGCGGTGTTTTGTGAACACCGTAATGGAACATAAAATTCCCTAAAATGCAAGGAATTTCTCAGGAACCCTTAGCTTGTCAAGAACTCTGCTTTATGGACTGTTGGAGTAAAATTATTGCTCATAACTACAAGGCTTTAATGTATTGGGCAGTGGTGGATGGAGAATATTAGGGGTGAACACTTCGAAATTTATGCTGCATAATAAGTATTGTTATAAAAAAGGATAGCTCAGTCAGTACAGTAAGTTCGATATGGGCTTGACGGTCGAGGAATCGGTGTTAGATTCTTGATAGTAGCACAGGTACTTCACAGCAGCCATCCCGGCTCTGTACATACACAACCTCCTACCCAGGGGATATATAGAGCTATCTCCGAGCGAGTAAAACGGCCGGGGCGTGAAGATAACACTAGTCTGATTAAGTGTCTAAATTAAGAATGCATGGAGGTGTATCTACATTTTGCCTTAGGTCTTTTTCACGCAGTACTTAATGACGAAAAAGGATAAATGTACTTAAGTTTATTTTACCTAGTGTAGGTGGTAATACCGATCTCAGTGGCAGCGCGGTCTAGGGAGTGGGCCTGGGGACGCTCGATTGATGAGATTGTGGGTTCGAATACCGTCGGGGGCTTGGATGTCTCTCTATTTTGATTGTTGCGTGTTGTAGGTAGATGTCTCTGCGTCGGGCTGATCACTCGTCCAGAGGAGTCCTACCGAGTGTGGTGTGTCTGAGTGTTATCGTGAAGCCTCGATAATAAGGAGGCCCTGGTCCACTAGGGGCTGTTGCGACAAGGGTAGGGGGGGAATTTGAAGGTAATAAAATCAAGAAGGTTCCAATGGCCGGGACATGTAGTTCGTACAGGGAATGTAAGGTGTCTTTGCAGGATCATGATGAAGGACCCCCAGTACCACTTGAAGAAGATGAGAGAAGGACAATGGTAGAAACTGAGGAAATATTATGTGAGGACCGAAATTGGATGCAACACTCAAGTTAGTGATGAATGGCGAAAAGGCGTATTATTCTGCTACCAGAGAATCATATGCTTCTGGAGGCAGTTGATTTGGAAATAAATTTTATGAGAAAGTCCAACTTCAGGATGAGCAGACTTTTTTGATATGTGTACAGAAGTGGATAAAACTACTGAAATAATTTTATGATTATTACGTTATTAAGAGACAAACAGGAGGCCTAGATCCAGGTAGGTTCTAATATTCACTGGGTACCGGGCGTCCTTTTACCTTGGAGAAGGAGGCCAAGGCCTGAAACTAAGGATGCACATCCATTTAATGCCGAGTTTAAGATTGAGTGCAGCTGTACATCCATTTCATTCTACAGATTTATGGCTTGCGCAGGGACAGATTTACCCTACAGGAAACATAGCAGTAGAAGAAATTGAGATGTTAAAATATACCTGAGAGAAATAAATTAGGATTTTAGGATGTATATTAAATTAGTTCAGGATTATTACATTAAAATATTTGTTATCAGGGACTTGGATCCATCGGATTAATAGGCAATATTTGCTTTTTGTGTGTCAATATTATGAGTCGTGCAGTTTAAGTAGGCGTGTTAGTGTTTAGTTGCACTTATGCAGTTCCGTATATGCGAGGCTCAAATGGACATTGAAGTGCTCCAGCTTGGACCTAATCCTGCTTGATGCATATAACGTGGCTTACGTGCCGTGTCGCAGGAGACTTGTCCATTACAGAAGGGAGTGTTCCGGTAACACGTAATCTCTAGGATCCCGGAAGTGTTATATTGATATAGGTTGTCAGATGTTCTGTCTTGACCAATTAGACAGTTACCTCTCTACCTTAAACATTTCCATGGAGTGAAAGAGATACTGGCTTTAGAAATATTGACCCTTCCGTTATAGACAGAAATTATACGGTATTTCATCTGATGAGGCTTAGAAACTTCTTTCTTCCCTCAATTTTTAATGTCGTCTATAACATTTACACAATAGAAACTGCACTTCTCTGTACCTAGAAATACACAGGATGTCCAAGAAATCCCTACCTAATTGACTTAAGAAACGGAAACTTGTATTATTTAATTTTTTCAGGACAAATTTGGCAAGGGGTATACAAGAAAATACAAGAATAACATCACGTCGATTACAGAGAAAAAATTAAATAATAAAGAGAAATAAATTTCACACCTTGGACCTGCCGACAAATTAATTCATGATTTACACAATAAGAAAATGTTTGGGACATTACGGACAATCTGCTTTTTACTGAATCTTGAGCATGTAAATTGTAAATAATAGAGGGAAATTATATATTTTTAATCAATTAACCCAATATTAAGAACTCTTTATATAAACTTCTTCTTACAGTAGGGGAACAATTCACTTAAAAGACGTTCAATAAAGAAAAATTTACTTAACAAAAATTCCTACTTATTTAAAGAGCCTTTTTATAATGATTATATTTACACGTATTCAGGCAGTGAATTTTCATATTGTGGTCTTGCTGGGTTCTGGTTCTTGTAGTCTTAAAGATGGATAATTTTTTCTTGAAAATTAGATGTTTCCTTCCTAAGCGTCGAAGTAATTCTGTTGGTTAAGCAGTCACATGTTACAGACAGATTGACAAGAAAATTGAATTCTCGAAACCGATGCAGGGAAAAGGAAAGAGGCTAAATACTTGTCACACTACCTATAGCATATAAGCAAACCAAACCCTCACTTGAATAACTTCCTCCTTGATGACAGAGGCAGCCGTTGTTGTGGAATTAATTACCAAGTCTATGATATTCTAACTTAGAAATTATAATAATAAGATGTTTGGTGTCTTGGGGAAAAAGGTTTCCAGACTCTTGGTAATAACAAAGAAGGTAACAATTTGTAGGATGTGTGATACAAAGAACGTATAGGCATAATTATATTTAATTTTTAATAAAATTGTTTAGCGAAAGTAATATTTAATTAATAGTAAATTATTTTGTTACATAACTACGCAAAAAAACTAAGACATGCGGGGGGGAGTGAATGTACACAAACCACGCACTTTAATTATGGAACTACATAATTTTTTTCCATGGCGCAACAGCCCCTAGTGGACCAGGGCCTCCTCATTAGCGAGGCTTCACTACCACACTCATTTAGACACACCACATTCGGTAGGACTACTCTGGACCAGTAATCGACCCTACGAAGAGAGCTTTACCTGAGAACACACAATACTCACAAGAGAGAGACTTCCATGCCGCCGACGGGATTCAAACCCATAATCCCAGCAAGCGAAAGGCGGCAGACTCACCGCCTTAGACAGCGTGGCCACTGGGCTGAACACGAAACTACATATAGAGCAGTAATTGCCATCATGCTTTACTGCCGCAGAAAGAGCACCCTGTACACATTGCAAAGGAGACTAGTGGTCTGCAGATTCGGTCTGTATTTGGGTAAGAGGAAAACACTTTCGTTCCTGCCGAGAATCGAACCACTATTCCTCGGTCGTCCAGCTCATCATTTTTCCGACTGAGATATTAAAGATATGCTAAAAGGGTAAGAAACGAAACATATCTTATCCATATACATAGGCGATATTTCCGTGGCTCTTAGAGTTGGAATGTCCTAAATTACGGTTTGTCGTCTTTTCTTTGTGGATGACATTTTTTACGCATACTGAAAAAAGATCGCAATTCCTCATCTGAATTAAAGATATGTTATTCGAAAATTCAATCACAGTTTCGTTAATTTTAAAATAAGTAAAGGAGAGTTTCAGTAACTGACCTTTCTTAAAACGGGGGTTTAGCGTACCACACGTATACAAGTTTGAACATAGCATCCTTGGAATCGAAATATTTACTTACCTGATTGGTAGCTTGTAAGTTTTACATTGCATGTAACTATGTTCGATTGCATTGCTGTTGTGTTCCCTTAGAGAAAGGAATGTAATTTTAGCCACGAAATGTAATAAAATGCATAGCGTGATGCAGAACCGTTTCAGAATATTCCAGTCTCCTTTCATAAAATTGCCCACACTTTCTAACCCAGTGTTGTTTGCGTACGTGCAAAATTTCAGCTCTCTTTCGCTTCGAGACACACAATGCCTGGCTATGTTAGAATATTGCGAAGGCCTGTGTTGCAATAATGGACCCGTCTAAGATTTATCGAGGAGAATATCGCTCTTCTTTTGTTCTGAGAAACCCACGCTCTACCGATAGAGTACAGCACATTGTCTCTCACCTTGCTATTGTGTAATGTTTTCTATTAATTTTACTCTGGCCCATGCTTGGAAATACTTTTCATAACGTTAAGAGACCAGAAAGGGTTTCAATCATTTCTTCAAACAAAATGTATGCGACTCTTAAATGTACAGTACTGGTAATAGGATATTCAACATGCTAAAATTTTTGTCGATGCTATTCAATTTTTATAGAAAGAAAACTTTGGTATTTGTTTCAGATCAGTTTAAGTTCTTGGCATTAAACGAAGATGATTTAGCACAACTAATACAAGAAAGCATACATACGGTCGAAACTACGTCACATTTTTAGAATATATTTCGAAAGTTTTCCCGTAAAACTTTGTGATTACTTTCAAATGTTTGGTTTAAAAAAATCGGTTCTATTTATTGAATAAAATAGATCTTTCCCATGAGTTTTAAGACTGTGTCCTATGATTCTGTAAACTACTTGTTCAAATAAACGTGTCCCGTGGCTATACCTATAGTTGATTAGAAAAATTGTCATATTAGCGTAGAGAAATTTTTTTTTAGGAAATCATGTTATGAAATTGTTACCTTGAAGATGGGTTGAAGACTTTGAGACAGATTTTGGGAAAATGTGTTGCGAAGAAAAGAGTAGACAAAAATGGCTCAGGATTATGTCTATTAGCGTACTTTAGAATTAGTGGTATAAAAGCATTCGATTTCGCCTGTATGACAGCAAACATTTGATATATTTTGTGATTAAATATCAGAGTTTCTAATACTTTAATATGCAGACATGCTTATTACGAATTTTGCGAATTACAAGTTGAAGTTTTTTCTTATCCCCTTGTAATATTAACCAACACACACACGGATTTTATGAAGGTCTTTGACGTAGATATTCTCTTTATGTCGAGTTGCTTAAAATTTACTTTTGAAGAGTAGGCCTAGGTGTCAATGTCATATTAACCATTTCGTTATTGAAAACCACGTATTTCCTACACAAAGACGGTTATGGTTTAAAGAGAATGTGCTTTTTATCCTGTAGTTATTAAAGTAATCAACTGCTAACTTCAAAGTTTTGAACTAACTTCTGTCAGTCTTTACCCTTTTGGAACATAAAAGACAAGGATTTACGGGTTCGGATTATGGTATTCAGAGAAGCCGCTTGTGGTACCAATGTTATGAATGTTTTATAGAAACTTATAACATCCTTAAACAGGTAATAAAATA
The DNA here is from genome assembly GCA_021186555.1 of Reticulitermes speratus. Lineage (NCBI taxonomy): Eukaryota > Metazoa > Arthropoda > Insecta > Blattodea > Rhinotermitidae > Reticulitermes > Reticulitermes speratus. Next base: position 13,184,611 of record JAJKFL010000002.1, read on the forward strand.
ACCCTGCAAATGGAAGTAGCAGCTCCTAAGAAACCTTGTCTGTATGCCAGGCTACATGCCGTAACTTCACAGCGACACAAATCTTAATATTCACTGTAGCGAGAAACTCAGATCTCAAAACACTTAATGACTTTCTTAAATTCTCATTATGAAAACGGTTAATTAAGAGCAGTATCCTTGTAAGTAACTTATATTTACGTGCGTTCAGAATGTTGTAGTAAAACGCGTGTTATTTCCTCGAAAACTGCAAGATTGCCGGAATTTTAGAACATATTTCATTTATCAAGAGATGTCCGTCTCTACCAGCGTCATTTCTCAGAGCTTTGTACTCGTAATGTGTAATGTTTGGGATACGAAACATTTTCAGAGCAGTACACCGTTTTCCTTATAATTTCAATATATAAACCTATATAATAAATTACGTAATGAATAAACCTGTCATCCAGAACATAGTAAGAAGATTGCTGGCATGTTTTGCTGTACAATATAAATGAATACAGCACTGCGCCTGCTTCGTATTTTCCATTACTGTGACGAGACACCTCGTCAACGCATGAGTGGGGTAACGCAAAGTTCAATAAATTATGTCTGGCCCGTACAACATACTCTTTAGAGGAAATTTCTTAATATAAGTCTTTACTGAACATTTATAAAGTGGCCAGGAAATTTCGTATCGTTTTAAACACCAGTTATTTGCCAAATTCGATTACTTTAACTGTATTATGGACCCAATCAGTTCCTTGACACATCTCACTATGTTAGAGGATAGAATATATAGAATAATTATTATTTGACTGTATTTGTACAAAGATCTGCGTCCGCAACACCGTGTTTTTTTTAATGCAGCCTTAATTATATCTATAATTATAATAAAAATAATATCCATAAAATATAGCTACTCTTATTACAATAATTCCACCTACTTCTCCTGCGCTTCAAATGCTGTAGTGTTAATTTTATTTTTCCAGTTACTCATATGTCTAACTTTTTACAAACATCTTTCTAAATTTTTTATTTCTGTAATTGTAGTAAAATGCACTGCTTCTTTAAGCTTATGGCACTTACTTATTGCTAACTACGGAAGAAGAATATTTGTCACTCTGTTCTCTGAAACCAGCAGTTTGAATCTTATTTTAAGACAGGACATTTCATTGCACAAGAATTAAACCTTTTGGTGTATGGCTTAAATTAATATTTTTCTCCACACAATATATATTATATACGTATTATTTAAAGCGGTGTTACCCTCATTGTTTAATGAATGCCTTTATTTTTGGGCAGCTTATGTAATTTTTTATAGATGGTGCCTAAGCAAGGAATAAGGCACGGGAAGTCAATGTAAATTTTAATCAAAATATTTGGACTTAAACTGCTTTCGAAAGATTTATTATGGTATTTTATTACATTCTGATTAAGAGACATTAAACTCCTCAGTTTCCTTGGCCCTCATCCTTCAACCAACCTCACTGTTAGCGCCTGAATTCTTTTTCACGGTATTCATGTGTTCTACATTACATCAATATTATGACGTATTCAATTCCACTCCATCCAAATCCTTTGGACACTATTAATAGCTTATTTTGCAACAAAATAAAAGGAAATGGAATGGGATATACTTTACACCAACTTCTATAAAACCATTCTAAATAGAAAAAATCTTTATAAAGAAATGTACCTAAAAGGTCTTCATTATAGGTTTCGTTTAAAAGTATTTTGATTATAATGATCAGTTTAGTGGATGTACTAAATTCAATAAAGGAACTATAGAATACTTCCTAACTGTGTCACGCCCTAACTCGAAGCTAGTAAATAGCCTATAATTTTCCATTGTTCTCATTTATCTTATTCTCCAGCACTTGACGAAAGTAGGATAGGCCGATCTGATCAGCAGGTAATCTATTACATCGGATTAGACACAAATAACCGCCAACAATTTGTTATAATTGTGGGCTTATTCTTGAGAAGAAGAAATTGAATAACATTTTGTGTGAAGATGATAGTGATATGTACGTTTATTTAGAATAACAGATGTCACTTTTTAGCCAATTTTACACCCAAATAGATCTAAATTAATAATTTATTTCAATAATGTAACAGTTCTTCCTTACTTAAAACTAAATAAGTCTATCACAATTTATGTCGAAATTTAATCAAAATCTAGTGGCTTAATACTTTCCAACTTCTCAATACCAGTTCAGCACTTAACTAAATCATGCTCGAATAGCAGTTTCTAGGTTTATTAGAAATAATGCTGCCCTCGGCGAACAAAGAACACGACACTACTTTCGCGGTACAGACTATATGTAAAATATTTGTAATTAAAATATGTATATACTAGGTCTAGTCGTCATAAAATATGGTGGTTTTAAGTATATCCCCCTTTTTAAGAAAATTATTTATACTATACCTACATATGTTGAAAATTTAGAAGAAAATCAATGTTTTTATATTCAAGTCCTTCTTAAAATTTAAATGCATGATTATTTGTGAAGTCTTCAATATATAATAATTCATACTTCAGTACACACTATATTATTTAAGAAAAGTGTGTTCCTATTTTATATTGTAATCTGCGTATCATCCGAAGAACAAACTTACGTAAGCCTAGGAATTTCCACTTGTTGACCCGTAAGTGTCTTCCTGAAAATGACATCTATTGATCGAAGTATATTGGAGGTTTATTCATTAATATCTAAAACTGTAATGTATATTACGATAGCGTTTATTCTTTAAAGCATGTCATGTATTTGGCTTTTCTTTCTGTTAACAAGACAATTTACTACTTTTGGCACGAGTCATATTCTATTGCATAAATTTGCAAGTTATATTTCCCTACTAATATCGAGTCTAGGAGTGACATTTAATTTAGCTATAAATACGAATATTTTGTGAGCTTTTAGGGCTTTTTCAGTGATGCATTTGATGTCTCCTTTCTGTAATGTAGCGCTGAGTCGCAGGCTAATTTTTCTTCAATACTTCGAGAGAGCGTTCTGCTGTCATCTTCAAGGACCGACCTGGTAGACTTTACAACCCTTTAAGATGGGACCAGCACGTTTTCTGAAAGCGTCGGGAGCAATCAGCCAACAAATCAAGACCACTTACCAGAAGAACGGAGAACTCATGATAATTCTCTCTTTCCAGTTTTAATGTAATATGCAGGTTTTGGAAGAAATATTAAAGCACAAGGATGACTTCCATTTGCGGGTGTAGTAACCGTAGTTGTGGATTTCTAAAGGGTTTTCATCTCGCTGTCATCTTGTTGTGCCTTCTTAAGATTCCCAGAACTTAGACAATATTATTTGTTTTAGTAGCAGAAATACGTGAAAACTTCTATGCATTACATTGAATAACGCGGCAATATTTGCCCATAGGCACATCAAAGAGACAATTACGTCACGGAAGGGCTTGCGCGTGCATGAGTTTTATTAATGGCTCTCAAGATGTCGACTGCTGGAAGAAGCTTGACGCAAAAACATTTTCTTGCCCATAAAAGTAAATTGCCTTGGCAACTAAACAAAAACTTCCAATAGTTTTTTATCAATTGGATATTTACTTCGGTGTCAAAACCTTAAAAATTCTAAAGAGGAACATATGTGCATGCCGGTGATCGCGTGGAGATGACAAATGAGGTTTCGGAAAGAGGTGGAGAGGTGGGGAGGACAGTAACAATGAGCAAGAAGCGTCATCAACAGGATCACGAGAGCCATCTGTGAAGAAGATTAGGCAAACAAAAAGTACCAATGTAGTGTCTTCAGCTAACCAAATGTTGTTGCAAAAAAGGATAAATAAGAGAGGAATGGTAAGAACAGAATTCGTGTGTGAAGAAGGAACACATTTTATATGGCAATAGTAATTTCGATTGGTGTCAGTGCCATTGCACAGGCTCCTGACTCTGGTGACTTGGGTTCATTTCCAGTGTCGTCCATATCAGAATTATGGTGGATAAAGTGACACTGAAGCAAATTTTTCTCCGAGTACTTTATATTTACCCTGCAAAATTATTATTCCATCCACGCTCCGTAGCTTAATTATTCTGGTATAATCAGGTTCTGATAAATCAAGCTCACTTATGGCTTTAGTGCCAACGCCCCAATCTCACCACACTCCAGTTTTAACTCTTCATGAATTATTAATGTTAAAACTTAATCTAATATGTGAATTTTTCTCAGATAGAAACCGACTCAATAAAGTGTTCGACAGCTGATAAAATAAAAAAACAGAGTGAGTGAGCAACTAAGTAAGTAACTGACAAATACCTATCTACATGGTAAAGTTTTCGCGAGCAAGTCGTGATTGTTCAGCTGGGAAATATTCTTCGCTTTAGCAGAACCCAACGATTTGTAGCAATTTTCACAGTAGAGCGAATTAGAATCATATCTCCAAAAATGTAATTCCTGTCAAAATATTTATATTACATTTCTCTAAACGTAATTTTAATATCGATACTTTCATCCGCACTTCGGTCCTCAAAGTGATATACATTATCTTCACCGTAGCACTTTGTGTCTTCAGACTACACATATAGATTACGTAATGTGAAGAAAATAGTGAAATATATTTTATTGTAGCATCGATAAGTTACGTTACAATTGTGACGAAGAATACAACTAACGAACATCCTAGTTTGAGTGGTCTGCATTTAAACTTCGGGCCTGAGACCAACTATCCTCACTGATGATTTCCTAGTTTTTCTCAGCCCCTCCTGGAAAATTTCTATGTAACACCAGAAATTAAGTTATGACTGCTTATTCCATGTAACTTTCAGTTCATTATTTATTACTCTGGGTTACTGAGGGCTTTGTTACATAAGTCTTAAATCAGCCGAAATAAATAACACCTATTTAAGACACATGAGGGTCTCAGAGCAGTGTTACAAAGGGTCCAGTGTTAAATATTTACATATCTTCCGAAGGACGGCAGTGACTTCGAAACGGCAATACATATTTACCAGTCAAGGCGGTTTAACAGTCCGCAACACATGAATCTTCAACACCCTATTTCTCGTAGTCACATTTTAATGTGTTTTCAACTTTATACGAAGCGACTTTCCTTAAATTTTCAAATTAAATATTGTATAAAAAATCACTGCCTTCGGAGGTATAACGTCTTATAGTTCGGTAGATAAGTACGAAAGATTCCAAAGAAACTATTGCCTCCACCCTCACTGCACGAAACAATCAGGCAGCAGGTTCCTCGAAAACATTGACGCCTGTACACCAGGGGGCCGTAAATTGAGACTCTTCGATGTTAAGAATTTCCTATCTTACAGAATAATATGTTATGAGTTTCCCATTTAATTCACTCTCCGCTGTCAATATCTTGCCACTAACAGATATAATTATATTTCATTCATATGTAAAATAATCTTAACAATTAGAAACTTCGTTAAATGAAATAGAGATCTCTTTCTACATGCGCAACATGACCCAATCATTTTATATTTCTTTATTTAACCGTCCCTAAAGTATTAAACCCAGTAATTATACCGATACGCATGAGAATGCGCAAGTAGGCCTACTGTATTGAGGACTTGCGAAGTGTCGGTACTAACTGTACTTCGATTTTGATGATAGGATTCCGGCTGGGTGAGCTTTGTTTCACTCAAACGAATGATGAATGCAAAATGTTTGACAAGGGAAAGGGGAGGTATATAAAAAAAGGCTAAGCAAAAATATGAGTGCTGCAGGCCTCGTTGAATCATACATGAGGGAATTGGGATCGATCCCCGGATGGCTCTGACGCTGCGCAATAATCCGCTTCGACATTTCAGCTGCAAATATAGTTTTACGGCAGGGAGCAGTGAGTACAGGAACCGCACTCGACGTTTCATAAAATACTACAAAGTTAAGCCATTCTTAATCCCCTCCCTTTTGGTGTTTCTTTCGTGAATGTGGCTTCATTCAACACAGTAAAAAGATTAACATATTTTTTCCTAATTTGTATTGTCTCTAGAGCTTTCAAATAAAATGGGTGACTGACCAATACACTGAATTTTTTACTTCTTTACTATAAAACTCCGAAGCACGATAAATAAAGGGCTAAATTAGTAAATTACAAGGATGATTGCAGGGACAAGTCACATAGAACTCACACGGCAATCGGAAATTAGTGAAAAATGCATATTTAAAGTCCGTCAAGGAAAGGTTCAAATTTAGTGCCTTAGTGGCCTACCGAAGGATGATAAAAATGAATATTGGGAATAGAGGATATGAAGCTGTGGACTGGAATACACTGATCTGAATAAATAGCCGATGAAATAAGAAAAATAATTTTCATTTTTTCTAGAAGTGTCTAATATCTACAGAAAATTTAAGTCACTCTCTTCTGCCATGTGACAACATATAATCCGTAGAAAGTTAAAAAAAATTTTTTCGGAGAAAATTCCTGGCTCCATCTTTTGGGTAGAAGAGGCTAAGTAGTTGAATTAGTGAAGGACTGACTCACTAAATAAATTGTTGACTAAGTAACATCTTGACTAAGTAACTTATTTGAATCACTGAATTGCTTAATAAGAATAGCGAAAATGCAAGTTAAGGTGTCGAGGAAAACGTTGTTGTACCAAAATAGGCGGCCGAGAGTTGCTTCACTGCACAGAAAATTTAATTAAAAATGACCAGAAAAGACACCGAGAGTTCTAGGAGAAATATGTGAATATTTCGGAGAAACAACGCATTTTCTCTCCTGGCTGCCTTGTATTTGGGGACTAAGTAATGCTTAGTCCTTCGTTGCCTGAAATTTATGATCCTTTTTTTGGATAAACGCCGTGTATTTTTGAGTAAAATTACGAAATTTTCGGAGGAAAATTCTACGGCCACCTTATGGCTCTCACTCTGTACGCTGAACATGAAGATACCTGTCTACCAGACTACTCGACATCACACCCTAAAGACGTGTATCTTCATGGTGATGGCAATGACGATTTCCGAACTCATAAATGTTCCGTTGACACCAGACCGCGTCAGGACAGTCCCATCAATCAGACCCTATGACAGATTGTGTTTACATTAATTATGAAATACACAGCGTCTGGGAGTGTACCTAAAATAGTGTGATTGAAGACCCATGTTAATTAACATAAAGCATAAACTCAACAATACTTCTTTTGGAATTAATATAATACAATTAACACAAGGCCCGTTGGAAAATCAGCTTGACATTTTTGCCGTTGTTATTATCTTTATTTTGGTGCATAAGCGATCTCTCTATCTCTGAAATTAAAGTTCACCCTGTAAAATGCCTTTAAGGTACTGGAGAGTGGGGAGTGTAAAGGTATTTTTACACTTTTCATCCTTGACGCGAGATGGGGGAAGTCAACACCACGCCCATGCCACTTTACCCCCGGGAAAGAACCCCGGTAATAATTGCACAGAAGGCTGGGTGGGATTCGGGTTTTTTGTCTATGACTACCGTTAATTCTGGTAGCATTTTTTCATAAAATGTTTAAAGAAAATATTACTGTTTTTAAAGTAAATATAAAGATGTTCTTGCGCAAAACATGAAGGCATATGTGGGAGTGGAGATGTAGTTCCACTCATTCTTAACTTAGGCAATAGATCGGGTGAGCAGGCAGCTTAACGTTCCGGTCACTCTTCCCCTTCCCCCGTGAAGGTGGAGAAATTTCTCTTGTTACTGCCGGGAATCCAAAAACGTTTCCTCGGTTATCCAAACCTTAGCATCTTGACTATATTCAAAAGGCATTGCGGAAAAGCTGGTTTGCACAGCTGCAATGTGCGTGAGTAATACCGGGAATCTCAAACAGGAAGAGGCAAACCTGAAAGAAGTGTTTTAAAATTTTCCTCGGGTTTTGGAAGAAACATCCGGGAGATTGTCTTAAAATAAGAGGGTTTAGAAGATAAGTTTAAGTGGCGTATAATTTCACAGATATCAATCTACACTGATTTTGATTTCGTCAGAGGAATTCGTCTCCGAACATTAATCCTTGACTTCAAGCCTTGAAATAAAGTCTTGGTGGCCACACATTCAAAGGTAATCGTAAGGTGGAAAGATTTATGCCATGATGGCCGATGACAGGACGCGGGCGCCCAGAAAACTGGCTATGCCACTGCTCCAACATATGGGACAACTAAGCATTTCGCCATGACCTTCCTTTTTATTGTAAAAAGTTTGAATAATTAAAGCCGGAGCACAAATGTGCAGGGATGGCCGTTGTTCCGTCTATCGCTTGTGTTAATGCAATGACTACTACATGTATGTAGGCTACACACGGCGTAAAAAAGAAACGCCTGTCATGTGAGATATAACGCGAACTGACAAATACATCATAATTTAAAACAAACAAAATTATTATTAATTTCGATACCCTAATATCTCCCTCTCATTCAGTATTTTTATTTTCATATACATCAAAAATAAATTTTTACGTTGCTAGCTTACAGAATAGCATAACTCTCCCTCCGACATTACAAGCTATTGTAACGAATACAGTTCTGTGTGTAAGAGTGTTGTAAGCAACGTTTGGACCTAACTTGGCAAGGTTGCATCGACATGATTTTTGTTTGCTCTTTCCACGAAATCCGTACTGTGAAGGTATAACTGGGCTATTATCAGCACTGTTTATCTCCGAAACTACTAACTGGATTACGAAGAAACTTGGTACAGTAAAGGGTTCTGGAGTGTTAGAAGAATAGCGATGATGTTATGGACGGTGGGATGGCCGGGCGTATGGAACATCTGCCAGAGACTAGAAATGCACAGAAAATTTTATTCTGAAAACCCGACGAGGAAAACTTTGAAAGACTTAAAGCATAAATGGGATAGTAACATTGAAGCAGGTTTTGAAGAGAAAAATGGGCTGTACTTTTTGTCTCAAAATAGGGATCAGTGGCACGGTATTTAAAATTATGTTTAGTTAAGGGCTGGAAACTTCTTGGCGGATGGGCGACTGTTAGCTTCTGAAACAGGACTGTGTTTTATTGAAGTAAGTAGTATGTATCGCGTTACTTGGTTCGTAAAAAGGAATAAATAGCGGAGCCTTCAGACATAGAAAGTCAAGATTTTGCTAATTAACTCCATGGAGCAAAGTCTTCATTAAGTTCGTATTGCCTCAGCCAGTCAAGGAATACACCGAAGACTATGAAATCCGAAAATTTCATTACCGTATTCAGAAAATATAATTTCCCATCCCGACCCAGATGTGTCTTGTTAACACCCTTACACCCTACTTAAGATCAGTTTTAATAAATATAATCCTTATCGAAGCCCAGTTTTTTAAGAGGTCTCTTTCCTTCAGGCTTTCCTAAGAATAACTTTTACGTATTGCTCTTTTCCCTCGTTGATCTCGTCAACTGAATAACATTTGGTGAGGAGCAAAAATCACGCAATTCCCCATTATGCAGTTTCCTCCAACCATTTGTTCCTTCCTCGCTCATAGGTCCAAATATATTCCTCTGCATCCTCTTCTTGGATAATGTCAGCCTATGTTCTCCCCTCCATATGAGACACCAAATTTTGTACCCTTATAAAATAACAACCTAATAATAGTTTTGTGTAGTATAATCATTATGTTTTTTGACATCATACGTAAACACAAAAGATTCTGTACGAATGGTAGCTAAAAACTCCCAATGTAATGTCTCATAATGTTCTTCATGCTGGATAGGCTAAACTAATTAATGTCAATGTGGTGAAATTAAGGAATTACAGGTAATGGAAATTTTAAGAGCCTGAAAAAAATTATACATGAAGTAACGAAAAGACTACAGAGCTGTTGCGACTTGCTGATAAAATACATTGGAAATAAACTGTATGTACGTGACATGAAGATACGTGAAGAAAGATTAAATGAAACATAAACTTACATGCCAAGGAATAAGAGAAGAACAAGAGGATTTTGAGGCAGGAAAGGGCATTAAATTAATTCCGTCAAAATAAGGCAGGGGACACAATAAGTTTGAATCACGAAAATAACTTTATTATATCACTGATTGCTTGTGTCAGCTAAAAGGTTGTTCGAAGAGCAGAGGATTGGTCAGTTAATGGACAGGCGGCAACCACAATAAAGATGATTGTGTCAGAGGAACTATGCGAACTATGTGACACAGCTATGCACGGTAGGTGCCCGGCTGTCCATTAGCAAGGTTGCTCTAATGAATCAGATCCAACTGCAAGGAAATGTTCTATTTAAGGATGTATGCTTATATATATATATATAGTATACACAGATTCCATGTTATAGTACATTAGTGAACCCATTATTGGAATACAGTAGGGTACATACAATTTAGTTTCAGGAGACTGAGGATTTAGGAATTACTTAATGGGATAAAATAGCGAGAAAATTTCGCTGTTCCTGAAGCCCTTACACGACTCTAGCTTATTTTACAACTTAACTGTGTATTCCATATCAAATCATTAGACGAGAGGGAGGAGGTGCCTAAAGGTATGTTCTGATATTTCGGTGGAAGGTACTTTCTCCATTTTCAGGGTGACTGATTTTATATCAGTTTGATGCAGAAGTGATTGGGAGGAGAGAATTTGTCGGTTATTTTGGAATATTCAAAGAAATTTTGCACAAAATTTGTAGATTGTAGTGTCTTCATCTTCAGGTTTAGGATTACGTAACCTTTATGGTAAAGGCAAGAGCACCTCCAAATTCGGCACCCGTTTACTAGTTGACACAACTTAACTTCCTAGAAGACACTACTCTTCAGTAAAACCGCTCTGTAAACCACAAGTCAGAAATTTTCAGTATAATAATAGGGTATAAGGCCGTTAGTCACAAATAAGAATATTTGTTATATGTACAAGAATTTGGTTACAACATGTTTCGGCCGGAATAGGCCATCGTCAAGTAATACACTTTTAAGTGTTATAAATCTAAATTATATCTCATTTAGAGTATTTTTGCCGTTATTACCTGGCGATGGCATATTCCGGTCGAAAATTGTTGTAACCAAATTTTTGTGCATATAATACATATTGTTATTTGAGCCTGACCGTCTTATAATTTATTATTGTTTATTATCACAGTGGTAGAAATAAAGTTAAAATAATTTTAATATACATTTTTATGGAATATACTTGCTTGGGCCATAATAAGAACGTATAGCTCTTTATATACGGACAGTTCTTTTATATCTGGTAATGTGTAAAGAAATTTATTATATATCATTTAACGTAATCTTGTATGCTTCTATGCTTAAGGCAGAAAAACGTCAGCTTTTCTAATATAGCAAATTTCATGATCACCTGAGCACCTACAATTTTTCACAAATTAGCTATGGACTTAGGCTTGTATTTTCGCTATCAAGTTTCATACTTCGCTTTTGCACGAAGAATCACCATGACTATTGCTATGGTTAGGTGGTACTTGATTCATGTAACATAGTGCGGGCCCTGTACACGGTTTGGAGAGTACGGCTCGGTTTGTTAATTGCAGACATTTATTATGCCTCATAAATTACAGCGTACACGCAAACAATCATACGCTGCTTCCGATGTAGAAATTTCTCAATTGTATTTGCAAAGTGCATTCCTCACCACACCCTAAATTTAAGGGCTTATTTCAACAAATTTACTTCAAGTTCTGTATTTCCAAAATTCTTATATCTTTCCCTAATCTCAGTTAAAAATTCATATTACATTATATTTTTAATGAATTTGTTCTTAAAAATGCAGGCTTCAGCTCATTTCGCTAAAGCAATGGTTCCTACACAGTGGACGGCAGATCGCCCAGCGCCGCGTGGAATGTTATTACATGGTGTCTGAATATTATATATAATATATCTAATGTCGTTCAAATTTAAAGAGAATTCGTTTCTAAAAAATTTATTCACAAAATGGAAAAGTTTTACATACTGCTTTTCAATGTAGTCCCTCTTGACTGCCATACACTGTGTCAACTATTCTGGAAGCTTCTTGATTCCAGTTTCAAAGAAGGTTTTCGGTTGCTTGTGTATCCAATTTGCACAGCTGCAATTACTTCATCATTATTCCAGAATCTCTAGCCTCCTAAAACGTTCTTCATTAGTCCAAACAAATAATAATCAGATGGAGCTAAGTCTGGACTGTACGGTGGATGAGGCAGGACATCCCACTTCAGTTTCAGTAGAGTTGCCATCATTAAAGTCGCAGTGTGAGACGAACGTTGTCCTGGAGGAAGCAAACAGAATCCTGCCTTTTTCTTCGCTTTAAGCGGATTACCGACCTCACTTTCATTCAGGAGAGTTGAATAGTACTGCGCATTGATGGTCTTTTGACCAGTGAGAAAGTTCCAGGTGAATTGATACCCTTGGAATCCCAGAACACAGTAGCCATGTTCTTCCCCGCTGAAAAAATTGCTTTTGCTTTTTTGGGGGTAGAGAATGGGTGTGTTTCCATTGCTTGCTTGCTCTTTTAGATTCAGGAGTGAAGTAGTGGATCCAGGTCTCATCACAGGTACAATTGAGTCCAAAAATTTGGCTCCTTCTCTCTCGTATCGTTGCAAAATTGAGTAACGGCCACTAAACGTCTTTCCTTGTGCTCCGGTGACAGGAAGCCGTGGGACCCCCCTTGCGCTCACTCTACTGACTTTCAACTAGTTGTGCAGAATTTCGTCAACACTCCCTACACTAATTCCTACTTCCTGTAACAGTTAAAGAACAGTTGCGCGACGATTAGCCCGAATAATTTCACCAATTTTCAGAACGTTGTCTGTGATTGACAGAAGTTCTTGGTCGCCGAGCGTGTGGTTCATTTTCAACATGGTCTCGTCCTTCTCGAATAGATTTCGCCCAAATGAATACCCTTGGCTGTGACAAACATTCATTGCCCAAACTATGCTTGAAGACTGGTAAAGATTTCAGAAAGAATGAACACCTTCCTTTGTGAGAAATTTGATAATTATACGCTGCGCAACACTGTTGGGTACTGCTTGCACTTCCATCTTGATTGCACCTGATTGTTGAGGCGGAGAGGTATCCGACTAGTGCGGGTTGCAAGTTTAAACATGTCATAACTTATCAGCGCAAGCACGTTCATAAAATTGATTTATGCTCGAAAGGGAACTAAATTCTCGTTTAAATTTGAACGACCCACTATATTTAGCAGGCTATTTTATTTGTTGTCATGACATATAAAATATATTAAACTAATTTTCAACAATCACTTACTAAAAAGTAGTACTTTGTCATTACGTATTTCATTAAGTGGCGGAACCTATAAGTACAATTTTATCATGTCGTTCCTAGAAATATTTTGGAGTTAAGAAAGGGTGCTCATATTCGAAATAACTGGGGACCTCTGCCCTAAATGCATAGCGGTAAATGTGTTTACACAAGCTTAACTTTCAGTACCTCGTAATATCTCCTACAAAGTGTATATAAGTATTTAATACCGTACACCAAATTAAGAGTGTTCCTCTTCCCACTAATCGCGTACTTCTGTTTTCGGAGATGTGTATTTTTAGAAGTACGAATCGAATTTTGAAAGTCGTTTTCTAAATTTGATTCCAACATTGTAGATGAAAGAGTTAATGCTTTAAAATTTGTATCAAGAAGATAAAACCTTAAAACTAATATTTGATAATCTTTTATTCAACATAATTTCTCAGACTAATATTTAATGGGGTGCCGATCCCAGTGGCCGTGCGGTCTAAGACGTGGGTCTGCGTCCGCTCGCTTACTAGGATCGTGGGTTCGAATCCCACCGGGGGCATAGATGTCTGTCTCTTGTGAGTGTTGTGTGTTGTCCGGTAGAGGTCTCGCGACGAGCCGGTCCCACGTTCAGAGGAGTCCTACCGAACGTGGTGTTGTCTATCAGTGTGATCGTGAAGCGTCGTAAAGTGACGAGGCCTAGGCCTCCTAAGGGCTGTCGAGCCATAAAAAAAAAAAATTTAATGGGATGCGCTAGCAAATGTGTTTCGATCCTTCATTAAGTTAAAATTGGCTTAATGAAAATTAAAATGAATGAAAATCAAGTTAATGCTTTAGTGTATAAGGCTTTTTATAAGGTTTTATCAGTAAGACTATGCATAACGGTTTAGTGAGGCCTTGAATGTAACAAAATTGAACGAAACTTAAAATGTGCCTGCAGAGTTTAGCGAGAGTTTACAGTACCGGGATTGGATAAAATGTCTGAAATGGAACAGAATCTCTTGCGTAAACAGAGAAGGACAAAAAATGCAAGCACTGAATATGTTTAAATTTTTTAAATTCAAGTGGTAACTATGTACCTATTTTGAAATTAGAAATTCTGCGCTTAGTCGCAGGGTGTGTTTGATTTTCAGTAGTTTTCACAAGAAATACGAATTATTTATCTCTACAATAGTAACCGGCTTTCTTTATAAGGCTTTCTCTGTAAAGTAGGAACTTTTTCTTACAATTTCAGATAAACGCCAAGCTTGCTTTTCTTTAGCACAACTAGAAGCCGGAAATCAGCTCCTATTTCATAGTTATATTTCGTAAGTTCAGGTATTTTAGCTCAGAGGCTAATTAATTATGCCCAGAAACTTTAGAAAGTTACTACATTTTCTGGTAACTCCAAGGGAAGGGGAAATCGCCTTGCCACAAAATCCTACACAACGTAAAGGTTAATTGGTCACAACAAATGCGTGTGGCAGGTCGATTGTTTGAAGAAAACTGCGGTTTTGTGACCGAGCGAGTGTGAACCAAGTGACTCAAGACTTCGTTCAAGTGCGGATCCTTCGGAAACAGGAAAGGTTAAAGGTTACACGAGAATATAAATTTTAATTTGTCAGTAAAATAATTATAGTCCTTTCACTTTTTTTCGATTTAGGCATTAAAGATATTTCTTTTTGTTTGTGGTTTATTTTGCGACGCGGTCAGTAGCTCACACATGGCGTTGATACGATGGTAAACAATGAATGGAAAGGGAGCGGAACGAAGAGGTTTAAAGTAACTGGAGTTGCTAACAAGGATTCGCCTCGAGGAGGTAAGAAAACCCAACCGGATATAATTCATAAAAATAATTGTTTGAAGCAAATTTTCGTACGTTGCTCACATACCAGACAAGAGATAAAGTTTGAATTCCCAGAGTAGACGGTAATAGCCTAGTCTATTTTTCTCTAACTTCTTTATTGGCTGGTATCCTTTAGGCAACCTATGAGATGCGTAGCAAAGTCCTTTATGTAGAAGGAAAGGGAGCCCGAACGCGAGGCTAGCCATTGAACTTTATTTAACGTCGATACCTATGCAATGCCGACTACAGAAGAAAAAAAGTCTATTTGGAGAACGGTTAATCTAAAAAGTTAGGTAGGTAATAGCGGAATACTATAAGTTACTCCAAATCAATTATGCAAGAAGTATGGGACCAGATCAAGAAATGCAACTGCTATGAACGTCAGACTCCTGGTGATACTTTCTTGCTGTCTGTGTTACAGTACGAAACCTGCGGCATTTTAGCGAAACTTTTGACTGATTTACCGCCCACACCCGCCATCGTGTGGCGAGATAGGAAAACTTGATATCCGAGCGGCACGCGTACAGTCAATACCAAATGTTATTTATCCACGCTACTTATTCAAATGACGTCAATAATATTTGTAATATTTGGTACAAACCACTCCTTTTTATAACGGCACTAAATTTCGGCAACATTAGGAGAGTTATGTTGGCTTGTAAATTTAAATCAATTAATATCGTCCATGAAAAACGTCATCCCAGAAAAGTCGATAGTTACTCCTCGCATGGTCAAAATAATTCCAGTTTCGCATGGGAGGCAGAAACTTTAATCATTTTAAGAAAAGAAGAGCTGTATCCACTTTTAGAGTTTCTGATGATGATGTGTTATAAATATAAAACTTACTACTTTGAGTGTACGTATTTATCCGTGAATTTCTGTTGCGCCACGTTGGGCGGACTGTTTTGTTCCATTGTCCTGCATTTGTAGCGTATATTTTACACTTCTTATCTTAAATGCCTTTAATTAGATTGCAAAGTGTGAGGCACCTCTCACTGATAAAATAAAGTATGTTATGAATAACTGAAACTAAACTTTGGCTCAAAGTCCGAAATACTTCATTATTTTGATTGGTCCAGACAGACAAATATCAGTATTTTACCACAAACTGAGTCCCGTCTGATTCCTTCCGTCTGTTTCCCCTTTTATTTTAATAAGATTCTGCATTTTATCGTCCGTAGTCTGCGTCTTTAAATCCGTTATAAATAGCTGAATAAAATTAAGAACAATTTGCAAGACACTGTGGATGTAGCAACGTGAAGCAATGAATATATTACACGTGAAAAGTTTAATAATTTTTAGTGAAAACTTAATATTGTTATCAAGGATTAGGGTAAGAACAAAAATTATATTATGCAAGAAGGCAAAGAATAAATGTGGTTTCCCGAGACTCAGACGAGACATAAGCTTAGCTAGAGGAAACTAACTAAAATTAATTTTAAATAAATAAGGTCCAAGGGTGTGAATTGGATTCATCTAGCTTAGAATTTTTTTTATTTTAGATTTATTGTGAATACGTAGATGAATAGTAACTTCGTGTAAAGACATACAATTTAGTGGGCGAGAAACTCTTTAGTATCAGCAAGAAAAATCTTCTTAGTTGTAATTTTGTAACTTCAAATTTAAAAAGCAGTAATTGAAAAAATATGGTCATCTGCTTCTCAGAGGCAAGTTGATATTTTTATGAAATTCGTGTTAACCCTTTAAAGCATAATGGCCATTCCATGTTCCATAAACTTTGTACTTTTTGGACTGAGTGTATTTACGTTTTTCATAGAGATGTCAGAATAAACAGCATTAAATAACTAATACTTTTAATGAAAATATAGTGTCTTGTACAGGGTTTAAACTGAATATTTTTTTACAATTAAATTTCGAAAGCTTACAACTTTGTTAGTATACGGATGTGCAGACGGATGAACGGAGGAAAGTAAACAAAACTTGAAATGTGTTTTCTCTAAAGAAAATAAATTTTTATTGGCCTGTTTTAACATTTTGAAAACTGAAGTTAATACATATTTTATATAAATATTCATTTCCTAGGACAAAAAAGGGAAAAAGTATAAAACGTTCCATTACCTGAGTAAACTCTTCTACCCTGAGTATGGAGGTAGTGGGTTTCTCCCAACAATGGTCATACAATTTATTATCTACGCTCTTATTACGCTTTGAGATTATTTTGTCTTTTCTCTCTAATATACACCCAGATAAGATAATACTCTAGTTAAAGCCACCGACCGAAGTAGTGCAAAATAAAGCGGTAAGATATTACGAGGTTAAAAGCGGTAAGATATTACGAGGTTAAGTGAAGACGAACGTCGCCGTTTATATAGATCACGTGTTAAGTGTAAGAGGTCTCTGTTTAACTGGGTGTGTATATATTGGTGGAGGAGAGAAGAAATACTTATCGCTATTTTATAGAGCACCTTGTAAAATGGGCCCTTGGAAGGTGGAGTATGAGACGGGAGGATAATATTAAGGGGATTTTAGAGAAAATAATTGAGATTATATTATTTAAATATGTACCAACAATGTCTTCTTAAAGCACACAATATTTCGTAACTCTTCGTTCTGTCAAGTTTAATCCAACCTTTTCGTATTAGTATCACCGTGCATCTGAATGAATTAATAAATTTATAACTAACTGATACACAATTGATACCAATTGTGTATCAGTTGGTTATAAATTTATTATTTAATCCAACCATTGGTGCACCCAAATGAGGGGGCTGCCAGGCTGCAGCCCACCCCAAATTGAAATTAAAGAAAACACAGACTTTGTAGACACGATGATATCAACGGTTTTGCATGATTTACTCTTCATCCTAAATCAGCATCCAAAATCGGCTGATGAATGTTACATTGGAATATTGAAAAGAAAAACAAGAACTTAGGAATATGTAGATTTTTTTTAGAGTTAGATTTAATTTTCCTTATAGCCTAACTAAATGTCGGCTCGGAGATTTTTGACATTATTTTTATAACATAGTTTCTACAAACAAACATAAATTATATAGAGCCTCAGAGTCAGCCCATCACCCCCACCCTCTCAGCGGAAAGAAAACTTTTGGGTGCGCCTATGAACCGAAATTACAAAATTTACGCAAAAGAAGGGTGGCATGTTTAAAAATGAAAAGCAAAAAGAAATAACTGAACTTTGTTTAGAATTGGAAACACAGTAAGTTGTGCTTTAAGCCTTCTGTGCTACTTTTGTACATCTGACTCAGGTCATGTCCAAAGGGACGCTTTGTTAATAATAATAATAATAATAATAATAATAACCATGGCTTAACAGCCGTATATGGGCCCGGGCCTCCTCTTGCCTCCTCTTTTCGAGGTTACTAAGTCGTGCGCATTCGTGGCAGTTGGTGACTGGTCAACTGGCCGCGCTACGCTTTGTTATTAGTAAAGTTAAAATTCTGGTTGTATTACTCTAGTCCTAACCCATTCAACTAAGAATATGATAAGTAACTTTCATCTAAACTATCAAGAAAAATTTAGTCCTACCTCACAGGAAACAAACTCCATTTCCACTACCAACACTACAGCTGATGTTAAGAATCGTACATAACTTATGTGACATGATAAAGACTTTATGTGACAGCAATTGTGTAAAAATAGTTATTACTTGGCTTTAAGATATTAAGTTATAGTGATTCTAATTTTCTCTTCAAGTCAGAGGAGAGTCTTGAATTTCTGTGACCATAGGATCACGATTTCTACTATCTACCACTTTAAGTTACCTTAGACTTAACTTTAGGTAGTGAACAGAAAACATTGCTTGTATTGTAGACCGCGGTAATGGATGGCGGTGTTTGTTCAGGTCACCCCATGGCTGCGTCATTCCTCCAGTACAATTATTGACGGAAATAGAGAGTTTCTGGACGTGGTGGAGAAGGGAAATATTCCTGCCTCGGACGGAAAATGAAAACTCTTTCACCATTCAGTATCCGGTAACTTCCTGTTGAAACATCAACAAACAAGTATGAGCATGAAACCCTTTCCTAATCCAGGAGACGCACAGAATTCGCCATGCGCCTGTACTTACAGCAAGTTATTACTGATAAACCGGAAGGTACCGCCTTCCTACCCTCCTACATTGTGGGAATTATAATGTTTTAAAGGCAGTGCGTATGGCTAAGGAGCGCTGAGATAACCTGTTCTCCATTAACCAGAAGCACTGTCAGTTTGCTATCTTCCTCTCGAAACTTTCATTGTGTTACTACTTTGAATATTATAATTTCTCTTATCAGTTGTAATTGCCCTCGACTCCTTAGACCTCTTCCCAGTTTTAGAGGAATGGAATTAAAGCTCGGAAATTCGAATCTTCTTGTCATAAAGACTATAAAATAAAGACGGAGTTTTCGATCTCAATCCACTTTATCGTCGTCCTTTTAGAGTTATCGCAGTGAAAACATTAGAAGGGCCTAAAGCTAGTTTTAGGCTGTCGTTTATCCAGTAACACGGGGTAGAAGCGGACTTCTGGATTTTAACGGAAAATTAACGCAAATTAAATTAAAGATAATAGAGGGATGTCGCAAACGTATGTTGAGTTTCTTACAAAATGATAGAGCGTCTTTCGCCTACATATTACTTCAATATTGCTAAACATTTTGCAATTGTCGCACAAAAGAAATTTGATTACTCTTGAATAGTAATATTTAGCGTGGTTTAGTTTTGACTAAATTTGTCAGTCACACAGAAAGATTACTGTGAAAAGTCTCTCACCTTTTTGTAATCATTAAGTATTTCGGTACAATCGTACATTCCTTCCTTGAAGTATCAACCCTCTTATCACTAAACTCTTCTAAAGGGACTGGTTTGCAGTCGAAATTACATTAAACAATTTTAAATTATTAAAGTATGAGGTGTGAAATCAATGTATCAATAAGTTGTTTTAAGTTTTCCGTTCTAGCAAGACACTTCAATATCTAATGTTGCAAAAAATTATGCAGTGTAAAGTTTCCGGTTAAGTAACATACCTAATATTATGTTAAACTTAATGTTTTATTTTGTGAAATTTTCATATAATTTCGTAGCAAATTTTCGGTTTAGGGCCATGAAATTAGGAATAGCGAGGAATTTAGTAGGTCATTCCAAACTATATTTGTAATATTCTGCATAAATGAAAAAAAAATGTCTTAACCAGCGAAAGATTATTTGCCCTCCTGCTCCTTCTAATCAAACATTAGTGCCCGTTAGATGCAGAGTATGGTTTGAGGTGGTCTTCTAAATGTAGCTTTTACGAAGTTGCAGATTTAATTTCTTCTTCGTTGGTTATAGAAGTTACTATGCAAGTAATTACCGAGTAATATAATAACAGTCTTAAAATTTTTGTATTTTGACGGGGATAACGTCTTCACGCTCAACCACAGAATAGAGGACCAAAATCGTTGGGCTGTCCTCGACAGCTTCATCAACATTTTCCATATCTGGAGGCCGTCTTGTGTTAGTATTGGTTATGTCAGTTTACTTGCGAGGATTTCACCCCCCTCACTCCTGTTTCAGTTCCTCAGTATCTTCTCTCTCCTTCCAGATAGGGGCTTAGCTCCCGCTGGCAACAAGATCCAAGGATTAACAAGACGCCACTGTGAACTACTTACGCCATCCTCTTTTACGCGCCCCGGCTTTGCATGCGTGATGAGCCCCTCGATATTTCACGACTGTGTGTTTCACTCAAGGTCCGTCTGCTTTGACAAACACAAGTTACTGGACGATATTTTAATTAGAAGTGAAACATTTTTTTCTAAGCACTTCAAAAGTGAGAATAATATTACCACTTAAATAACTGCATAATTTAATAACTAATCAGTAACCCATTAAAGAAAGAGTAAGTACACTCGAACTCGGTTATAACGTCATGAAAGGGACTGAATATTCTGTGTCGTTATAAATAGTGTCGTTATAACCGAGGAGTATAATGTTTATGGTTAACAGTGAGGAATTATTTGGTACAGAGGAATATCTGAGGCTATAGATGAGGTGTCTTAAAAACCGATGTCGTTTAATCGGGTTCGACTGCAATTGACTGAATAAATATAATGTATGTAACAGAATAACTTATTAACTGACTGATTCACTATTTATCTATTGTGTAATTGAATATTTAAAGAAATTATTAACTGGTTCGCAACGTACTTCATTTGTTAGCAAACTAAACAAGAAATAAAGAAAAACAAAAGTTTACTAATTAACTGACTAACTATTTGCTGTCGAATTGTCCTGTTAGGTATCTCGATTGATAAATAACCAAGCAATTAAATAACAAATTAATGAATTGTCTGTAACAGATTGTTTAAATTATACCTTGATTACGAGTAACTAAACCACTGATTAAGCATTTATTTCCATAATATATTCAGTAGTGGTCTAAACAAGTAAATAAGAAGCTGTGTAATTATGTATATATAATTTCGGCATTTTAACTTGGAATTTAAACACTGTTAGGGCTTAAGATTTATTCAGTCCTATCTGACGTCAAAATTTTCACTAACATGCACATAACATTACTAAATGTACGAGTATTAACTGTACGAAGTCAGATAATCAAGACGCCAATTTATTCTTCTGTAAATTACGTTGTGGAATTCCGAACCTTCTGGTAAACATATACTGGTTGCTCTATGTCAACTGGCATAAAACTCTCTTAGAATATTGCCCAATTTGAAGTTTAGATTGTAGCAGTTTTGTTGTGTACTGCTACTGAGATTAGATAATTTGTTAGTTACACTTACTTAAAAATTTGCGTTCTTTTTCCTATTGTACTGGAATAGACGACCATTCCGTAAGTGGCTTTAGCTTTGTCTTTAGGTAAATCGTAGTGCTCTTAAACCATTGACCCTAAGAGGCAAAACCTCTCTTTATGCGACGAGAGGCTTCAGCTAATAGACCCCACTGTCTAGGTACACTTTCTCTATACTTGAAAATTAAGGCAAGCTGCTACCGAAATGTCATGTGTATCTTTTACACTGACAGTGGAGATTTTTTCCATAGAAAAGTCTCCATGACGGTTCTAGAATCTGACACAAATATTAGAGAAAAGAAATTTATTTAGCCTCTTTTCTGGTTGTTTATTTAAGTGGGTTTTCATTAATTTCGTACTTTCTTAATCACGTAAACTTCTTAAAAACTTTAAAGAGAATACGAGGGTCGCATCCATCTAGCATGGCTACTCCTGAAACCGTGTCCCCAAACTTACACTGACTTAGCAAGATAAGTTCGACCTGAGACGTTCTTTCTCTTTATGGAAGTGCTGTAATCCCTGTGACTTGAACTTGGATAAGAGGAAGTCGGTGTCAGACTTATCAGCTTAATGTGCCACAGAAAGTAGTTCCACTTGAGATTTTACTGAGAGCCTCTTGTGTTTTAAGAGGTGTTGCTCCATAGTATGGGACGCGGAAAGAATAAGGTTATGCTAATTTTACGGTAGCTCAAAACTTTTTAAAATTCAAAATTTCTTACTCTTGCTCACAAAAACAGCGCCTGTCAAGAGGTATAAGTAGTCTTGGTATGCGTAGCCTTCGAGATATTTCGTTGAAGAGGCACTGATATTATTACAGTGTTGTAGTTCAGAAGTTAGGGACATGTAGCATGCATAAGGAAGACGAGAAATACATTCATTCTATAACCTGTCTTACAACAGGTCGATGGCTTCTTCCAAAGAGAATTCTCCAAACAGTGCGACCTAATGCTTTCTGTTTCAATTTCCCGTATCCTTCCGTTTCCTTAAGGTTATCCAATAGCTGCTTACGTCTTCTTCTCCTCTTCCTATCACTTCTATCCTTCCCTCTATCTTTCCTTCAATAACGTGCTTTAGAAGGCAGTTCCTACGCAATATGTGACCAATCCAGTTAGCCTTCCTCTTCTTTATTGTATGTAGGATATTCCTCTATCCCTTGACTCTAAGTAATACTTCTTCTTTTCTCACACAATCAGTCCAACTGCTCTTCTCCATCCTTCTCCAGCACCACATTTCAAAACTTTCCAGGTATTTTGATCTACTTTCCGAAGTGTCCAATTTTCAGCACCATGCAAAGCTATGATCCAAACGTAGTACTTTACTGGTTTCTTCCTTAAATTAAATCCAATTTGCTGTTAAAAAAAACAACTCCTTGTGGGAATGCCGCTTTTGCTATGACAATCCTGGATTTAATTTCACGTGTACATCTTGTTTCACTTGTTATCATGTTACCCAAATAGTTGAAATATTCCACATTCTCCAGTTGCTTTTTGTTCTATCATAACCTGTACTGGGGATGGTTGCCTTGAGATTCTCGTTATTTAATATTTTCCACATTCCTTTCCATTCCATAATACCTTCCAAGTGTATCTAGATGAGAAATATATGCAAAATATTAATCGGAAATCCTAAGGGAGGAGACAATTTAGAATAAGTAACTGCAGGTAGAAGAATAATATTAAAGTTGTTATTTGTAAAATAGAATAAATTGAGCCCAGCAAGAACTCAAGGACTATTAGATGCTGAATTCCCATGGCGGAGAGTCGAATTACACTTCGCTTTACTCTGTATGAGTTTCTTGTTAGACGTTTTGACTCTGCACCTTGTTATTTTACAAGTTACCTTCATTTTACCCTGCTAATCAACTTTTCACTATTGCTCAATACTTAACTACCACCGCCCCCTGAGTCGTGCGACAGGTCTCATCATGCAGGGTATCATCAGATGTAATTGTCTTTCAGTTAAATGTATACTCACCACAGAAATAGAAAGTGAGGATAATTTGCCTTTAAGAGTGAATTGAACTGAATTTTTATAGACAGAAATAGCAGGATTTGCTGCACACAAAGAAAGAAGTTCTTATTTCACAATAACAATGAATTATTAACCGGATGAATATGCATTCAAGAACGTCGTTCATCATAGAATAAGGCTGCGTAGGAATCAATTGTCAATAAATGTGCAACGCAAGAGAGGGACTTACTGACGCCCTCAAATATTATAAAAACTTGAAATTTATATTTTTTTTGTAACAGAATGCAGGTAGCTGCAAAGTATATTAATGGCGTCTACTCTGGTCACTATGGAGATTGCGGTTTGCTTAAAGAAGTTAATTTTCAGCATAAGACGCATAAAAATAGCAACAGATTTTGTACTGAAAACAAAGAATATATTTACCTCACGAAATTATATACTTAAAAAACAAATTGCGAAATTTCTTTATATTGTCACATACGATATTTTCAGGTTCATGTGGCAAACAGATGAATCAGACAGACGCCATGATGAGTGAAAATACACATACCTAGGTATTGTTTGATATTTTGAGATGCAATACCCTAATTTAAATTATTAGTTACCACCATGAAAACATAAAGTAAAAATCATAAGAGTATATGCTTTAGAAACCGTAATGTAGAAAGTGAAATGAAAATACATAAATGAACAATGTAACGAGCTTGGCTCACAAAGTCTTTCTTGAGAAGCTGATATTTCATCACCTGGTCATGAAATTCCCAGCCTTTTGTGGAGCACAGTTACTCATTATCACGTTCACAAAGACCTTGCACTGGTCCCTATCCAACGATAATAATCTTAAATCAATTTATTTTAGCTCCATTTTAATCTTATCACATTTTCTGCTTCTAGGTCTTCAAAGTTATTCTTTCTACAATATTCCGACGAATATTTTGAGTAGTTTTTCACATATTTCATGAGTGCTATATGCTCCACCCTCATCATCATTCTAGATTTCAAGCCCCTAATAATATGTTTTAGGAAGTACAAGTTACGAAGTTCCTAATCATGTAATTTTTCATACTTCCTATAAATTCCTCCCTGTTGTGCTCAGTTATCCTCTTCAGAAGTCTGTTCTTAAATACCCTCACTAGGCGAAAGAAACCAATAAGGGAAACTGTGGAAAAATTGTATTTTATGTCATATATTAAAGAAGCCTTTGTGCTGGAAGCGTCAGAACGAAAATATTAAACAAACCAATAAAGTATAGTGGCTGAATAAAATTACGTTTCTGTTATTTGTTATTAATTTTAGTGCTCTTCTATGTTCATAATACTGCTTAAGTAATGGTTTTAGAACGTACACTCTTTTTCTCGAAATGAAACTAGTAATTGTCCATAAATTATAGTTAGAAATCTCCGAGGCCTTCCTGGGGTACAAATGTATGAGAAATTACACACTCCTCTCATAACTAAAAACCTCTTAAAATTCGGAGACTACAATTTTTTAGTCATAATTTTTGCGAGAATGTAGAAACGACGGTACGTGACGTGGTTTTAATGCGGCCCCCCTCCCACTCCACTGCTCCTTCTTTCGTACCTTAACTACCCTCGCCACACTTGCTTTAAGCAAGTCGGTATGATTTATACCTCAGTGGAAAATAAATATTCATATATCAAACCGTTTGCTTATAAAATTAGAAGAACGATTTACACAAACGTGCTGGAAAGTATAAATCAAACTGTAGACTTTGGAATCAAATTAGTTTCTTCATACCTACAAATAACTTACCTTAATTTTATCAGATTAAAACTTAGTATTACTTTTAGGGAGTGTGCTAATGTATAATCTATAAGGATGTGGAGCATGTTCTCTATTGCAATAGAGAAGGGAAGAAGTATAAGTAGATACTTTCGCCTGATTATGAAGTACTTGAGTGGCTGAGAGGGTAAGCCTGTCCCATATTTCTCCATAACTTGCATTTTCGTTCATGAGTTACATTACGCGACAAAACACAAAGAATTTCACTTTTACTCTCTAATTAATTAGCTTTATAATGCTACTATTTCTCGAGGAGGCTGGTCAAGAAATTCCCAAACTTAAAGCGGTTAGAAAATTGGCCTGTTAAATGAACCCCACAACTACACTTTACAACAAGCTAATTTAAACTAATCCACAACTTAATATCCCCTTGAAAGTCAATTTTATTACTACTTTCTCTTTACGAATAGGTTGAAATTATATTTATTTATTTACAAGCCACATTTAATTCACACCTCACGGATAAGACACTGCGCTGCCAATAAATAAAAAAGTGGTGTATGACGTATAGGGAATTTATGGTTGTTTATTGTGGGAATCTTATGGAATACGTAAACAATTTCTGTGACCAACTGAAGGGTTTATAGTGTTTGTCTGGCGGTACGCATAATAACCATTGAGAGTCAAGTATTAAAGCCTGTCTAAATATCATAAAATATAGTACAGAAATTATTTTACAAGTTACTGCATATATTATTCTTTGCAAACACACACTTACTAAAACAATAACTATGACATAAATTAAGAGGTTCAATGTTATCTATAGACGTAAAATATTTTCATTCTTTACTGATTTATCTTCTAACTGTTAGAGTGGGTACTACAATTCTTTATTTTGGTCCTAAATTTTAAAATTATTCTGTTCATTTTCTTCTGGACCTTATCAAGTGTCTGTGTCTTGCAGAGCTACAGAAACATGCGGATTTTGATGGTCTTGCC
The DNA here is from genome assembly GCA_021186555.1 of Reticulitermes speratus. Lineage (NCBI taxonomy): Eukaryota > Metazoa > Arthropoda > Insecta > Blattodea > Rhinotermitidae > Reticulitermes > Reticulitermes speratus. Next base: position 13,210,982 of record JAJKFL010000002.1, read on the forward strand.
TTATTATTTCTACATTTCCACCGCATTATTTTGCAGTAGATCTCCCGATTTTTATTCGTCATGCCTTATCGTGTGTTACTCCTATCACTTTTACGAGACAAAAGTAAATGAATTTGAAGTATATCGGAATTAAACTTTCAGCGAAAGGGAATAATAAACACGAATATGGCTAATGAAGTTACGTATGTTACGAGTAATTTAGACAAAGTGACTGGAATGCGACTGTGTCGTGTCGGACCGAGGTCTTATCGTGGAAGTCCGCGTGTTAGACGAAAAAAGCCGAAAAGCTTGCAGCCACACATTGTCGGCACAGCCTGCCCTTACACCGGCCACAGGTCGCAGTATCTCCCTTTACACATAGAGGAATGTGCGCCGACTATGCCGTTGCTCTGTCGGGACGTGACATGCTAGCGAAGTTCGGGCACTAGCCGGAAAAAGCCAAACCGCCTATAGTCACATCATGTCGCCCATAGTCAGTGCATACACAGCCTATCTCGATTCACATGTACACGGCCGTGTGCCGAATGTGATGTACTGTGTCGGACGTGGCCGTAAGAAATTCCTTTCAGAGCGGTCGATGGTGACTGTCTATACATGTTGCAGTCCATCGTAGGTGTGACAACTGTCTGTACACGGTTGCAGTCCAGTCTGTAGGTGTGAACAAAACACTGTCTGTACACGGTTGCAGTCCAGTCTGTAGGTGTGAACAAACATGTGACACGGTGCAGTCAGTCTGTAGTGATAAAACAGTGTCGTACGTTGCAGTCCAGTCTGTAGGTGTGAACAAAACACTGTCTGTACACGGTTGCACGCGGTGGCGCAGTTGGTTGAGGCACTGCGCTACAAACCGAAACGTCGCGGGTTCGATTCCCGATGGTGTCACTGGAATTTTTCACTGACATAATCGTTTCGGTCGCACTATGGCCTGGGGTCGATCAGCCTCTAACAGAATGAGAAAGGCGGCGTAGGCTGACACTTCACCTTTGTCCGATTGTCTAAACTGGAGCTCGACCTCTGCTAGGGCTGCAGCCTGTAATGGGTTGCTTACTTTCACATACGTTTCGGCCTGACTCGACCATCATCAGGGGCACATTGACAAGTTCACTTCACTCTTCACTGGTCCACTTGGTATTATCACAGCACTGTTGACCAGTGAACAGTGAAGTGAACTTGTCAATGTGCCCCTGATGATGGCCGAGTCAGGCCGAAACGTATGTAGGGTGAATTAAACAGAAATACGAAAATAAAAAAGTGCATTCGTTGGTTCAAAAACTGAAAATTAATGTCAATATGCACGTGAACAAAACGTAAAATTATGAGAAAGAAGGTTTCGTCTCCTATATATGCCTATAGAACTACAAACACTAGATACTGATATACGTAACCTGTGAGACAGAAGTGTTTCATTTCACTACTCTCTCAATTGCTAAGGTAATGTAGCGTTGATGGCAGATGAATGAAATATGAGCATGGGCTATCGATAGGCCGTGCCATGTTTCAGGCGGTTAGTCGCCGGCCTCTCACCGCGGAGGCCCGGGTTCGATGCCGATCCCAGTGGCCTGCGGTCTAAGGCGTGGGTCTTCGGCCGCTCGCTTACTAGGATCGTGGGTTCGAATCCCACCGGGGGCATGGATGTTTGTGTTGTGTTCGATGTATGGACGGTAGCATAAACCGTAAAGTGACATGCAGGACAAAAAGGACTTCAACAGTACAAATGGATCAAAGGGGAAAACCCAGGAATTAATACAAAAAAGAATCCCGGGTCAGTCCACGTGGGATTTGTGGTGGACAAAGTGGCACTGGGACAGGTTTTTCCCCGAGTACTTTGGTTTTTCCCTGTCAATTTCATTCCACCGGTGCTCCATTACAAGGAAAAACGAAAAAAACTGATCATCTTCATCGTCATCACAGGGTTGTACAACAAGCCTCAAGGCTGCGGTACGTCCGTAGCTTCTGCTGCGGGGCCCTTCACGACAAAGAAAAGGGGCTATTGGTGGCTAAACGTAAGTACCTGTAGAGAAACCTGCTTCAATGCCTTTTGGCTCACCACAAATCCCACATGAACCGAACTGGGATCGAACCCTTTCTTCCGCAGTAACTTGCCGACGATCCACCTGATCCATGGCTTGATCTGGTGTCGTAGTCTTCCATTGTTTGAACAATAAGTCCGGAAGATGAAATTAGTATAAATTAGGTGCAATCGTAAATGCTTGTTTCAGGTTTATTTTCTTAGTAGCCGCGGCGTTCAGCGTCCATCTTGTTGCTGCTAGCGTCTAGAAGAAGTATTGAACCGACTACATGGCCTCTGAGTCGTGTCGTACCTTGGAAACGGGAGGGAGGGGATCAATGCTGAGGAGTGGAGGGGAGAGATGAGATGAGGAAGGTTGAGTGGGTGGTGGGTGGTGGAGGAAGTATCAGAGGGGAGGTGAAGAATGCTGTAGCTGGAAAGGAACGGACGAAGCAGAAAAGAGCCTTTACTCTTCTTCTTCTTCCCTTCCCATCTCGATGTTGCAGCCATCTTTGGTTTCGGTTGAACTGATGATAATGCTGATGTTCTCTTGTGTATTTGTTGCTCCTTTCCTTCCTTCCTTCCTGATATATTGCAAAATAAATAACAAGTTATTGTTACGAAATACGCCTACAGAGTGGGTAGGCAATTTTAACAGCATATTTCGAATACAGATAATGTTTTTGGTTTCTGACCACATACTGGGGCAATTATTGCGATTTATTACACTATGATCATCAGTCACAGTATTTTGTGGTACTTGTCATTACTGTGGTGTGGGACTCATATTGTTGTATCCTAAATACATGGTTTATACATTCAAGACAAGAACCTTGAGTTATAGGGGATTATTTACAGAATTTATATTGATATCTTAATGTTTATTTACGTGACGGCCGACCCAGTTGCCGAGTGGTCTAAGGCGTAGGTCTGAGGCCGCTCGCTTGCTGGGATTGCGGGTTCGAATCCCGCCGGCGCATGGATGTCTGTCTCTTGTTGTGTGTCAGGTAGAAATATTTGCAACGCGTCAATCTCTCGTCTAGAGGAGTCCTGTCGAGCGTGGGTGTGTGTGCGTGTGTGTGTGTGTGTCACTGAGTGTGGTCAGGCGCAACAATAAGCCTCTACATCTACAATGAGTACGTAGAAGATGTTACAGTAAGAAAGAATGTATTTGGCGCGATTTGATATTTCGTGAAATAACAGAACCCCGTGGCTTTTTTTCTTACTAAGATAATTTACTAGCAGTCCATTAATAATAAAAATAATATTATTACTATTATAATTCACACGGACGTCAACAATGTATCTTTATCTGTATTATGTATTTTCTTTTTTAGTGTTAACCATCATAGACTTTTACTGCTGTCAAGCCTTATAATAGAAGAAATGCATTAAATATAACATGATTGTTGCAAAGAACTCTTTGAAAGAATGTTTCAAAGATCTGCGAAGTTTTAAGTTCTCAGTTCAATGAGTTTTAAGATCATGGTCTTCTGCGATGTAACGTTGTGGGCTTTGGTATTAAGCATCGGCGTTTACAAGGAACCTGCTCTCTCCATTTTCAAATATAAGAAATATTCTCACGAAGTAAAAGGGTAAAAGTACAGGGAAGAAAGGCTTGCATGGTTATGAATGTATTAGTGGATACCCTGAATATTCAGGCAGAAGGTCTGTCTGAAACACAGAAACAAAACTATCAAAAAACAGATTCGAATTTCGGAAGGCCATGATTTTCGTTTTGGAAAGACGTCACTGTAAATTTACGCCGTATAAAATTAGATGGTTAGGAAGGCAGAGATCTATAAATTTTTAGTACTGGTCCTGGTATTGGGAATGCTGAAGATTATGATAAAGGGCTAATTTATAGTTTATTTAAAGGTGCCTTTTCAATTGCAAAGGCTTAAAAATTCGTATGTAATTTTGCAGAGCATGAAATAATTATTTAGGGAGATATCTGGCATTTCGTACGATTATATTAAGGTAATAATTCAGCATGCCTTTGAAGTGACCGAGTAAAACACTGGATACGTTTATAGTCACTACCCCAGCCGGTAGTAAATTGCATCTCTCCCGAATTATAATAATGATTATGCGCAAAACTATTTGGTGCTTTGTTTTACAGTTCGGTAACTCGACTGATTATTTGCATTTGTACAGATCGATAGGACAACAGAGCGTCACCTTCACCACTTTTGTGCCTACAATATTGGATATCTATTGTTTGCCAATTGTGTGTAGGAGTAGAGCTATGGATTTGACAGTGTTACGTGTATCTCTATGCTCTTACCTTTTCGTGGCAGTAACGTTATTTACTGAGTAAAACAGAAATGCTCCATTTAAAATTAGACCTTTGAAGTCTATATTTTATTGTATATACCACCTGCTTTGACACTCAGAAGCTTCGCATTTTGCCCGCACAGTGCGTCTATGGATCAAGTTATATTTTCAGAGTAAACAGCATTGATTGTCATAAAAACATTCTTGAAAATTTTCACGAATTTGAAATATAGGAAAAAAAAAAGACGGCCGAAGTGCCAAAAGTGACACGTTCTGCGAATATTTCCTAACTTATTGTGTATTAGTGTTGATTTTGTAATTGACCATAGGCTATTGACTCATCACGTGAATAAAGAATTATTATTACGTAGCTTTTATTTTAAAATTTTAAATTTGAATTTAATTTTAATGCTTAGCTTTGATGTCGTCTTAGGCTAAGTTCTTATTTGAATTGTGATTGATTGCTTTTTTTCTTCTTTGTACGTGTGCTCACTTTGTAAATTACCATTACACTGTTGCGCCAGCATGTATTAAATTATTATTATTATTATTATTATTATTACTATTATCATCATCAATATCATCATCATTATAATTGGGCTTTTAGGTAAATAAGCCATTAGAGGTTTAAATGAGTACGTTAAGAATTTAAAGATCATTGGTAAACAAATATGCCACTTGCTGTAACATTATAAACATCTGCATTGTGTCCACATGTTTTCTGTGTATGATTCATCTAGTTTTCACAATAAATGACTACTGCTTCTCTAAACAGCCCTAACCTATTGGCCCTTATAAGAGATATAGATTTTATTCTTTTAACGGAAGAATCAGAATTTTTGTCTATACTTTATATGAACTTCAATGTTGAAAACTTTAAAAACTTAGAATTTATGTGAATTACTCCCTTTTTATTCTATATTCATAAACTCAAATAATAGTATTCTTACTTGAGAGCCTTCTGATAATCTTTGTCAACTCGCTGCCTGTGAAAGTAACCAGAGTTTCTCATTTCCTAATTCTCTCTCCAACAACTAAATTCCCCATTCTTCAAATTTCTTGCATGAACGAAAAACAAATCCCACAATTTGTTATGAACAAAGGAATGCGGGACTAGAACGAACAAAAACTTCAAACGAGACCAATTTATAATCCCCGATGCCATTTTGTACCTCATCCAACTATGGAAATCATATTTTTGGTTCAGTTAATGTAAAGCAACAAAAACGGATAATTGATGTTGACCCACTGAAAGTATTAAAAGCAGCTCTCTTGCTTTTTGTGTGTGTGCGTATGTGTGTTCAGATGAAGTCACACAGAAAAGCAATCTCATTTTCAAAAAAAAAAAAAACATAAATAATTTGCCTTTAGTTGGCACCATTTTATCTATAGAAGACTCTCTGTTTTTAGTATTTTATCGTATTTAGATTCCTTAACGTGGTAAATGAAAACAGAAAGCCCTTTAATTTATATTTGCTTTTGCTTTTAATGAAGGTAATATGCTTAAAAACTTCATGATTAAATATATATCTTCTTGCATCAAACATTTATGTGACCTAGAAAATGTAACTTCAAAGTAAGATTAAACTGATACTTACTTTGTATTTATTTAATTCCATACCTTCATTTTTATTGTACTATTTAAATGTGTAACTGCGTCAGCGTGTAAAAGCCCAGGAATCAGTAAGCTTGTATCATCCGGATTTCATTCGCTAAATCAGTTATTTATCAGTAAATTGTGTGCTGATCATTTTAGGTGCGTTTGAAGGAGTTTGCGTAAAGCGATTATTAGTCTCGTTATGTGTCCGTCCATTCGTCCGAATGGAAGAGCGTAATTCCCACGTGGAAAATGTTCGTAAATTTGTTATTTAGGATTTTACTAAAATTTATCACAACGTGCTGGTTTTCTTTAAAATCTGACACAAACAACAGACACTTTGCATGAAAAACTATATATATTTGTGCCATTGATTTTATATTGGAGACAGACTGTGTTCTCTATGGGTTATGAGCTAAGGGCAAAAAAGCAGTTGACGATATGAAAATAACCCAGATTTCTCTGTGAGGTAAGAGCTAAGGTCGAAAAGAGTTTTGACGATTTAGAAGTATAAATTGAGAGAGTCTGTGTTCTGCGTGAGGTATCAGATGAGGCCGAAGAAAAAGTTAAATATCTAAACGTAAAAATTTTATAACATCGGCTCTAAATATATTGGTATAATTAACTCGTATAGTGACAGTAACACAACAAATGCACCTGAAGTGTTTCGCTCTGCAGACATTTCCTAACCTGCCCTTCATATAAACTGCCAGTATTATCGTCAAAAAATATGTATATATTTTTAAATTTTTTTGACGACTGCATGTCATCTACACTGGTTATATAACGAAAGAGGTATTGTAGGATGATTGGCCAGGTGCATGCTTATAGGGTGATCCCTGTTCAAATACCTCACCTCGCGTTGTTAGGAATGTGGGAAACCATAGAAGGAATTATTAATTTTGTGACGAATTTAAATGGAAAAGCAGATTGTTTTACACAGACATGAACATTTATATAAAGAGCAAAGTTGGTATATTAGTCTAGGCAATGTAGATTTTGTTGGCATAGTTTTCAACATCTCAATATTTTTCAAGGTATTTGCACTAGCAGCGCGGTTTAGCGGTAACTGCTTAGGCTTGTGATCTGAAGTAAATATTTCGGATTTAGACCAAACTATATTCTGTCCTAATAGAGGTTGTTGTGTTCTTTTTTCTTTCCTTCTTTTTCGTTTACGCTAAAAGCGTTAATGTCTCCTGCATCTAAATCAATCTTCCCATCCTTGCCTGGGACCCACAACATCTTTCTCACCAAAAATTTAATTTTCTGTTAAACATTTTCAGTATTCTTGTAACTTTTATCCCGTTTATAATAAGTGAATATTTTGTATTTAAATATACATTACATCATTCTCTACAGTTCGCGATTCAGATTTCAAGTCCCATACGCTGCGGAAATATAGGTGAAATATGTGGGAATTTGCACGGAAGGGACACGTCTTATCACCGCTGCGAAGATGAGTTGGCATGGTATGGTACGATGTTGGAAAGAATTTGTTGAAGGAGCGTCTATGAGATCACAGTGGTGGCACTACGCTGTCAGCTGTGAGCAAATGTGTTTGTATTGCTAGTAGCGTAAACTACACCATGCAGGAGAGGAAGCATGTTCTGAAATTCTTTCCGGAGACGCAGAGCTTATTAAGGCAAAGTTGTCCTTGTCCAAGCAATGAGGATATAAGAGGTGTGGAGTTATAGCTCCATTTATTCTCAACTTCGACACTTCCGAAATATAAATAAATATATGTCTACTATATCATTAATACGCTTTGGGCATGCCAGCTGTGTAGTTAGCAGGAAAGCTCGGGTTTTGAACAATTTTCGTAAGTCTATTACGTATTAAAGAAATTTACAGCGTATTTAGTGAACATTTTACTAAGGGGTTGACTGACTTTCGGGCCAGTCTGTACAAATACAATCCGTTTTATGGACATATTTATATCTCACTTTATGCCATATAAGAGAATAACCTCTGCGACTTTCGGAATGTACCGAGGAAAGACGTACAAACTGACACACTGCTACGAATCGAACCCCGTACTTCACCCATTTTTTGCCTCTGACTACAGCACTTAGTGGTGTAAGTAAACTTTCTCATTCGTGGGAGTGTGCTGTGTCGGGGGTTCTTTCTCTGTATGGTTTTGCTGGTGAATCGTTCTTCTTGCAAGAAAGTGTGTAAAGTGTGTATGTGTGTGTGGGCGGAGGGAGAGGGCTTAAACCTTAGCTACTTTGCTGCGTCTCTCTCTTCCCAGCAGCCACCGCGGTGTGAGTCTGTGGTCGCGTTTGTGGGATGTGCAGTCGGAGAGGGAAGCATTGCATTGTGGCAACACAACGAATATGCTGTTTGTGATCCGTATGAGAAGCTACGTTTCTGTCCGTCCACTGATTCAAGTAAAATTGTTTGTGTGCCTGCGCCATACATTAGTCATTTAGTCACCGAGGCCTATTTGGAGGACTTGGTTTCAGTCTCAAGCCAATCTATGTGGGATTTATGGTGGACAGCATTGCTCTGGGTACTCATTTCTTAGAGAACTCCGGTTTTGCACTAAAATTTATCATTCGATTCATCATTCATCGAGGCCTAATACACTAGGCTTATATGGGGCCACTGCACTGAGGAATTATTTTGACCACATTTACTACTAAACTGAACAAGCTAAGAAGTACAGACTGTGTTCAAGTAATGTCCTATGCATTCCTGACTGCGTTATCAGATGATTGTTGAGAGCCTAGATTCATCTTCCAGGAGCTATACATTCCTCCCCATACCCACAGTATGGAAGATGTATGTCTCGTAACTGTGTTGGATTGAATGTCATATGTGGAAGAAACAATTACTTGCCTTGACGGAAATTAAATATACCTGCGTTCCAGCCTGTGATCTTAGTGACTGTTCTACTAGTATACCAAAACATATCAGTATTATATGCACAACTGAACTAGTTTTTGAAATTTTGCTTAAATATTGTGACATCGGTTCTCGCAACCGTCTGTGCTTTGAACATCCTGGCAAATAAATAGCCCGTTCTTTCTCTGCTAGTCGGTATAGTCATAAAGGTTTTCTGAAGATTACCGAATTTGGATAATAATGTGGAGCATTCTGGTACAAAATTTTCGACATTTCGGGCGAACGTATTTTGCTAATGTTTTATTTGACCTTGTTTGCTGCATGTTTCACACTCGTCACTCTTAATTTCTTCCTGGGAGAAAAGTAAAAGTTATGGGGTCCTTTCTTGTATGTTTAAATGATTCATTACTTCGTGCATTTAGGTCCAAATAGCCTCTTAAGCATTTCAATTTCAGACAACCTAAACATGTATTGTACTTTCAGAAAGACAAGACAAACAAATATTCACATCGAAATAGAAACAAATGCGAAAACATTTTCAGACAAATGTAAATAAAAATTTATGACGACACAAACATATTACGGTGAAACCTGTCTACACCGGAAAGGCAACGGTCCGAAATTTGTACTTGGCAGCCAGGCTCGTTTTCTCAAAGAGCCTTGAACTTTTGATCCTCGGGAATGTAAAGTCTTTCCGCTAGAGAGGCTTCCGTTCTGTCCAGATTGCTTTTAAGACAGGTGTCACAATATTTACTTACACACACTCACAAAATATTTGTGCCTGGGAAGAATTCGATTGTTCCCTTTAGTTTTCTTGAAGTAGACCTATCAAATTAAATCGTCTTTTGCTGCAGTACGGAGGAGGCAGAGGTAAAGACACGTATACATGATCTTAATAGAAAATATGTAATTATCTTAGTCCTACTTCTTTGTGGTGGGCACAAGTGGCGCATTTGGTTGAGGCACTGCGCTACAAGCGCGGATTCGATTCCCGATGTTGTTATATGAATGGCCTCGGGGGTCGACTCACCCTCTAAGAGAAATGAGTACAAGAAATATTTCCGGGGGGTAAAGGCGGCCGGTGTGTAGGGCTGACAAGCTTATCACTTTCATGTGCCGATTGCCCCGTTCTACTGGAAACCTCTGGGCCTGCCCAGGTCTGTACAGGGATTGCTTTAACTTTTACTTCTTTATGGCAAAGTGAATTTCGGACTTTTACCCATTTAAAGTGTTATATATGCAGTCAGGTGTCAACGACCTCTTCTGATTGACCTTATTTTGTAGTATAAGTAGTGCTTACATTAGAGCGAATTTTTAAGCATCTAGTCATAAACATCTGTTGTAGTTTACCAAAGTATTTCCCGTGTATTGCCTACCGATGGAAGAATGCAGATCAGATAGCTAGCTGATTTATTACGGAATAGGCCTACACAGTGGAGCGAATCTGAAGATAAAGCCTTCAAGGTGGATCGGCCATTTCTTTTTCTATTTTGTTGGCTGCCCTGCAATCCGCTCCACTATGCCAAATGTTGCCTTCTTTGTAAACATCTGCTGCTGCTGCTGCTACCAATAAACCGATGGAAGAGACACGCTTTGATTAGCTAATCTTCTTCCTGTACTACATAATGTTGCAGTACCAAACAAAAAGTTCCAGCCAGAAGATGCATCCAGCAGCTGGTATCCAGAGGCATGCCTGTATGAATTACGAGTAGGTACTTTTTCTTTTGCAAAAATTTATAACTCATGAGAAAGGAGGTGCTATTTTCCAGGTGTTCTGAAACTGAAACTACATATTTTTTTAATTGTTATGGAAATAAATTCTCTAAAAGGTGGACGTAATAGTTTGCCTAAAAAGTATATGAATTTTTTAACTGCAAACAAAAGCATTTGTTAATCATGCTATCGTGTAGGTCTATTGTTTAACTACCAGAGACTTTGTTCTCGTTGAATTTACTCTTTAGAAACAGTGGTTATTAAATGTATCACCTGCTTCAATATTCAATAATTCTTAATTTTTCCCACAGAATATATGTACGTGTTTCACGTAATTCTCCAAATAACTCTTTCCCTTTATGGAATTAGTTGGTTGGATTTTGTACTGGATATGCAGGGTGATGTTTAATAGGTATTAACTAAATCTGGAACCATCAGTTGGATAAATTTCAGAATTCAAAGTTTTAACAACAGTAAATATTTTTGAGTTGCATACGCTAATTTGTGTCTGAAATTTACAGGTAATAAATTTTTTTTGTTATTAAACACGAATAATTCGAGAATAATCTAATCACAGAAGTAATTCAACAAATACCTTGTATATCATTTGGAAGCTTTAAAATCGCATTTTCTGAAGCTAGAATCTTTGCAGCAGTAGGTTTCTTTATTTACACTGCATGACTATCAACGCCAAAGACATAAGCCTGCAGTCGTTGCTAAATTATACAGAACACAAATATCTGTGCATGCCACCTTACCCTAATTACTTTAATTCTTGTATTTCAATATCAGAGTCACATAAAGTTCCCATAAGCTTCTGGTTTATGTGTATGACATAAATATTTTTCCCACAGATATTGCAATAAAAATTACTGTTTTGTGAGACGCCAAGCTGTGTAATTTTGTGTTTTTGATCTAGAATTTTGGTCTTTATATTGAATAAGTGTGACCAAACAACCGACAAGGTGAAATTACCTATATGAGGTTTCCGTGTGAGGCTATAACTCAAATCTAAAAACGGGCATGTTACAAAATTATAAACAGTTACTTTGGACTTCCCCAAATTTTTGCACTTTCTATGCAAGGAGAAAGTAACAGAATAAGTCCTCATTTCCGGGAAGAATATACGTTACGGACTGTGTGTACATGAAGTTTTGTAAATGACTGAATTGGACGTAAGAAAGAAAAAGCAAAGTGGCAATAACAAATGTTTATGATATAGAACATTGTAAATTTTTATTTAACTGATGTTACTATTGCGATCAAATAAATCGGAAGGGAGTGCATGTAGCTACAGCAATAGAGGAGAGAAATATACATAACAGGGCAAAAGGTTTTTGTCGAAACATATAGGAATTCATGTAGGTGAGAACAATTTTCAAATGACATTAGGATATCGACTGGACCGAAAATGATGGAGAATTTCATGCAGCGTAACATTTGTCATTCTTCAAGAAAGGTCTCCAATTTATAGACAATCATATTGCGCCCTTAATCTCGAACCCAAGGGTATGAAATTTCCATAAGCTTGTGTGTTGTGCCTGTTAGATTGTCGAAGCTAAGAGCTCTACTACTGATATTCTTGTCGCAACATAAGTTTACCTTCAGTCTGAAGGTGTTGAGCTCTTTCTCTACCCCTTCTTCTGTCAGTGTTTACACATTGTTTCTTCATTTTCATTAGCTGTACTCTTCATTCTTGATCTTTTCTGGTTTCCACTAAGGTTGAACCCCTGGACCGCCTTGCCTATACTTCGCAAAACAATGCGATATATCAAGAATGAATGCATTAGTGGTGTATGTCACATTTGAAGGCTCTCTTCAAATGGAATAAAGGAATAGTAATATGAAATACCTAGACATTTTATTTCATTAGTGCTCCATGTAGATGCCGGGATAGCGTAATCGGTACTGTAACAAGCCTACGATCTGGGTAACCGAAAAATCCTTTTTCAAGTCCCGCCACGAAAAAGGAGGTCTTTCTTTTCTCCAAAACTGCCATATCAGCTGCGGTGTCCACTCAGCCTCCTGTTCAAAGGTTACTGCGAATAATTTCCCTGGGAGCAAAGCTGCGGGCAGTGAAGCTAACTAATAACTTATACCTACTGCTGAAGTTAAGAAGGTGCGGTGATATACTTCATTGAGGTTTGTATCTTTATGGCGGGCACATGAAAAATGTTACCTTTATCTTGTATTTCTATCTGAGTTGCCAAGGTCAAAACATATTATAAAATATTGTGGTATTTTCTAAAACAGTGAAAGTAATGTACTGGGTTTACCTTAGAGCTTTGTAGCCACTACAGATTTTCATAGGATGTTGTCAAATAATGTGTGCTTTTCATCATGAATAGAAGTAAGTGTATACAGATCTATAATCAAATTTTCTAGGTCAATTTTAAGGTACTTTATCGCTATTCACATGAAGCGGCAGAATATAAACATAAAAAACCTGTTTGACGATCCCAGTCGAGACCAGATTCTAGTAAGCCTTGAATTTGAAAATCTGCAACAATGCTCGCAATCATGGACGCAACATTTTTCTTGGAGCCCCAAATATATTTTTTCTTTCCGTATAATTTCAGCAACATAGGAAAGGCTACTCTGAGATTACAAAAGTTAGCTAACGTGTTTTGCTTGAATATACTCCCAATTGCCAAGATTATATGGGTTCGATGTTAGATTAAAGAAATATGAGTGTGGAACATTCGTGGAATGATACAGACGGAAATACAGACGTAGTGAGTTGTAAGATTCCTACACCATTAGCCATGTGAAGAATTGTATCTCTGCCTTTCTTTAACCTGAATAAATCTTATGATTTGGATACTCAGTGTGATGTAAATTACACTTAATTTACTCAACGTTTAGGAAGTTATTTACGCTCTGCATTTGAGTTAATGGGCTTCATTATAAGTGATTACTTCTGATGTTTGTAGCTGTCGTCTTTAAGAACCCAAAACTTTTATCCTGTATAGAGTATGCCTGCTTAAACTAAAATTTCTTGAAGACTCCATAAAGTAAATTTTCTTCCTGCAGGAATTCTGTATAGCAATAGAAAAGCCTCGTTTTTTCACTTCTTATAAATGTTCCTTTTGAACGTTTCTAAGAAAGTAATATACTTTAATTTAAAAATTTTGAATCGATAAAATTATGGAATGTTTTTCCACGTTTGTTACACATATGGTGTCACAAATTACTAGCACTATGTACTGAAGATTCAAACCATATAGATTTACGTTTAGTAAATAATTACCCTAATTACCTTATATCAGCTTCTGGTACCATTACTCTAATGCTAAATTCTACATTTATCTTCATCAAATAATGAGCCAGGTACAGAACTCACACAAAGACCCGAAAATTTTTGATAGTCCGGAATAAAAAGAAGATAATATGTTTCAGACATAAGTTGAGTAGTAACATTGTGACGTGATCTGTAACTACAGACGCTTAACGCAGCTTTCACTCATATATTGCTCTAGTTCATAACAGAGTAAACGTGGTATTCCATACTAGTTACATACTCCACCTATCCTTCTTCTCTAACCTCATATAAGAATTTTTTCTTTGTTTCTTTCGTCACAGGCGTTTCTCATCAATGATTTTCAAAAATTTTCTACACTTATTTCTAAACCTCACTTTTCCCTTTTTTATTCCTTTTCATTAACCTCTTTTGACACCTATACTTTGTTATATAAAGTGACAGTATCTGCCGTATTTCTATGGAAATCAGTGAGTTTTGCAAATCTGTAGGAAACTTTTAAGTAATTTTTGTCCATTGCAAAGAACGGAATTATAATAAAAGTATAATAGAATATTGAGGTGTGGGCATATCACAGTTACTTTGTAATCTGCATGGTACAAGTTAGATTCCATGAATAAAATTTTTCTCTCTGCCGAAGCACAATGCCATGAATTTGTGTAGTGGTCTTGCAGTCCAAGTTCCATGGGGTAAAAACTACTACCTGACAGAAATCTAGCAAATACTATACCGTAGATCTTAAAAGCTTCCATTTGTAAAAGTGTTTTCAGTATGAATTCAAATTTTTGGGCTACATGGTAGTCCCCAAAATTAAGACAACATAATACATATCAGAATTGCAATAATTGAATTGATTCTGGAGCCATGTAGCTAGTATATGCCACTGCTGTTCTCTTGCGTGCGGGCAAGGTGCTGGTTTGCCGGTTGCTTAAACCGCCTTCATGGGCTTCCTTGCACTTGGCTTCTTCAGCTATCTATAGTTGATACAAACTTAAGATCGCCTCTTCGACTTTGCAGGAAAGATCTACCTCCGTAGAATTTGCTCATTGTTGAAATGTTTGGTGTTTTAAATATTTGTACTGTAAAATCTAAACTCGCACGAAGAGTCGTATCCTTTGGAAGATCGACTGAAACTTTGAAAGGCGTCTATCAGAAGGGGACATTACATGAATTTGTGGAAAATATCCAATGCCTTAATAAGGATTCAGATTTCTGTTCTTTAATTCGAGAAAGCAAGACCCTATGGTCTTTACACTGCGAGGTCACGGGGTTCAGCCAATTATTTTAACTGTATAATGCAGGGCACCCGTTAAAATTTTTTATAGCTTCTGGGTAGTGAAATATTTTGTTCACATTTATAGAAACCCTCCCAACATATCTTCTTAAAACAGCCCGTAATTAAGCGCTATAGGGCCAGTTAAGTCCAATCCACACAGCCTTGTCGAAGAATATTTAAGTCCAGGTATATTTTCCCAATTTATCTAGGATATCCAAGTTCTCTTTCAAGATTACAGTTTCCCAATTATGTTTTGTAAATATTTTTATGTTATCCTCTTATTTTAAAGCAAAATTGTAGACGGCTGAAAGAGGTGGTCCGCCTAGATGTCTAAGGCCTATATGCAGTGCTTTGAGCAGTGTTTTCGCTTCCCTTAAACGATACGCGCTACTTTCTGCACCGCCTCCTTGTCTCAGCTTCTTCGTGGGAGCCACCCAAAACTTTGCGGCAACCTTGTGCAGACACAAACACATCGCACTCCCTCACTCTGTTCACTGCAATGAGACAAGTTTTGTGCACGCAGATGCAGTGGCTATTCGATGTGCTGTTTGTAGTAAATACAGACGTACGTATACTGTTATTTACTCTACAGGGTGAGTGTTGATAGCTCTGTGTGTAAGATTTTCTTTTCTATACACAGACGTATAATTGTATTTATTGCATTATGCAGGGAAGGTACTGGGACGTAAGACAGGAAGCACTGGCGTGAAGAAATGTGTGCAGTAAGAATCTTCATAATTTCTGCTCCTCATTTAAACCTTTGGATCTCAGTGTTTGCTAAATATACCAGCAGCTTTTTTTATGACTCAACAGGCCCTTGGGGGCCTAGGCCTCCTCGTTGTTCTAGGCTTCACGATCTCACTCAGACACACCACACTCGGTAGGGCTCCTCTGGACGAATGACCAGCTCGTCGCAGAGACCTCTACCTGACAAACACAACACTCACAAGAGACAGACATCCATGGCCTAGGTGGGATTCGAACCTACGATCCCAGCAAGCGAACGGCCGTAGACCCACGCCTTAGACCGCGCGGCCACTGGGATCGGCTACCAGCAGCTTTAACATTAAAAAATTCTGCATTCTGCTTACAGAGTGTATTTACATGTTTTTTATGAATCGCGGAACAAACAATGCAAATTGACCTATACGTGACTGGGTCTGAACCTTTATGTACAGTTCAGGTTTATTTTAGCCTTCAAAGGGCTAATACAACAGCACGTTGGTTTGTTCAACGAGGATGAGACGGGTGTAAAATGAAAGAAGAATGGGAAAATGATTCATAAACCATTTTGAACTGAGAAAGTGAACAGTGAATTCCTCATGCAAGACCTAAGCGAAAATGGAAAAGGTTAGTTAGTTTGGAAATATTCCTGGGGGGACTGGATGTGAAAGTATGTGGTGGTTTTAATGAATTAAGGATGTTTTCCTATGGGTGGATTGTGTGAACACAGTAATAGAAAGAGGACTGCGACCGACAGAATAAATACCAGCCTTTCAAAGCCCTTCACGTTTATCATTTGTTGATGCATTCCGCTGTGTTAGTGATAAATATAATTGAATATATTTCTGAAGTCCTATTTATACAGTTGTTGTTTTTTAATCAATGAAATATTCTAAGTATAATTTGTATGTCTTTCATTTTTTATTTGCAGAAGGTTGATACAGAAAACCTCTTCCAAGATTGAAAAGTAAAGGGGAAGATAGAGGCATTAACCCTTTAAAGCCTAGTGGTTGCTATATATACAAGTTTTAACAATCAAAAATTCTACGTTCTGCCCACACATTGGATTTGTGTGTTTTACAAGTATCTCAGAACAAACAGCGGTCATTTCCATATACAATTTTAACTGAGTGGTTTTTGTAACAGAGACAGAGTGTGCTTACTGAGCGGCAAGAACTGAATCTTAAAGTATGATTCAGGTTAACTTTTATCTACAATACCTATTGCTCTTGCCAGAAGGAGAAAGGCGCGAAGACTGAAAACCTTTAAAAATGTTCTTTTAGAACTCTAAAGAGCTTTGGACAGAAACGTAATGCCACTTTCTGAAGGTTTAATATTGGGGAAGAAATTTGTGACAACGGACAGCACATGAAGGTAAATGAGCAGAGCGTCCACAAGGGCTTTGGATTTGTGGCTGTTGAATATTACTGGGTTGGTTGTATTTTTATTACCATCTTGGTAATGTTAAGATATAAACCTGTATCATTACTTGTTTCTTTCTATACACAACATGGGACGTGCTTCTATTGCTCTTAATGCGTGTCGTTAATTTATGATAGATGAAAACTTCAATTAGGTCTGGAATGCGAATAGAGACATGTTTATGAAAAATGTATTACGGTGAAGTCTGCTAAAAGCAAAATAAGGCGGAAGCTAAGAACTCTGCATTATTAACGGTGTTCCTAGCGGGGAGTGATGGCATCGACGCACAATTAGTCCGTCTGTGTTAGACATTTTGCCAATTGGAAGCTTGATACACGGAAAGGAGGCAGCAAATAAGAAAACATTGTAAATGGTTTTACAACGAACTCAGCAATTACAAAACTAGAAACGGAATAATAAATAAAGAATACATTCTACTGGATCTTAGAGCACTTACTTTGCTCAAAGGTTTCAGTGGATATGAACACGTTATCAATTAATAACTGTGGAACCTAGCAATCCACGTCTGCCTGCACATTTCCTTAGTAGAACTACAAGACCAAACTACTTACATTGCGAGTGGTCTCAGACTTCAGCCAACAGTCAACGCTGCGTAAAATTCCCGAAGATAGATCTCACGTACACTTTGTCAGCTGTTATGAGTTAAATCGCGTTTTTGAGACCAATAGTAGCATCATAAGAAAAGAACTGAAAATGGTACACGTAATCGAAGGACGAAAGAATGAACAGCATTGTTGAAAGGAGGGAAACGGACTGCCTTACACAGTTGACATCCTATTACCGACCAGAGGGAGGACGAGCCTTGGCTGCCGAGAGGATGGTGGAGACACCAAGGTCATTTTGGCTTTCCAAGTTATAGACCTTGAAGACATTAAGCTACACAGTTTGTAATGCTTATGATAATACTGCTGCTACTGATGAGTTAAACTGGGGTCGTAGGTAGACGGAGTTCAAGAGACATTGACCTTGATATGACACGCATATTCGGCTTCCAGAGAAAGAAGAGATTTTAGGAGAAATGTTGTATATTTACAAAGGTAAAGGTAAAGTTCTCCCTGGAACAGGCCATGAAGCCCCAGAAGGGGAGTAGAGGTATAGCTCTATTCTTTCTTTAACTCTGGCACTAGATGAGGGTGGGTGGTCAACTCCACGTCCCGGCCACTTTACCTCCGGGAAAGAAACTTGGTACCCATTGTATAGGGAGCTGGGTGGGCCCCAAGGCCGTTCTGAACGGATGCGAAAAATCTCGCCTTTACCGGGATTCGATCCCCGGACCGTCCAGCCCGTAGCGATTCGCTGTACCGACTACGCTATCCCGGCCCACATATTTACAAATGCCAATCTAACTTTGAGCCTCGGAAAGATCTTCACAGCAACAAATAATGAGGATAGGAAATGTCTCGAAACCTAAGAGTTGCCTGCCGTGTATTCCTCAAATCTTCTGTGCGGACTGTCTTAACGCCTTGGTAGCTTTAACTTGCAGTCTCCGGCACAAGAGACCAACTCTGTTTCTGGTGGTGAATAGAAGAAATTTTGTATCAAACGGGAAATTAATACTGGTCGCTCATTTCGTATAAAGTTAATATACCAAGTCATATTGCAAGGCGTTACAGTCATTTTAGTACTTTTACTTAGAGCATTAATTATAACATTATAATAAAGTTTCAAGTTTGGTATCATTACGCACGAAATATGCTCTTACATTCTGCACACTGGCGAAGTTGTAACTAAAGAGTACACTCACTTTGTTTCCTTGACTTTCCTTTATCAGCCCTGCCAATCCTGAATTTTCCTTTTTTCTTCAGCTCAAGTTTTCAGCACTGACTCCAGTTTGTACTCTGCTGACATCAGTGTCCAAGGGTTTGCCTGCAAAATGTAAAGATTATTAAAATATACGCAGAAATACTTAAATTTTCCAAGGCAAATGAGAAGCAAATAGGCCAGGTGGAGATGTGTCGTTTTCATTTTAAAGAAGTTTGTAGTCAAAACCCCTTGTAATTTTCCCTTTAATTAACTGTTTAAAAATAAATCATTCCTGCCGTTAATTTAGAGCTTATATTTTCTACTGACTGTCTTGAGATTATAGGTTAACGATTTAAAAAAAAACGAGAAGGTTTCAACTTTCATTTCAGCCTTCCGCCACGAGGTTCATGAGATCTGCGCTCTTCTGGGATATTACGTCGCGTCGTGTGGTAATTGTTTACCTACGTTTCGGGACAATGTATCGGACTCTTGACCCGTGAAGATGGGACCGATACGTTGTCCCGAAACGCCGGTAAACAATTACTACACGACGCCGCGTAATATCCCAGGAGAGCGCAGATCTTACGAGAAGGTTTATTTATATCATACAAGTATTTCAAGCACCAGTCACTCAGTTTTTTCTATGAGATTCATTAAAGATAAGTAAAGTTATTCCTACGTATATCATGCATTTGCATGGGACATATTTCTTCCCAATTTAACCGCCGGACGAAATAAATGTTGTCTAATTTAAAGGTTATTTACAGGGCCGTGCCTTGGCTCAGGCGGATGGTTGCCGGCCTCTCACCGCGGAGGCCCGGGTTCGATTCCAAGTCAGTCCATATGGGATTTGTGGTGGGCAAAATGGCACTGTGACAGGTTTTTCCCCGAGTACTTCGGTTTTCTCCTGTAAACTTCATTCCATCGGTGCTCCATTAAACGGAAAAACGAAAAAAAAATCATCTTCATCACAGGGCTGAGCAATAAGCCTCAAGGCTGCGGTGCGCCCGTAGCATCTGCTGCGGGGCCCTTCACAAAAAAAAAGTTATTTACGGATCAATCATGTTATATTCATTAATAACAAGAAAGACACAAATTTTTGGAGGGAAAACTATTTGGGAGGATATTGAAGGATAATGTCAAGATGAAAGTAATGCATGAAATTCTTGGTAACATTACAGTACTGGAAAAGAAAATTGTAGTAATTACTGCACACGAAATACGAGAGTACTTCTGTATATATATATATATAATGTGTACTTCTGAAAGCTAACAATTATAATGATGCATTATGATCGTGATTATGATTACTACTATTACACTCCAATTGGACGCTAAATATTTTCTGATTATAATACAGCATTCCAAAACCTCGGCTTTCCTAAGACCGGTTCTTTCCTTTCATTAAGCAAACGACAGCGAAGGGATCCTAATAATTTGTGCCCCTTCTTTAATGCTGATCATTAGACACGATAGGCCTTCTTCCGCCCACTGTTTTTTACCGAAGAATGGAGAGAGAGTCAATCTCCGAAACGTCGTGTTCTTAAGATGTTGTTTTAATATCCAAGCTTACATTTCTCCACTAAATATTTGTCTTACTATTCCCTTCCGCCTTAAGCCCTTCTGTGTATTAGGGGTACATCGACGTTGTATTTCACTAACACGGAGTGAAACACAAACTCTTTCTCAGATAAGGACGTGATTCCTTATGATCTAGGTTCCATTTAAGACTATGTTTTGAAGTACCTTGCGTGTTTCTGTTGTAAAGGTGTGCCGGAGTTGCCCGCGACGCTGGCTGGCTCTTGACGGGCGTCGCCATACTTCCTCTCGGCGCTGCCTCCTCGCTTGCTAGGGGCGGAGCTTTCTTCTCGGAGCCGACTCCGACCCAGCGTCTACCAGCGTCGCGGCGATCCCCCACCTCGTGGCCGCCACACGTGGTTCATCAGAACCGGACAGTTTGCGCTCCTGGAAATAACAGTGGTAAATATGTAACTAAATAACTTATGATTTATACAGTTCCTTAAATAACGAATAGTAACTTAGCAAAATATCTAAAGAAATAAAAAAGAAAACCTTCATGCCGTAAAATTATCACATTAATATAGTACAAATTAATAACTGGGTAAATAACTAAGCACATAAGTACACTTCTAACTTGTTAATTATGTAACTCACTTGCCAACAAACCAATTATCGTAATAACAGAGGAAGTAAATACAGAAATTTAACTCAGTAAAGAACAGACTACATAATTGTAGCTAGTTAATAAAATGAATCAAAAACCAAGACCAACTAGATGCACAATCACTATTACAAACTTTAATAGTAGTATTACATTAAACCCGACATGTTTCGGTCAGGTACCTGACCATCTTCAGGGGTACACTACATTAAAATGCTGTGTCCATATGTAAAACACACTTGAAATGTGAGCATATAAAGTCTAGTCGTGTATGATGTTTTTTATAAAACACAGTTTTAAAGTTACTAAAAACTTTTATAAACGGTCAACACTTGATATTTCGCACTGGTTCCACTTTTAATGGCTTAAAAATGGCTTAAAAACATTATACACGACTAGACTTTATATGCTCACATTTCAAGTGTGTTTTACATATGGACATAGTATTTTAATGTAGTGTACCCCTGAAGATGGTCAGGTACCTGACCGAAACATGTCGGGTTTAATGTAATGCTACTATTAAAGTTTGTAATAGTGATTGTGCATCTAGTTGGTCTTGGTTTTTGATATATACGAGATGCCTGACTAAATATCTTATTAATGAGACAATACTCACACTAACTAAATAATTGAATATTTAATTATGCCTAAATGTTTAAGTAGCCAAGTATCACAATGATTGGCTAATCAGGATAGATGTATAAATAGTTATACAGATAAACAAAGAAGAAACGATTTAAGCAAATGAACAAAATAACCAAATAATTGAGTGACCAAGTAACTAAATGTAAGAAACATTCCACGGCAGAGGGACAGAACTTGGTAATAATGTATTAATTAGGTAATTTTGGAAGAAAAATTTGTTGCGTCAGTGAAGTGCTTTCCTCTAGCCTTAAGTGGCTATGACATATAAGGAATAAGAATGAGGAATTCAAGTGTTATTAACAGATGATGAAGATGGTTTGAAAATTTAATGAATTATGTTAAAATGTAATTTTAACGCAGAATCCTTTGAAGGAAATAATTGAGATTTATAACAAGCTTTCAGAGTTTAGATTCATCCTTAACAAAAGAATATAATCAAATACTTGTAGTACTGTGTTGCCTTAGAAAAGAAGCAGGGAATTGTAAATGATTTTTTGGTAAAAAAACCACTAAATTTTGAGAGTAATTTAACTTCTCTTTTCCGTTTAGAACTATTGCAAGATCATCATCGTAGTGCAAAGTGATACGTTTTGATTTATTATTAACTATTTTATACACATTTCATTTTCATTTCTGTTTTATTACATTGCAGTCACTGTAAGTGAAAGTAACGCACTGTCGTTCTGTAGTAGTTAATGTTCTCGCTATCTAACAGCAGATACAGGTTACGCAAAATTTTAAGCTTCCCCGCTGTGTAGATGAGGTCTTCGCTCTTCTGTGTTGTTACGCAGCTTAACTTGGTAGTTTTTGACCTATGTTTAGGGGCAGCCTGTCAGTCACGTCTTTAAGAGTCAAGAAGTCCAAGTTCTTCTTGAACTATTTGATCCTTGAAAATTGGACCGATATTCTGTCCCTAAAATGGGATAAAAACTGCCAACTTACTCTGAATAACAACCCAGAAGAACGAAGACCAGATCCAGAGTAAGATGTTGGAGGCGGTTTCTCAATATAATTTTATGATAATACTGTAAAATAGGCCACGATCATCCTTCTTATTCTATGGAATTCATCCCTAGTAGTCACGTCACCTTTTGGTCTATATATTGTTTTCAGTTGCGGGGTTGTTTAAAGTCTAGTGTATAACACGTGTACTGTTAGAATTAACATTATAAGCACTGTTTGTTTCCCACATTGTTTTTATGTGTTCCGTAGGTTCTTACAATAGACAAGCATCCTTTCCCTATACAACGTTAAACAATTGCTCTTTCTAATGGAAGCACAACGTATTCTCTCTAAGACATGAAATCAATCTTTATACATAATACAGAGCCATTCTTGAAGAGGCCAAACTAACTACGAACAAACTCTAAGATATAGAGCATAGAAATAGAGAACAAATATTAAGCTATCATCTTATTTTGAAAATAGGTACCAATGTTTCATTCCTCAGGACATGCGTAGCAGTCCCGCTGAGCCTAACTTTTGAAAGTGTAATGATTGAATTTATGTTTTAATAAGTTGAGATTTATGTAATTGAAGGCTTCCGCCGTGGTCGTAATGTTACTTAAAATCTTCCGGGTTGTTACCCGGCGTCGTTTTTTAATGTACGACAAACGTTTCGGTATCACTTGTTTGTCCCATCTTTAGGGTCTTTTTTTCTAAGACCCTGAAGATGGGACAAACAAGTGATCCCGAAACGTTGGTCATATACCAAAAAACGACGCCGGGTAAAAACCCGGAAGATTTTAAGTAATGAGTTCAGATTTTATTATTTATTCCAAATTATAACTAGTTTTCTAATATTTGTATCTTTCTAAATATATTCTAAATTCGTTAATGACTTTAATATCGTACAAACTTCTGGTTATGCACCACGCAGCTCTTTTGAAATTGCCTGATTATAAGAAACATTTTACTATTTTACGCATGTTGATAAATAGGTACTAGTTTGGCATATAGCATATTTGAATAGTACTGAGAGAAGAGTCCAAGGAAACTGAAGGGAACAAATCTGACGTAGTCTGGATTTTCATAAGTTATAGTCTTCACAAACAATTATTATCAAAGAAGCATGAAATATATTGGTACATTGCCCACTATTCTAAGAACAATCATAAATATACTCTCAAGTTTCTTATAGCCCGAAATTTGGAGAAAAAGTAGAGAAATTTTGCACCCAAAATTGTGTTATTTTACTTAATATTTTGTATATTACTAGCCTATTTTCAGAGGTTCATTAGTTAGAAACAAAATTATTAGTTATCACCTTTATGCAGGATATTTACAATTATATACCTAAAAAATCCATGCTTCTGGAGTATAGAGTGTTGAAGCTATTCTGTAGTTACAAAGTGTGGTACATGTAATGTTACTTCCCATGTTGAATGTTTTGTACTTTTACATTAGTACTTTCCGATTATTGTTAATATTATTAATATTATAACAATATATTTCGCGCTATTTTATGCTTATGTTGTCTTTTACTGTACAAAGATACCCGCGCGTAATTTCAGGTTTTAAGATAAATATCGTTTGCATTAAGTAACCAAAAATTTAGAAATTGTCAATCTTAGACAATGGTGTCACGTGCGAGACATCATTGATGTTTTGTAGAACTTTTCCATCCGACGTTTCGAAAGCAGACTGCTTTTGTCTTCACGTGCACCTGAAGACCAAAGCAGTCTGCTTTCGAAACGTCGTGTCTGTGTGATCAGTGGCGATGGAAAAAGTCCTAAAACACATTAGTGATATCTCGCATATAAATTATCAAGTGATCATTTTAGTGTTAGAAGTGAGTTAATACAATTTATTACCTAGTGTAGAATGATATGATATTATTACTGAATGTAATGAAATTCCTTAAATTTAATTAAAAATTATTACGTGGGGACTATTAATCTATGAAACCTTAATACAGTTTTATTGCTTTTGTTTTTTATATTATTTTGCATTATTAGGTTTGTTGCAAAAAAGAATAAAGTATTCTGGCATGTATCGACAATAGTGTTTGGTAGACATTTAGAGACTTTTGCAAGAACCTCCTGTCTTCTTCTTCAGAATAAACCAAGATGAATGAAACTGGCTTCTCCAATACGTCAATAAATTTCAAAGTGCAATTTGTTTAGAATTTAATGCACGTAGAATTACTTTGCATGTTACTTGGTTCATAAATACTCTTTTTTCGTTGTTTTCCTTTTATTTATGCGATGATTGGTTCTGCATTTATTAGTTGTACCAAAGAAATGAGCACCCTTGGAATAAATAATACCCCTACCTCTAGGTACAGTTCCTTATAAGTAAGGAAGTTAAGGTAAAAGCACTGTCAAGAAAATCGATCTAAATTTAAACGACCAAATTTCGAGTCCAGTGACAGAATATTTTATACCTGCATGACACTTTTTCCTCTGTTACAAGAAATGTAATGCTTTTGTTTTTACGTTATTTATTTTTCTGCTTACATTACACGACTCTTCATGATTTACAAGAACCACTCTGTTATTACCCAAGAGGTCTCCTTCTTTTCCATTTACTGTATTAAGCTCCCTACTTCCCTATCCTTTTGGGAATTACAATATAGCTACTTGTACGAAATTATAAACGAAACACTTCAAATTAATTAAACATTGCAGTGGTCTAAAACGTTTTCCGTAGCAAAATTTGACAGTAACCTTGCTTCTGGGAGGGAATTCTTACTTGTGTGTGAAATGGGCTGACACAAGATGTGACGTGTGCTAAGCTTAGACTCTGGCCTCAGGGCCGACACGCCAGTTTGAAGATGCGGTCGGCCAACTGGGTTTTCTATCTGTCTCGAGGCTCTTTGACATGGGCAAGAAGTGGCAGCAGTAACACGGTAGCTGGGACCTCTTTTTCCCCCTCTGCCCCGTGTTAAAACTACTTAGTGAAAAATTGGGTGTGAAAAATAAGACACTTTTTACCTGGTTTGTCAACGCTGGGAGCTATGAAATGGTTTAGGTTTAGGACACGCAACTGAAAAGATAAAGGGCTCATGTAACACTTTTCTACTACCCAGACAGTTTGAAATGCACCCCGGACTAATTTTTGCAACTCATACGCCACTACCTATACACACTTTGAGATATGACCATTTTTACTTCTTCTGGTGGTACTCTCTTATGTTCGTGTAAATATCACATGATCTGTGCTTATAACTTCGAAGCAGGTATCACGCTAAAATTTCATACCATGCTATTATTTGCAATTTCCATTTTAGTGCCCGGATACACCTTGATTGAGACACCATGTCACAAACTATGTGGCTCTTAAGCTCTTAAAACACTCATTCTTTCCACTATGCAGTGGATATAACTCGACTTTCATATACTAGTAAAGTCGTGTATAAGGAAGTCACGTTCGAATTTCATTCAAAAGCATGAACTTTAAATTATCGTATTTGGCATTTTAAGAAACTGTTTAAACTTCTGTAAAGGAATGGCAATTGTTGGCCAAGAATAGGCACAAGTAGCGGCTCGTGTGAACACGATGTTGAGTTTTTGGTTTCCATAAAATGCGGGTAATTTCTTGACAAAATCAGTAACTCTTAGTTTATCAGGTGGTTACCCGCAGGGTTCGTAATACGGAGAGGTGGCGTCAATCCCAGGTCAGTCTATGTGCATTTTGTAAGGTAAAAGTTGCCCTATTCCAGATTTCATCAACATCGCAGCGGAAGCCTAAAATCACATCTGTTCCTGCTTGGCGGTATACTTACACCAATGTCACGTTATTTACATATTTACTTATTTTTATTTCTGGTCTAGTACAGTAAGTACATTACTGGACACAGTAAAAATTGAATTAATTTTATCCTCTGTCAGAAGACTTTATACATTTATAAAATTCACAAGAAGACTCTAAACCACAAAATTTGTTATTCAGTCAGTAAGTCTGTCAGTTAGTCGGTCAGCCTAAAATTTCTATCATAAAGTAGTATTTAATAAAGTCTGGAAAGGTTGAATATCATCGTGGGTTGTATTTTGCAAACAGCTCTCTCAGATGTAGAGTCAGTATCAGTTTCTCTCACCAGTTTCAGAAAAGTGTTACTAGGATTCTCACAACACATCCTACCGGTTCCTCCACTTATTCACTGACGTCAGGTCAGAAGCCAGGAGCGAAGGGGCGGTCAGACATATGATTAGCACTACCTGTTTCACTTTTAAGGAGGAAGGAACCCTGAGGATGTCGGCATAGAAAAAGACCTGCTAGAACGTTATCATCACAGACTGGTATCATTAAGTTTTCCCTTGTGGCTTACAAAATAGGTAATTTTAGGAAGTGTTGCCCCGCCCCTATAATGGCAAATTGTTTTGTATTTAATAAATGTGTTGACATCACGAAAAGCCCTCATAGTAATTGTAGGTATTAAATAAAACTTAATACCATTAAAGGGTGAGGTTTATTGGCGGTTTTATTGACAAGTTTAATTTATACGGATAAGATGATGGAAATGGAATGGGCCAGACAATGAATTACTATTAGGGGATTACATCTTCCAATCTATTACTAAATTAATTTGATGTAACTTTAGGCGCTTTGGAAAATTCTTGGAAAAGGTCAGAAATGTCATGAAAAACATGTGCGTTTAATTGAATTTACTCGTATGTGTATTGCTTAATATGTCTAAACGTCAAGTGTTATGGATAAAAACTTACTGCCTCACCAAACAACCAACCAACCAACCACTAGAAAACAGTCCGCCATTAGTCACACCAAATAATTACATTCGTTACATCCATCTTAATATTATCCTCCAATCCCTTTCTGGATCACATCACACAATTAGCCCCATTCCATGAAATCTCATCAAACAATTTTGTCTTTCTTGTCTTTCCCACACAAATAAAATGACTTTCCCAATACTCGACTTGTAAATAGTTACCGACAATTCAGAGGAGGTTGCTGAGTCCCTCTTCATGGTCTGAGCAGTATACTGCAAGCTTCTCCGAAACGTCGGTAAATATTTTCAAATCGGTACGTTCTCATATTCCAGAAGACTCGATTCTTCATTAACACCTCTGTGAGAACCCAAATCTAGCCAAATATATATTTTTTTTATTTTTGAGCGGACTTAAGACGTAATTCGTCGACTTAGTGTTCCTGCTTTCTTACGTTAATTAAAAGTGTGTTATTTGAGATGTCGGCGAGTGATGGTCCACGATTAATTACGGGTGCTCGCTCGGCGTCCCGTGACGAGTAATGCTGGCTGCTATCATGAATCTTAACGACGCAACGTAAGGCATAAACCGTACAGGAATGGGGAGGAGGAAAAGGTGGATAACAGTGATTAGACACCCGGAAATCTTTCCTCAGAGACTTCCTTCCACCCCACCCTTCCTAAACCACCCCATAACCAACTTTAACACTCTTGAAGTTTCAGCAGAGAAACAAGCGTAGCAAAGCATTAAGAATCCACGTGCATTAAGTCAATCCAGTGCAGTACATACTGTTTGTAAAAACTTCAACACAATAGCTAAAATAACCTTAAGCAAGGTTGAGACTTACGTAGTTCACCACTGTTAACACATTTCAGTCCTAATTATTTTTTAATTATTAAACTTCAAGAACTTAGAAATTATTTTTTTTTTGGAAAGTCCTTTTTATTTTGAGTTAAAAATTTATGTAATAAATATCAGGTGTTTAGGGCAAACAACGTAAAACACTGGAGAGGAAAGTGTGGATTTCAGTTCGATGTTTGACTTGGTACAACTGAGTGCACATATCAGTCATAAAGATGCGCCGTGGTTATTCAATCCCTTTCCAAGAACAAAAAAGTAACAGCAAGATAGATTTTGACTTGTTCTTGAGAAGAGAGAGGTAATTAAATTTGTGTGTTTAATCAAATAAAAAAAACAAAAAGCACAAAGACAGAAATTATGTAACGAAAAGCCTAATCAATTTATACTCTTCACATAATAGTATATAAATCATATTAATGATTATGAAATTCGAGACATGTGTCACACATGGGGAAAATGGGAAATGCATACTTAATTTTGATTGGAAACCTTAAAGGCCACGTAGACCTAGTATTTGAGAGACCCACAGTGTAGGTCGGGAATATTATAATAATTTTAATAATTTAAAATTTGATAACTTAGGTGCGTTCAATCGCCTTGGTTTAATTATCGTGAAAACCGGGAGATTCAGGGAAGAAATTTGCTGAATAAAAAATGCAGGCTTCATTTCAGCCTGCAAAGTCTTTTTCCAAATATATCTGCCTGTGGTAAATACTGAGCGAGATACTCTCAGATGTGCCTAAGACATAACTTGAAAGCTGCCGTGCATTGGCTTAAACCAAAACAGTGACTTTCCGATGAATATTGCTAAAACTTTCCGAAATTAAATGTTGTGAATATCCCTTCACCTGTTCTCGAATTGATTTTTGTGCTGATATCAATGTACATAAGGAAAGCTTATTAAGATCATATTGCTTGTCTGTTTGTTCGACAGTTTTTTTTGCCTCATCAAGCAATGCGGACGCGCAGGCCAACGCTTCAAAATGAATATGGTATGAATCCGAGACAATCCAATTACATATTTCTATGGACACGGTAATGAACCTTTGGATGGTTTCTTGATCGGATGTTTAAAGTCAACATTTCTGGAAAGGTCATATACTAACAATGGACAGCAGGAAAGCAAACGCACGATAAATTTTATTCTCCGAGGATAGCTTCGAAATTTACCCGTATTAAAATTATTAACAATTTGCTTTGGATTCCCTTAAGCCTACCGCTTTCAGCTGTAGCAACAATCCAAATCTCTACCTCGTATTCCAGCATAGAAGTAAATTACACATTTTTGGGATTTACGTGTCGGTTTTGTCAATTTCTAAGGCTATGTAGTGTTACTGTAAATGAATAGAACTTGAGTATGGAACAGTGGTGGAATAACTTTGATAAGGGAGAACCTTAGACCTCGGAAACACGTATGTCCGAGTGCCACTTTATCAACCCTAAAGACTGTTTTGGTTGAGCCCGGTTCTAAGAGTTGAGAAGTCAAAACGTTTCTTCGCAGGATCTTTTCTAATTCTCACACTTTACCATAAAAATCCCAGTCAATTGCTAGCAGGATAAGATATAAGCGTATAGGCACTTCCCCCCATCACAAAACAGGTTGGTGGAGGTGTTGCGAGAATTTCTTGCAATGGATGGGTCACGGGGTATTTTCTTTGCGAGTGTTTTCTTTAAAAATACTTCTTACGTATTATACATCTACACATTATTTCACTTACCTTATTCCAAATTAAACTTAAAGTCATGTGTCATATACACTTAACAACTCCTGACCCTTCTATTAATTTCGTCTTTAATTTTTTATGTATTTTTAGGTACCTTGTAATGACTGCTTGAAGAATGGCGGAGAAGTGAAAATATATCAAATTGGGGAATATTTATATGTTCGCAAAATTTATATACGAATTAAATTCAAAAGAACGCAAGCCAGAATGTTTTACAAAATTTTATAACAACTTATCCCTTCAGAGCAGAAGATTTTACAGAAATTTTGTAATTTACTTTTTTACAAAAAATTTTAACTTCCAGATTTAACAGACGAGGTTAGATCCCATACCTCCTCTCTAAACATGGCCTTTCCTGTAGTATGACGGATTACATCGTGCCGCCTATTATTTGCGGCACGCTTACCGTTGGTTGGGGATCACTGGCATAAAGAGCACATCCGTAGGAACATGTGCAGGATGAAATTCAGGGTCAAATTTAACAAAACAAACGAAAGAAGTATTTGGTAATGTTAGGAACAAGCGTTAACAGTGTTGGCTGGTATGCGAACACCTGGTAGAAAAGCGAAGCAGTTGGCTGGTACTGTGCGCTTCCATTGTTCTGAATCTACATAAATGCCGTAGTAAGGTATTCGTTCAGAATTTTGTATAAAGTGAAATGAGATGTGTAAAATAATTTTGGCCCCCTCGCTAAATTTTGGCAAGGAAAAGTAAGGTTGCACTACAATTTTCGTGTGCGCGTCAAAACTAATGTTCTTATCGTGCAATTAATGATAACTCCAAGTTTAGTGTTAAACAATTCCCTAAACGTTTATTACAGAAACTTGGCAGAGTGGCGAAATTCTAAAATCTATAGCACAATTTATGTATAGTTTTTGTAGAAAGTTAAAAAGGACATCTTTATGAATGATATCTCTTTGTGCTATATGAACAGCAAAAAGGAAGTACAGACCGCCAGTCACAACCACATTTATATCAGTTTATTGCTTGCTACATGTTTCGGCTTTTGTGAAAAGCAGTCTTCAGGCAGTTAAAATGTACACAACGAAAGATAATTTAAATACAACCCATTAGAATGATACTTTTTCAGATTGCTGAGATTTTAGCCTCACAAAAATTGGAGTTGTGTGAGCCGAAGCAAACTAGAATTCTAGATTTTATATTGAAATATTAAAATATAACACATATCATTTATATTAACATATTAAAATTATTGTCCAGTATTTCGGGTGTGAAAGGGAAGTCGATATGTATTAAAACATGCTTTGTGATGTAAAATTTCGCGTTATTTTTGTTTCTTAATTTTGATCAAAAGTGGGGTGGTTCTTTATATTTTATAGTTTTCCCCGTAGTCTTTTAATTCTTCATATCTCATCCAGTCAATTAGTGGATTTCAAAGTAAAATATTACATCGAACATATCTTCGTAAGATAAGGAAACAAGTCAATTAAGTCTTCTTAGATTACGAAGGCTACCTTTATCTTCAATGATAAGGAAGCCGAAACATGTAGCCGCAATAAGACAAACAAATGTAATTGTGATAGACGATCTGTACTTCCTGTTTTGCTGTTAAAAATAACACGACATTCGTGCGAATTATATTCTAGTTTGTGTAATGACACATTTGATTCATTGGAACTTCGAGTGTAAAATTTCATGAAAGCAAATGTAATTGCATGTTTACATAACATAACTTTGCATGTAAAATATTATAAACATGACCACTGTGCAGATATTTAAGTTTCCTTCTGAAAGAATATTTATAACAGGACTGTGTGTCAGTGAAAATGAGTCGTAGAAATGAATTGTTTTATTTACAGATATTAATTTATATTTTTAGGCCCCGCTTCGTAATGTTTAGCATGTTATTTCGTAATTTTTTTAACATCTTCAAGATAGTTGAAAAATATTGTTGCAGGGCTTTCTTCCACTCTCTGAACGTGTTCACCAGCCACATCAAATTGAGCTTGTCTCCGTCATTGCTGTTGTTGAATGAGGCCCACCCAACCGCCAAAACACCGCTACCCACAGTCTCTTCCTCCGGAGAAAATTTCCGGGAAGCACAACTTTGGTCGCGCGTGTTCAACCCATAACAAGTTCCAAAATTAATACATCAACGGGAAAATACACTTAATAAAATACAATTCATAAAAAGTAGTGAACTTCTGCATGTTTCGACACCGGGGCGCCTTCCTGATGGAGTTTTAGAACAAAGGAATGTAAGTCTATGAGGTGAATCTAGGTATTACAACGTTCGCATTGGAATGTTTAAAAGTTAAAATTCTGAAATATATAAATAGCTGATAAGAGCACAAATTAAAACACTGTGATATTAAAAGTTTATGATAGCGAGCAGTTCCAAGTGTAACTCTGTAGTTGTTTATGATCTGTACGGAGTATGCACATAAACGTTTCTGGTTCTTATGTGATCCGAAGGGATCTCGTCCACGTCGAGCGTATGATGCGTGTCTTGTCGGACGGTGTAGTATATTTAGCATATTTCAGAATTTTAACTTTGTAAATACTCCAATACGGGCAGTGTAATACCTAAACAGTAGATTAAAGTGTTCGGATTAAAATCCTTTGTTCTCTGACTCCCTGAGGATGGCACCCCGGTGTCAAAACAAGTAGGAATTTAATACTTGTTACGATCTATATATTTTATTAAGTGCCTTTTTTTGTTGATATGTTAATTGTAAGAATATGTACGGTATGGGTAATGTAAAGTTTCAAAGTCTGTAAAGCTTTACTTAAACTTTCCTTGCGTTAGTTTCTGGCATAGTGTTAACACACGTTGACCGATTTGCTTTTACTTTCAACATCGTGTAATATATTCGGCTAAAGATGTTCCGTTAAACATACTAAGAAAAATAAGAATATTTACCCTTAAGTAATTTGCGACTTAAACAAGTTTCGAACAGAATAACGCACATCAAAACTGATTACAATACATTAGATACTGTCTACTTAATGTAGTTTAAAATACGTTGTCTTCACTGAAAGACTTAAACGAGTGAGGCTGTGTATTGAATAATACAGAGTGGTCTAAATGGCCTGTAGTTGTTGAAGCATTTTAAGGCATTATGGACCTCTATACTTTATGGAAAAAAACCCCTGCCTTCAGGTCTTTGTGAATATTTATTCCGTTAAAGAACAAACGTAAGCTCTCAGGTTCTATACCGTTACTAGATAAAGCTTTAGGTTTAAATTTTACAGTAAGTTCAATAAGTTTGTGATCCGGCATCGTGTAATGGGATTTTCGTTTGCTGAGACAGATTTTAAAACGAACTGAATAACACAAACCCTCCGTTTTTGTAACAATTAGGCACACAGATTACAATTTTTTTTTCTGCGCTTCTCATAGGGATGTACATTATGAACTCTGATGCCAAAACCATCGGCTTGATCACCTCCCAAGTTCCCTCTATCCATCTCAGTTCTATGAAACAAGATCCGTCTTAAAGATATATTCCAGTCTCCTTGATTATATTTTTAGTTGTCAATTTCCAAGAACTTCTCAGCCCCAATGTTACAATCATTTCTTATTTCTTCTATCTGAGTGTGCAGACCATCCTATGGCCCAGTGTTTCATTACTGAAAAAGAGTGTTACTAGAGAAGGAGTAAATTCATGAGGTGGGGAGTTTTACTTTCTTAGAGGACTGCTGATGACGCTCACAGTCCTGCGGAATGTGAAGCTGTGTGTTTTGGTACATAGGTACCAAAGATTAGCTGCCAGATCTTCTGAAGGGTCGAGACACATCTTTTAATCTAAACGTCACTATAGCCCAAAAGACTGTGATCTTAAAATTTGATCAGTTCACTTCATAAGACAAAGGTACAAAATTGCCGCCATCAACCCCCTGTTAAACGGCCTGAAAGTTAGGTTAACCACTCACCTCCATACATTGTCGAGGTTGAGAATGAGCGGAATTATACCTCCACTTCCTCTATATGTCTTTGTGGCATCGTCAGGGAACATTTTACCATGTTTTACCTTTTACGATTTTAATTGGAATTGCAGCAGCGTGACATGTACATCTCGGAATACTTAGTTCACTTTTGAATCAACGAATTTCCAGCATGTATAGGGCTTCCCTATTCTCCTTTGAGGTGCATACTTTTTCACACAATACTTTCACAACACCAGCATTTAAAAGAAGCTAATGTACCAATTCAGATCATGTTCCTCCTGATTTTCTTGATCGTTCCTTATGGGGTATTCTAAAGAGAAGATTAAAAACAATGGCAAATAATCATTGCCTTCTTCAGTCCGTTCTGAGTAGCAATTTCATCAGAGAGATATTTTCTTACGCAGAATTTAATTTTGATATCTCCGATAGAAGTTTTAATTTTGTGTAATACTTCTCTTATAATTCAAACTTAGAATTTCTTAAAGTTCACAAATATCAGATTTACTTACTAATTTACATTTCAAATTTTGTCCAGCTTTACACCAATGCAGAAAATCTGAATTGTAGTAGCCCTATTAATTCGAATTGTATACTGAGCTTTAGAAATAATTTACCTACATATGTAATAAAATATTGGTAAAATAGTACATTATAAGTACGTAGATGTTAAGGGCGGGTCTCACAAAATTACTTCAGTAAATTTTGTAGCCCTTTTTAAGCAGGTATGTAAAGGAATGTCTCCATCGCCTGATGCATTTCTTTTGTTATCCTGTAGCAAAATTTCTGGAAATGTATTCCTTCTCAAATGAAGTAACACCTTTATGGCAGGCTCTAGCAATCATGTTCCTATTGTTTGCTTTAAGCTCGATGGTTTGATCTTCTAGATTTTCTTTTCATTTTTATGAACATTTTTCCAGTTTCGCAGCTCACGTTTTTCACGTCTTCTACTTTTACAGGACCTGGCGTCTGCAACGATTACAATTTGTGGCGCATTTCTTCAAAACATCTCTCTTCCTGGAATCTCTCAATAGCCAAAAACCTTTCATTGTTTTAGACTAGACATTATACATTAACATGCAAACATACTGAGAGAAGGTGGCCTTATAAATGTATCAAGAAATGTTTTAAATATAATGATGCCGGAATGAGAATCTCGCGTGTGTAATGATGCTAGAAACCTGCTTTACAAGATAAATACAAACTGACATCACATGCTGGTCTGCTGTGGAGACCCAGCTGTGCAAGCCATCTCAATATTGAAAGACTGTCTTATTTTAGGACTACCGCCTACATTGACACTTTTGAACACTCGAGGCCCTTTGGTGTTCACTGCCCATTAGTCTGACAACCTAAACACAATCTATAGTAGACGTATTTTTATTAAACAATACTCCTGCCATTACATTCGTTTATGTAGTTGCTATAAAATTCCGAAGGAGTTGAAGAGCGGACTCGGAGGGTTGGAAGGGGAAGTTAAAAGATGTCATTAATATATATCCGAGGCATCTCCGTCTCAGTCTGCGAGATTGTACATTACTGTTGCTTACACTGTACATTTACGCTCTCTTAATGCGTTTCATTTTCATTTTATAACTCTTCCTCCAACTCTCTTCTTCTTCAGTCATCTCTCTACCCCTTCCACCACCCCTTCACCCCCTGGTGCCTATTCTTTACACTTCACTCGCTCTCAAAATATTAAGAACTTTCAAAATGGCCGTCTGGAATTAAAAGAGGGTACTACGTTATATAAGGAAAGAGAACGGGACGAGGGGGTGTTCGGGGTGTAGAAATGAACTTTGCATATTGTAAAGGGAGAAAAGTGTACGGAAAAGGAAAGATGGAGAGAGGGTGGATATAAAAGCGTTAATATAAGAGAAAGAGAAAGGTTGGGCGGGCGGGGGAGGAAAATAAAGAAGCCCAAAACTACGAGAAACGGGGTAGCTTGGGGTGAAAAAAGAATCTTACTCTTCCAACCAATCCAGAAGCTTTATAATAAAATTTCATTTTCTCTCCCTCCAGACTAGAACACCCCCCTCTTATTTCCTCCCACTGCACGTCTCTTTTTAATCAGTCTTTTAGAATACGCAGACCTATACTTCTCCCTTCTTCGTCTTCTTCTGCCCTCTTTTGCATTTCATTTTCAACCCCCATCCCAAAATCCCGTTATAGTTAATTCTAGCCTGGAACCTTCCGTCTTTCTGTGCACTTCTTCATATGATACTCTTTTTCTCTCCTTCTCTCTCGTTAATTCGGGAGTCCTCTCTTTTCTTTCATCGTCATAATCAGTGGCGGACTTACGTCTTGTGTCCATCTCTAAATTGAGTGAGCCGTTGCTTCTCAAAAACCATTTGTCGTAATAGGTTAGATTCAACCTCACGAAATAATCGTAGCACGTAGTTTTCAGGCCTACTATTATCATTGCCACAACAACCACCACCACCACAACAAAAACAACTACATCATCATCATCATCATCATCATCATCATCATCATAACCGAAAATCTGTAAGCATAATAAGTGTCCGTTATCATAGTCTGTAGAATTACAAAATAAGAGAAAAGAGTAAAATTTTAATCGAGAAGCGCCTATTTGCGAAGGACTCTGCATATCTCACTGTACGACAGTCAAAACTTGCCTCATTAGTAATCGGCAAAAAAAACGGAACCATTATCGAGTAAATTCTTCGCGTCATTGCAGAATTGTATGACGTTACATTAGTAAACTAGAAGCGAAAGAAAGTCAGATGGCCAAAGACACAATCACAGTGTGCTGGTAATTAGTATATAGCAGTGGTTATTGTTATTATTATTATTATTACTATTATTATGCAATTAAATGAATTTTATTGACAGTAGCGTGGGGTACTATGTCATGCAATAACTGAAAAATTACACATAAATGGAAGGGAAAATTTCAACAATTATCCCTAATAAGAGAAGAATATAAGCTGGTACATATAAAAGAACAATACAAATAAGACCCAATAAATAAAGTATCAAAATTTGAAACAATATTTTTAGACTTGAAAGGTGTGCTTGTAGGACTAGAAACTTAACTTGCAATGAGATATATTTAACTAACGCACTCGGAAGTTATGTGTAAGCAACACGTCTTGAGGGATAATAATAATAATAATAATAATAAACTCAATGGAACTTAGACGTGTTTGGAGAGTGAAGAAGGGCTCACGTAGTCAAGAAACACGCTGAATTTTATGGAACCTGAACGTCGTTATCATCCCGCTACTTAGCACTACCCTGAGCAACATTAATCCAGCCCATACCCTCACAGTATGTTCCTTTGAAGTCAATTTTAATATTATTCTCCCATCCAGGCCTAGGTCTGCCAAGCGGTTTTATCCTTGAATCTTTCCAATTAACACTCGTATGAATTTCTCCTCTACTCCATATTTGCTACATGCTTTACCCATCTCATCGTCTTTGATTTTATTACTTCGCTAATGTTTACAGTATAGGTCAAGAAACTCGTCCTTACGCACATTTCTCCAAAATTCCTGTTACTTTCAGAAGAAGAGGTAGCTCAGTCGGTATAGCGGCTAGACCACGGGATGTAAGACCGAAGATTTGTAGTTCGATTTCCAGCGGTGGCAAGGGATTCTTCTACTCTTCAACGTTTCAAGACCGATTCTGAAGCCCATACCACCTAATATCCAATGGGTACCTTGGGCGATTTCCCACTAAATAAAGTGGCCGAGACGTGAAATTAATCTCTTACCTTCGTCTAATTCAGAAGTAAAAAGTGAGTGAAATTCTACTTCCTTAAACATAGGTATTTATGGTGTCACAGAGACCTCAACTTCAGCTTTTGTCTTCCCTTAGAATGATATACCAGATTTCACAATTACTATTACTATTATTATTATTATTTGATATAATTAATATTGAATAAAGCACTAAATTAAACGAAAGACGTAAATGGAGTACTTATGGTAACCATCATGATGCCTCTCAGTGCAAATATGCCTGATTTGCACCATGTATCTGACACCAAGGCTAATTATTTTGTCAGTCAGAGGGAAATTATTAGCCAATAATTGCTTTGTTTCAGTAGCTTTGTTTGCTGTTTTGCTCAAATATTTTCTACAATAATTAATCAGCCATTCGATAAATCAATTATCTCTTTGGAGAGCAAAATAGAATCTTCGAACATGGGAGTTTTCACATCGGGGTTGGAGAATATTCAGTTCTTCTGATATCTTAGGCAGTGTCGACTGCTGAATAGTTACCTATATTTCGAAGGGGCGTTTTATCTTCAAAATTCAGTTACAAGAAGTCTAAAAACACGGACTTTTTGACCCCAAATTTGAAGGGACCACCCCACTTAGAAACCTCAGGGACTACTTACCAGTCGACACTGTGTAATATTATAAAAAAAATCAAGTCTTAAACACATAGTTTTTTAATTTCACATATCACGTCCGCACGTAGGTTTATTTATTTATTTGTTTATTTATTTACTATTTACTGAATACTTAACGTTTTGGCAGAAAGACTTTTCATTTTCTTAAATTTTTGTCCCCACTTTACATATGACGTACCGGTAGCCCAACTGATCTCATATTTCATTTGTGTGAAAAAACTTCTTTTATTTTGTAATTTTGAAATTCGATGGATTATTCAGAACGAAACGAGAAATTAACGTTACGTTCTTGGTAAAGTCAGAGATTTTTATCTCTTCTATAGCAGAATTTCTTGATCGGTCAACACAATAGACCTTCTATCAAATAAAGGTTGTGTCATCTGTCTCTAAGTAGACCGGACTTCACTCTGACTAATAAATTCCTATACTTTTGAGGTTAAAATGTGTAGAGAAACACCTTCTCTGTCCCATACTTTTTCAAGATGTGGTGATTAATCAAGTAAATTGTTCAATTCTATACAGGGCATACACAAAAGAATGGTGCGGTTTTAATAGTGTTCACTATTAAAACCGCACCATTCTTTTGTGTATGCCCTGTATTTATGTTTGAGAAATAATTGTGAGATGATGTAATTGTTTCGGAAGTTGAGAAAAGGTTTAATTCTGTGAGTGCGATGATAAGATGTTTCGGCAGCAATACCGTGCAATTCTCTTAATTTATTGAATTATTATCTTCCTTACATGGAAGAACTAGTACAGTGGAATTATTTACAGTAAATAAGGAAGAAATTTCCTGTCACAGTAATTCGTTAATATAATCATGTTTTGAGAAATTTTCACCTACTGACCTGAGTTCTGTTGCAAACGTTTTGGTGGAAATTTTTGTTTCTTATCTTCAGAGCCTCGGTAGAATATATATTTAACAACGAAGTATTATACTTCAAAGCTAACCGTCGGTGGGAATGCCGATACTTACAATTAATTTACCTCTAAATCTCTGAAACATGATACCATATTATAGTTCGGCGACTTTTTTTGTTTGTAGACAAAGAGGGATTATTATTATTGAATATTATTTGAAATTTGAATATTTCGCGATTTGAAAATATATTCGCCCCAACTAACAATTTTCTAGTGAGATGCAAGACATTTCGTGATCTAAGTGATGATAATAGAACCAATTTCCAGAATGTAGTATTTATGAATTTTATAATTCAAATCTTAAAAACTTATTCAAACAGTTATTATTTCGCTTAAGGCACTATAATAACAACTCATTTTATGTTACTTTTTATTATTTAATTCTACCAATTAAATGTAAAACGTGAGTGCATCTATTATTTTTTAATATAATTATATTATTTTTACTTTAAAGTTTAAAAAAATTACCCCCAAAACACTACGGTGAATACTCGTATATCAGTGTAAACCTGCAGTCCCATATTACTGGAATATTTACACAACTCTGTCAAGAAACAATATATACTGATCAAAAGTCTGAGAGATTGACCAGCCAGTGCGACTGTGATGCACACGCAGAATAGGACAGCAAATGAAAACCGCGTTTCGAGGAGAGAGCGAAGGAGTTAAAAAAATAAATTTCGTAGCAACTTGGGAGCACAGAAAGATCATTATACACACAAAATATGGGCTAAAGACTAACACATTTTGTGTCTTTTTTATATGTTAATTATGTTTTGTGAGTTTTGCAGAGAATTGCTTAGTAGAGACTCAGAAGATCCCAATATCTAGGTTTTTTATGAGTCCTCCTTTCATATATTTTATAACTCCATGGCTCTTACAAATACAGCGCTAAGCTTGTTACGAATGTTGTTCATAAACTGTAAAGTAAGCTGCCAAAATGGTCGGAGGAACATTTTAAAAAAGATTACACAGTATTATGTTGGGATTTGCTTTTTAATAAAAGCGCTGTTTGTGTTGCGCATTTGATTCAGACTTAGGGAGAGTGGCAGGTGCTTGGGGCTGCAGTAAGACCCGTAAATAAATTAGTTACTTCTCCAGCCCTTGTAAATGGGGAGAAAAATGACAGGAGACATTTTCCCTCTTTTTGGTTTGATACAAAAAAGTGAACAAATGATGAAACCCTTTCCACGCTACGAAAGGGATATTTCGCCCTTCTGGTCTGGATTTGTTTGCAGCTTGAGATCATTAAACAAGGAGCCTCTCTTCAACTTTCAGCATTTAGCACCAAGTATTCGTGGATTTATTACAATAAAAATTTAATGCTACTATGGAAACTTACCGACGGACAGCAACTAATTAAAATAATAACCTATATCCACATGTTTAGGATTTTAATATTAGACATCGCCTTTGGTACGTACATGCAAAAGTGTGTTTTTACTCTAATCAGTAGTACAGTCAAAACTAACACATACACTTGCGACACGTGATCAAGCTACCGGTTTCAGCTCAAGAGCCATCATCAGGCCTATGACAGAAACTATGAAAATCAAACTCCATGCATTTTGGTAAGAGGAAAAATTATCCTTTTTTACAATTACATATATAAATTTAATATCAGTATATAAATGTGCTGCGGGGGAATTTTTCCTCTTACCAAAACGTATGGAGTATGATTTTCATAGTTTTCTGTCATAGGCCTGATGATGGCTCTTTGAGCTGAAACCGGTAGCTTGATTACGTAACGTATTTCAAGTGTATGTGTTGGTTGTGACTGTACTGCTGATAGGAGTAAAATATACTTTTGAAATATTTAAGAATGTCAAGTTCTCTTTCCATCATCAGACCCTTTTCGAGAATTAGATGTTGAATTGGTGTTAAGGTATTCTTAGGCCCTTTCCTGCAGTTAACCCGGCGAGAGAGCTCAGTCACTATATTAAATATCTATAGGATGTTTAACAGAAGAAGCGTGGTTTGATTCCAGTAAGTAGTAAGAGTTTTTCACTTCTCCGAAAAGTACAGGTAAATTCTGAGACCCACCCACCCTCCTATTCAATGGGTATCCGAAGATAAAGCGGCTGGAGCATAGAGCTGACCACTCACTTCCATTTGAAATTGGGATTAAGATTGGAGATACCTTAACAATTTACGTTTATCAGCGGAAATAAATTAAAATTTTTTACTTTATTCTTGCGAAAAATATAGGGTAAACATTCCCAGTTCTTGATTTACCTTATATTCTGTTAAGACAGAAGAAATTAAGTACGTGTCTCTTAGTTTGTTTCAACAATATTCCATGCATGATTTCATATAAAATGTATCAATCTAATTTCGAATGTTTTTCTATGTGTTCCTTTTAAATTATTTTGATTTCTTGAATTCTGTAAAACAATTTTTGCGGACAAAATAAGAACTAATTTCTGAATTTTTTTTTTGTTTTTGCCTGCATGCTTCTTAGAAATTTCCTTTGTAATAAAAATTTAAAGGTCACTCCCTATAGCTTTATTAGAAATTGTATGCATAAGCCTGTATGAGCACAGGTAAAACTGAGTGTAATTTATTGCTGCATGACGCAAATTTGACGTATGGGGCTGGAGGTGAAACTCCATAAATTCTTTACCTCAACACTATGTTGATGCAGGTAACCTGATTCACAACCAGGCCGCCTTTTCTCACGTGAAAGACCTCCAGAAACCTCTGTATAGAAGGCTGGGCGGGCTCCAGAATTCGTCCAAAGCTGTGTAGAAGAGGCAATATCTCTGCCCCTGCCGGAAATCGAAACCCTGTTCCCTGGTTATTCAGCTAATAATGTAGTCCTTAAACGGACTAAGTTATCCACTACGTAAGACATTTTATTAAAAGTAAATAGAAAGCACTCAAAATTGTAACGTAAATAATATACTCTTTGATAAAATAATGTCCAGATGCAAACAGGTGTATAAAAATTTTAAAACATGATGATTAAGCTTTATAGACAAAAGTCAACCTAACATATTTAAAATTTCTGTACGTATCGTGCAGTGAACACAATTCATTTCGACTTAAAAAACCAATTAATGCTCTATATAATCGTTATTTGACATGAGATCCATTCAAGGCAGAGAAATACGTTCTACTGAGAGAACGTTTATTTTTGGATGTTACCCTAGAGGACATGTACAGTGACCACTGTCCTCTGAAGGCTGAAAAGGGCGATAAGATGCCGTGGTGATCCATATCCATGGGTGACAGAGGAAGTTAGAATAGGAGCGTTTATGTTATAATTTCATACTCAAAATTTTAAAGTTATTACAACCGTGCTGCTGATGAATTCAGAATTATTTTTGGATGTTATGCTATCTTGCTGGGTTAGTAGTTCGAAGAATTATAATGCCTTCATTTCCATGGGCTAAGCAGTCAAAGACTAAGACTGCCTGACCCTGTAGATGAAGGCACTATGATCGTCAAGAGCTACTCACCGAACGGCATGAAGTAATATTTTATAGGAGTGGGATCTTAGTTTTAAACCCTTAGCTACTTAAAAGGATAAGTCGGAATCCTTGACACATGCAGACCTAATAAGATGAGAGTACTGCATCTGAGTAGACCGGAAATTCTGTAATTAGAATGAGTGAAGGCAGTAGCTAAGGATAGCACTGAATCACATTTTTTTGGCAGTTTGTGCAATGTTACTGTCAATACGTGTCGAATAAATGGGTGATAGGAAATAAATGAATGGGAAAATGTGAAAGGGGAGGGTGCTGGCCTAATTTAGTGCACTCGACCGGTTTGTCTGGAAGGTCTGAGGAAAAATTAAGAGCCCCAATCAGGTAATTTGATGTCTGGGAAAATATTTGATGTGGGCACCGTCCGAATAAAAGTCAGGAGCCTTACAACTTAAGTAACTTGTTCAAAAGAAAGGAGTTTTTAAAAAAATCTAATGGGGAAGAAAGTAAGCAATCCAAATAATGTTGGACATATATTTTTGAGACCGGTGTTAAGATGAAAATTTCGTTGATATAAAAAGAGGAACAGAAGAAAGGAGGAAGAAAAAATAAAGAAAAGATAAAGAAATTCGAAGTACAGTAACGTTTTTAAACATTAACATAAGTTGAAATATATTGTTGCACTTCCCCCCCCCCACCCCCCCGTCCTTGATTTTTTACTTCTTTACTCTTTCAATTGGTACAGTTGTGACGACGGACAAATGACAGCTTTCAACCGTC
Source organism: Reticulitermes speratus (assembly GCA_021186555.1). Lineage (NCBI taxonomy): Eukaryota > Metazoa > Arthropoda > Insecta > Blattodea > Rhinotermitidae > Reticulitermes > Reticulitermes speratus. The sequence continues at coordinate 13,254,368 of JAJKFL010000002.1, forward strand.
TGTCGAGCCTCATTTCCTCATCTGCCTACAATCTGCTCTGGTCACCGTTACCAGCATATCGCGATATTAAACAAACAACAAATTGTGAAGAGGCAACATTGACAGTGCTTGGAAAATAATCATGTCCCCACTTTCCTACTTCCAAATTATTGAATCCTTTAATGTAGAAGGGTAACTGTTTATACCATCTGTTTTTACATGAAGAGCTATGCAGCTTTTCCACAGAGAATATTTGGATTTCGTATATTTTGCCTAAGCAGCGCTCACCACGTAGGCTTTGTCATGTAGAATCACGATCCTTACGTCGTATTCCTTACCTGTTCACTATTCCTGATAATCTACATGTAATCTTCTCATTCCACACTTGACAAATGCATACACTCGCATCGGGATCATTAGACAACCTAAGACCCAACAAATTAAGTTTTATGTAGAGAATTTAAAGTTAAAGGTGTATCTGTGCAGGATATGAAGATATATGGGGAAGTGGAGTCATCATTTCACTCATTCTTAACCTCGGTAATGAATGGCGTGGTTGGTCAACTTGACAGTTGGCTGCGTTACAAAGGATAGTAATTGAAAAGTAGTTTGGATCGAGTCCAGAGCCAGTCTGAACATTGTCGAAAAATGAAAAGCTCTCTCACACAACCATTCTTCTTGTGTTCAGTATGTAAAGCATACACTACACCGAATGTGCTATCCGGGCTCATATATTCCTTATGCAATCCGATTTCCTTTCCTTGTAAAATTTTCATTTTTTCTGTAGACAAAATGATTAGGAGAAAAATTAATCTGCAGCGTGAAATGCAGGGGAGCGTAATAATGGTAGACACACAAGACTGGGACGGTTTGCAGGTAACTTGTAGTGTGAAAATGGAAATAGACAAATTGCTTTCAGTATATTACATTTTGATACATCGTGTCGTTCATTGTTTATACATGATTTATTAGCTCAGTTCGGAAGGTAATGAAACGGTGTTTGCTTGACATATTTTAAAGTCGAAAATTGTGTAAATTTTTCTTATAAACCATTCGTAAAAATTTCCTGCATGCTCTTTTCTGAAATATCTGATAATAATAGCTTAAGCATGGTAATGACAATTTCCTAAAGACGCCAAAAATAAAAAAGATTTAAAAGAAAAGCCTAAAACATACCCATGGTCTATTTTCGCGGCAAGACGGGGTAGCTGTAGATATTGTAGAAATATTTCAGACCATAAATAATTTTATTTTTTAGGTAAATTGGTTTAAATATGAGCTGCGTTTCTTACAAACAGTACGTTGTAAGCAGCAACATAAATTAAAAAATGCAACAATTTTACTATTAATTTAATTTACAGGAGCAAAAATTAAACGCTTGTTGTTAGATAAGCCTACACCGCACAGGTGATGAATGAATATTCCTTTGTCCGTTTTGACTTGCAATGAGGTTCATTTTCATATAAACATATGCCAGTTCTAGAAATTTACCTGACGAAGAAATTACTTCTTTTGCCTTTTTGACCATGTTTGACATAGTACTGGCTTTTAAAGCATGGGTCATTCTTGAAAAAAAAAGTCAATTACTGTATTTTGTAATTTTGTTGTTTTGTGTTGGCAAAATTGAGAGATAAAAATAATTTTATGATAACTAATTTAATCTTGTAGTCTTATAGCACTTGAATTTGTTCAGTTGCTTTTTTAATTGGGATGTGTCAAATAATTATTTTTTAAACGACATGGACATGCATCCTGGATGGATGAAGAAAGAATGCTCCAAAAGTCTGCTGTTAAAATCACTGTAAAATCTGACATTTGGAAGAGCGAAGAATCGAAAAGTTACGTTGTGTCCTAGAATAGAGAATGTGGGGGTAAAACACTGAAGGATCTGGCTTATCAATGTGTCTAAGAACGGAATTGGCATTAGAAGTGTTGAAAAGTTTACTTATTATCAGAAATGTCTTTCATTAGTTAGACATACTTACTAAATCAGTGGAAACGCATGAACCATAACCAAACACTAATACCCAATTTTAAATTAGCCTCGTCGCTTCTGATTCTTATAGAAAGTTAAAATATTTTTGTTATGAAATCTCTTTGAATGGGCACTTCATTTATCGCTGCATGCCACTTGTTCCCTGACTACGTCAATTGCATCTGGGAACTTGATAGTTGTGAATTGTGGGTAATGCGACAAGTGCCCAGTTGCACAACATTTACACCATCATCAGATACAATGCTGATTATTCTGCAACGGGAGGTCGTATTGGGTTATGATATGGAAAGTAGAACCATAGTGCTCAAATTTTTGGGATTGCGCGATCGACAGTTTTGGGTTTCCTCGTTTTGTGTTATTTCCTTTCGAGCACATGGCTTGCGTAACTCGAGTATCCGCAAGGGGCGGGAATAAAACTGTATATGATTCTTTATTTTAAAATAAAATTAATATTTCTCTGAATATGTCAAAATTATTTAAGGAAGCAGCATTTATTTTGTTTTTAAGTTCTACAGTTGTGTAACTGCAAAACAGAACTATTCTCATTTTGAGGAACATTTAAACCAACATGACATCAAATGCTAATTAATTCCCTTCCTAAAATAAGCTGAACTAAAACTTCGTAAATTTGAGTGTTTGCATCAATTTACGCTAGCATTTCAATAGAGCTACTGCTATTTCCATAGACAAAATATTTTCTTTTTTCACACTCTTATCACCGTGCATTTTTATGAATTAAAATAAACGATAAACCAACAAATGCACTATAAACTACTTTAATGTAGTATTGTCTTTATCACCTGACACATGTTTCGGACTTTACAGAACATGCTTCATATTCCAAGAAGGCCAGTATTTCCGTACCGGGGAACTACATATTTCATATTTCAGCATGGTCTTATTATAAACAGACATACTTATGTTCTATAATTATATACATATCTCTACCATAATAGCTGACATACAATTGATGTACTTTTGTATAAAATGCGCTTGCTTTGGTAGGTTGTGATAATATTGAGACCCCATGAAGATGGACTTTGAGTCCGAAACATGTGTCGGGTGATAAAGACAATACTACATTAAAGTAGTTTATAGTGCATTTGTTGGTTTATCATTTATTTAAATAATTTTATGCAAATTGCAAAATCTTGCCAACTTTCTCCTGTAGGTTGCAAATAACAGATTCATAAAATGTCCCAAAATCACGTAATTGTTCCTGCTCATTGTCGGCATTTCTTCTTCTTTCTTTTATCAAGTATAAACGGCCATTGCATTGAAAGATACAAAGTTCATTATTTAAAGATTCTGGAATGTGACACCGTATTGGACCAAAAATACGGCCTCATATTCCATAAGACCATTGTCTTAATACACACTGCCTTAAGAATCTGAAATTCCAGAAATAAATACACGAGCTTACATAGGCAGCAGGTTTAATCAGGGAATTAAAATTGAAAGAAAAGAATACAAGTTGGTGAGATGAAATATGGAAACTTCAGTGTGACGTAAGAACTGACATTCTAGTGTTAAACAGGCCAGAATTAATTAATATTAATGTGAATTAATCTTAATTATCAGATAATGTAATTTGGTTAGACAATACCATTCATTATAAAGAGCATACAAAACGGGATTTTAAATAGCAGACTGGTTTAAATGCGGTGTTACCCCCCATCGAGCAAATCAGTCGTGTGGTCAGTGCAAATATTGGCACAAATAATTGCAACTGTGTGCCGTAATCCGATTTATTTCTTCAACAATGTTGTGAAGCTTGTGATAGTGAAACAACCCCATGGATATTTGTGCGCACTGAGATCTATCAGCAAACAATCTTACGATAAGAGTGAGGATATTTGTTATTTTGTTCATATTTGAAATATTATTATTTAAAGTAAAAAAAGTACAATGTTTTCCATCTTGTCGTGTCTTATATTTCAATGGCTAATCTATATAGCTCGCCGATCTCAGTGGCCGCGCGGTCTAAGGCGTGGGTCTACGGTCGCTCGCTTACTGGGATTGTGGGTTCGAATCCCGCCGGGGGTATGCATGACTGTCTCTTGTGAGTGTTGTGTGTTTTCAGGTAGAGATCTTGGCTACGGGCTGGTCCCTCGTCTAGAGGAGTCCTACCGATTATGGTGTGTGTAACTGAATGTGATCGTGAAGCCTCGAAAAATGAGGCGGCCTAGGCCCCCAAGGGGCTGAAGAGCCATTGAAGAAATCTATATAGCTCAACGAGGTAAGTAAAAGGAGGTATAGTGGATTAATTACAACATTTTATTTTTAAATTTAGTGACTAAATTCTTTTGAAAAGAAAAAACTAATCATCTTCATCACAGGGTTGCACAATAAGCCTCAAGGCTGCGGTGCGTCCGTAGTATCTGCTGCGGGGCCCGTCACAATAGAAACCGTTTTGAAAGTGTACAAGGACAATTGTAATTCTTTTATTTTCCAAGTTCTTAACCAGAATTTGGGCAGGTAGCAGGTTCAGAAGCGAGTTCTAACAAGAATTCTTCCCTAATGTAAACTAATGCGCTCTGAATTTATATGTGAATACATTTTTTACTCTATTATCGCTCCAGACTACTTTAAATACATAAAATCTTTGAATGATATATTTTATAATTATATATTTTTATTTTACCCTGCCTTCTGGTGACAAGAGCGGCATACATTGTTATCTAGCTCATTATAATGTCTTACATTACCGAGGCAAGTATCTGGATGTATTCACATAGGAAGCTAGAATGGTTTAGACCATTTAGTGACTAAGCTACCGGCTAGAATGTCCTGAGCTTGAAACCCGTTAGGGACAAAGAATTTTTCTCTTTTATAAACCACCCATACCGCCTCTGGGCCCCCATCCAGTCCACCTATAAAATGGATACCGAGGTTCTCTCTACGGTGCAAAGCGGCCGAAGCATGAAGATAACTAATCACCTCCAAGTAATGCTGAGATTAACAATGACTGAAGCTCTACTTCTAATACACATATATATCCTAATAGCGTGGACAAGGACTACATTACCTTTTTATTGCCTTGTTTATTTATATAGTCCTTCAATTCTCTTATTCTGTGTTGTCTCGGACTGGGATAAAGTTTCTTGCTTATATGGCTCCAATTGTTTGCTAACAGTAAACCGTCATTTTGGAAGCATTATCTCTCTGCCTTGCGCAGACGAGACCTATGTTTTACTTCATGAGATAAGATTCATGAAAGAGACAATCGTTATTTGCACTTTGAATACAAAGTGAAGAAGTTTAACGCGCTAGTTGCTGCAGTTAACGGACATTCAAGGAACATTACCACCGCGTGAAATGTTCTTCCTTCACAGACTTAAAAAGGCAATCTCTTGTCTGTCAAAGAAGAGAGCTGATGGTAAATGCGAGGTATCCTTAAATCACTCTTCTCTCCCAAAACCTACTTCTAGTTTTAATCTAATAAATATATGTAATGTCCACGGCCACTTTTATTTTTTCTTAGCTTATCTCAGATTCCATAGATCTGAAAGTCCTTTAGTTACTTGTGAGATATGCGTGAGGCTCGACCAGCCAAAATTTAGTCACAATGCGAGTTTTGATTAGCGGCTTTATTTGTTATTCAATTCTTGACTGACTCTTAAGGTACACTGCATCTTCGGCTTTTAAATTTGAATTTATGGTAAAAATACTTTTTAAGTACCATTACATATTTTTCCTTTCCGCTTTACAGAACTGAATTTTATTTAATTCTTATTTTCCTTTCTTTATTTTCTCTCTTCTTTCTTAATTTAGATTAATGTTTCTTTGTCTGAAACGCCAAATTCCCCACTTAAGGCTCTAAATTTATAGTTTGTGGAAACTTTAAAAGGTACACTTTTGTAAGATTCTTGTACCATAGCTTCGTGTCGTCTCTGTCATTTTCGTATCTCCCTTTTTCCCCATCTAATTCTGCAGAAGCTAAACTTTTCGTACGTTTTATTTTTAATGTAAGGCGCAGAGTTTAAACTCTAAAACTGGGAACTTTATAAAAGTCATTTAAAACTTTTCTTCTTCGTCGTCGTCGTCTTCTTATTCTTCTTCGTCTATTCCCATTTGCACTTCGGCAACTCACAAAACTCTGCTACTTATTCTTCATTTTCTTCTTCGTATTCGGTAGACGAAGTAGAAAGTAGTAGCGCTGTGTATTTTCATTCCAACCCGACCGGTACCACCCCAACGCCCTCTTTTCCAATTTAACCCCATCTACCGCCTGCCTCTGTTCCTCCCACGTCTCATTTCAGTTTATTTATTTTCTTGAGGAGAACCAAGATCGGCCACCGAGCGTACTACTGGAGCATGCTCCGATGGAGGTGTTTCTCATTACATCCAGCAGTTTGCAGGCAGTTTAAGATTCCTCCGGATTAAGGAAATACGGGACTTTCCGGAAGTAATTCAAAAGGAAAAAATTTGTATTCACCTCAAACACTCCAAATATTTAATATTTACGAGATTTTAGATCTCGTTTAAAACACACCGTATCAGCCTACCGGTTAAAATTCCAGTGGTCTATTAAAAGGAAAATGTATTTATTCTAAGGACACTGGATACTCGTAAATACACGCTTCTTTCATTAATTATTTTGCTTTTTTCCGGCTAAAATATTTTTATAACTGATCTCGTTAAGGATGTGAGCCGGGATAGCCTAGTCGGTATAACGACTCGCTACGGGCTGGACGGTCCGAGGATCGAATCCGGGTGAAGGCGAGCTTTCCCTTTACCCGTCCACACCGGCCCTGGCTCTCAACCTGCCTCCTGTATAATAGGTAGCGAGTCTCTGTCCCGCGGGTAAAGCGGCCGGGCATGGCGTTGACCACACACTCCCATTTAGCGTCAAAGTTACAGAAAGAATAGAGCTAAACCTAGTTTCCATCTAGCCCTCCATGGCTTTTTCTAGGCTGAAATTTACTTTTTATCTCTTTAACGGTATTTTAAACGAGGGTTACATTCATATTTCGTTTTAATTATTAAGAGATTGTGATAGGAAAAAGCTGTATACTAACTCAAATTTCTGTAAGCTTCATCTTGGCATCATTAACAACATCCCCCCTTTAAACGTGTCTTACAGTTTCTCACTATTTATCACTTACTCTCATCAGCGCCCACATTTCACAGCGATAAATGGCAGATAGAGCAAAGTTCTTTCACACAAAATATAAAATATAGATACATTTGTCTAGTAACACTGCCTATTCTGTCTTTCTACTTTTCTACAATTTTAAAGGCCATAACATTTATATTGTAAATGTCCCTCAAAGTTTAATGCACAGGTGAATCAGTGGAAGACGTATCTGTGGGAAGAGCATCTAGAGAATGTAATCGCTAAATACGTCGTTTTACATTTCGAAATATCTGATATCAGTTGCTTTCTAAAACTACATGCTTGCACTCGAATTTTTAAAGGAATTCTTTTGGTGCTTCATGTGCTGTTAAACTTTCATATTTTATTAAAAACTCATTTCGATTAATTTAGGATCTTGAACAAGATACTTGCTATCGTAATTAAATGAATCGACTGGCTGAGCGACAATGAGCTTATAGAGAAAGACTGCACTTAATGGAGTAATTATGCCTAAGCATAAATACCCCAAGCTCTAGAACTCGTTAAATTTGGAAGGCCTGCTCCTAAGTTGTGAAACAGGAGCCGATGTCACTGCAGTTCTACAACAGTATTAAAACGCAAAATAAAACATGGCGAAGGAACAGAATATTCTTATTCGTCATAAATAAAAGATAAATCATTTTAATGCGTCATTCAGAATAAGAAGGAAGGGGAGACAAGGAAGAAGACCTAAGCAGCTACTACATGATTTTAAGGGAACAAAAAGCGGAAGCACTAAATTGCACTCTCTGAAGACCTCGCTTTGGAAGAGGCTATGGATATGTCGTAAGACTGACTGCGTGATGATGATGATGATTCAAAATACGAATATTATCATTAAAAATACAATATTAAATACGAATATTATCAAGTTATAAAACACTTTGATGACATTACTAAATCCTGCATGAAATGACTCTTCAGGCCCACAAAATGCTTCAGAATAATGACAACTTTTACCCCACTAAGCTGTACGCACGTGTTGCATTAGAATTTGCGTATAACCAAAAAGAAGTGTCCTCAGTCTTGGGGGTTGTACTGAGGCCTGAGAATTTCTCGCCGTAAGAACATATACAGGACTTCAAACTTGACAGGACGCTTTGGAATATTAAGATCTGAAGATGGGTTTCTCACCATGGAGTTGGTTGTTTACTTAGTTAATTAGTTAATGAGTTCCGCTTCGCGCGAGATATAACATTTAAAAATATTACACTTTCAATTTTGTTTCATGCAGTGGGTAAATCACGGCCCCTCCTATAATTATTATAGAAGTTAATCCCAGATCTCATAAGAAGGATCCAAATACTGCCTTCTGTCAGAAGAACGGAATCCAGTCCAAATTGCCTCAGAGCAAATTTTGCTATTCTCTACTTTGTGGGGGTAATTGTGATCCACGGTCTACGCCATTAGCTGGTTGTTACATTTGTAAAGGCACCTGACGTATTTTTTCATGCGCCACCACATAAATCTCTTACTTCTTTTCCCAAAAATTCATTACATATTATTCAATTCAGTTGAATGCAGTTAAACTCAGTAGCTGTTTAGTAATGTGCTGGCTCGAAGACAAAATTGCCAATTATAAAGCCCGAACAAACATACAAATTCAAAACAAATACGAACAAGAGAAACACAAAATATATTACAACAACAACAAAAACAACAAGAGCAACAACAAAATAAATGTAGGGCTGGCACAACAGCCTTGTATCGTACAATCAAATTGCTTATGCACATTACGTCTTAACAACTACAGACACTTTACTTGAAAATAGATCGGTTGCATATTATTAATTATATAAACAAAAGAAAATTGGTTAGGTGATAGTTGGTGCTGGAATTTGTTCAGAGAGTTCTCAGATAGGTTAAATAGCAAGGAAGCACCTGAAGGATTCGGTGTAGAATTTATTAAACCACTGACAGTAATTGCTTCAGAGAGACGCACAGTATCATCCCTCCAGCCTCCCCTGTTTACAAAATTTATTCCTTCCAATCCACATTTTCCCCCGAAACACCTATTACCCGTCTTCAATCATTTCCTTCCAGCCCCTTGCTTTATACATTAGATACTTGCCCTTCCCAATTATTCTTAACGTTTGGTAAATAAAGAGACTGGATGGAATATAAGATACATAGTGAAACAAAGTTAAAGGAATTTCAATTAATTTAATGCTGTCATCCCAGGAGAAGAAGCCAATATATGAAAGCATTTGTCTTATGCAACCAATTTGTTGCTAGACGGTGTGCTATGGTGTGTAAGGGATACCAAGGGAGGAGAAAGCAGCCAGAGGGTTGAGAAGTTTCCGAAATTCTTTGCAAAGAACCCAAAATTTTACCGTTGCTGATTATACTTTAACTTTTTATAAACGCGTGGTTTAATGTCACATTAAATTTTAGAAAATTTTTAATTTTTATATCCTGTTAAATGTGTGCAATATAAGATATTTTACTTGACCAATATTTTACCTTGATCGTCTGGTCCTTACCGCGTATTTAAGAGGAAAAGTAAAGATTTACAGGGTCAGAGGTAATACGTAATTTTAATAATCTTTATACGATAAATTATAAGTGACACATTTATTTTGTAAGGACGTAATAATTTACGCATTAACAAATCCATCTAACTCGCTCCATTGTGTAGAGTCATATTTCAGAAGCTAATATTTCCTCAGATATTCCAAAAATTATTCGCATTTAATGGAAACCAAATGCCTATTCTGTCTAATTAAACCATTTCACACATTATCACCCTTCTCATCTGTCATTTAATATTATCCTTCTATCTATGAATATATTTATGTACCACAAGTCCTTTTCTTCAGCTTTCTTGAACAAATTTGACATACATTTATAACTGTCATTCCCCCCTCCCCTTCCCCATACCCTGTATTCTTAGTGGAAAGGCATATCCAATATCCCATCTCTTCAATTCAGGCACTTTGACAGTGTAATAAAACAATTCCTATACAGATCTGGGCAGAACCTTGGGGTTCCAGGAGTTGAGGTCTCCCAGAGTTTCTAGACAATCGGCACATGAAAGTGGCAAGATTGTCAGTCCCATGCACCGGCCGCATTGACCATCCAGGAGATACCCCTGGTTCTCATTTTTGTTAGAGTTTTAAGAGCATAATCTACGGAATATAAATTATCAGTGTTCTCTTACAATTTCTCCATTTTTATCATAATGTTTCCCTTGTTTTAATTAATTACAACACAGTATCAGAATATCAAACTAAAAAGCGTTTACTTATTCAGGAACCTGCATTTAACTGATGATCTATGCGCATTTTTGTATGTAGGCAATTCACTGCTGTAAGTCGTTACGTTGCTTCAGAGAAACGGCCTCTTTCCTTGCTTTTTCGAGCAATTTAATTAACTTATCAACAAGATACTTTACACTCCAATAAACCAAAACTATATCCGAAATTCATGTAACATATAAAAAAGTAAAGTTCTTGCAATGTCTCCCATTTCAGCATTTCCTTTAAAATTTTTTTTTGTAAAGTCTCATAAGCCGTCTTTTATCCAATTTCTAATAATTCCTTACATCTTCTATCATCATTATAATATTCTAAAGTCATTCTTCTTAATGTCATCTTTCAAACTCCAAGCGTGATGGCGAGGTTTGGAGTGTTGGAAGAAGAAGAAGTAGCGGAGGAGGGGGAATTTAATAAACGACACTCGCCGTGCGTTCGCTTCTCGTTTCTCTTCTGTTTCCTGCTGGCAAGCTTCACATCCAGAAGAGAAATTTTCAATTTCGTCATCTTCTATAACAGTCTAGCTCCAGTCAGCCCCATATTGGAATATTATTTAATGAAATTGTAGATGACTAGAATTTCGTACATAAAGTTTACGTAACAGTCATTTCCACTCCCCTGCCAGTTCGGGAAAAACACTCTTTCAAAATTATGAACCAAAAACGCCACAAAATAATCGCTGACGCAATGTCGTAGCTTCCGTTTATGTCGTTTGGAATTGTATTTCAAACATCCGCCTTAATGTATAAGAAATAATCGCCGGTGGTAACACGGTCCAGTTGCACATAGGCCTACTTGAAGTATTTCTGTGGAAAAGGTGGAAACTGCATACCATGTAAATGTTGAGGAACCAGCATGCTACAGTGCGTTGTCATAAGCCAAGGAAATGGAAATGTGCTCTTAGTTTTAAGACATGAAATAAATAAGAACTGTCGTTAATTTATGGCCGTCTGGAACACGCCGTCATATAATTTGGAAAAAGCATACAAACATTTTGGAGGAAATTACTGTTACTCTGTTAGGGGTGGAAGGTTTCTCAGAAGTGTGTGTACGTGTCTAACTATTGGTAAGGTATTATATGGCAGAAGACTAATGTTAAAAGACATATTATCTGCCATGAGAATCTCAAAACGCATAAAGACTTTCCATGTCCTTCTTTATAACATTTATGCTTTCGATTAAATAATCAAATATAATACAGATATGTACAGTATAGGACTTATTCTGATTTACTCAGGCCATTCTGATTGTTTTGGGTTTTCCTAATAAAGTATTTTAAAGTGAAATTCAGTAGCAATGCCGACGATGTTTCCTCCTTGAAGTCATATGCGTAGAGCAATAAGATTAGGAAATATATTTAAAAAATGCTTCACATTTTACTGTAGGTTTAATTTCATTAAAGTACATTTAAATAGCTGAATTACTCAATTTTTTCTGTGTACTGAATTCAAGGAGAATGTTGAAGATGTTGAAAATTCTTCTGGCAGGCGAAAAATTATGGAGGATATAAACGCCAACTTTTCAATAGGCGAATACAAAACTGAAATTTGATGTTACATAGGTTTCATTATTAAAAACAATTATGTCCTCTAAGACAAGATATAAATTATTACTCGTGAACATTTTTGAATATATCAGACACTTTAAAAGTAAAACTGCTAAATTCATGCAAACTTAATTAAATTTGCACTAAAAAATTCCGAATAATTTTCATTACATTATTTTCCAGCTGAGGAAATATTCGATTTTTTTCCAAACAGGTAAATATGCATAACCTTCCCACGGGCTCTTTTTCTCCAGCAATTTATATTTAAGCAGCTGATGTTGACGATCTATATTTACTATCTATTTTTACAATTCACTAATATTTGCAACATATGTTATTCTCTGAGGCAAAGTTATAATCTAAGCAAAAATTAAAAAAACAGAATTTCTAAAGAATAAAGAACAAACATTCTTCCGTCAAACACAATTGTATATTTCAAGTAGCTAAACAGCTACATGTTTCGGCTTTATTTTAAGTTATCATCAGGCCACCTATGGGAATTAAGAATATAAAATTTGCAATACCGCTATTGTAACACAAGGGGATAAATCACCTCAAAGTTAACTGACATTCTATTCCAGCAATTCAGGCTCCTTCCGCTTGTCTGTGACGCTAAGTCTCTAGTAGAGAATCTGACCTAAACAGTTGGTAGTTGTCCACCAAATGCCATGAAAGTCTCTGATATATGTCCACATTTTCAGTACATGCTGCTGTAGAATCTACCTTTAGATCTTGACTAATTTGAAACTCTGTATTTTAACACTTGACGGTGGCGCTAGGCTAAAAACATTCAGATAATATATAAAGTTTAAACTTTTTTAAATTGGTGGTGTTTTAATTGTGTATATTCAATTTGCTCGTATCATATTTCTATAATATCCATATTATATTTACTCTCCATCGAGAAATGTGTCTCAAGTGGTAAGGTTTCTGATTGGTATTCCGAAAGTACCAGTTTAAAAACTCAGTCCAGGGGCTGACTGATGGGTCTCATGGCTTTTCTCAGTCCCTCGAGTCATGTATCAGGATATTACTTCCAGTCAGACTAAGACCACTTCTTTTCGTATGTTTTCAAATTCATCATTCTCTAATGAGTCAAAATTTGGACGCTGCGGCCTGACCTAAGAGCGCCGTCAAACAAAAATAAATCGTATCCTAGAGTATGCGTCGATTTCTATCTTTCTTTTAAAGGTTCTATTACAGTTTTCTGCAAACCAAATTTTCTTTGAGCTTGCAAATTAGTAATCTCTTCGCTGTGTAATTTCATCTATCATTCTAATGGAGTTTCTTAGTGATCCAAAAATCCTTGGCAGTACTCAGGCGAATTAATATAAACTAACTGGTTATTTTCCTCTTCAGGTACGACGCAACTTAAACTGGTACAGCAGAAGCTCATGTAAACCGGCTGTTGGTGAGTTGCATACATAAACACATCCAGAATATTACATTATGCATATTATTATAAAATAGAGTAGTTGTTTGTTTTTTTGTTAATCACACACCATTGAACTTCTAGAGCATTACTACAGTATTACACTAGAGTACTTCTCCCTGTATGCAATACGGTTTGTTTTGTGATTTAACCATATCCGGTTTTCCACAATTTAATTCCTGGTTTTTTCTGGTTAGATTAGAGCTTTCCGTGTGATTGACGCCAAAACCCGACTTCCATAATTCAAATACGACTTGCTTTGTAAGTATTTTCACGACCAAGGGATTCTGTAGTTAACATAGAACTTTGTGTGTGAGTGACGTCGCAACCGATATTTGAATGGGTATTGGGTTTCTATGATTATCATAGACCTTGACTGATGAAGGACTTCACAAACCACTTTCCAATTGTTACGTTAGAACCTGATGAAATACAGGGTGAATGAGAATGTGAGTATTATGTCCAACGGTTCCGATGACACTGTCCTTGCTAGTAAATAATAATAATAATAATTAACCATGTTAATAATGGAATAAATATCAATCGTAGTCAACCTAATATGAAAAGAGAACGTACGTCTTCCGTTCAGCTTACTGAATTTCAAAACCACGATTTTTGAGACCTGCCAAGAATGCTGAACTAAAAGTAACTGATGTCCATCGCAGTAAGCAAAATAAACGCTTTAAATGGCAGCTTTACTAAACGCGTATCTAGCTGAAGGAGTAAGACAGTTTTACCAAACACGGAAAGCGAAGTTATTCATTAGTCATCATCTACAAAGAAAAGAACTGGTTACAGACGCAAAGAATTAGCGAGTGAATATTACGTCACCCCATCACATTGCAAGCTTATTTGTAATATATATATATATATATTCAAACACGCACGCAAGCACACACACAGAAGAAAAAAAGAAAGAAATAGAAAATTAACTTGAGCGTGTCACAAAATATGTGTCATCGAGAAGGGGAGAAATATGATGTTCTTTTTTACAGGAGTGTAATAAAGTGAGTAATTGAAGCTGTATAAATATTATATAGTAGTGTACTAGCTGAGGAAGATAGACGGAATTTGAAAAGATTTTCGATATACATATATAACAACTTTTGATGTCTTCAGTTCAGGGCTATTTTAATGCAGTAGCAGAATGGAAAAGACAGAAATAAAGAAAACAATTATACTTTAAGGTCGCTGGCAATAGTGTAGAGGCTACACACTTACTTACAGGCATCATCATTAGTTACTCTTAATGAATGTTTTGTTTTCAACATAAAAAGCAGAGGAGTAATGGTACAAAGAAATGGTTGGAGATAGTTGTGCGTGATGATGCTGACAACTTCACTGCATACAGCGAAGCTGTTGCTATAACAACATGTCTTATGTTCGATTCAATTGTTAGAGTATCTAATTAGTATTTCTTTTTAAACCCTTATTTCTCGCTCCGCTTAAAATTCACTGCTCCTTGCATCTTGTGTTTATTATGGAGATGAAATTAATTGAAGAACAGGTCTAATCTTAGGTACTTAAAACTGTTCAAAGGTTACAGCCTGGCTCTTGATTTGTATACATGGTGCTCCATCAGACCCCTTTGTGTTACAAGAGTGCTGTAATAGCTACCCCCTTTAAGAAGGGTGTAACTTAAAAGTGATATTTTCTGAAATTATCGGGAAATAATTACATGTAATATGCCAAATTTTATTAACTTATTTATACATGGAAATTATTGGATCCCACCTCTAACCAAGTCAGCCACATTCATTGTTTTAAAAAATAGTTTTAAAATTATCCTGTTCGCAACACAGTTATCACAAGAACTGACCCTTCGGACTTGTATTCGGGCGTGTCTTCTTCGAATCCAGGCTGGGATACCGAATATAATTAGAGAATTTTTCTTTGTTATCTCAGCCTCTGTAAGCAAATTTCGGAAGAGTGCCTAAAGTAGATTATTAGCTTTTTTTTTTAATGTTGTACATACCGTGCATGATTGAGATATTATATGCTATAAACCAACAAATTTGCACTAACATATATGAAAATGTTAAACCCTACATATGTTTCAGCTCTGTCTGAGCCATCTTCAGGGGCGCTACGAAGAGTAACCCCTGAAGATGGCTCAGACAGAGCTGAAACGTATGTAGGGTTTAACATTTTCATATATGTTAGTGCAAATTTGTTGGTTTATAGCATATAATAGATTATTAGCATTTAGTTCCACATTCATTATAGTTCATTATTTATCACCATCCAGTCATTCACGCTACGCATTCTGAAATCTGATAGCGTCATGGTATTACTACGAAATAAGTAAATAAATACCACCTGTCTATAAACAACTATATCTACAAAGAGGCTTTCCCTTGAGGTTCTCAGCCAAATTCTAGTATGCTTTTCTCATCACCTCTAGAGTGCTGTGTGCTTCTGTCTTTTATATTCATTCATTCATTCATTCATTCATTCATTCTGTAGTCTGTCTTACGACAGGTCCGTAGCCTCTTCCAAAGTGAGTTCTCCACAGGGTACGATGGTTACCGAAATAATAAAAAGGTGGACACATGAAATATAGAGGAATTTATTGTATTATCGGCCAAGAAATATAAGGCGCAGAAAGGAAAATAAAATATACTTTGTGTGTTGCATGGGTTAGTTCATGTGACTGATATTTAGCAGTTTACATATGTTTAATAAGCAGCACGGCATATCTTAGCTGTATTCAAGTTCAGTCCACATATCTGTAAACGCGGCGGCTACAAATCTAGCTGCAGTAGCTCGTGTCAATTTAGCAAATTGTGGCAAAGTGGTGGGCAGTGGTGGAACGTAAACAGATTCCATTAAGTGCCATCATCTTCAAGGACCGAGACGTCAAGAAAGCATACATACAACTCCTTAATTCACCCCGAAATTAGCATACTTCTTGAATCCTTTAATAATTGAAAAGGAAGGTTACACTTTCCTCTGAAACGTCGGTTACCATTTACCGAACCACACAGTATCATATCCCAGAAGACCTGAATCGTCACAAGCAAAGAAGTGAGAAACCGCGGTCCTCGCAAATTCATTTCGGTTTGGGTTGTGAAAATTCAAGGTATGTGTTAAGAAGCACAAGAAGAGCAGTAGAGCGGCAGTAGAAGTCTATCGTTCTTACTCTCAGAGTTACTAGGACGTGTCGTCACATCTAAGTGCTGCTTGCTTTACATCCGAAGAATCAGGTCAAAATTATCCATTGCCTAGGAAGATTTGTGAACAAAGAAGCCCACTTTAATATAGTGATGGAAAAATATAAAATTTTCACCGCCGTCGTAATTGGTATTTAGGATGTCTAGCCCATTCTTGAATGACTTCAGTTATCCAGAATCATAAGTGATATGAAGATTGAATTACCTACACTGTGTTCTGTCACATAAACTCAAAAGTCAGCCTCAGGGATATAAATTTCAATGGATATACGACATAAAATTATAAGGAAGAAACAGTTCAATTAGAATCTCCGGCAAACTGAAGTTTTCCCCTGCTGAAAAACCCGAGTTGGGAGCCAGGGATCCCTGAGCGGCCTGTAGCTGATCATTATGCACTGCTCTTATGTTGCAAGGCTACCTCTCAGAATGAAAGACGAGCACCTAGGAGTGTGAAATTACTTATTATTATAAGACACAACAAGAAGGTAGAGCTGGAAGGACAGGGCGCTGTATCAAATCACAGAGTGTCTTGTAGACACAAAAATACATAACACAGTAACACGGTATCTGGTATAAACGGAACGTCGACTTTATGTGAATAATTAACGATGTAGAGAATATGAGCCCAGAAGGAACTAGGAATTTTTTGAAGAAAACCTTAAACGCTGGCAAAAGTATAAAAGTAATCTGTGGCCTTCTGGGTTATTACACGGCGTCGTGTGGTAATTATTTACCGACGTTTCGGGACAACGTATCGGTCCCATCTTCACGGGTCAAGATTCCTACTTGGAATCTTGACCCGTGAAGATGGGACCGATACGTTGTCCCGAAACGTCGGTAAATAATTACAACACGACGCCGTGTAATAACCCAGAAGACCACGATTTCATCAACATCGCGGAGGAAGTCTGAAATCAAGGTGTAAAAGTAAGTTCTCCTTCCAAGCAGCCTTTTTATACAAATGTTCAGGCTTCTACGGCGGTTGCTGCTCAAATGATGGTGTTGCAGGTTATTACTCCGTGTAGGATGATGTCTATACGAACGTTTCGGAGCAACGTGCTACCTCCTTCTTAAAGTAAACGAAATAGAACTTAATTTACAAACACCTTAACTTACTTTTTTTCCTAAAATAAGAGACAATGTTTACGGCCGTGCAAAGGTCTTGCATGACATCATTTAACTTTGTGTTATAAATGGCTCAATAATGTGCAGTGTCACAATATGTACTGCTACTGAAATTCAGACCGGGTAATGCAAAAATTATGATTTCATCACCATTTATCAACTTAAAGCCTAATGTTTGCTATCTCTAACACTTTTTGTAACATTAATAATCTCTGCATTTCGACCGCAAAGTTTATTTACATTTTCGATTATGATTTTTCTGCGCAAACAGCCATTATTCCCCAAACAACATATTTGATTGGGTTTTATAATGTAGACAGAGATGTTCTCTGTTATTTTGGAACTGAATTTTTATACATATTTTGTTGAAAGTTAGTCTCGAAAGTTTTATACTTTACGGCTTCAAAACTTTGTTATTGCCTGTCTATTGTTTGAGATGTAGTGTATGAAGTTTCTGATGGAAATACGCTTCTTTTTGAAACGCTAAATAAACGGGGAAAGTCAAGTACTGGGATAATCTCCTCAAATTCTTCACATTGTATTTTCAAGATGATTAAATCAAGAATTATTAGATGGACAGGACATGTATTATGCTGAATAAAATAAGAACACAGTGCTAGAGCCTCGGATTCCATTAAAGCAGGAACTTCATTAACTACTTGAAGAATGATTTGAAGCTGTCAACATTTGTTGGAAGATCACGCATCATGTAGCAGCTGAACAAGCACGGACTTTCAAGCTTTCTGGTCACTATGGACACTGTGGTTTCACTGTGGACACCCCTGGAATATCAGAGAAGCAAAATAAGGAGGCATGGCCGTGATCTCTGCCATGTCCTGATCTCGCCTTCTCTCCCTCTCTCTCTCTCTCTCTCTCTATCTCGCTTGCCACCTGCCGTCTTGGAGCTGAGTAAACCTTTTTTTGTATTCCGTTTCATACGCTTTTCTTACGTTACTAAGAATATGTAGCAGTTACTGGATGTTTCAGAATATCTGGTTGTGATAATTTAACTGAAGTTTAAACGTTAGGTTGAGTCGAATCACGCATTTGAACTAATTATAATTGGGAACTGGGAGTGAAAAAGAAGGAAGTGAGTATAGAAAATTACTTTCTGAGAAACTTATTGATTTGAGTTCTCTGACCCCTTTTGCTGTAATAATTAAATTAAAATAAATGAAATGGGCTAGGTATGTGGCAAGCAATGAGGAATATCATAATTACGGAAGAATATATTTTCGGTTCTCAAGACAAAATAATACTGGCTGCAGAATTGAGAAGTTAGCACATAGGAATGCGCGCATTAAGTAAATGAAATTAAGTTTGTCTTTCTTTTATCCGCAGTTTCAGATCTGTCAGTTATACAACAAATATATTATTTGTCGAAAAACTGTCTCAAAATTCTTTACTTGCTCTCTGATTGAAAATCAGAATTTGAAACCCCTGAGCCCAAACATATAAACATGAAAAATGATTCGTTAAAACTTTCTAATCTGTGCAAAATTTAAAGGGAGAAAAGCTAGATTAAAAATCTATCTTTCTAATTTAAAGACTTTTCGATCTTATTTGAGAATATAAAAATGTAAGGTAGCACGTTTAAAAACTTACACATACACAGCCATAATCTGGATGATTATTTATTACTACCGTTTACAAAGCCACTAATCCTGCATTGCATAAGCCAAGCGTTGAATGGGGTTGTGAATAAGAAATTCAATATTTAACCAGCCACTACACTTGTCTGTCCATCATTCAGTCCTTCTGTCTGTCAGTTTCAGAGCGTTTGGATTTGTCGTTTCACTTGCTATAACGGCAGCAAGTTGTAATTTGTTTGGGTTTAGTAACTGTAGTTGGAGTGATCGTGAAGCCTCGATAATAAAGAGGCCCTGGCCCATTAGGGCCTCTTGCGCCATGGAGGGAGGGGTAATGTATTTGGAATAAATTGAATACAAGTGTTTTATAATTGACACCAGTGGAAATTTTAAAAACCAAAGCTTTAAATTTCTTAAATATACAGGCATTTACAGAAGCGGGTTTTCTTTTTTGTCATATTTTTTAAAACTTTTTATATCGAGTGTTCTAGGAAAGTGTGCAAGTTTTTGGAAAGTAGTATATCTCTGTTAGTCGCAACTCTTCACGAACTTTCTCATTTCTCTTCAAAATCGTCACTTCCAGAACGACACAAGTAACCACTCGGTATCCTATCCTGTGGACATGATGACCTCTTCCCTGGAGACGAATCTCACCATTGACCACATTGTAGTTTCTGAGATAGGAGAGCATGCAATTCCACATCAAAGACTGCATAAGTTACAAATTTATGGCAAGGTATTTAAACATAAAATTAATGTTACCATTTTAATAATATTTTCCTCATATTTGTATCTGTGTGTATTTGTGCTAGGGACCAAACTTTTAACCAACACCACCAAAAAATTTTAGATTCCTATTCAGAAGTAATCTTTCGTCATCTTCTGGATCCTATTAAGTAGCTACGTACTTCTACCCGCCTCCCGTGCAATGACAAATACCAGTATTATAAACTCTAAGCTACTGGTTTTGTGAAATTCGGTATTAGTTCTAGGCCACTGGTGTCCACCCCCATCTAGTTACTTTGTACCCTATCATCAGTGTCAGTAATAGCAAATGAAACATTTAAGCCTGTTATCATTTTGTTATATATATATATATATGTATATAAAAAAGGAAGTCTAAGTGGCTTGGCCACATCTTTCGTAGGAACTGCCTTCTAAAACACGTTATTAAAGGAAACATAGAAGGGACGGTAAGAAGACGAAGAAGACGTATGCAGCTACTGGATGACAGAGAAAAGAGAAGATACTGAAAACTGAAAGAGGGAGCACTAGATTGCAATCTCTGGAAAACTGGCTGTGGCAAAGTGTACGGACCTGTCATAAGACAGGCTGGATGTTTACGAGTATATACATATACGAGTACTGTGTACAGAAACTATATGTACTACACATATTTCATCGTGAAAAGTGAATTTTTAAGAAAACAAAAACGCACAGCATAACATCAGGAAAAATACTGTATCATAGCCCAGACGGTTTTTTGCCGACTTCATGCCGCAGAGGGTCGGGTTCTTTCCCAGGTCAGGTCATGTAAGATTTCTGTTGGACAAGGTGGAAAGGGAACAGGATTCTGTTCGAGTACTTCTATCAATATCATTCCACAAATGCTCCATACTCATTCATTCAGCTATCGCCAATGCTACATAGTCTCTGTTATTGAAGGCGTCTTTGAATAACACACTAAAGAAAACATCAGCAACAACACTGAGTACAAAACATTCCTGGCGTATTTTGTCTATATGGGTGCTGGCGTCTTCATTTACACGTGCCCACTTAACGTTTCTTCTACCTCGATATACCGGTAGGATTGCATTCAGTATAAATCTCATGCGAACCATTCCTATTATTTTCTTTGGACGTCGATAAGTTGCGAGTTATTATTTCCAATCAATGTGAACGTTAGATTTGAAATTCTCAGAGCGGTGATAATGACGATTGCTATCTACCGGGATGTGGTGTCGTAGTCTGGCAGATATGTACCAACGGTGTCGTAGTTTGGCAGATATGTACCAACGGTGTCGTAGTTTGGCAATATGTACCAAAGGTGCCGTAGTTTGGCAGATATGTACCAACGGTGTCGTAGTCTGGCAGATATGTACCAAAGGTATCGTAGTTTGGCAGATATGTACCAACGGTGTCGTAGTCTGGCAGATATGTACCAACGGTGTCGTAGTGTGGCAGATATGTACCAACGGTGTCGTAGTCTGGCAGATATGTACCAACGGTGTCGTAGTGTGGCAGATATGTACCAACGGTGTCGTAGTCCGGCAGATATGTACCAACGGTGTCGTAGTCTGGCAGATATGTACCAACGTTTCAGGGTAAATTGAAAACTTCATAATTAACCTGATGATGGACAGAGCAGATTTCTCGGTAAAGTCTACAATTCTACGTAGTGTCGCAACGTAGAAGAGAGTACTGACAGATATGAGGAATGTACATTGTGAGGTATTATAAACATGGAAATTATTAGAATGACCACCTATTTAACTGTATTATGCGGGGACGTCCTTGAAAATTTGACGATTCCTCAGCTTTTACATAACATCTATTTTTATCTCCAAATTTAAAGACGCAATCTACTAGGCACTATCATAAACACTTTCAAAGAGTCCACACATTCATACTCGATTTCTCTCAGACATATTTTAATATTATTAAAATGTAAAGGTAAAGCAATCCCATTACAGGCCTGACAGGCCCTTAGGTTTCCAGGAGGTTGAGCTCCCAGATTTCTAGACAATCGGCACATGAAGCTGGTAAGGTTTGTCAGTCCTACGCACCGGCCGCCTTTACCCCCCCCCCCCCCCCCCCCCGCAAGAAATATTCCTGGTACTCATTTCTATTAGAGGCTGAGTCGACTCCAGGGCCATAGTGCGACCGAAACATTATAAAATTTTGACCACAAAACCTCACAAGTAGAGAAGACGTTGGAACCCTAGATATAGAGGGAGTAATAATGTATTATTACTCCCTCTATATCTAGGGTTCCAAAGTCTGATCTACTTGTGAGGTTTTGTGGTCAAAATTTTATTTTCATATCTCATTTAGTCCGTTGCTTCTAGGGGCCTCTTCCATCTTATCTAACTTGATTTTTTTTCACCGCAACAACAAATGATTAAGCGAAGTCTTGCATTCTGAAATTTTCTCTATTTTTATATCAGTTCATCATCTTTTGACCCAGTTATCACATTGTCAGCAATTCTCAGTCTCCCTCAATGTGTCTAAATGGACGAGTTAAAATTTTTGCTGAAATTTAATATTTACCAATATTTCTAATACCTTACTTCTAGCCATACTCTTTGCAGTTTCGTAATGTGAGACAAAATCCTTTCACTTTAGAGGAGATAAAGTAAACAAACGAAATTTGTATGGAAGCGGACTTCAGTATCCAGAGTTCTGTTGGTCTTCATTATGCCAGCCGCTGAAGTTTCAATCTGTACATCTACGAAAGTTAATCTGAAACTCGTTGATTGGCTAACTTTGACGCGGAAACTTCTGCAGTTTCCCCTTGTTTCGTCTTGAGTTATTATTTTAGAGTTGTTTTATCTTCCAAATGACATTTTTCCAGCTAGCTTTCTATCCTAACTTTGTTGCGTCTATTCCCTAGAGGAATTTATTATTAGATTTTCACTAACTAATTTCCAGAGTTTTATCTTGTGTTATTATTTTTCTTATCTATTTTCCAGCGTTTCAGCTCTGCCGTTCGCTTTTTTATTACGTTGAAGTCTTTCATTATTTTCCTTTTATGGAAATTTCCCTGTAGATATGCTTCGAGCATGTCTTTTGTTTCCTTTTTCGACGTTGTCACTGTCGTCGTCTGTTTGTGCATGCAGATGGAGGGAAAATGGCAAGACAGACAGAGGGAGAGGGAAGACAAAGATAGTGAGAAATTAAACATACTGAAGCTATGTACAGAATGTTACATAGAGAGGAGCGTTGAATGAACACTGCAAGTGTTGGAAAGTTAATCGCTCAAGTTGGTCCACTGTCCACGGAAGTTTTCTTCTGCTCTCTAAGGTGGTACACTTAGGCCAGCACTTACACTTATTACGTCAGATCCATTACGTCTTCTTGCTTCGATTCTTTTCGAAGAGGCATATAAAAGTAAACATAAAATTTCCTCGGCAAATTTTTATATTGTCTTGTAATCAGAATTAAAAACACTGCATTACAAAACACATAAAATTAATTATCATGTTTCGAACAAAGAATATTTGTTGAATTATTGCAAGAAAGCTCTTATTTTACATATTTATAAAAAGCGCTATAAAACTAGTAGTTATAAAAATTAATATAAATGTGATTATTAATATTAATTTTTGTATTTCTTCTGCCAATTTTATGTGTGTAAGTAGATGGATTTGCTGGATAAATACATTTCGAATTCCGTCGTAATTTGTCAGGTATTGGCCATACGTTCTGAATTTGTCAGATACTAGAAAACAAATGTGAATGCTACGGGAGAATTTCAATAAAAAAACGTGACTCCATTAAGAAAGAGGTATCTTATAATTTTCTAATTGAATTCGTTTTATATGTAGAAATATTTAATCTAATTAAATTAAATTAACCCTTTTAAGACTAAAATAAATCTGTATTTTACTTAGTATCTAAGGATTCATTTCTTTTCTCAAAAGAAAGGATTGTGCTGCCAGTGAAAAGACCTATTAGTTATGATTTTATAGGGGACTAACTGCTGTTTATTTCAAGAATTACGTGACACGCATAATTACAATTTTAGGCATAGATGAGAGAATAATACAGGATCTTCAAGAAGGGGGATAGGGAGGCATGGACTGGATTTATCTGGCCCATGATAAGGACAGGTGGTGGTCGCTTGTGAAAGCGGTAATGACCTTTTGGGTTCCATAAACTGCGGAGAATTCCTTGACTAGCTGAGGACCTGTAGCTTCTCAGGAATTACTCTGCTCTATGAAGTTAGATAGTTAGTTTGTCATAAATACAGTTATTGAGTAAAATGCAGAGTATAGTTTTAAATCTGCAGTACCTGAAATAACCTCTAAGTCATAAAGCGTTAAATAATGCCTATATTGAATTCCTTTTAAGCAAATATTTTAATGACGCATTTTCTGTTCATTATATTCTCAGAGATGAATATGCCGTTAGGAAGGTCCAAGGAAACCAAGACAGCCTTAAATAAAATGAAACATGTTTCTCCATACTTGCTGATTACAATTTATTGGACATAGAAACGTACATTTTCCTTTCTTCTGAGGGAAAATATGCTAAGAATTTAGTCAATATTCTGTACATTATAGAGATAACAAGAATCTTATCCTCGAATTCAATGTAGGCAGACTTACAAATCAAACAATGAGGCTGTTAAGCAGAAATGTGTAATTACTTTACATCGCTGGTCTAATAAGTTTGTTTAGGAGTAATTTTAGGCCGGGGAACCTCAAAATTTCTAAAATAAATCAGTAAAATTTTAATCTTTCGCAGTGAAAGGACATACTATAAAGGCTTAGGTTTATATACACACACATATCCATGTAGTACAGAATTTAAGAATGGGTGGAGGTAAAATTCTGCTCCCCCGAAAGCTTTCATGGTATGTACAGAGACACATTCACATTTATTTGTTTACGTATATAAAAAAATGGAAAAAAATGACGAGTATAATTATTTCTGACATGACACCCGAAAATGTGATAGATGTTTCAAGGCGTTGACACACTTTACACCTGTCCTACACCTGTCCAGCTACACTTCTCACAGTAAATTATAAGTATGTTAAATGACATATATGCTAAATAATTACTATTACATGTAAAATTGCATTCAGTTGAAGTACCAATAAGAGCTTCA
The DNA here is from genome assembly GCA_021186555.1 of Reticulitermes speratus. Taxonomy (NCBI): domain Eukaryota; kingdom Metazoa; phylum Arthropoda; class Insecta; order Blattodea; family Rhinotermitidae; genus Reticulitermes; species Reticulitermes speratus. The sequence continues at coordinate 13,279,416 of JAJKFL010000002.1, forward strand.
TGATATTTCGCTATTTCTGTATTTTTCTTTTATTATGTATCAGAGGGGTTGGGGGGGGGGTGTGGTTTAGACTGGATTGATCTGATAGGGACAATTGGAGGGCTCCTGTGAAAGCGGTAGTAAATCTTTAGTTTCCATAAAATGCGGAGAAAATATATGACTAACTGAGTAACTAGCAGCTTCTGAAGAAGGACTATGCTCCATGGAGTTAATTACGAATGTATACGAGAGCAACCAGTGTTAAAAGATTTGCTTCCGTTGGGTCCAGGTCCTCTCCTTGCACTTTATTGCTCCAACACCTTCACCGTATTTCTTCTCTTGTAGCTATAGAACAAGTTTTTGACCCATAAAAAGAAAGATAAAATTTGCAGACTGTTAGACACGAATACAGATCAATGATTCCTAAATTAATTTTACCAAACTTTTCCTTTTCAGTTTTGTTTTGTTTGCCTCCTTTTTTCATACATTAAATTTACCTGTAATATTGATGTGATTAATTCAAGTAAGAGGAGATTTGTCGTAAGCGAGGTATGTGTGGACGAGATGACAAATGTACAAGCCATTTAAGCACAAATACATGGAAATAAGAAACTTCACAGTTGAAAGGCATTTGTTTATCTATGAATATAATTTTGCTATGGATTTTATAGAAATAAAAATGCAGGCATAAAACGGATTTAAACTGGTCCAATGCAATTTAAATTGCAGGCTTTTACGAAAGAAGTAAATTTTCAGGTTTAACAGAGAGAGAAAATTTTTTGACCAACTAAGGAAAATTAACCAGAACATGTAGTTACCTGTAACCCGATAATCCGAGTGCTGCAGATATGTATGTCAATTTAGTGCTTAGGTGTACAGAAAACTGTATTCGCTATGACTATAACCGGTTAACTGCAACCTTTGCGACACTTTTGACTTCAATGGCTTGAGAAATTTTCTTCTCTATCTCGCGCTCTTCTCTCTCTGGAGCTAGCTTTTTGTCTCTTTTTATCAACCCAGTTGTAAGTCTTCCTCCTTCCACCATTACATACACTGTACACTGTACCATACAAAAGCCCTAAGTCTTACAATGTCTTAGTGCGTTTTCGAAACTCTTCTTGTTCGTTGCCTTGACTTCCTTACTTGAATCTCTTCTTCCGAACTCGTATGTATTTAAGGAGTGCATGTAGATTACTTCAAGAAAACCTTTTTACTTTAGAAATTGTTATAACGTTCATTAAAATTTTGATTTAGTATAGAAAGGTGGACGAAAATCGAAATTCATAATATAACCCGCTCGTACAAAATACCAGTGATTCAAATAATTCGATGTTTTCTATGTTATTTAAAGGCTCTACCTCAGCCGCAGGATTTACATAACATTGATTAAAACTGAAATATGATCACAAGTGCAGTACACAAGGATTCGAAAAAAGGGGCCATCCTTTAATTTAAGTTACCGAGTAGGCTACTCGGACTCTTGACCCGTGAGGATGGGACCGATACGTTGTCCCGAAACATCGGTAAAGGATTACCACTCGACGCTGCGTAATATTCCAGAAAAGCGCAGATTTTATGTTTTTGTCTTTTCATTTTTGGAACTGTTACTTTCTTAAATGTTGTCTCTATGTATTTCTTTTATCCCTGAAACTTGTCCAGTCATCTCCTTGATTTGACTAGCCGACTAGACCTACAAGTGTATAAACCAGTTGTCTTCGTTATATAATAACTAATAATATTACCCATTTCTAATTTATTGAATTTTTATTACTTCCAAATTTATTTATAAAGAGCTCCACACTTTTCTTAAATTCCTTGTATAGCCTTCGCACAAAATAATAAGATGTTTGGTAGTGCTAAAAAATTAAGTAGAAAAATAGTTAGTGAGCAGAATTAATTTGCTGAACCCAAAATTAATTTAGTATCACGAAGTGTATAAAAGAAATGTGACATGGCATTGATAAATTTCGAATCCTAGTTGTACATGGGAATTTATATTAAAATAGGCCATTATCACAGGAAAATAAATTGCGAAGTTTATGGATTCGGATAAAATGTCTTCGGATAATATCCTAAAGGAAGTTTTCTTAAGACAAAAGTTAATTGTGTGGCTCATATCAGAGAATTCTCAATATCTCCCAAAGCAGAAAAGAACTTCGGGTAACAAATTAATTCCTTTCATTGAAGCATGCTTTATTACAATTGTCTCAATTATGTAGCGTTAAACAGTAGCATGAAATGTGAATGAGGAACTGAAATGGATATATTGTAAGGCGGAAGTGGTTTATTTGATGCACTTCGTCAGCACTTGTCTGAGGGGCTTAAGGATATGCACTAAACACCGCGCTCAGAACAGCCGACATTTGAACCCGAGACTTTCCAACTACAAACAAAAGTGCCAATCATTGAGCCACACCGTAAGTTATTCAAGTCTTCCCTCGTTCGAAAGAAAGAATAATATCCAAAAAAATTTGGGGATTATTGGCACTAATCCGCATAAGTCCCTCAAAGAAGGTCAGTCCGATCACCCGCGATATTTGGCATTGTTGATGGTTTAGTAAGGGTCTTTAGTCTACGCAAAACTCCAAGAAATCGCGGTTCTATTCCCAACAAGGGTAAGAAGTTTATCTTTTCTCTAATACGTCCATACAGGCTCTGGCCTCCATCAAGCCTTTATTTCATGAGAATCAAGGACCTTCTCATGAGCGCAAAGAGACCGGTTGGTGAAATTTTCCCCCTCAACTCATCTAGTGGCTAAATTAAGAATGAGTTTCCTTATATGGCTTCATAGTTTTTATAGGAACAAATTAAAATTTAACTTTACCTTAAATTGTACCAAATGTCATACAATCCTTTTTTGGTCCACAAATATTTAGGAGAGATACACACAAGGTTACCTAGACATGATGATTCAATAAGACTATTAATACGGTATTGCTATTAAATCGAAAGGACAGAAACGTGACGGACAATACACAAATGAACATAGACTGCATTACTTCACAAAGATCAGGCTTTACCTCATGCAGAGAGTATATGTGGAAATGTATGCTCACATTTGCTTCACACCACATAAAACCCATGTGTCACCAAAAATCTGTTCAGCTAATGGCGCTGTTTCCTAGGCATCAAATATAATTGTTGCACTAACGTAACCCTGTTACTTTGTTAGTGGAAATTTTCCTAGAAAACAAAATAATGGTTATGTCAATTGACTAGGTTTTATGGAATTATTTCATGAAAATTTCTCCACACCAAATCCAATGATTATATCAGCACGACTACTGATTTTCCCTTCCGACTGAGATACTTTCTTCACAAGCAGTGGAATGTTTATATTGCTATAACAAAATCCCTGGACTTATGTTTGGAATCTGCCTTACACCACATATAATTATTGTATCATTGTGAATCATTTCTTCTAATAACGATATTTTCTGCATAGTCTAATTTTAGCAATGAGTACATCACTATCATATGGTTCTTTCAGTTATGGCAGTTCTTCAAAATTTTATGGTTATATCACCATTGTTCGGTTCTTTCTGTAACAGAATTTTTTTCACGCCTAACAAAATGATTTTATCAAAAGATCTTCTCCTTCTGGGAATGATATTTCCAAAATATCAGATACAGTTACAACATTTATATGATTACGTTTCCGGGAATTATATTCTGGCATTTCCTTTAACTCGAATGCAATATTTGTGTCATCATGACTTGATTTTCCTGTTAATGACATTTTATACACACAACATGCAATGGTTATAACGCCATGATTTATATATTCTAATAAAGTCAAAAAATTTCTGTTGCAAGAAACACAGTCTCAATTCAACATCGCTTGTGCCCTTTTACCTTTATTTCAAAGTACTGCTATCTCTTAGTTGGGTCTCTATGGGAAAGGATGTTAATAAATGCGAGTAAAATGGAAGAAGAAGATGGCTTGAGAAAGAAAATGGGGAGAGATGGGGGGTGCTTTCGCCAAGGAGGGTTGCTAGGGACTAGAAACGAATTTATAAAAGGGAACGAAGGAAGAAACTTTCCTCTAGAGTCGTTCCGAGAAGAAGTGAGATTTTATGGAAATTCTTCTCCTCTCCCCGCCTATCTGACACCAGAACTTCTATGCGGGGATGAGTGACACCAGTGCGTTCTTTCTGTGACTTATTTACGAAATTTCTCTCTTGATTTAGATAACCTGAAAGACACGGCTTGCCGACAAATTTATCCCTCTGTATGCCCGCATAAGGAATTATTATTAGCAGTTCGATTTATTTTTTTATTTTAAAAGTTGTGGAAGAAACATTTCTTTCTACGTGTCAAGTGTTAAAAATGATTTTGTGGCCTTTCAGCAAAATTTATAAGAATTACTGAGAGAGAAGGAGATTGAAAATTTTGTACCATGTTACGTAGTATACGGAATTGACAATGGGGCTATTTATGTTCAAAAAATAATGCACTTTCACTGTGCAATCGTAAATATAGTTTCATTTACCCCTGTAAGAAAAGTACGGCCGTCACTGCGCCGATTTTCACAAAGCTCACAAATGTTTACCAGTACTTTATGCAGATGTCTTTTACGAATTTTCGCCTAAATCTGAAAATAAATGTGAAAAATACAGATATAAATTCATTGATTTCTCTTATTAAAACATAATTTTTACTGAGCCAGTTTTTACGGACCATAAATAAATATTACTTAAAATTTTCCTTGGATATTTCCAAACAAATTTTTAAGCCTGCAGGTATAGCTTTTCCATGCATTTTGCAGGTCTAGATTTCCTTCACATAACCGCTGTTAAATAGTTGGGTGGTGAATATAAGTTATGAATAGAGAAATAATCTACAAACAAAATCGGTATCGAAATTTATCTTGGAATATACGCTACTAAGAATTGTCCTCTTTCCTTTTCTTCACTTTATCCATCCTTTGTTTTTATATTTTCTTTTTCTTCAATTACTTCAACCCGGAGATTAATTTGAGATTCATTCGAAAAACGTAAGGGTGTCTTTGTTTAAAGAAATTTACTCGTGAATTTGACACAAGCGACTTTGATTCACTCACGCATTCTTCAAACCGACACTAAAGCAGAAAGCGTCCCGCCGTCTAATTCTTTAATATTTCTCTCTCTTTCTCTTAACTTCGTTCTCCTCCTGGCAGGTTGCGCCAAGGCAAAACGAATCTGATCTGACTTCTTACAACGCCCAATGGAATATCAGCGAAGGGAAAGAGCAGAAAGCTGAATTGACGATTGCAGGAAAAAGAGGCGCTGTCTGTGTGACAGTGGGGCGTACTTTAGAGTGCCCTTGTCTTTGGAAAAGTGAAAACCTCCGTCAGTTCTGAGAGGAAGGGGCCAGAGCAAAATGGATGTCTGGGTGGTAGTACGCTGAAAGAGCAGCGTATTTATGAAGGTAGAGGAGAATTTTTATTTTCTCACTTTTTCTGGAGGCCACTAGAAGTATCTAAGCCTGCATAAACGTTAACTGTAGATACAATGCTCTGGTCTACTCACTAAACCTGCGAATTACGATTTATTTTAAGATTTAAGGTTTTCGTGTTGTCATGAACGTGTTTTTATAGTGTTGGTTATGTGACAACGTACGTTCTAGTAAATGAAATCTGCGGTCTTCTGGGGTGTTACGTGGCGTCGTGTTGTAATTGTTTACCGACGTTTCGGGACAACGTATCGGTCTCGTCCTCACGGGTCAAGAGTCCGAGTCTTCGGACTCTTGAGCCGTGAGGACGAGACCGATACGTTGTCCCGAAACGTTGTTAAACAATGACCACACGACACCGTGTAATACCCCAGAAGACAGCAGATTTCATCAACATCGCGGAGGAAGCCTGAAATCAATGTTACATTCTAGTAAGTCTGTACATTTATACGTCAAAAATGAAAACAATGTGTTCATCTGAAATGGTGTATTTCAAGTACTATAACACTACGTGCCCATAAGGACAAAATATGAAACTGCACGGGCAGAAAAAATTTCAAAACATATGTTTTGACGAGTTTTATAATGCATAATTTATTGTAGGTACGTAAAATACATCATGTAATTCATAAATTTCCAATTTAATAGAACTACCTAACTAACTATCTCCATGGAGCAGAGTCCTTCTTGAGAAGCTTACAGGTTCTCAGCTAGTCAAGAAATTCCCCGCATTTTATGGAACCCGAAGGTTCATTACCGCATTCACAAAAGTCCGCCACCTCTCCCTATCCCGAGCCATATTAATCCGGTCCATGCTCTCCCATCCCATTTCTTGTAGATCCATTTTAATTCCAATGCAATAGATAACATATAAATTCTAACATGTAGGCGGAGGTAGACAATATTTTTATACTGACACCGGGGGAAGATACTTTAATACTAACCGGTTAATTCCACATGGAAAATAACCTTTGTCCTGAAACTCATACCAACCCCATTAAGATGAACATTCTTAATGTTAAAGCTTGTGTGGCAGATGTAGTTATTTTTGTGCTTTAAAGATTTAAAATGTTAATTCAAAATAAAATGTGGATAGGAAACCTGAAACTGCAGGAGGGAGAAAAGCCGTATTTTGTCGTCTACATCTTTCAATGTTTTCTATTCAGTGAATCTTTGTTGACGTTACTCGCTCTCGGAGTGCACTAGTGTCTGCTTTATCTTCTGAAGTCAAAAGCTTTAATTCAATTCCTTTTTCAAATTAAAACCATCTCTAACTCCATCTCTCGTTTCCTGCCCCTCGCTACCCTATTTCCTGTAGGACCTCTCTAGGAGACTTCGTTAAATATACCCATTCAAGAAACATTTATTCCTTCATGTTTGCTGTACTCGTTAGCATATTCCTACATTTAAAAATTCTTCAAAATTTATTTTGGTTGTCTCATGCACATTTTATAAACTTAAACAGCAAAGTGTGTTGCTTCTTCATCATCATCATTATCATCATCATTATCATAGTCAAGAATTATGTTCTAGTCCTCTTCCGTTTATAAAGGCTGTAAATTTCTCTTGTCGGACATGCCTACTATATCTTCTGCTTTTTCGATTTTGCCTGTTTTCGTACAGAAAGTTTTGACTGTATTTATAGAAATTGTGTTAAATATTATGGTTGGGTATTTTAGCCCTACGGACATCAATTAGGCTATTCGACGTTCTTTGTGCTATGGCCTTAGTTTGTAATCCTTCAAGTAGTACAGTTAAGCCACTTTTAAACACATAATTTCTGCTGTCTCTATACTTATCTTCGTTCTGTGATCAGTTCTGAACATTCCACACACATATATATATATATATATATATAGATATATATATAATTATGTATGTATGACAGTTACTCTATGGAAACTTTGTAAGTTTTGTTACCGGCGCTTGTGTTTTTTGCTTGTTATAATTTAACACGGCTCTTTAAATTTTGTGGTCCATTTGTTATTTAACGTACTGTAATGTTTTCAGAACATAAGGCATCAAGGACAGGATGAGTAGAGATTAATGAATTAGAAAGTATGCGGAAGAAATCGGCAGTGGCATTACTTGATTGTCTGAAAGAAACAATCGAAAATTTTAGTCAGAATAGACTGTGTCCCGAACAATATTCGAAACAGAAGCCTTCCGAATAAAAGGTACAATCTTTACCTCTTGAGATTACTTGTTCTCTTTAGATTTATTAATTTCATGGTCATAGTTTTGTCACTCACGAAACAGCCTTGATTAAAATTTTGTTTTTGCTTAATTAGCCACCAAGCCACGAAGATTCATGGCGGGAGAAATAAAGTAGGATTTAGCCGCATGCGACATTAACCTGGATATATACCGAAGATGAGTAGTCAGATTCACTCTCCTGTCGTTTTTTCATAAAAAGGCTTTCGACACAATTGAAGAGTACATGGCGTGGGCCCCAAAGTCAGTCTGAAAGTTTAGGAGAAGAAAAATCTCTGCTCATACAGTAAACCGCAACAATATTTGTATTAAAACGAACACACGACAGACAGCAGCACTATATTTCCAATGTGTGTCCATATAGCAAAATTTTACTCTTCTATGTACGTGTCTGAACCTTTTTCCCAAATATAATCTCCCATAAATTACTTCGAAAAGGACTGTAATTAGGAAAAATTTGTTTTGACATGTAAATATAATGGCAGTAATAAATGTTGCTTATATATACCTTTACATACAAAATTTGGTAACCTAGAGGAAAGAAGTGCGCGAAAGATTATATCATATGAGATTTTAGGCTAATCGTTTTAACGATTTCTTTTTTCTCATTCAATATTTACAGTCTTATGTAAGAGTAAAATTTATGAAGCAGTTTTATAGAATACTACATACAAAACTGTATAAACTCTATTAATTGAATGAAATACACCAACAAAGTAGACACGTTTTGTTATAGTATAGGTTTGCACTATTTCGACATGGCTTGAGAGCAGAAACATGTCACACTACTGTATAATATAATAAGTTCTGTGTAACTTTTTGGTGCTTTTGATTTTATTAACACAAAGCAGTTTACTATGTAATTCGTTACATTTCCTTCTTATTTTGTTTTTAAGTCTAGCTGTACTTCTCTCTCCCTCGTCTTTAATATATGTTCTGTCTTCAAACTGAGTGACCCTCAGTCGAAAATAAATTACTGTAAAGGAAGAGGCTTTCCATTCTGTTTTCTCAACGTGACATACTTGCGTCATGACCGGTTCACATAATTAAACGTCACTTGTTGAGAGCTTCTGAAGTGCAAACGATGTGCTACATGTTCCGTGTTTGTTATGCGTCAATACAAACTTTCTCGGGAAGGAAGAGTCAAGAAAGGCTTTCAAGAAAAACGCTGGATTAATGTCCTTTATGCTCTCGGGTTGCCATGACAAGCGAAGGAAATCTCTAGAGATTCCAAGTCCAGTAGTGTCGAAGCTTTTAATTTTGATTGACACCTGCGAGACGATTCTATTTCAAAATGTTAATATTAATGTGTGAATTTTCACACTGATTTATTTCTTTCGAAACATGAGCTGCTAAGTGGGGCTTTTTGAGCGCCATATAGCAGCTAGGAAATATGTTTGAGCAGAATGGGAATATGTTTAACTTTTACAAGGGGAGCACAAGTCACGAGCGCTAGGTCCTCATGGGGTCTAAATTTTGTACGTTGGCGCCGAATATTTATGGTTTCTCAGTGTGCATGGAATTTGTTTCATGTCAACCTCTTGGCGCATAGAATTTTGAGGTGGCTCCTAGATTTTTTGGGAAATTTATTCGCCCCAAGTTTCTCGCCCATTTTAAATTGTACCTTGTCACCAGAGCCTAACTCAATCTGCTATTGAAGCTGTGCCATTGAATGAGCACCTGGAATGGATACTTTTCCAGATACCTAGGATAGGCAGCATTTAATGGTTGGAGGATTAAAAAACATTAATTGGAAAATAAATATCCTAAATTTATGATACTATGCTAGCACTTATGAGGAGGGACTGAAAAAATCGCATATATCTGTCGGAATAATAGGTGATCTTCGAGATTTGAACTGGAGTCCTTTGGACACGAGGCAGAAGTTACAATTGGAAAAAACGTCAAATAAGAGCGTCAGGTCCAAAATTCGAATGTGGTCTGTATCATGTATTCTAAATCAGTGTTTCGAAAGGTCAGAACGTGTGTTGATAATAAATGTAAAACGTTCTTGCATATATGTATAGTAGCCATTTTTAATTGATTTGTGTAAAATTATTCCTACAAAATATAATGCAGGTTATCAGTAGTAATAACTTTTATCGAAACGTAACTGGTGGATGATACATGCGGAAGGACGTACATTAACACGACCTCAACAGCTTGCGTTCATTTTATGGACATTGCGCCTAATCAAACTGGCATTCTATACTATTAAAATTAGGCCCACTGCTTTTTTATTTATTTATTTATTTATTTTTATTGTTGTTGATTATGATTATATCGTAATAAATTTTATTACAATTTATTTATTCATTAATTCGTTCACAGACGAACACGACCTGTATCCTGATATATGCTTCTACAACTATGCAATTTTCACTGTAACGCAGATTTAGTTGCTGGACACGCCGTGATGTGGCGCGGACCTTGCGGGGAATGCCAGAACTGATGACCGCGATGACAAGGGACAGCGCGGGGAAACCCCTCACGACTTTGCTGCCCCCTTTCGTGAAACATCCGTATAATACACATAGCGTTGTTCTTAGCAGTAGAGTGCAGCGATAACACTTGTTTTCAGTAAGCAAACGGTTAGAATTTCTGGCCCGTTGGCGATTACGCTGGTATTCCCATGAATATTTTCTGCTTTTCCAGACAAACTGAAAAGAGTAGGCTTACCTAAATATAGAATGCGGCTATTTTCAGAACCACTGGTCTATTCATAACTCAGTTCCCAGCGTCATTACACACCATAACTCACTCTGCTCTTGAAACAGCATCGTTAAATTCAATATGTCATTTACGGCATTTTATGAACCGCATAGCATACGTAAGATAAACAAAATTCTGGACGATTAGGTAAATATAAACTGTAACATTACGAAAACCTGCGTCATGTTCTAATTTAAAGTAACTACTAGCATTGCCTGGAAGGAAAAGGAATATAAACTCAATGCTGAGAGTGTATTGCTGATATTGAATATAATATCATAACAGTTGCTACAGATTTGACACAAGGCTAAAGATAGTGCTTGGTTGTTCACTTAGTCATTTAGTCAGTGGCATGATTAAATAATCACTTAATTATTGTTATTACGTCAGTCACAATTAGTTTCGTTTATTCCATTTAGTTTAGTTGCCTACCTGCTGTAGGTTAGTAGAGCAGTACATGCTAGCACACACTGACTTTCTCTTCACAAGAGATGCAAATGACCGATGGGCTAGCAGTGGCGTTTCTGTGCAGAACGGGTAGTATAACGTCTCGGGGTAGTAGAAGTCAATCTCGTAGAATATTCGCTTCGCTAAACCCGCGGAACGAACGCCATCTTTTTCCCCATTACCGCGCTCCTTTTCCAACTTTTATCCATCACTTCCAGTCACTCTTTCTCACTCCCTCGTCTTTTCTCGCTCTGACTTACATACTCTCTCTCTCTTTCTGCCCCTGTCTTTTCCACTCCCTTCTGTAATTTTCAAAAGACAACGGCCACTCCCTCCAACACCACCCCCTTGCTTCCTCCTCCTCTTCTCCCCTAGCCACTCCTTTCCCTAAAACTCTTTCAATCACTTTTCGCCCCGTTTCACCACCAACCGCCATCTTTTTACTCTCCCTTCTCTTCTTTCCGCCCTGCCAGTTTCATCCTATCGTTCTTAAATTTCGACCTTCGATCTGTAGAGTAGTTCCTGGGCGTGTACGCAGATTTCTTTTTCTCTTATAAAAGTAATTGATTTAAGAAGTTCAAACTTCAATGCGGTGTCGACTGGTAAATTGTTACCAACGTTTATAAGGATCGTTGCTTCTACATCTCCAGGGTCCAAAGCTTGTGCTACTTGGACTAACTGGTAAATATTTACCGAATTTTGGAGGATTCTGGTCTTAAGTGACAAGCAATCCTAGGAAGTCTGTAGCGCCTTAGAGACATCGATAACTCTTGACTAATCAACAAGACATAACATCCCTTAAGGCTAATCTTCAGCGACACAACTTTGAGAACATCATATTTCGCATTGTAGATGATTTGGATGAATCGAAATTTTGAATGATATTTATTTGCTAAAGTATTCTATTGTGTATGTCGGCTGTGGGCCTGAAAGAATGGACATTTTGAGTGGATATTCCGCTTACAGGACTGATTTTTGCAAGAATCTCTTCCCTCTTTCCTAAACTAATCATATCTCTTTCTTCTGCACACCGTCACTTTTTTGATAGCTACTGGTATTGAACTGCTTACATAAGGTGACTGTATCCAATAATAGTGTAAGTAAAGTTAAAGTTTTCGTTTGCCTTCTACAAAGACATATATTTTTTTTTTTTGTGTGGCTCGACAGCCTTATACGGGCCTGGGCCTCCTCGTTTCGTCGAGGTTTCATGGTCACACACATTTGAGACACACCACAGTCGGTAGGACTCCTCTGGACGAGTGACCAGCCCGTCGCAGAGACCTCTACCTGACAACACACAACACTCACAAGAGACAGACATCCATGCCCCCAGTGGGATTCGAACCCACGATCCTAGTAAGCGAGCGGCCGAAGACCCACGCCTTAGACCGCACGGCCACTGGGATCGGCCTACAAAGACATATACAATATATTAAAGGAGGTAGAGCGCCAACAACCGTAAATATGTTGACAGTGTTAAATAGGAAAACAGAATACAGTCTGATGTAAGGTAAAGAGTTATAATGCGATTTCAATTCGACAACGCTTCTTAAACATTTCTAAAGCTCTAAGGTTTCTTAACGGTGAAGAATGTGGGCAATGTACCGAGACCTACGAAAGAAAACAGAACTCTGTCTTCAGACTGAAATTTTACTCCGTTTGTCACATATTAATTAGTTGAAAAATGTGTTTTATACACTAATTTTGGTAGTACAATTTTCCTTTGGCCTGTGTATTGGAGAATGTAAGTAAAGGGTTTTATTCTACGTATATGACGTACCGGAAATTTAAGTAGTGCCTGAAGATGAAGCTCTGTCTACAAAGGGGAAAAATGCAGGGTTACCATATATTTCAGGAGACCAGAAGCCCAAAGAGGCCTCAGCACCAGGAATAAGAGGAGCTGGCTGACAGATCCGGCCACAATAAAACCAGATCCATACCAGTTCTGGCCATTGAAAGTTTGCCATATAAGGGATCGGAGTGTCCCCTTTAGGCTTAGGACAATATATCGTCGATGAAGGGATGGTGTCGAAATGTCGGTAGCGAAGAAAAGATTTAATGTCTGCCTGGTATCATACCAGAGTCAAAAACGTCATAGCCAGCAATTTTGTTGACGCAGGCGTAAGCAGCTACTGGATTACCTTGAGGAAAAGAGAAGATACTGGAAATTGAAAGAAGATGCAATAGGTCGCACCCTGTGGAGAACTCGCTTTGGAAGAGCTACGGACCTGTCGTAAGACAGACTACAGAATGAATGAATGAATGAGGTGTCCAGAATATTACTTCATGAAGAGAGAAGTGTTGCCTTTCTCACTGACCCCATTTCGGCCAAAATGCAACATATCCCTCCATTCTACACAAAGCAAACTTATATCAAGCACGGTATTTTTTAATTTTTCCTTTCTAGGTCACCTTTTAACACTATAAAATATTTTCGGAGAAATAAATCATTAAGGCTGGAAGAGGGTCTTCAGATTTTGACCAGAGGACAATATTGACGGATAATATGCTCACATTTGTTTTAGACTGGGTGGAGAGATTTATGGGCTTCTGTGAAAATATACTGCAGAATTTCGGTCTCTAAAATTGATGAGTTAGTGTATGGATGAAAGCAGAACACAATTATAACGGTCTTATTGCCATAGGTGTGTTACATCTTGTATCAGTCCCTCTTATGTAAATACGTAATTATGTCTATACTCTTGCAACATATGTTGTGTTCTTCTGCTAGAACTTCTCTTAAACCGCGCTTTGCTGTGTCTACCTCTTACATGCTTCAATAGAAAAAACACCAGACACGCAATAAAAGAGCGTTTTTCGGTAGGTTAAATTACCGGTTAGGTAGTTTTCCAGTATTTTTATTCATTAGGTGTTTATTTTATTTGTTTGTAAATTGTTTGCAACAGTTTTGATGAAGTGATTATTTACGTGCTAAGTAATTTGTTTGGATTAGATGTATTCTTTGCCCTTTGGTTTCGTGAGTTATTATGGGGGTTATTTGTGTTTTGTTTCGTTATTTTATTTAATTTTTTGGTTAGTTGATTATTCAATTGTTAATATCCTACTTATTTCCTTGCTTGCTTAGTTTTTTAGTCAAAAGATCAATTTTTTCTTACGTATCTAGATACTTCTTTAACTGTCTATGCTCCTATTCGAGGCAAGGAAATTAAATATGCATTTTTGTTTCCTTTAGCAATATATGGCTGTGTAACTCTGAAATCAATTCAGAAGCTTCTCTTCCATGTAATCATCAAATGGACAGGGCTCCTTCAATTTCTGAACTCAGAGAATAAGCCGTCTCTTTTGTAGTCCTTTATGGCAGTGTAGCAGCACAGCAAAACTCATCTTTTGCTATTTTATTATTTCTCATCTCTATTCTTCCCTTGGACGGATCATTATTAGTCTTATGCATAATAACAAGCAACTCTTATGTTAGCAATACACAGAGCCTTGCTCGTCGTGACTAGGATATCATAATACAACAGTGACTTAAGGTGCATTTAGCGCCAGGTTCTCGCCCTGGACTAGATATTGCACTAGCCTGATCCGTACCTAAAATTAAAGCTTCTGTAACATCGATCTCAACATTATCCTATCACTTCGGTTTCTATGGTCATGCAACCTCCTTAAAATAAGTTTTTCGACAATATGCTATACACCTTATTGCCCAATTTATCAAAGCTCCCAGTCAAGTCCATCGAAAATATTCTTTGCTAATTCACTGGTGTCTACTACTACGTTAAATGGTATAAGCCAAGCAGTTTCTTATTAAATATTACTCTTTCTTCTTAACTTACTAGAGCCCTAATTTCCTTCCGTGCAAATATTTTTCTGTGGTTAAGTTTCAATGCATTTATAGCTTACATAAAAGGCAATAGATTTTTCTTTTCTGAATGGTCAACACTTGGAAAGGGGCCCAACAGGCACCCCATTAAATAGACACCGGGGATCATTTCCGCTGGGGTAAAGCAGCCGGTGTGTGAGGCAGATCATTTACCTTCAATCAGTGCAGAGGTTAAGAACATATGGAGCTATAACACCACTCCACCTATAGGTTTTCCTAGCATGTACAGAAATAACTTTAACTTTATAACATATTTTTCATCAAAACCTACAAATTGTAATAAATGTTTTATGACTATAGTGGTCTTTATTTTCTGTAAAGCGTGTGTGAAGCATTTCCAAAAGTAACACAAAGATATATGTCATGTAACGTCATGCCGCATAAGAAGGATACTAGAGGCAGCTTTTTTCTACTGAGCCCAGACCAAATATAGACAACCTCTCCCTTCCTGCCATTCCTAACTTATTATTCACTGGCTACTGGAGGCTTTTTCGCAAAGGTAAAGTGACTGACCCGTGAAGATAATTGCTCGTATGCTGTCTAGTTTCGAGGTTTGCCTAGCATGACTTATTACCCTACGATCACTACACGCTGTAACGTTGTGGTATTTAGGCACAGGTGCAAAGGTGCCTGTTTCGTAAGACAAGTAGCTTTTGATCATATCGCCTAAATATCTTAAAGATTCGTATATAAACATATTACTATTTCAATAAGAAACGAAATACTGAGTGACAGGTTTGAAGATCGAAATGATATGAGACTTAAGCCAGTGTTCCACACACACTCTAGCAGCAGAAAGATGTTGTAGCAGCAGCAGCACTAATTAAAATATATGCCGAGACAATGAGGAACGACAGAAATCCATCAGTCTTTGGGAAAAGCCTAAAATTTCTGCTCACTCCCCTTTGCTCCCTCCTCCTTGCATCTCCTTTCGTATCTTCCTTTTCTCTTCCATCATCATGCTTTTATTTAATATCAACCCTTTTCCGTTGAAATGTATACTTCAAAGAATAAGGGGTGTAAGGAACAGCCTTTCATTATACTATGAAGTTTTATTCCTTGATACTTGTCTAATAAAATTGTGAAATCTTGCATTAAATTTCAACTATTAATATATCGCAGTGTGCTGCATGTTGTCCTACAACTTGGATTCACTAGAATTCTCTATAAAGTGATGTCACAGGTTGTTTCCTAAGTCATCGCATAATAACGACAGGTTTCTTGATAAAGCATGTTCAGAGGCAGATTTCTTCTACGTGACTTTTAGAAGAAAAATATTGATAATATTTAGATATATGTCTATGATAACATAACGTTCTACTCGTATGGCAGATTTTCAGTCAATTTTTAAAGTGAAGTTTAGGCAATTTTCAAAAGTATCCTTTTGGTACATTATATTTTAAGTGAAATAATGTTCACCATTAGATATAAGCAAAGAAATTTTCAGTAGTTGATTCTGGTAAAGGGATATTCGGAAGTAGACTTGATCATTTAAATAAATATTCCGAAAAGGACTTTTGATAAAGCAACATTTAATAGTATGTATATGAGATGGTAATATTAGAAAGTGATCTTTGGTAAAGCGTTATTCGTTAGTAGATCTTAGATAAACTATTTTATGGAAGTAGATATTTGGTAAAGTAATTTCTCAAAGTAGATCTTTGGTATAATAATGTTCGGAAGTATATTATTTTTGTTTTATAAAGCGTTTGTTGAGCCAGTGACAAAGTACCGCAAAGAGATATGGAAATGAAACCATGAAAATAAAATGAAACTAGAAATGTCTTAAGTGAATGAAAGTGTAAAACAATTTAGCTCTGTATGTACATCAGACAAAAGCAGAACTGAAGAAGACGGAAAGTTTAGGCTTTGCAGTATTTGTAAAGAGTAAGCCGTCCATATAAATTCAGCGCTCTGTTCTTCTTCAAATAACACATGACACAGTTTGAAAAGTAAGAAGTCTTAGCTTTAGACTTGAGTTGCTCTTCATCTTTCCCACAGCTGCGCCCGTCCTTATGCCAAGCAACTGTATCGGCTCCATTGGCATCACTGCTGCACTTGTTCGCTCAGGTACTCGATATTTCTCTCGCACTATGCTTAAGAATTTCTGTCTTTTGGAAGAGGAAATGAGATCATATGTACAAATTTTTTAAGACAGTTTTCGATGATATCTGTACGAAGAGTAAGGAAGGAGAATACGACGAAAACATTATAACACCGGTAGAATATTATGCTCTGAAGAAGGGGCAAGACTTTACTCCGAAACGCTGGTATTTACCAACCTGTCAAGAGTCACAGTTTAAATATTTTTTTCAGTGACACATCAGCCCTAGTGGGCCAGAGACTCCTCATTATGGAGGCTTCACGATCACACTCCAAATACACGACGCTCGGTAGAACTCCTCTGGACGAGTGATCAGCCCGACGCAGAGACCTTACCTGACAACACACAATACTCACAAGAGACAGACGTCCATGCCCTTGGCGGGATTCGAACCCACAATCCCAGCAAGCGAACAGCCGCAAACCCACCTCTTAGACAGAGTGGCCACTAGGATCGGTCGTCTCAAAATAAACATCTTTTATTTCAGATTTTTCCAGAATTATATTAATTAGGTTAATAATTCAAAATTTTGTTGGGAAGTTTTGAGAAGCAGACAACTCCGTACGTAGAAAGACAATGTGAAGATTAATTTTAGGAAGATGGGGTGTGGATGAAAGTGACTCTAAGCTGTGCCAAGTGGAGAGATTTTTTAAGCAGTGCTGAAGCATCCTGCTCTGCTATCAGGGAAAAATCAGTCTGAGAAGTAACTGATCCTTGAAGGTATAAAAAATAATTATCCTCATTTGTAAGATCCGTACGTGGAATTATTAAACAATTTTTTAAATAAACTATCTCTCTTCCTGTAGTTGTTTGGTTACTTTATTAGCCACTCTGAGGCAAATACTTTATTGAGCCTATTATATCTGCTCGCTACTTCGCCCACGTAGCCTGATCTCTCTATACCGTATTATAAAATAAAGTTGTGCTTGTTTAAACCATAATTTTAAATTAAAATGCCTGCTGTGAGTTACCGGGTTACGTTAGGTTCTTAAAGTTGTGTCTGTTGCCATTTTCCTTTCTACCGCCCATAATTAGTAATTTGGAAAATTTGTTTGGGTCAATTGTGGATCACAGGACAATATATAGTCGTGTATTTACACTGACCCTCTATAAAAATGTACTTTTTCAAGACATGGCCAGTGAGAAAGCAGACTCTTGAAATATTTGACAATGGTGACCGTGAAAAATGGCAAGGGTGTAGCCCTTCTTTGTTGTAGGTATGGTGTTGCCTACTTGGCACAACCGGTTGTGTCCAAGGGGTAGCCTATTGAGAGAAAACCAAGGGTTTATTTTGGGACCTGGTTATGGGCTAATGCTTCCGTGACACCGAATTGTTTGTTACAGGAAATGAATGCGGTTTATTGTCAAATACTCTTCCTTCACCCTTGTCAGTCGAGGTGGAGTAACTTATTCTAAAAAGAATCCCTGCACTACAAAGCCCTTGAATTTCTTTATCAAATATAATCTTAATGCACTAGGTAACCTCATGGCAAAAAGTAATCATAGAGTACTTGGTAAGAGGGTTCAAATTTGGATCACTTAACCCGTCTAAAAAAATCCACATTTCTCCAAAATCCAGTTTGTAATTGCGCCACACCAACTTATTTAACTCCAAATATTACACAAGGCGTTTAGATTTTTTTTGTTTTATATGTAATGCATATGCAAGTTATCGATAGTCTTTAAATTAACTATTCGATATTTAGACAAAACTCTAAATGAGCGTCAGAAAATGTCAATGAATGAATTTACAGAATTTTTCAATTGTTGGCCGCGATTTTTGCTCGTAACAAACAAGAAAACCTGTTGCTCTGTTGAGACCGGCAGAGTAAGTCAGTCGTTCAAGAATTAGTTTGCATCCCATACGTGTTTAATTAAATTCAGCTGATATTCTTAGATTCTTTTTCTTTAGTATCTGCTTTAAAATTACTCTTCTGTCTTCGTGTTTGTGTTCCAGATTTCCTGTATTCAGGTTCATAATAAAAATTCTTAGACTTCTGTCATTTCGTAATGGCTGCTACATGTTATGCATGTCATCTCTAAAATGAAAAACCCAAAATTATTACATGCTTCATGCTGTTATTACAGACTAGGCATAAAGTTAAAGGTCACCCCCTGACATGCATATGCAGTCACAGAGAGGAGATGGAGGTACAGAACCTACCCATTCAAAACCCGGCACTGGAAGAGGGTAGTGGTCAGAAATAAATTCCGGCCGCTTTGCCTTTTCTAGACCCAAGACAATTTCTACAGGAGGCTGGGTGGGCCTATGGGCCTGTATGGAAGAAAGGAAAACCTCACCGCAACGGAATTCGATCCCCGGGCTCTCCCGCCTGTAGCGAATCGGGCTGGCATAAAGCCTTTTGAAATGAAACAGAACAATTGTGAAAAGTGTACTTGTTTAAAAATATCTGCCTTCATTTTCTTGAAAACTTCCTGGATGACAACTACAATTATAATAAAATGCAAAAATTGACATGATAATAATAATAATAATAATATAACAATAATAGTTATTATTTTTACACAATGCTGCTTTTAGAGGAACTTTTTCAACGAAGGTACGAACTCGAATACAGACTCAAACATAAATTGAAATAGCTTAATCATTTGAGGAAATTCGTAACTACTTCGTAACGTACACAAAGAAGAAAGAGCAAACCGTGGTATATATACTGTGTGCAAGAAGACGGAAGATACGCGTTGTGTCACTTTCAATACTCCATGTTACTTTGTCTTTCCCAGGTGCGAACATACTCTGTTCTCATCTGCCTCAACATGCATACGTTCTACCGCAGGGAGAGATACGTATTTCACACACACCACAAAAATAATAAAATTACGCAACCGAATGTTTCATCTTTGGATTTACAGATAGGCCAAGAAAGAGATTATTGAAGTGAATGCTGACAAGCATTTGGCTCTTTCAATTTTTTCTCACTCCTTTTTAAGCGACACTAAGTAGCCTGTCTTAGACTTCGAATGTTTATCGCATCGCAGAGAAAGTTTTAATTTAAGTTTAATTACCATCAAATCAAAACAATTAATATTGTAGTTTCATTTCCTATTGGTATTAAAAATTAAGGACGAAGCTCTATTTTTTTTTACTGAACGTCGCAGTCAAATTGCTAGGTTTCTGCCTCGTAATTAGGAAGCCCCAGGTTTGAATCTTGGAGCGAAAAGTGATTTTTGTAGCTTTCCTCATTTCCTCGAGTTAAATGCCATAAGAGTATATCAAATTAGCCACAACAACTTTCTCCACATGCTTTTCAAACTGTTATTTATGAATCTTTCAGTCATTCTACGTCATATAGCCAGGATTACTAGCAACCTGACTGAATGCTAAAAACCAAGGCCTACAGTTTCATGTTATCAAAACTCACACATTCATAATATCAATAATAGCGTACATTGGTTTTCCTTATTAATTTTATTGTTTTAATTATCAATAGACTCAATTTATCCTTATTTAGTTTGTCAGTTGTAGATTAACTTAGCCTCAAACTTAAACGTAAATCTTGCAGTAGCTTTCCTCCTTTCAGTTCGTTGGTTAAGAAAAATGAGAGAGGTGACTTCTTTTGCCAAACAAAATAAAAAAGAATTAAATATTAGATTGTGAATTACGTTGAACTTGTTCAGTAAACATTCATATAGTGTGTTATTCAGGCATAATTACAGTCATTCGCATTCCATAAAAACACAGAATATATTGACATCTAAATAACTGAGAGGATAAAAGTATGTTCAAGAAAGATTAAATGAAAGAATAAAAAATCTCTACTTGATACATAAGAATTAAATAACGTTAAGTCAATTAGTAACCCAGTTTAAAGTGTAAGGAAGAAGTCCAGTGCGGCCAATGAAGAAAACGGTCTGTGAAGCCGGAATAAGCTTAGGTGCATGATCAATAAATTACTAGTGATGGTGGATAAATATCAGCTTCCTCGTGGACGGAGATTTTTATTGATGTCGCGATATTCTGAATGTAGGCGCACAACACAGGCAAGTCTTGACTTTGAGACTTGAGTCTTTCTTACTTACAACTTGTAATAAGAAATTGTGTTATATTTTAATTAGAAGTTTGCGGAAGTTTTAGGAGGAATGAACATGGAAAGGACATAAATTAAAGCGTTTTTGCATGTGAAGACGTTGATTGTGAAGAATGGAATATTATCCGAAGGAAGTGTGTGTGAGAGAAGACTCTTTGCACATAATCAGTGCAGGGATTATTATTATTATTATTATTATTATTATTATTATTACTCAGATTTGGACAACTGAGTGAGGTCTTGTCAACGAGCAGGTTAGTGCAGCAGTAGTCATCTCTGCCAGGTGGGCCGTTCCGTTGTTTTAAAGAAAAACAGAAAACTTTAGGGGATTGAGGGTGGTTTGGGGGCAGTAAAGGTACATATTTCCGTCACCGCACTTTACTCTGCCAATTTGGTTTCGGTATCAAAAGTCTTTTTTCATATAAACTGCTACATTACAGCCCTATCATGCCGAAGGAGCATAAAATTACAAAAGCTTCCAAGCTTCATAATCTACGTATCTCAGCTGTTTAGACGAGCCATCACCAGGACTGTAGGTGTGTACAAAATATCATACACAGGTGCCGAACTTAATGTGTAAAGGATGGAAATCTGGGTTCTTTCTGCAACTGTAATTACATAATTTTATTATGTGTTAAGATTCTATATGTGTTGCATGCATATTATGTTAATGTTAATTGATACATTACAAGGGTCATATTTAGACTAGTATATAGATAGATTCTGAGGTCAAAATTTTACTATATACAATCATTCTACAGGGCAAGAATTGCATGACCCTGCATCCTATGTCTTGTCATTTGGCGATACAGAGTTGTTCTCTTCTAGCAAAAAGAATCGATTATAAAATGACTAGCATCTTAATACGTATACGCACCTGCAACAAGTGTGTAGATGAAACTGTGCAATTTAAGACGTGTAGAATTTCTTCACATACCTGTTGGATGTGCTGAGTCGCTACACAGTTCATGGATGCAATAAATAAGACTAAAAATGGTAAATTTCGGGAACATAAAATATAAAATTCTTAAACATATGTATAGGAAGTGTACAGAACGAAGAAGAGAAGTGCTGGCTAACTAAATTAAACCGGAGCTTCGGAACTAAGGATCAGTGTCATGCAGAATGTAAACAGTCTTCCTACTAGTTCCGTGAAGCAAACAGGAACCTTGAACTGGCGCTCGTTAAGGAATGTGGCGGTCTAGAAGTGCCTAGTCCTCAGCTGGCGATTCTCGGCTCTACGAAAGTGAGCAAGAGAGAGATAGATAATGTGTTTATATGTTTACAGGAATCTCTGATATGAGAGTGCCACTGTGCTCTGACTGTCTGTCAATGCACCTCACGTCTTACTGCAAAAGAGGGAAAGTCAACTTCAGCTGCGAAACAAACCAAATATGAATTACTTATTAAAAATATTTTACGGACCGAGATATCCCAATAATTATGACGTAACTAAGAAACGGACGACTGGAAAGTTGGAGCTTTTTCTTGGTGCGGGAGGAATCTTCTTCGCCACCGCGTCCAGACCGGTTTACGGCCCAGGACCCCCTCAAATATTCTTATTGAGTTATTTTCAAGGGGGAGAAATGATCGGAGCGTCAAGATAACCGTTCACCTAAATCCAGTGCTGAGGGCTAAAAATAATGAAGTTATATGTCCATAGCATTTTATATTTTTCATTCAGTTCATTGTCGATAATCAAATCACAAGATTCAGTCCAACAAAATGCACTATATTTTGTTCAAATATTTTCTATTACAATATCTGGGAAAAGTATAGTGCAGTTTGTTAGACTGAGTGTTGTGATGTGATGTTCATAGTACTTGCCTTCTCGCGGCCTTGTACTTAATTAAGCACAGGAACAAGTTCAAATTAATTGTTTCTTCTTCAGCTGTTACGTATTATCTTGTATAATCTGTTGAGGTTTAGAATTAATTTTATAACAGCGAAAGGTTCAGGCAACTTAAAGGGTCCATTTGACTTCAACGAGTGGCCTTAACTTACACACAAACAGTACAACTGAGGGAGACACATATATTAACACTCCAGAAGGAATTCGAAAACACAATACCGATTTTTGAGCTGTCCAAAGTAGCAGGCAGTAGGCTGTGACAGAAACGTTTATGCGTCTACCTACTTCAAAGTGTGCTTTTAATTCGTTTCTACAATTAATTAATTTTTTTCTGTTGCGCTTACGTTCTGTCAATGCTTACAAACCTCTATTTTCAAGTGAAGTATGATTGTTCTCAAAATTGTACTAAGCCTGTAAGTAGGTTTATTTAATGATACAGAATGTAGTGAACAGAGGCTTTGAATTATAGACGTTTTTATATATCCGAAGCAAAAGTGTGTTCATATGAACAACATATTTACAATATTTTCCATTGAGTAAATACCGAATTAAATAATCAAACATGTACCTCACTGACCAATCAATTCACTGTCACTAAATTCAAGAAACAGTGTCTTACTTCAATTGCTGATAATAAGATTTAATTGGCACTTGTTTGCAGGAAGGCCTTGTTTGATACGTATTTTCGGCAAGTTGAATTATTTTCACCTCAAAGAAAATTTTATAAAAATCCCTTTTTAATACACTCCTTCGATTTATTTTATACTTTTCTGAACTTTCTTCTTCCACTGAGTATTTGCAAACAAAGTGCTGCGTGTACTTTGTTTCCTCCTCGAGCTGTCACAGTGCTCTCTTGCAGAATTCTGATCAGTCAGTCACTAAGTGAGGGTCACGCTAAGACGAGACGCGACGCTACGCGACGCGCTAGTGGCGAACAACGTCGCGAGGGAGGGGAAAGAAAAGCGTCCCCCTACCAACAAGTACACAGTAGTAGAGAAGATGACTTAAAATGGTGGATGCAATGTGGAATACATTGTTTGGTAACAGAACGAAGTACAGGAACTGTGAAACTCAAGTTTCCTTGTGTTAGAATGGAATGTGTTGGGACGTAGATTAGGAAATGTAAATGTATTGCAATTTGTGCATTAGATTTGGGCTCAGACCAAATTTTCATAATGTACCCCCAAAATTTGAATTTCCTGATCGATTTATTTTGTGAATTTTTCTCAGTATTTCCAGACAAATTCCGCGACGGTAACTAGCAAAGCAATCGACCTAAAATTAAATATATATTATGGTTCAAAATGGCATAACCATTTCTTATGTTACGTGATACAGCACTGTGAAACGTAGTGGTTTAGCAGCAAAATATGAAGCCTTGTTTCTGTCAGAAGGCGAATGTTGTTTTTTGTCTGAGGACTCTATATTCTGATTGAATTTTGGCCTAGTCCATAAAGACAAATACCGAGATACGCCACAAGAGATTTCTTCCAAACCTCCCAAAATATTATACTTTCAATCATCGCTATATTATGTGTGTCTGTGACGACCTACGCGTTATTTAATAATGCTGTAAATGTTTAAGATTTTATAGCGTCGGCGATATATGAACGAATGACTATTGAGAATTGGTAAAATGATATTGAAGCGAAAGTCGGAGTACACGGGAAAAATCCCATCTCAGGTACTAGACCACCACAATCCTCGCATGGAATGGCCTAGACTGGAATCTGGGCATCGGCGTGGAGAGGCCGGCGACTACCCGCCGGAGTGGGACGGCCAAAGATGGCCTGTTACATTAAGAAGAATCGCACCACGAAGACTCAGTTAACCAAGTGTCGTATAGTCGCATACGTTAAATTTTCGGCGGTTTAAGTTCTGTTTAAATGAAATATCCACGAGTGAATAACAAATGTAGTAAATAGCGAGTCAACAAACAAAAAAAAAAAAAGCAAACACAAATTATCGGCTTTTCATGGAGAAGAATGTTCAAAACACGTTCGTGTCTGCTGTGATATTATGTAGTTTGGGGTGAATGCTAACACTTCAGGGTAACATAATGCCAGATTTCTGGGTAGAAATTAAACTGAAAATAATTTCCTCCAAATCTTATACCGTTAAGCTGGATGCAGCAGTTTGTTCCTAAACGTTGATACCTGAAGATGGAGCAATATCTGACTCAGAAACTTTTGTACCCACTTATCAGATTACATGCTGTCATAACTGAGGAAATCGAAATTTGAAACTCCACCGTTGTGGCAAAGCGTATATATGGATATCACGTTTAATTAATGTAAATAATATACATATATATACACACACACAATTTAAGGCATTGTCCTTAAACGTCTACATAGTTGGCTGGCTGCACAAAGTAATATGTTCTATTGTGCATGGTTCTACTTTACCTTCCTTAAACCTATATTCTCTTACTGAATGCAATGTACTGTAAGCAATAGGTCATAACTTTGAAAGAAATCAACCGCTAATGGTCAGTTTTGTGTGATAAGGGCTCATATTACATACAGTAATGGCCCATAAAAGTGCAGCCGCGGAAACCCCTGGGGCGTTGGCCGTACAAGAGGCAGTATTACAAAACCTGTTGTTTTTAAAATAGGAGCGTTCGAAACTTCACCACACCCATATAAAACTTTACCATTAGGGCGTCATCTTTTATTTGCTCATTACAGCAAGTAGCCTGCGTGAAGAGACATGTCCGAACAGTTCCGGTATCCGCGAAAAGAAAATAATATTTAGGAATACTAATAAGTTTAAAGTGAAACGAAACGGGAGAGAATTGAATGTCACTGAATGTCATTAAGCTCAAACTTCGACATATAATAACGAATAATAATAATAATAATAATAATAATACCTATACAGTCAGAAAATTTTGAATTGAAAGAAAGTTGAAGAGCAAATTATTTCAGTCCATTAGTTTTTAAAAAAAATGCGTCCAAATTCCCCAAAGCAGACAGCTAAATTTATAGTTGGGCTGCATCAGATTTGTAATATTAATAAAACCTTCAAGTGACTTTTGCCAGTTTCACTTTTACGAAATAAAAATTATTAATGAAAGGTAAGAGTGATAATGATTAGCAACACCAATAAGAAAAATGGGGACTAATAATAATGGATTGAAATCTCTTTAGCTAAAATCCATATACGGGAATCTAAGAACACAGACTTTAGAAGCGCATGTATTCCAACATTATCTAAGATATAAACCTGTTAACGTTTCTTTCAATATAAACTTCTATTTGATAATTTATAACTGTCATTTTATTTTGTCGAATAGACTATAATGCAAATATTTTCCACAAAATTCTATTTACTTTATTTCAAACCTAACATGTATTTCATTAGCACGCCAAAGACAATGTCTTTACCAAAATTATGTATAATATAGCGGCAGTTCTATTAATAACGAAGATTTACGCGAAGATAAACACTGATCCCAGTGGCCGTGCGGTCTAAGGCGTGGGTCTTCGGCCGCTCGTTTACTAGGATCGTGGGTTCGAATCCCACCGGGGGCATGGAGATCTGTCTCTTGTGAGTGTTGTGTGATGTCAGGTAGAGGTCTCTGCGTCGGGCTGGTCCCTCGTCCAGAGGAGTCCTACCGACTGTGGTGTGTCTCAAATGTGTGTGACCATAAAACCACGACGAAACGAGGAGGCCCAGGCCCATATAAGGGCTGTAGAACCATAGGAAAAAAAACTGACTGGTCTTTACCATGTAGAAGCTTCCCACTTAACGAAAAAAAGTACTCAACTAAACAAATATTTCATTACGGTCTAATTAACTACATTTATAAAATACTGAATATATTTTATAAAAGTATAACTCAGGTTTGAAAATTTTTAAATTATTAACCTTAAATAATTCGATTTCACATTATGTTCGTGACAGAATTACATCTGCGTAAATAAGGTAGACCTTTATTATTATTGGCCATTGGCTGTAACATCGGCATTAGAAATAAGGATATTTTTATCACTCTTGCACACTATATTACCATGCGTTAGCGCTAACCTAGTGTGAGTCTGAGCTGATATGATGTGCCGCGTCTTGACAATTAATGAACGCGAGGCTCATCAATTTGACGACACGCCACGAGCTCATGCTGCGACTAATCAGCGCGGAATGCAGAGACATACATTAACTGTACAGTGTAAACAATGCAAAACTGCACAATTACTTAACACTTTAAACAAACACATAGGTTCAATAAAATCTTCAGCAAACTTTTCAAATAAAACCCATACCACGCTACAGGCAATTTAACAACTAATTGAAACATGGAGGGACAGAGAGTAGGTATTGAGGAAATAAGAAAACTTATGAATATTTGGTATGGCAACCTTTATACCAAACGCCGCTTCAGAAGCGTAAATGCAGAGGAAAGAAAGTCAAAGAAAATGTATCCGGTACTTAATTAAGCATCTCGATGTAAAGACATGCGGGGAGTTGAAATATTACTTGAGGCGTAGCAGTCCTAGTCGAGCTTAGGCCGCCTCTCTGTTGTGGTTTCGAGATTACACACAATTAGACACACCACCCTCCATAGGACTCCTCTGGACGAGGGATCGGCCCGTCGCAGAATCCTCTATCTGACAAAACACAACATTCACAAAAGACAGATATAAAAGTCCCCGGCGGGATTCAAACCCGCAATCGCAGTAAGCGAGTGGCCTCAGTCCGACGCCTTAATCCGCGCGGCCGCTGGGATCGGCACCTACGTATATTACGAGTATATACTAGATCCACATTGAGGTTCCCCGAAATATTTGTATCCATCTACTAGACTACACGGTGTCATAACAGAGAAGATCACAAATGTCTCTATAGTCAATAGTCCTGTATAAAGTTCATTATTAAACTACGCATTTCAAAATAAAGACCAGAATACTGAATGTAATTTGTAAAGATAAATGCTGAATTTCAGGTGAAAGTATTTATTTCACACAGCAAGGATCAATTTCATCCGAACAGTGTCCATTTATTTCGTTGTTCAAAGATAAAACATGTTATTATTTGCTGGACATATACCATATGAGACTAGGACAGCTGCTTTTTCTTCCGACTGGCCACACGTTTTCATTGTTTTACCATCGACGTTGGGAAATTAGTAATAAAAGGATTAGCAAGGAATTAAACGTGTTTAATTTAACAAATAAAACCAGGAATAGCACAAATAACTAAATAGACTGCGTTGAAAGTATGGAGCCTTACTGTATAACTAGAGAAATAATTAATTATATATAAACTAACGCCATGTTAGTAGAGTTTTTGGTAATCTCATAACCAGTTATTTCATTTCCCTTGCTGCAAATATTCCAAGAATATTCAGGAAAATTTGCAATGTAAAACAAATAGCAATTATACATCTTGTAGCTTTATTTCCTCTATAATGTAATTACAACGAAAAACTTTAAATAAAGCAAATGACGCAAATAAAACAACGGCACAATAACAAGTGGTACGTTTTACTCTTATTTGTATGTTCGTTCAGTTCTATTGCCTCTCACAGCAAAGTCCAGGGACATAAACACAGATTTTGGAAGGATGAAACCTATGGGTTATGCATTATTGTAATCGTCGGGTTTTGATTCGTATTCATATAATATTTTTTTCCAATCAAGTTATTTTCTATTATGATTAGTAAAAGGTAAGTAATTTGTCTCTGTGAAATGCAATGAAGGCTAAGGACACGGTGGAAACTTTGCTCCACTCATTCATGATTTCTGTATTCATTCATTCATTCTGTAGTCTTACTTACACGACAGGTCCGTAGCCTCTTCCAAAGCAAGTTATCCACAGAGTGCGATCTAGTGCTCCTTTCAATTTCCAGTACCTTCTTGTTTCCTTAAGGTCATCCAGTATATTTCTGTGTTATATGGAAGTAAATTTCCATTTCGCAGTGGCCGGCTTATCCCCCTCCCCCAGGGAAAATGCTCCCAGCACCTATTGGACGGGTCGCGGGGTCGGTCCAGGCAGTTTCGAGAAGAGAAGAATTTCTTGTCTCTGCCGAAAAACGAACCAAGATTCCTCGGTTAACCTGCCCTTTACCCAGACAATATAAAGATAATGCTAACCCTGCTGTAACTATAACCCGCTCCGAGGCTAAAGTTTGTCCTTTCACCTTCTCAGTGAAAGCCGGTTTGTGAGAAGATATGATAGGACAGAATGAAAACAACACGGTCGACAAAGTCGAAAACCCCAGTAAAGTCTGTTCCTGTTTAACATCCTCACAGTTTTCTCAGGTTGATGAGAGTGTTTTAATGCTTTCTCTGAATTCTGATTATATGATTTTGAGTAGAATTTTTTCGAAAATCATGCCGCGCCTTTTCTGGAATGCAATCCCGGAATATTTAAAAACTTGGGAACACCCGGTCTTCTGTTTGCAATATCTGGAAATAGTCAGCCCAGCAATCTTCTTTGTATTTGATTTAGTTCGCGAATTGTATAAAGCAAAACATCAGTAATATGGATTAAATAATATGGCACAATGACGCCGATATTAAATTTATAGTTTTTAAGCCTGCTTGGGGGGGGGTGGGGGTTAGAGACAGCCACTGAGAACGCCAGTTGCTGGCCTCCCAGCGCGCAAGCGCGCGTTGCAGCAGGAACCCAGAACCATGTTTATTTACAAATTTAACACTTTGTTAACTATGTAAATGCAGATGTACTTTTTACATTACAAAATGGATGTAACTTAGATTAAGTCCATCGCTATTTAAACAGCCAGTCACACCACCACCAACCCAGTCACGTGACCAAGCTGTTGCAGACTTCAAAACTCCTCCTTTTTCACATTTTTTGTTTCATTCTTTCAGTAATATAATATTATCTGCACAGAAATACAAAAATTCTATTGGTCACACGCTGAAATGTAATAGCACTTAATAGCATGCTTTGGTGGACAGACAGACAGACGGACGCATCCGGAGTCTCTTCTGTGTCCGTCGAGCTCCAATGATTTCCATACATCACTGCATCATAATTACGCATATTACACGGCTCCTTGTTGCATAAAGCGATAACAAAATGGTGGCACAAGTGATATTCACATTAGTGGGCGTATGCTGTTTGCAGCTGAATGCTCGCCAAATTCTTTCTTCAATCTTTCCAAATGTTCCTACTCTTATACACGTTCCACATATTTCACGTTCGTCACAACGTAACGCCTTTTAAATCACTAGCCTTTCCTTTCACCTTCTTTTTATACACCGTTGCAACTGACAGCATCTTTATGGTTATATTCTAGAATATCACTGATTGAAAACAGACCCACAATGAGTCAACAGCGATAACTAATTAGCAGAAAAAATAATTATTCATTACCATATTCCAAAACCATGGGTAGAAATAAGCAGCAGGTAGCTATTTGTTTAATCGAAGATATCTTACTGTTAATAAAATTAAGTTTTCCTAACCTGGATCACAAAAATAAGGCAGTACTTCCCTTTCCGAGAAATTCAGTCCAGTGCATATTTAACATATTTATCTACATATTGGTCGATTTTAATATTATCCTGCTGCCTGAGACTAGGGTTTTCTGTCACATTTCAGTCAAATTATTTTTTTCCGTTCTGTACGCATTTGCCTATGGCTAATGTAAATATTGTATATTCTATACACAGTTACGAAGCCTGATAATATACTGATGGTTTTCGACCGAAACCTGCCATGATGTACATTATTGCAACAATAAAATATGTATAAGTGGGTAAATATTCTGAGGCTTGTGTAAATTCTTTACAAGAAAAATTCCTTTACAGATGCAATTACCTTTCCTAAATTGCTCTTTCAGTAATTTGACAATATGATCCTTAATGTCACTAAATTAATTTTATGGAAATTTTGTCTCATAAAATGGCATGTATTTTTACTACACTATCCTACATAAAAAATAATTTTGTTTTAATTTCCTATGAACATTAGTATTTCTTGGACCGTATCACACAGAAGGTGGTCTTGCATTAAAAGTCATAAGAAAGAAATCATTGCGTTTCAGTGTGCTCCATGTAGACGTGTAGTCATTGTTTGTTTAACGACGTCTGCAGTAGATTTTTATACATAGTGTCGAAAGATACGGTGATGAGTAATTATAAATTTGGAAGGAATGTTGAAGGAAGCGATCATGACCTAATTTCAGTCATGATTCTGGCATTTTCCTGGCCGTACTACTAAAAACCACGACAACCGCCCACAACAGCACATCTCAGGATGGAAAACCTGCCGAATAGGCAGTTACTACGTCTTCTGGTGAATTTGGTGATTATTTCATTCACACACGAAATTCCATAACGTGCTTTGAAGGAATCCAGTTTCCTGATTTATTTACAGCTATGGCAAACAAACATAAAGGTAAAGCCTCTGACATTCCTTCGCACTGTGGGACTTGCTATGTGAAACACAGTCTTGAAACGCTCAATCATTTTAGAGCTTTCCTTTGTCATTCCTTCCATGCAAGGGCGGAGACCACTTTTTGAAATTCGTCCATTCATCCTCCCTAACAAGTAAGTAATTTCAAATTTGAAGTGACACTACAGTTCAACTGATCAGGCTTCCTTACGTAAATAAAAAAAACTACCATATTTATAAAATGTCTGTTAGTATTTCAACCAGGATAATCTTAAAATTTCAGTCTATAGCTACAGTTTCAACGGATAATTCCAAACGTAAATACTTTATCCTTTGATGGATTTTGAAATTGTCATTGTACTCAGTATTTTTCTGAAAAGATCGAGACTATAACACGGAGTGTCTGATATTGCTCGCATCTTTCTTCCTGTTCCTATTACCAGTGATGATAACACACACAATTATCATAGCCGCATTTGTTTAGGCTTAGAGGCCTAAAGTATTCATACTTACAGCAGAATGGTGTGACATTGAGGCTTAAATTGTTGGCAGTGGTTCTCTCATTGTAGATCTTGTGCACAGCAATGTAGATGGGAAAGTTTAAAACAGAAGTGCTAAGAAATTCTCCTCTGCTTCCCGGAAAAGTAAGCGGAGAGTACCAAGTTTAGACAGAAGTTTAGAAAAAAAGTTCGAAAAAGTATTTTTCGTCACCATTGCCGTCTTATATTTTTGGCGCTAAAGGTCGGTTTGAGCTTTCTTTGTCCTAAGAGTTTTAAGTGCTTTGAGTAGGAAATTCTTCTGAAAATATTTCAAAATTTAGATCCTACTTCAGAGAAAACACGCTATGTCTCCGTTACTGCGATCGTTTAGGGAAATAATCGCTATTTACTCTGGAAGTCATTAGGAAGCCAGTACATTGTGTGGGCAAAGATCGGAATTTCGTAACATAAACTAGGTTGTGTATGTAGCAGACACTATTTTTTTTTCAAGACATCAGGTTTTCTGTATCCTCATTAAGAGAGGCGATGTGATTCTATGCATGGAAAATAAGACCCTATCAAGACACATATCATCACAGAAAATCAAAGCAGGCTTGCATTTCCAGAGTGAAATTCAAATCTCATTCTCAAAAATGTAAATTGCGTGATGATAAGTAAAGTTATTTCTTACATGAAAATTACGGCTTTTCTGCGACGTCAGGCGCTGAATTTTGGTCACTGACTACCAAACTACACAAACTCTGGAGAAGAAGGTAGCCTGTTCCTCAGGAACTTTGGTGCCATGTACCAACTACACGTTGTCACAGACTAGAAGAACCTAATTTTCATATTCACGGCTGAGAGAACCTCAACATTCAAGAGAGTTTTTAGACCAAAGTGTTACCTCTGGCTCATTACCACAAAGTGTGCCTTGGCCTAACCTGTTGAAGAGATTTTGTAGATTCATGTTAAGAGGAAGAATATAGGATCTTCGCAAAACTTGCGGCATGCTGGAATAGTAAAATGAAAAAGGCAAAATAAAAGCGAACCCAAAATATATAAGAAAACCTCGAGGCTGGTGTATATTTAAATTGCCTAGTTACGGGACTGGGATCGTGGCTTATCTACTGCACTTAATTTAAACTGAAAGATTTGTTGCCTACAGTGTGTGCAATTTTCCGAATTATTGTGTCCCATCTTTATAGAAGTACAGTTGTTAATTAAAAATTCGACTGTTGTTTTTATAACAAAAATTGTTCATTTTAGTTACGAAATTTTATTATCATCAAAATTAAAATATTCTAAAATATAATTACGGGTTGATTCGTAAATATTGCCTATGTTTGGGAGCTATTTGCTGCCTCAATCTTTAGGGTCATCACAGTATTTTATTAGGCTATATCCCAGTTGACACGGCGTCATATTAAAGAAAACTTTAACCTTTATCAATACTGCCACAAAAATATCCAATCTCGCATTTCTTTCACAGTTTTACGCAAAATCCTGCCATTGCAGCTAAAAGACAACAGTCCTCAATATCATATTTGTATGATTTATTTTGATTTTAGGCTGTATATTATCTACTCCTAAATGGTATGCGTTGTCTAGAGGTTTACGTTGACAAATATATCTACATTTGTTAAATTTTTATACGTTAAATTTAAGACATCACTATGCATATTGACGTACAAAAATGAAATACGCCACTACATACAATATTATATAATCTATTGAATACTTCTTCGTGTTGATGTTTCTTTATGATGAAATTGTAAAAGAATTGTTTTTGTGTTGAGCTCAACATTTCGAGAGGATTTTGAAGAATTTTTTCTTGAAGATTTCGATCTTCGTAAACATGACACAGTGTAGCCTATAGATAATAACCTTTCTGAGGAATCTATGGCCGCCATCATTCGCCACTCTCTCATTCCTAAATTTTATCCTTAAAATCGAGGCAAAACATTCCTCTGAAACGTTGATAATAATCCACTGAACTACACGGCGTCACATCCAAGAATGTCTTTACTGATTATGTCATGAGAAAATCAAATATTATCCTATTCGTTGAAAATAAGGCTCTGTATGAAAATGATTAAGGAAATTCAAATGATTTTGCATTAGTTACGTAAATTAGTAGTAGTAGTAGTAGTAGTAGTAGTAGTAGTAGTAGCAGTAGTAGTAGTGTTTATATCTATGAATGTGTGTATATGTGTGTGTATGTGTGTGTTGTGTGTAAGCTGCAATCAAAACCCCCTGTTTCTTGAAAATATAAAACATTACGTCACTTTGGCTTGGCACATCACAATACCATGAAATCACTTACACTTCACTTTAGTCACTCATCACACTTACGAAACGCACTTACGCACCCGAGAAGATCGGATTGGAAACTGATTGTCCGGTCAGAACACACACGTACGTGCGTGTGTTTAATGTTTATAAAAAAGAAACACCACTCACTGAAGTGGAGGGGGGGGGGTCCATCTGGGCAAGTTAGGGCAATACTGGTAAATGAAAGAGGAAAAAATACCCCGAAGTTTTTATTTGTACATTTGATAATAAAGGAGGAAACGAGTTTTGAGGTAGGTACTGTCGCAAGACTCGTTTGACCACTGAAGTCCAGTCCACAGTATAAAGAGTGTGTGACAGAGAGAGAGAGAGAGAGCGACTAAGGAGTCCAGTTTTACTACAAAGGGGACTTTGGTGAAAAAAGGGAACATGTTGCGTTAACAAAGAAGAGGTTTTGAGCTGAAACCCATTTGAAGTCTTTGAACAAAACATAGAATATTTGGTAGTGCAATGCAGACCGAGCAATATAAGAATTTTTCAGGCACATTGTGGGCCGTGTTCAAGATTGTAACTTTGCTTGTGTAAATACCCATCTCACCGCCGGTCTCTTTGACATTGAAGAAAGGCAGCATTTAACTCCGAAAAGTTGGGAGCACAACCAAGTTCCACAAGGCGCCATCACCCACAAACGTAAATATTATCATTAGAACCTGATTAGAACTCTGGCTAGCTAAGTCTGTTAAGAGACCAAATTTAATAGGAATAATATAAACATAAATTCCAAATAATATATCAAAACTGAACAGTACTCTTGCCTGTAACTCAGTCTGGCGTTACACATGATCCTGGGCCAGTTTAATCTAACACGCCGAATTATATCTTGTGGGGTCACATGGATCACTTCGGTGAAACGGTCATAAACTTTTCAAAATCACAAAATATATTTCTTAACCAGCTGCTACTTAAGGAAGCCTATGGAGTTGGTTAAAGCACAGCGGTAACTATATGTACCACCTGCTATAATATTAAGGACACCTGAATTTTTCTCCACACGTTGTATTTATAAGTATAATATTATTCTCTGTATAAACACTGATTTTTATTCGAAAAACACTACCTGACTTTTTTTAAATGGACACGGTCTCCATTTTCTGTGATGTAGGAACTCAGTTTTATATATCGTGTAAAAGATCGCCAGTCTTCAAGCGCTAACATATGCTGCTTTTACTTCAAACAGTCGGTTGAGCGGTGAACCCATACACAACCCTTCATTTAATATGTTCTGTCCCTTTTTACCTTCAAGACTTGTTTGACCACTAAGTCCAGTTAGAATTCTTCTAAAGCAGGGTCCGTCCATTCTCCATTCTGTACATGTTTTATGTACCCAACGTGTATTTGAATTCGTAAAGAGTTTTATCGTGTGGCTGATACAAGACCAGTTTGACCACTATAGTTCCGTTGTGTAACAAAAAAAAATACGGAGTCCAGTTGAAACCATCACAGTATTCCCCGTCTTCTTTAGGAAGTGAAATATGACAGGATTTATACCTCACCACCAGTCCTTCCACCCTTTTCTCACTTTCTGCCGACCCAGAAGACCAGTTTGACCACCAGCGTCCAGTAATATGACGTCAGTACTCCGACCCTTCGCCCCTAGCGACATGTATGACCACCACACTCTAAATATCTGATGAAAAATATAGCTAAGGAGTATTAACATGTCTGTCTTTCTCACTCACGTTGTATTCGGAAGTGGTGTGTTTAAATGCACTGGGGCGGGGTAGAAGTGCATCTCCTACTTATCTCTTTAAAGAAGAAAGTGAATTTTTCCGTATCAGACACTGGTTTGACCGGTAAGGGCCAGAAGATGTTTATAGGGGTAAGAATTACAGGCTAATGCCACGTGCGATGGTTTTGTAGTCCCCAGGCTTTAAGAAAATATATTTCCAGGCGACATAAGGCACGTACAATTTTACATCCTAGCAACAAGAAGAAATCTCCTGATTTTCTTTCAGAAAATTAAAAAAATCTGATATATGCTAAATTTTATAGTTCCGTATAATGTTACTTATAGAGTAATTTCTTATATGAAGCATTATAGTACAGTTCCGAATCCTTTCTAATAAGGAATGTCTCTCATATTATATCATAAATCTACAATATAGTATCAGATTGCCAACAACTAGTTTTTGGGACATATGTACAGAATGGCGCAAAAGCCATTTGACCCTCGATATTTAATAATACAAAGGCAGCTTCAAATGACTTTTGGGCCATTTTGTGTTTTTAGACGTGAATATGTTTGACGGTAGTCAAGCGTTAGAAATTCTATCAAATATTGCAAAGACATCGCCCAGATTCTGCCACAAATTTGTGACCTGACGTTTGATTAATTCTAACTTATGACGAAGTACAGTTATGAAATAAAGAAAAACTATTCAACCGATAGCCTATAGTTACCGGCACGCAAATAGTCCCGTCAAGGTCAAGCCGCTGACTCACACCCCCGCTCCCCGCCGTCCTGCGTTGTTGCCAGTTCTTTCCCCGAGGCGCAGCTTCCCTTTTAATTGCACACTCTCTGTCGATAGAATCAAGTGTTGTTTATTTCGGTGTGACAACACTGCGTTCATAGTCATTGACCTCGAAGGGACTATTTTCATGCCGGCCACTATAGTAATTATAGTGACTAGGCTACTAGTTGGATGACAGAGCTTAGACTTAAGGAAGATCCCAAATATTCTTATTACCTCCATATCAAGACAGGCCCACATTCTCAATTCAGCCTCCTACCCAAGGTGTACTGGAATTACTCTCCCTGTGGGTAAAGCTGTCGGGGCCTAAAGCTGATCACTTACCTCCATTTAATGCCACTATTATAAATTCACGGAATTACATCTCCAGTTCGCCATACTTCTTTAATCCGTCGTGCGAAATTAAGCACAAGGAAAATAATACTTTTTCTTTTTACCCCCATTATTTGACAACTAGGCCCATTATTTCCTCCGTTGGTTTAGTGTGTAGTGTGTCACTGTGAACTGTGGAAATGTATTGAGTCAAACTGCGATGTGTGTATCTGTGCATTGTCATCAGAACTTAAGCATAATTTGAAAGGACTGACATCTGTAGCCTTTAATTTACAATGATCAGTTTGTACTACAAGCCGATTTTGAGAATTTTATTAATTTTCGGTTTCAACCTTATTTAAGACTCATAAGACTAGAACAAAATTTCAGCTTTTTCTAGCTTAGATACCAGTAGCCTTTTTTAATCTATATCCATTAAGAAATTTTTGTGATAAACAAGGTTATTTACAAAAGTATAAATAGAGAAAACTTCCCAATATGCTTTCACTGTATAGACTTCAGGTAAGCAAGGCTTAAAAGATTGTATAATTAAACTTACGAGACATAACGGTTAGTGTAGGCGTCACCTGCTTTAGTATTAAAATATTCTACATATTTCTCACTGAGTGTGCTTATGTGTTCTGTAAGATTCTCATATATAATAATGACTCTTCTTGTAACAGGAACTGAGGATTTAGTGTGAGTTAGGAATTGAAATGTGCGTATGCTTTATACTTTTTATTTTCTGTCGTTAAATACTCTGCTAGCTAAATGCAGCTGGAATCAAATTCCCTCTTTCCTTGTGTCGCATTTTATACGGCCCTGCTACAGAGGAGAAATTACTCTTCTTCTGAATTTTCGCAGGTCTAGGCTATTGAGCCTGTTACTGTCTTTGAAGACGAATTTGGGAAGTTGTTTTTGTTTCTTATTTTTGAACACCGTGCCTCTGACAGTTTCAAGTTAAACGAAACATTTTGTGCTATTCGTTTACAGAGTAAAGTAAAATGTTTATGTTTAAAAAAGCTTAATTTTTTTAAAGATGGCAGCACAGAATTTCTTGGCAGATTTTCACAGACACCAAATAATTGCAGAACTGAAATGCTACTAAACGAAGCTAGAGAGGAATAAGAAAATTTTTAACTCTCTTGTATAAGGTGAACAAAATTGACAGCAATGCGATTTGATAACGGATAATGACCACGACCCTTATTCACACCGCCCCCCCCCCGGCATGAGAATATAAAGGTTTAGGTATTAACCCCCCTGGATTCGAACTCGGACCGCGAAAATAAAAAGCCAGTAGCATACTAACATTCATAGCATAATGGTATAGCGTACTTTTTTACATAACTTCATTCAAAAGATAATATATATATATACTCATTTACATACGCTATGACAACAAGCTCTACAGTCTGAAAGTAGAGGGATACAAACGATATGAAACATTTTTTCTGCAGTCCCCAGTTCAAAGCTTGGCTAGGGCATTCATTGTGATCTACTAGACCGGTTATCTAAACCCAAGCCGTTACAAAATACAATAGCATGATCCGGACCTTTACTGAAGCCTGCAAAAATGATTTAATGATATAAAGCCCTTGGTTCTAAACCAGGCTTGTGATGGAAGTCCTAATCCTGTCTTAACATCTCGCAAAGTTCTCTTCTTTATTTTTTTCTTTCTTTCTGGTACTTTAACTGATTCATTGCGCTGTTCAGGACAGAATTCAATGCATTCAAATTCAAGCAACACTTTTCTTTGCTTCCTCCATGCAAGACAAGTCTGACCACTACAGTCCACCCTTGAGAGGCAGATAATAGAAGTTTCTAACAGCCCGGTTACTGCCATTAATATCTTTGAAAGGGTGTATGCCCTTACACTTCTGAAAGGGTGCTTAACACACCATAATCTCTTGTTTTCGGTAGGCACTTCCTTTACATTTTTGATGTCGTCTGACCAAAATTGTTTACTACCTCCTCAAAAAAATCCATCGAAACAATCTAGTAGTCCAGCTTTTTGTTAACTAACACAATTCTCTTATATTTGCGTTGGCTATGTTGTGAAAACTTAGCGTGTGTAGTTACTAGGTAAGTAGTTGTATAACCCAGTCCCCATATATGCCGAGAAGTAAGAACGCTGGTGAAGGGAACGGCAAAAACAAAGATTATGTAACAAATTTTGTATATACAATACGATAATACAGCTTTCTATCTTTAAAAAAAGATTTAAAAAAAAATTTATAACCCGGGAATCGGGATTCGATTACCATCAGCGAAAGAGTATAATTTTTCTCCACTGCATCCAGCCTGGTCCTTTGACACCCCCAGACTCCCAGTCAGTGTCAAAATTTTTTTTTTTTTCAGGTAGTGAAGCCGCCGAGGCGCTTTATCTGACTGTTGTCCTGCACATAGGGACGAGGTTAAGCAAACTTATATCTGTACTATCACTTGCTATATGCAATCATGAGGAGGTGTTTAATGAAGCGTTGGGACGAAATTTACTCTTGCCAATATATAAGGTAGCTACGGCTGGCAGAAGTGTGGACATGTATTGTGATGATGTGATTAAATTTCTCGTTCCGAAACTGCTTTTAATTACACGAGTAGAATTTAAGTTCTTGATTAGGGTAATATTCCTTCTTTAAAGCTTTTGTTGCTATAGCTGTGAAAAGGAAAGATATGTTTTTTTAAGACATAGATACACAGGGTGTTTCAGGAGGAACATGCCATATTAAGGGGAACTTTCCTTGGGTTAATTTACATCGATATAACAAAATCATCTATAGTCGAAGTTGAACGGCTACGGAGAAACTGAAGCAAGAAAAAAGTGGTCTTCTTGCTGTTGCAAGTACTGTACCTGTTTAGCGCGATGCGCTTTCCGTACACTGCGCAGGTCCGTGCTTGAGTCGAAGCCAAGCCACGTAGCGCGTGTGCCGTGTAAATTACCTGGAATCGTAAGGACGATGTTCATGAAATTAGTGGGAGTTTTCCTTACTCATTATCTTTACGTCATTTACATGTTAATTTGACGTTACGTACAGGCATTGACATTGCACAAACTACATATTCTTCCTAGTTTCGATAAGTATTTGCTAATCAATAAAAGTCTAACAGTTCTCATTCTTTAAAACTTCCCTCGCCATTATCCCCGTTACGGTTCAAATATGGATGTAGGTGTTTTTGTTTATATCGGTAGAATTTGCCTTAAGGAAGGTTCTCCCGAAATATGGCATGTTTCTCCTAAAACACCCTGTATTTTATATTATCCATAATGCAAAATCTTTGTTTAAAGCTAATAGTTATAACCTAGTCATGACTTTCTTTTTATTATGTGGCCCTAGAAATAATAAACATATTCAGAAGCCTCCTTGCATCCTGTCCTACCAGTCGAATGAAATTAATATTTTCATATTTTATTTACATATGTTTTCCCAACTTACTCTCCTCTTCTTAAGTTATCCGTTCCTTAAGATTTTCCTACCAAATCCATTATCATTTTCTCGTCTTCCGAACCTTATTTGCTCTTGATTCTTACAAGGTAAGAAAGGTATATATAGGAGCAGTACTGGTGACGTATGGAGCAGTGGTTAGTAGCGGTATAGATGTCAGGAATAAATGAGGTTGAGCCTCTGGCGAGTTATGGCTTTTGGCCGTCAACTTGTCGAATAAGACCTAAAACTTTTTAAACTAATTGTTTTCGAACTCATCTGGCAAACACAATACTTTAGTTATGCTCAAGGCAAAGATATCAGCATAAAATTGTCCATGTGCTAATTTCAGCATCACGCCATGAAGACATAGGAGGAAAAATATGTAACTCCACGCATTCTTAAAGTTTGTCAATAGATCCTGGTGTCTAGGCAGCTAAAATAATATAGTACCTAGCTACAACCTGCAGGACTGTATTCCGATTACCGACAAAAGCAAGGATTTGTCTTTTCCCACCCACTTCAAAACAATTCTGGAAACCACGTCCATGTAGTGCCGAGTTAAGAATGGCTGGTTCTGTAACTTTGCTCCACCATACGTCTTAATGGCGTAACGTTTATTTACGCACAAGGACAACTTTCTCTCTATGCCTTTATAGAATGGTAGTGGGCTTAATCCGTTATAGCTTAAGAAGATATCCTGAAGGATAACACATATAAGAGAGAGAGGCATGCAGTGACCTTAAAACGCTCTTAAAGTCACTCCACAGTAATAGGCTAAGAGCACAACTTGTTTGACCACTGCTTCATGGCACAAAAACTGTCAGGACCGTTACATTAGGGAGCCTAAGCTTCACGTGGAATACAGTTACTAAGACGTGTGAAGAAGCTAAGGACCTTGCCCTACCCCATACCCCAGCACCACCAATTACGTCTTAGAACTTGTGGGAAGACATCCCGTTACGGCCATGAGTCAGGTTTTCATCTCATTACAGGTAGGGCATCTCTAGTATACGCCTACACTACACATCAAATTTAGTTTACATAGCTTAATATGTACAGTGTTGAATATCGACTGGACGGCCAGGAAAAGGAATTTTTTACTAAGCAGGGGCAAGAGATTTTTCTATTCTTTATTGGGTCCTGACTGCCCTTAGGACCCATTATTTCTCCTTTGCCGGTTACAAAGTCTCAGATAAAAAAAAATAAAGCACTCCACAACAGATGTTTTCCGTCATCATAATAACCTATGAAACTTACCGACAGATAAGTTGCAAACGCTCTTGAAGACAAGATACTTCCGCTTATATTTCAATATCATTAACCTTTAACATTAAATCGATTTCTTAATTCATTGCTAGAATCGCCTGTCCTGACAGTTCCTTAAGTTTTAAGTCAGTGCCAGTAATTTTTTTCTGGAACAACAAAGTT
This sequence comes from Reticulitermes speratus, assembly GCA_021186555.1. Taxonomy (NCBI): domain Eukaryota; kingdom Metazoa; phylum Arthropoda; class Insecta; order Blattodea; family Rhinotermitidae; genus Reticulitermes; species Reticulitermes speratus. The sequence goes on from JAJKFL010000002.1 coordinate 13,320,884, forward strand.
ATTACCTAAGTAAGCCCTAGTAAAGAACACTCGTATCCACTTCCTTAAGAAAGGACGACTCTCTCTGAAAGCAGGAAGCTTGGAACAAAAATTATTTCTGTTTTAATACGTTACTTTCCTGTTGAATTCAACGGCATTCTGTAATAATCAATTTCCTACATTGTATAATATTTATTTATTTACATAATAAATACTGCTATTTATAAAAATTTAAGAGATGATTGAAGGAAATATTAAATTCATAGTTGGTCTACTAAAAAATCTTTAACTTAAAGAAAGAAACAAATATAAAATACACTGACTAATAAATATCCTCCTATCCGATATTTACATTTGTGAAGAAGAAACTTAAAAAACAGTATTATAAAAACTTTACAAATTTTTAAACATGACTATAGACCCTGGATAATCCAATATTTCTAGGCCTACGTTGCAAAGAAAGGCATGGGCTCTGCAGAAATAGGTGGGATTATAATTGTCCTTGAGGTATATATATGTGTGTGTGTGAGTGTGTGTGTGTGTGTGTGTGTGTGTGTGTGGGGATGGGTGTCTGCTGTCTACTGCCTATCAGTATGTGTGTTTTTGTGTGTTTCTTCCGTGTTTTCTTCTGAAATCTTCTGAAATATTGACCGATTAAAACCTTGTTATCTTTGCCATACTAATGGGCAAATTCCACCTTTGTTCCTTTCAGTTCCCTCTCATCAACATTATGAAAATGAGTACCGTGTGCCACTAGCGCCCTTTAGTGTAGTATTACAGTAATTGATGTTCGAAATATAGTCACGCTTGTACTAGGCCGTACTTTAAAACAACCAAAATAATAACATGGTATTAGAGCGTGACACTGTGTAGCGATAAAAACTGTACCTCTGCCTTTTTAATTTGATGCAGAAACACAGTAGTTCAGTCTATTTGTCATGAATTTTTTTTATGTAAGAAGCTACGAATATGCTGGTTATGCATCTAAGGAACAAAAATCAGTTTTGTGAAGCTTAGAACTCTTTTTCTTCTTGGTGCTAAGGAACTAACTGGATAGATTCTTCGTTCAGCACCTTGCCATCCGCTGGAGACTTTAGGCTTCAAGGCTTATCTAGTCACTCGTAAATAGGACTAAAGCAATAGGATGTGAAAAACGCAGGTTTTTAAGATACTTTCCAATCATTTACTCTGAAACACGGAGGAAATGCACGAAGATTTTAGACAAAGATATATCATACCGAGATTCGAATATGGGATTGTGAGAATGCGAATCAGCATTATACTAGATCTGCGTACTTCTGGGATATTACGCGGCCTAATATCCTCCAGAAGAGCGCAGATCTCATGGACATCGCGGCCCAAACCTGAAATCAAGGTATTTTACTAGTTACAATATAACCTTCTTTATTGTAGATAGACCATGTCTTATCTCCGGCAGGTTACCTCGGCATCGCACTGCCAATTCTTTGGGATTTATGGTGGCCAAAGTGTCACTGGGACGGTTTACCTTTGAGCATTTCGGATTTCCCCCGTCAGTATCAATCATTCAGTTCTCCATGCACATTCATTCTTCCAAAATTGAGGTTATATAACCTCAGTAATTGACAGCGCTTTTGAACGACATTCTAATATATTGTTGCAATTTATTGTAGATACTTACTTTAATATGCAATAGGAATGCTTGGATTGGGTATTGTACACTTGTAGTACTTTCATACTGTAGGATGTCGCAGAATATGCTGACATAATTTAAATGGCTGCAAAATGTTTTTAATTTCAGGCCCGCCATTTCTGAAACGTAGGATGAATTTTTGAAGTTTTGTTGAGAGGAGGCATATCAGTCCCTGAGATAGTGTTCAATGCAAAATCTAAGCACTATCAAAGTAGAAATTGTGTTAATATGGTGATCAAGATGCAATCACAAATACATGCGGATCTTCATAAGAAAAGCACAATTTTAAATAAAAATTATATATGCCAGCAACTTTCGTAAAACTTCGAAATAGCAGAGTAACTGAAAACTTATTCCACAATTCTGTTTGCATATGCCGACAGAGGGACAAAGATATGGTGAAGTTAAAAAGCTCATTTTGTTTGGAGAACTTGACCAAAATGGACGAATATTCCATGCCCTGAGAGGGATTCGATTGCGTGACGTACAAGGGTAAATGCGTGTGGTTACGAAAGAGAAGCTGCATTTCTGCAGCCCGGTGAATGCAGACGCCATTCATTTATCCTTTTTTATTTCTGGTTCAGTAATTCTACATGTCGGAGCTCGAACCCTTCTCTCTCAAGCTTGCTGTTGATTCAGTAACAAAGAAGTTACACAATATATCGTCGCATGTGGAGACAGATGACTATCTGAAAGTGCTGCTCTCAGCGTGGAGGTACGTAGCAGTATGGTGGACGTAGCTTCTTTCATTTTCTTTCTGTTTCTTTCTTCCTTTCGTAAGGACGCAAGGAATTATTTTATTACCCTGTTTGTTTGTATGCGTCCAAGTGCACATTAGTGCCTGTTGCAACATCTGAACCCGTAGCATCATTTCCATTAAGCTTGGTATGAAGTCGTGACAACCTTAACAAATCCCAGTTACACATATCAGTTAAAGCTAACATAACGGCTGAGGTTGGGAAGAAAATAGATCAGTCTAACATAGGATTCTAGGATTTTGTTATCTGTGTCAATATAGTATAGGATTCTAGGATTCTTTCTCTTATTCAATTTAGTATACGACTCTAAAATTTTGTTGCTGATTGTATTAAATATTGGACTCTAATATTTTGTTGCCTGATTGAATTTAATATAGGATTTCAGAATTTTGTTCTCCCATTCAATTTATCATAGAACTTTAGTACTTTTTCTGACTCATTTTAATACAGGACCCTAAATTATATTCTCGGATTTATTTAATATAAAACTCTAGGATTTTGTTGTCTTAATTAATTACTATAGTGCTCTAGAATTTTCTTTTCTGGTTCAAATTCATGTAGGACCTTAGGATTTTTTCTACTATGATATTAACAAAGGATTCTAGGTTTTCGTTCCCTGGTTCCGTTAATAGAGAACTCTAGGAATTTTCCTCCGATTCAATTAATATTAAGCTCTAGGATTTTATTGTTTAATTGAGATAGGACTGAAAATTATATTCTGTGATTAAATTCAGAAGCATGTGTGTTTTCTCAAGGAGACTTTTCCTTAAAATATGAAGTATTGTAGAATATGGAAGTAGAATAAAGTATAAATGTAACTTCCTACATGACACCCGGAATATACAAGCAACTGAAAGGAAACATGTTTAATTTGGCATTAATGTAGACTGTAAGGTTCAATAGGAATGCGGGATATCGGAATAAAAACAGTTAAAGCATAAGTATATATTGCAATAAATAGTTTAAAATCACTTTGATGTAAATTTTAAAATTTTATTTTCAGTCTTAATTGAATATGCATGACTAAACACATACTTTTCGAAATTATGTATGCTAGAGCCTAATAATAACCATATGGGGTGGAAATATGTTGCTCTTTCAATAACGATGTACTGCGTACGATACAAGATACGTGAGACAATATATATGTTAAAACCTAGATGTGTGAAATACATATAGTATCATATATCCTATATCATATATCAGCAACATCTTTTCCACCCGCAGAGCAATGCATTTTATAATTTAAGGATATCTGCAGTCTAGGATTTGTCGGTGTCCTGTATCACTTATTGCAAGAAGAAAAAGGGATCTGCAAGTAAAGAATTTATTTTTGTCTTTTCCGAAACGTCCAGACCGACAATGAGGTCCATCTAGCCTCCTGGGTAATGGGTACCGGTGTCTCTTCTGGGAGCAAAACGGTAGTGGTTTTCAACTAACCACCCACCTTTATTTATTGCAGAAGCCGAGAATGAATGCAGCTGTTTTACTACTCCACCCCATAGGCTAATATTGCATGCGCAGAGAAAATTTTACCTTTCAACTTTTGCAACCATAAATTGATGTCTGTCCTAGGGCACTGCAACTGTATAACCGGTCCTAACTCGGTTTCTAATGAGGATTACTGAGCTGCAAGATAAGTCGTATCCGAATTGTTATGCGTTTTATGTAGACAAGCGACATTGTCTTATTTTCTCCTTTTCTTTTCATCGGGTCTACCTGTTCCTCTAATTGTCAATGTGTCTCTTGAATATATTAATTCATATTTATATTATCAACATGCTGTTTTCAATCAGGAAAAAAGATCAGATTATTCATGGTCATCATAATTAAAGTTTGCTTCAGAAATTTAACAGATAACTGGACTAGGAACAACGACAGTTCTGATCATGAAAGTGTTGTACTGTTTTGATAATTACGTTCCCAAGATATGACAACACTGTTGTGTAAAGCTGTGAAAAATTTACAGTGGAAATAAATTGAGAATGGAAGACATTTTTAAAAAGTATATTTTTAAAAATGATAGTTCTGGGTAGTTTTAATCCTATTCAAATTTCATACATTAATTACATCTTAGAAGCTACTCGTTGATAGTTTGCATCTATTTTACTCTGTGATATTCTTGTACATCTGTGTAGTTACGAAGTATTCTTGCTTCGTTATTACGTGTTGTGTTAAATTTATTTTATGCTATTTTGTATGGATGCTTAACTTCATAGAGTGCAGCCTGTTTCCTGTGAGCATACTTTCAGTTCCTTACTGTATTAAAATTAATTTTCTTATGGAGCCGTTTCTTGAAGTCAGTATAAGGCACCATACAGAGGGAAGCATATCTTTTCCCAACTTCACTGATGTGAATATAGGGTAATGTATTTTCCATAGACATATTATATTCAAAATCTAATTATTTTAAACCTTTTTCTAAAACAAACCATTTATATTCAGTAACTTGTAAATCTTAGCGTAGAGAAGAAAAGAATATTTTATACAGTGGCTTCCCATTCCTTAAAAAATTAAGATTCGTTTAAAATGCTTAATCAATAAGTTTAAAAGAAGTTAAAGAGAATGACTTATATCACAAAAATAATATTGGAAAATTCATCCCATCCTCAAAGGATAGATTCCTTAATCCTAGAAGTCCTGAGTCTGCTGTTAAAACAATTTCCAAAAAGCCTATTGTCTTTCGGTTTCAGACACTTTTTAAATATCCCGAACTTGCTGGCAAATTCCAACATTCAGTATTTTTCCTCTGGTGGATTTCCTGTAACTTTGTCACTTTCTGATTATCTTCTTCACATGTCCATACGTACAGGCACTCCGTTTGACGGGCGTATATTCAGACTTTATCACCGATAATCGCATTTGGAGATTTCATATTTACTGCTGATCTTACTGACTATATTCGAGCGATATTCTACTGTTATTTTTTATAAAACCCTCTTTAATTTATTCGGAAAATATTGTTGTAGGTAATGTGAAAATTTTCGGATTGAAGGAGGTTCCTGTAGCGATAAATTGGGATGGCTATCATATGATAGCCTTTCTGTAAAGTTAGGTGTGCTAAACAGACAAAAGGGAGACATCTTCAGATTCTAGTACTTGTAAGTACTGCCTTGATAATCTCCTCACTCTCTTCCTCTTTCGTTAAGCAACCTCTCCTCCACAGGCCCCTGAGCCTGCATTACCACGAGGTCAGCAATGACCTCTGACCTAGTCGGTCCGTCCCTTCCTGTAGCAACATATTGCTTTCCAAAACGCAACCAGATTTAAAGCAGGAGTGACCTAACAGATTTTTATTTCAAGCGTTGTCTTCCATTATTTCAGTTCTGACTTTGGCTTCTCTATTCAGATATTCGCCAAAATGACAATAATCTAAACTCAAATTTTTTGAGTCCAATGGCAGCATTTTGTGAACAGTTTTATGAATCTTCAAGTTCAGTACAATAAAAGAATCATTTGACTATCAGATTAATTATTGACTGATGACCACAGGCGTACGTATGGAATGTACCGCATCTGCCCAGGCACAACCTAATGTCTTATCACAGCAAAGTTTGGTACTTTATTACTGATTGCTTAAGATCGTATTTTTAAGTATAGTTTAGTATTTAATTTTAAAAAGTGTATTTACGTTCAGTTTCTTTGACGTGTTTCGTAAATAAAAAATGTCGTTTATGATTGCGCATTCAATAAGTTTTCGCCTTTTAAAAAATGAAGTATAAAATTCCTTTGGAGCACGCCCTCAAGAAATGTGCTGCGGACGCTTGCGCTGCTGACAGAGGTCTGTAACTCTATCTTATTAGAGTTTTCGGTATTTATTTAATTAAGCCTCATATTTGTTCAATATTCAGTTTTTCATTTAATTTGATAATTCACTAGTTAATAAGTGCGAAAGACACCGAGCTCTTTATGCTGCTGTGACCCGATCTCTTAATGACCAAGTACTCAATTACTCAGTACTCTTCCCAGTCAGTCAAGTAATTCGAGTTTTGAGGTTAGGCGGCAGTGTAATCGAAGATTCCTTTCTTCTGGAACGTGAGGCTTCTTTGCTGGGTTACTTGTTCTCAACGTTTCGAAAAAATCGCTTTCAACTGCAAGGGATCATGGTCTCTGAGAATGACTGTACCCTTGAATTTGAAGGCGACATTTTTCTTCGAAGCTTCCTGAAACGCTTACCCAGCGAGGCAGTGTCTTATCTCAGAAGACCAGAATTTTCAATTACGTAAGTAGTTATTTGATTTTTGATCATCTGGTCGTTTATAAAGTTACCTATCGTAACTGGCTAAGTATAATATTTAGCTCAGTTAGTTGGCTGGTTACGTGTTAAATTAGAACCCTGAAGAAAGAGGCATAGTAAATACTTTATAGAAATTAAGGATAATCTTCCTTGGTATCTGACACTGTGTTTTCGGATGGAAATTTGCTGGCGTTTACGAAAAAACTGCTGCTTTCATCATCGCTCTTCTGATCGTTAGATGGAGGTACAACATCCTCCGAAGAGTCTGTAAAATTGTACACCTTGCTGTATGCAGAAGAGACTAATCTTCATATTTACCTTCGAAAGGACGTTAAATCCTACACGGATTTGAAAGTATACGAAAGCCCTTCGTTTGTTTGTAGTGACATAGGCCAGTCTTGTTTCATAAGACGCTCCGTAACATCTCACATATGGCGTCTCTCTTCCTACTGCATAGCACTGAACAATGCCCAAGCCACATCCCTGTTTGCAGTGGAGATACAACAGACAATAGCTTCAAGAGATATGAAGAAAAATGTAAATTACATATCTTGTTACCATATTGCGCCTAGCAATTATTTTGCAATGGGACGTGTTCTGCAGGTCAGAAGAATAACATTAACTGAGGATGCAAATATTCTGGGATATAAAGCCGTGCATATTGGTAAAACATATGGAAAAATTATGCGTATATATGTAAATGCGGTTACAAATCAGAAGTCATCACTCTTCACTAGCACAGCCATGAGAATCTTAAATTTCGCCAAGTGACATTTCTTTCAATTCATCATGCAATTGTGTGGGTCAAAACATTGAGGACGAATATGAGATGGAGGGAGAGAAGGAAGAGGAAATATGGAAGAAAACGTAAAAGAAGAAGTAAGACAAGTAAGTGAAGCACTACAGCAAATGGTAACAACATGTCCCAGTTCTTTCAGTAGTTTCAAGACTCACACTTCCTGATAAAACCCCGTTGCCACTTCCACTGAAAAAAAAATCTTGAAAACTATTAAACAGATTGCACATCATACGTTACCCATGTCGAATTGTGCCCAAATTTGGCAAAACCTGTTCTGAACATTGCTTGTCTGTTACATTTTCACGGATTAAAAGACTCTCGTCGGTTGTTACTATGTTATTGTAGAACGACACTGTATAAAACTCAGGAACTATAATTTGATAAAATATGAAGACTGCACCCAGCGTGTAAAATACATATTGTTATTTATGTATGTTGTATATTCCCTTCATGTAACAGACAGACGAATTGTTTTATTATAATGCTGGGCTCATAACTGAGAATTTATAAAGTCTCCAAATGATTTTTAATACAAGAATTATTTTAATAATTATTAAAAGAAGGCGGTTACTGACCACATCCTTTAACATGAACCTGCAAAGTGGATTTCTGGGTTTCCTATGAGTCTCAGCACAATATCAGGCAGTAGGCTTTTTTATAAAATCTGAAGTCTGAGAAGACGGGTGTTGTGGGAAGTGAGACTGCGTTGCTGGATGAGCGGCGTCACGCAGCTTCACATCCCAGAAGACCGGAATACTTAATTACACAGCTGTGAAAACCTCAAAACTCGTATCTGCATTTTTCACTGCGGATAAATATATTAAAAGCGCTCAACTGTGAGTCGCACTAGAGCTGAGTATTAACATAGATCAGGCCACCGTAATGTTTGTTTCTGAGAAAGTTCTGAAGCTGTTAATCTCGCGTGAAGATATTTAGCTAAAGTTGAATTTCTTTATGACGAGGTAAGTCAGATATCTGAAATCATCATCATTATCATTATCGTCATATTCATTCACTTTTTAACTTGTTGAAACGCGTTTCCTTTAAGCAGAAGCTGCATAAAAACGCATTGTGTTCAGTAATGCAGATACACTTCAGTTACAGAAGATTGTCACATCTCACTTTGTATCTAAATTCCTTCTTTCCCAGGTTTTTCCATGCTTTGTATTTTCAACAGAGTGTACTAAAATTTTGATATTATACTGCCGACTAGCTACAATGCGCTTCTTGCCTGGGTCATTAATATGAAAATGTCATTACACAAAATCTTGCTGCCGCTGCTCCTCCTTCCTTTTGGTCCCTTCCTTATATTTCCCCATCCATTCTCCGCTTTTCTTCTCTGCTTTATCACCGTAACGCTTATTGCCCTCTTTTTCTCTGCCGTCTTTATTATTATGCTTTTTCCCGAGTGTAACATTTTGAGAGTTGAGATATTTTAGAAGGCCCGCAGTCTTCTACCATGTACAGCTATAACTCTTGTACATAATGATCATTATATGCAAAGTGTCTCCATGTAAGGGTAGTTTAGGGGTGGAGGCTCGAAAAGGGGTTGTAGTTCTGTTTTAAGATAAGGGAACACCCCCTCTCCCTGCTGCCATTGGAGAGCACGTTTCATTTTCTTGTGATGAGTTCAGATTTATTGTCACAGTGTGCTCTTACTGCAGACATTAACTGAGGACATAGATATAGATATACTGACAGTGTATACCTTGCTGCTACTCTCGATACGCATTGTTCCAACAATAAAGCAAAACTTCGAACGGATGGAGATACTCGACCTAATTTTTGGACTTACGAGCATCACATACGTTTATAGACACACGGACTACTGCCAGTGAACTATACATAGCCTGCCTCAATTTATGTTTACGTAAAGAGGGTAAAGTGAAGCTACGAAACTTAGTGGTGTGCTTCACTTTGTTGCAATCACTAAATTACAATAAAATTTAGTTCATATTCCACATTTAATTTTAATAGACATCTGTTGAGACATCTACGGAGAAACTGAACACATACATAATATTATGGAAGATTTGGTGTAAAATAAACAAATAATACTCTCTTGCATGTACAATAAAAATATCATATTTTAGAAGGAGTTTGATTAATCGTCAGATATAACAGCTAAAGCTGTAAAGAATTTCTATATCGATTGTCACGTGGCAATACGTTTTTATCTCTACGTCAGTAACGCTGTTGTGAAGGAAATTTAAAGAAAGAAATGTGCTTTATTTCTTCCTGATGACATGCGTGGCTGTATCCAATATTGTCAAAAAACTGTTACACACAAAAACATAATAAAAGTTACAAAATAGTTTGAGAATATTTAAGAATAGGTTGTAGAGGAACAGTTGAGCCTAAGAAGGAAGTAAAAATTGACTGGAGAAAATTACATAGAGAGAAGCTTCATAATTTATAGTCATCACCAAATATTATTAGGTTCGCCAAAAAAAGGTAAAATGGGTAAAAAATGTGACCCGCATGGGGGAAAAGTGTACAGTTTCTTTAGTGAGAAAATCAGATAGGAAATCTGCTTGAAAGGGTTGCAAGTAGGTGGGGGTTTAATATTAAAATGCTTTTTAAGGAACTAGTATGGGAGGGCATGGTCTGGATTTATGTGGCTTCGGATAAGTTTTGGCGAATTTTAGGGTCCCAAAAAATGCGGGAAATTTCTGAAATAAGTGAGGAGATTTCCGTTTAATAACTGATTAGAATACTTACACTTTAAACCATAGTTATTGCTATTTATACCCGCTACTTTAACATAAACAGTCCGCATTTCTTCCACACAGTATATTTATGGTTTACATATTTTTGTCAGGCCAAAAACGATTTAGTATTTGGAAAGGGAAATTATTGTTTTTCTGTGAGTTTGGTACAAAGTATCAAATATTGGAAGAATTTCAGGCTTCAAGGTGCTTTGCAAAGAATTAAAATAAAAACTATATTTGCTAATAATTTTAACTGAACTTGAAACGAAAGCGTATTATAATTTCACTAACGTGAATCGGACCTGGTCAAGGAATTAATTGTGATGAACTGTAAAAATCCATAATTTGTTACCTTGGTAAGTTTTGGGCATAAACCGTATTCATTATTAAGCAGATGATAAATTTTCTCTAATGCGTAGGCCTACCTATGAGCACAGCATTGATCGCAGAGCCTTTACAGTAATTGCGTTTTTGGTATGAGTTCTAAATTGCACATGCGCAAACGCAATTTGCAAAGCATATACTTTTTTATTTTTCACAGCAGGGTATTTCCGCTTAGCAAGCGTAAAATAACGTAATAATTTGTTAATGGATATAAGAGATCTTTTTGATAAAACTTTAACGCTTCAAGAAAAAACCATAACATGCAATTCAACACGAGAAATAAACCTAGAAGAGACACTTGAAAGATTAGAAGATGACATTAGTGCTAAGGTTGAGATGGTGATGCTTAATGACCTGCTAATGGCTAAATAAGTCCTGAAGATGTTACTGCAGTATATAGCAAAACTTAAAATATGTTTTGATGTTAGGAGGAAGTAACCGGAATTGTTGTAAGAGAAAAATAGAAAGTTGTTTTATTTTAAAGCAAATAAAAAAGAGTAAATTATTCTCAGTTTATAGTTTGTCGTTACAGGTGAAAATAGAATAATATTCTGAATTTAAAAAATACCTCATTCCTTGTAGCGAAGTGAAATAAAAGCTTTGCGTTAATTAATTAATCTTAATCTATGTTCACAGATATAGACATATATATTTCAACGAAAAATTTAAGAAATTGTACAGACTCCAACTGTAGGAATGTTTATTAGAGTAAACCACAATATTCTTTCCTTGAAAATATTTATGGGCCTATATGTAAATGTGCCAAGTACAAGCATTTGCAGTAGAGTTGCTGGGAAAAGCATCTTCTTGCGGACTGCATCAGATATTTCGGCGCTACAAACCAGTTTTGTCTTTCAAGAATTATACTACCTTCTACTCAGAATAACTTTAGTGCTCGCAACTCCAGTAAGCACGGTTTTCCTGTTATATCTTTGTAATTAATATCTGAGAAATTTTACTATTTGAAATTACGTGAGAGTTGTCACCGAGGCTGTACGAAAAAAAAAACCAGCCACATTTACTAAACAAAATTGAACGTATAAAAGGTGAAGAAAGAAATAAGGTAGCCTGAGGTGAGGGAATAGTAAGGAAACTTTTTGGCACAAAGGTACGGCCATGTTGGTGCCACAACTTCAGTTGTAGGCCTAATAAGACTGTAGTTCATGCACCCATAAGAGAATAAGGGAAAGAGTGTACACGCTGTGATGTACACGTGTATCATATTTAAAGTGGTTCAGTCGATAAAACAAGCTGTATTAACAAAGACAGACATGATATATTGTGACTAGTATTATATGAATACTATTGATCTTCTTAAACAGTCCATTAGGATTTATTTAACCAAAAACTAATTCAGTAGAGTATACAATAAAAGTTTTGCCCCTTTTATAGGCTACGAACCTGTACACTCTACGATCGATACAGTCTTCATTTTTTCCACCAGACCACTTGTTGTTTTTCCGTCCTTGGCGGGTTAAAACGAGTCTTGCCTCCCTTTTCAGACCCTGTGCTCTATTTCTTGGGGATGGAGGAAAATGATTTTGTACTTGATAAAGAGGTTTCTCTAATTGAGAAGCACGAAACACTGTCCAAGCATGTCCGATCTTGGGTTCGAACCTGTGAGAACTGATCCGAGACGGAATCAGCTCGGAGAAGGGGGAGGGGAGACAGTAGGTAGGCACTCAGTCAACTCTGAAACCGCCCGTCACTGCCCAGCGCCTTAGCTAATGAGTGACTTAGGAAGCTTCATTGCATAGGCTCTCCTTAGGTATAGAGGGCAGGCCTATATTTCAGGCGACTTCGTAATCAGTAGGTAAGACAACGTCTCTATGTTTATTCTTTACGTGACTCATTTTCAGCACACTTTTTCCTTCTGTAAGTTACGATTCATCTACTTTGTATGATGTGGGATACCTTTAACCAGGCCATTAATTACAAGTTGTAAACCGAGGCCTTTGTACAAAATGGTGGCCAATATAAAGTCAAACAGTTGTTAATCGATATTGACAAGCCGAGTATAAAAAGTCTACCTCTAGCGAAGATTCCTGCTATTGGACAGACAGATCCGCCATATTGCAACAAAATGGCGGGTTCTCGATGCAGTATTAAATACCAATAAACACTGTAACGGTTGATGATTATAGAAAATTACTTGATTACCTTACATATGCGGAGATGGGCGAGAAATTGAATGTAATATACACTGATGCAAAAAGGATTGCATATAAAAATGTGTTTCTAAAATCTCAACAGAAGAATTAATATGTGACACTTAGTCGTTTATGTAAGGTTAATATTAAAGTAAATCTTATAGAAATAGGTTGCAAAAATGTGAACTGAATGGCACTAGATCAGTAGCTCAGGTTTTATTATTATTATTAAAGGGCCCCCGCAGCAGATGCTACGGACGCACCGCAGCCTTGAAGGCTTATTGTGCAACCCTGTGAGGAAGATGATTAAGTTTTTTCTGCTTTTCCATTTTAATGGAGCACCGGTGGAATGAAACTGACAGGGGAAAACAGAAGTACTCGGGAAAACCCTGTCCCAGTGTCACTTTGTCCACCACAAATCCCACATGTACTGACATGGGATCGAACCCAGGCCTCCGCGGTGACAGGCCGGCGACTAACCGCCTGAGCTATGACACGGCCTCACTAGGTCAGGTTAGGTCCGATAGGGTCTTTCCTTAGTGGTTATGTCGCACTTTTGCTTTCTTAAAATCACGGAAATTCGTAACTGCTAGATTTACTGTGCCATATGTTTTGTAGCCAAGCATACATAGACTTACAAATGAACAAGTCGTTTCCTTCTGTTTCCAAATGTTTTTTTATAATGATGTTTTCATCGTGGAACGAAATAATAAATATTACTTTTGTTTCTGCACGAACAAACATAATACTTTATTAAAAATTAAAATTTCTTTATTTATTTTTGAGCAATTATTTGTATTATTTACAAGAAAAGAATTACGTGGAAGAAGTAATTTGTTAATTGAAAGCCTAAAAGTTACGCACCTTTATCACATTTGTGCTTGTTAGTATATAAATAAATAACTCATACTTATTACTTGTGATTTATGCCCGTTAAAAATTTCACTAGGTTAGCTTCAATGGTTCTTTAATTAAATCCGTAGTACTCTAAGTAAAGAAGAAATGGGTGCATTGACATTTGACACTGTACAAGAGAGACCCGTTAAATGTTGCTTACTTTTCAAATACATATTTCACACTTAATTTTAGGACCCTATATTAAAAGTAACTGATTTTACTCACATCTCTGAGACCCGCTGTTTGTTTTATTTATAGCAGACTATCAAACGAACAAATGTAAGATGATCTGTGGTGACATGGAATTTATACTAAATTAATGAAGAATTTTCACGAAATTATGCTTCAAAATTCCCCAATGCAAAACTTACCTAAAATTTTATATATAATAAAAATAGACTATTATTAACTTCTTCAATAGCATCGTTTTATTTCATTAAATTTGTGGAATAAACTATAACGGATATGACCAAAACGTTAGCTACTTGGTGCCAGATTTTTATCGGAAGTTTTCGCCAATAAGCACGCCTACTAGCTGTCCTAATACTTTGGTGTCAGCTGAGCTCAAAATGTAGGCCTATCTGCTGTTGCCTATGTTTACAGATTTCAGATTACAATAAATTCCCTGTTGTTTTGGAATGATGCCGGCCCTTTTTGAGAGGGCCTATCGCCTTTGACTTCGTGCATGTAACGTTTCGAAGTAAGAAATAAGTTGTACATTCTTGAATCTTTCTCCGGGTAACCATAATTCTCGGTATTCCAGGTGGAAGCATAATTATTAGATGTATGCCATCATCAGCATCAGCAGACTATGGGCCAGTTTCTTGCTTGTTCCGTCTTCACAGGTGCTGATATTTCCGTCTTCTCTTGGTCGCCCTAGGCTTTTTCAGTCAGTTAGAAGGTATTCGTACACAAACTTGGGAATGCGTGTGTCTATCATTCTTGGCAAATATTGTGTCCAGTTAGTTCTATAATTAAGAAGGCTTCATTACATTATGTAAATTTGTGGGCAATTTCAGAAGTTATGTGTATGATTTTATTGTAATAACAAAATACTACATAAAAATACTATTGATATTCCTGAATGTTTACACATATGTCCTCTATTCAATGTAATCTCCAGCACTGTCCACACACTTTTACCATCTCCGTGGTAAACGATCAATTGCAGCTATGTATTCGTCCTTGCTAGGACGCTTTAAAGAGGCAGTGACTGCAGTGTTGATATCGTCTTCCGAGTCAAATTGTGTTCCCTGAAGATGTTCTTTCACACGTGCCAACAACCAATAATCACATGGGGCGAGATTTGGAGAGTAGGGAGGATGTGCCCAACGTTGCAGCAGATTTTGCACATCACGATGGCGATGAGGTGTTGCGTTTTCCTGGAGCAAAATGGCACCACGCTCCAGCAGTTCTGGTTGTTTACGGCGAAGAGCCGGCTTCACCCTATCAGAATTCGGAATCGCGCCAGCAAGTGTTTACCGTATCCTCACCAACAGCTTCGGGAAAAGAAAGGTTTGGTCAAAGTGGATTCCATACGTGCTCAACGTTGACCAAAAGCCATGCGTGTTCTTCTCGCCACCACCCATCTGCAGCGTTGGAGAAATGAAGGCATTGCATTCCTCGATCGCATTTTAACGGTTGACGAGTCATGGATACATTCATTTGACCCTCAGCTGAAACGACAGAATGCTGAATGGAGCGCCCCAACGTCACCGAGGAAGAAAATTGCCTGGCGCAGTCAGGGCGCTCTGAAAGTCATGCATGTTATGTTCTTCAGCTGAGATGGGCTTGTGCTTGACCATCCCGTGCCATTGGTACCGCGGTCAATGACTTATATTACTGCTCACTCTTGCAGGATAAGTGTGTGGACAGTGCTGGTGATTACATTGAGTAGAGGACATATGTGTAAACATTCAGGAATATCAATAGTATTTCTATCTAGTATTTTGTTATTACAATAAAATCATACACAAAACTTCTGAAATGGCCTACGTAGTTCTTAAGTTTATTTATACCAGCTACTGCACACCAATTGCATATGTTCATTCTATGTTGATGTCTTTAGGTGTTAATTGGTAGTGTCTGCATGCTTTATTGAACCATAATGCTCGCGTTTATCTTTAATAATTTCTTTTTGGTGTTTGTGAAACTCTGTATAGTTTTTGCCTCTTGGGCTTTTGTATACTTAATATTATATACATTCCATGCAGTTGTTATGCATATATAAGTCCATTTATACCACCTACTGCACACAAATTACGTATGTTTATTCACTGGTAAAATTAACTTATGATGCATAACAAATGCAGGGAATATGTATAATACTAATTATAGTTCTTCTCTTACCTTTAGGCGCGTTCGTGTAAGTCGTGAAAAGGGCCTATTAATTTCTTCTTGTCCGTCCCTACGTCTGCCTCTCCGCACATATCAGCGCGGCTCCCACTGGAGGAATGTCCATGAAATTTGATATTGGCTACTTTTACGAAATTCTGTTCAAAAACTCTAAATTTCTTCAAAATCCAACGAAAATGTCGGGAAGTTTACTTGAAGCCAGATACGTTTATATTGTTGCCTGCAGCAAAAAAGAGTTTTAGCTCTACATCAGTGCAAAGAAACACATTTCTGCATTTCCATGGCAACACTGAACACTTTTATACTGTTGACAGCCACATGCAAATCAACAAAAAACAGAGAGAAGAATAGTTGCTTTTACATAGGAAATATATTTACCAAACGCGCCACAACACTTACGTTGGCTAATTTTGATTTTCTTTCTGGCCACGTAATGTATATAAGCAAAATAATTCCTCAGGAAAGAATGACCTCTCGGTGAACTATTGACTTAAGTGGCTCCATATTTTAATGTGGGAAGACCCTGTAACCACCAGTCGCATTTAATATTTCATTCAATGCTACATTCGTCACCGGTGCTAATGGATCTTCATCCCTGGCCTCTAACGTCGAAGCATCAAAAGACGTCATGTTTCCAAACATTGCATCCAAATAATATTCCTTATATAATTGGTATTTCTAATTTCAGCTATTCACATTTGTAGCGCAAGCAATTTTAACAAGCTTATAACTTCGTCACACACAAATCAGGCTCACGTGTAAGCTGTAGGACTTACCCCCTTGATCTCCACATTTTTCTTTTGTAGTCCATGAAATATTAGCTTAAAACGATGAACATTTTTCGAAGATTAATTACATTACAATATTCAGGACCCCGCAAAGAGAGGCACATAGATTTCCCACTGAAAGAAAGAGGTACGTGGAATTATAATCTGAAAGCAAAGGATACACGAAGTTGTATTATGAGAACAAAAATTCATGATGTATCATTCTCAGATCAAGGATTTTGCCGACAAAACACTTTCAGGAAAGCTGGTATAAGCAATAATTCTGCTAGGTTTCTTTGTGGTTGCAAAAATCTAGATACTTATTTCGAGGAATACGTATATCACGCATAACTGTTTGAAAAAAAAATGATCAACAAAACATTTGAACCTTAGAGTAGGCAGTGACTTCACGACTTACAACAGGCCCCGTGATTTACGCACATTACCGGATGTTGTTATAATGTTTAAAGGAAGAAGGATATGATTGCTGAACATGCAGGTCGAATAGGAAAAACACGGGAATCTTTCAGAATTTTGGTAGAATCAATTCTTGTAAAACAATTGCTTGGAAGAACAAGAAGAAGACGGAAGGTTATTCATAGGGAGACAGGCCGTAAAGATGAGATGTTAGGAAAATTGGCTCAGGATTTTGCTCAGTGGCTGATTTTGGTGTTAGCAGCATTGAACTATCGGATTCGGTTAAGAGAGCCAGAGTTAGATGTTTAGACGACTGAGTTGGGTGTTGGCACGACCTGTCTCAAGATGACTACTCTGTCACCATTTGTTTGGAAGATCTGAAGATGACTAAGGAAAAGTGCGTTCAGAAAATCCTATTCCCCCACGTACTTTTCGAATTGGACACCTCTGAAATATAATTCGAGGAACATGAATTACTGCAAGGCTATTGTAGGAGAGTCATCCTGCCTTCTGGCATTAACGTCAGAACGTACTTTTAAATGCCGATCCCAGTGGCCGTGCGGTCTAAGGCGTGGGTCTTCGGCCGCTCGCTTACTGGGATCGTGGGTTCGAATCCCACCGGGGGCATGGATGTTTGTGTTGTGTTTGTTGTATAAGGACGGTAGCATGGAACGTAAAGTGACATGAAGGACGAAAAGGATTTAAACAGTACAAAAATGGATCAAAGGGGAAAAACCCCGGTCATACAAAAAAAAATCCCTTCGGGGACATGGATATCTCTCTGTTGTTATTGTAGTGTCCTGTCAGGTAAAGATCTCTGCGACGGGCTGATCACTTGTCCAGAGGAGTCATATCGACTATGTTGTGTTTGAGTGTGATTTCGAAACCTTAACAACGAGGAACACTAGACCCATCAGGGCTGTCGAGCTAAGACAAAAAAAAAATTGGTAATTACAAATACAGCTAAGAAAGTGTAATGTTTATTCGTATTCTGCATTTCGACCATAGCTTATGTATGTGCGCAATATATTTTCTTTACAATAAACATCTATTTTTTCCTAAACAGTGAGTAACATGTTACTATCGGGGGTGTGCTTGCCTTCTTGGATATAATATTTCAGTGCTTAAATAAAATTTAGTTAAACTTCTTCAAGCCTCTCTGCTACATTTCTCCCATTTTCTGGTATATATAATCCAAAATATACTTTAGTCATTAGGTCTGTACTGCCTTCTTCGCTTTAGAAATTATAACTGCTCTCGGAAGTAAATTTATCAGATATAGGAGCTGAAATTGACAGCAAAGTTTCAAAACACTAAATGTTAAAATATTCCGTTAATTTCGCCGCAATAACCCTACAACCCTCACAGACTGTCTGTCTGTCTTTTTTGCATTATAAAGAGTTTAATGTTCTTGAATAAGACTTTTAATTTCACAACCTAAACATCATCACATTTTCCACTGTACAGAACTCTTCATGGACCAAACATCAGATTTAGGAGGGTCTTTTATATACGGGGCTATAAAAAAGATATTGAATGAGTTTTCTTCTGGAGATGAAGAGAATGAATGGAACATAGAGAGCAAGGTGACTAGATGTACTTGAAAAGGAGGGTCCTTCGAAATGTTGTGAAAGGTTCCCCCATCCTGCCCTCGCGTTTGGTTCCTAAACGCGAGGCGCGTGTCGGCATTCCGTTGGCCCTCTAACAGGTTGTAAGAGGGTGCATTCAATTAGTTGTGCTTCTGTTGTGAGAAAAGAAAGCTGATCCGTAATACACCTTTATTTGCTTTGGCACGAGGCAGCGATTTCGTGGGCCGGGGAGTGACAAAAGCCGACATTCCTCCGATTCTGAGTGCAGGGGATGTACGAATTTTCAGCATCCTTTTGCTTTCAGTAAAAGTTATTGCTCCCACTTCTTCTTCCTCATTCTTTCTGACTTTTTCCTTTCCGTCTTCCTGTAGTCTTCTTTCCTCCTGTGCTTCATCCTTCTTCCATTCCTTCTTCTTACTCTCGTCCACCACCTTCGCTTTAGACCTGAGCTTTTTAATAGATAACATTGTTTCTAAATCAAGGCCCTGGGATATCATACTCTGTGGTTTTGTAAAACTGCCATGAGCCGAATTATCTTCGTTGATATAGGGACTAGTCTACGGGCTGGGTGACCGAAGAGTCGTGCTTCGTTTCCCAGCACGGCAAAGAATTCCCCCCTCTTCTACAAAGCGTCCAGACCGGTTCTGGTGCCAAACTAGCCTCTTATTCAACTGAAACTCTTGCACTTTCCCCAGAAAAAAGTGGCTGATTAATAAACTGAAACCTCACCCCTCCGCTAAGGTTAAAAACGAACGGATTTTAACCTTACTCACGTACTTTTACCGGCACAACTTTAATTATTTAGCCATAATCGTCTACAAAAATACGGTGTTACATCCCAAAAGATCCTGAGAATCTTGAGCCGTGACTGTGCTTTTTTGCTAAGTGAAAGGCCAGAGAGGCTTAAAGGTATCTAATTCTCAGTACCAGAGGAAGGTGTGTGGTCAGTATCACGTTCTTACTGCTCTAGTGCCAAGAAGAAATCTCCAAAAACCTTTAGATTTGAGGCTGCATAGGCCTGAATTGGAAACATGGTCTGATCTAAAATGAAAATGCTGATAATCTGCAATGTAAGCAGTTCCTGTGTACCGTTTGACATATGAAGCGAGAGGAGAATAAAAAATTTTCAGATGTATGTACCGATATAGAATATGAGTATCAAAAAATGATATTCTTGAATTGAGGCCGTGTAGGTTTTTACGTCCTAAACCCAGTCCCATACTTCCATCATTACGTCAAGTAACCTTCTTCACATTTCGGGTCTGTCTTTACCCATAATATGGCAGCAGCAGTTTTCTCCGGAGATTCGGTGCCAGCCTACAATCTGCATACTCGTACAATGCGTCATATGAAAGAAGACTGTAATTTAATCATATATTTGCAATCGTAAATACTTAAAATCGCAACACATGAATAGATGAGAGTGTTTTGTTTGTAAATCATAGCTGTCGGTCCTGAAGGCTACGGACGGTGAAAGAACGATTCAAATCTTTAATTAATGATGGAAAATATTCTGCAGGCTCCTCAGAACACTGAGTTTGCATATAGTGGGAAATAGCCTGAAATGTTATGCTTCTGTGAAAAGCAAAGCATGTATTATTTTTGAAATGGGACAACACGTTTCCATAATATTAGCTTCCGTAATTACTTTTTGGTTCCGTCACCTCTCCGAGATGTATCTGTTAGAAACCTAAGGTTTCTCTCAATATATCTCTAATATGTAAGAGAACAATGGGAAAAATATGCGCCAGTTTCTACCTGTTTATAATTTTGGGGATGTAACTGCACTTTCATCAGTAAGTAACTGACAATACAACGCTCCGCGAATATAGCCTAAAAGTTAAAATCCGTTAATATCAAAGTCTGCCTTTTGATATAATCTTAACATATTTTACCGGCTTCTCCTTTTATAAAAATGTCAATACTCATTCCCTTACATCTCCTCAGTGTTCTAAGTGATCAATGGTCAAGGGTTTTCCTTACGAAAAGTAAATTTTGTGCGTGCAATTATTCCCTCCACCTGCTCCATCTATCGTAGCTTCATCGTTTTAGTATCCCACCAAATGCTATTCGCCATATAAGTAGACACCTCTCGATGTGTGGGCTAGAGTATTACTTATTTTTTTTCTTTTCTGAAATTTTAATAGGGGCCTATGTTTTTGGTAGAAATGAGAATTAGTGAGGTAGACAAAATAAGTGGCAAATTATTTGATTATATACGAGTATCTATTCGATTCTTGGAAAGGGAAAAAAATTTTTCTTTTCTTCAAAGCTTCCAGACTGGCTCTGGGACACATATAACTTCCAACTCAATGAGTATCGGGGACTTCCCTGGGAACTTAGCGACTGGTGACTAAAGCTGATCCCTCGCCTCATCTAGCAGCGAAGTTAAGAATGAATACCATACGGGTTCTTTGCAAACAGGAAAAAAATTACCATCATATTTAAGCCTAATTTTTTGTATTCCAAGTGGTCAAAGAAGACTTTTCGTGTAGTAGATGGGCTCTAAATATTGAAGTAGATTCTTCTCCAAAATATCGATAAACATGTTAATAGAGAGGGCGTCATATATCAGAAGACACGAAACTTCATGAATACAAAAACAAGAAACTTAAATGTCGAAAGTTTTACTTTTGTTACCAATTCATAACACAAAAAGTTTAAAATAAGGCCTTGTACATCTCCAATCAGCGACTTGTCACATGTGTGTTAAAATGACATTGGCTGATTGTAACAATCATAAAATTATCATCGTCTCACAATTTTTGCCTCTTGCCTTGACACATAATTTGAAATACTGCCACATTACTTTTGTTAATCATTCATACGTGGGCGACAATTTCAGGCCCTCTTATGCAGAATCTATTGTTCTACCTCTTTTTCACAGCAAAGCGCATGGCAATGACTGATTGGTGGACTGAGCTTGACCAAACTGTAATTCACCAATGGAAACCGCACTCAGGGACCTGAAAATTTAAGTAGCTACAGAACAGCACTGCAGGAACACTCATTCAACTTACATATTCACAACATGAACCTACCAGATTACACATTCACCATTTTTATATACACATAAACGCCTCGGAGTATCACGGCTCTGTTTTCCTATTACTAATACAAGTGTTATGACGATCCGAGTTTAGAAGCGACTACAAGTTGCTTAACCTTCACACGCGAGCATACCTAATGCCAGAAGTATGGTGCACGGTGTTAACTGCGCTATATACTGTATACAATAACTAAACCTGTATTCTCCTAATTGCTCTGGGAACGTTGTTGTCAAGACCCGGAAAGGAAATTTTAATTATACTTGGTAAAGGTAAAGCAGTCCCATACAGGCCTAGGAAGGCCCTTAGGGCTCCAGGAGGTCGAGGCTCCCAGGTTTTTAGACAATCGGCACATGAAGGTGGTAAGGTTGTCAGCCCCACGCACCGGCCGCCTTTACCCCCAGGAAAGATTCCCGGTACTCATTTCTGTTACAGACTGAGTCGACCCCACGGCCATAGTGCGACCGAAAATAATTATACTTGACTCCACAATATTATCCATTAGAATTGTTTAAAAAAATGTGAAGTAAGTCATTTAGCAGAACATGTTGTTCTATCTGCCATATAATCTGTAATGATAATAGTTTTAGAGCTGAAGTTATTTTACTTTGTGACATATGACGTCTAACATCTGTGAGTATGAAAACTATTGTCTTGTAGGATTTGATACCGTTTGGCAGAGAGGTGAACACTCTAGACTAGTAAAATTACACTTCTACTGGAAAACTTGAGATAGTATTTTCTCAGAAGTATTAATTCATATATATTAAAAATACCGTGCCACATACCAAAAGACATTAATCTTCATATTATGGCCATGAAAACCTCGATTCGTATCTCGATATATTTGCGGCTCTTCGAAATTATAACTAATAAAATAAATCAGTTACTACTTTATAAATAATGGTGTTGAACCTGCGGTTTGCATGAACTAACATTTACAAAGCAACTATTTATTCAGATATATAATTGCTTTGTTACGCAGTAAGATTATTAGACATACGTAGGTATGTAGTTATGTATTTAGGCTTGTCCACATAGTTGGAAGTGTGGTTAACACTTAGGCACTTATTTGTACAAGTATTATACAAATTAGTGCCTACTAAATCTTAGAAAAAAAGTTATTGACTTAGTTAGGAGATAATTAGTTATTTATTTAGTTAATTATCAAAGAAATGTAAATAATTTTATGAGCTTGTACTTTAGCATACTGAGACTTAAGCAATTCTTCTTGCAATTTCCTTAAGACACAAACTTACGTGAAAGTAGACAGATACTGAGATACTGAACTAAGCTATCGTAACATCCCCTGGCGGCAGTTTCGGGCTATATATCTTGATGCAGCTTTTCTTCCAGCCAACCAGACAATCCATCACAGACTCTTTGCAAAACCTCCCCCAATCTTCTTCCTTTCCCTTCCCACTTTCTTCTTCTTGGTTGATTTGTTCTTTTCGAGGCATAAAGGACTCAAGTGAATCCTCAAAACTGCGTACTTATGTAGAATGACTCAGTAGCATTGAGTTACATAAATTTTGCACACATGATTGGTTGTTATGTAGCATGTAAAATGTAATTCGGAAGCTGTTAAATTAAAGGACAGAAAAGGAATTATAAAGACAGAACTAACTTCATTATATTCGTATTGCAAAATAGAGATCAGGTAACATTTCTGTCCCACTTTATATCTAACAAAATGCAGATTGAAGTCTTCTGGGTTCCGACACCATATTGACTCTTGAGTAGTTACCGACTTTCCGAAGGAGCTGGTGTCTTCGACTTCTGGCCATTCTGTCCAAGAATATGTACCCTGCAGAGCCAGTTGAATCCATACTACATTATGGCAATGTATCTCTGCAAGATCTGTTAAATACCATCATTTTCTCTTCTCCAAAGCGACCAGATCAGCTCTGGGTTTCACCAAGCTTCATATTCAATGAATATCGGGGTCTCCTTCTGTGACTATCAACTTCTCAAAGAATACACCTGCACTCTCGAAACGTTTGCTAAGATCAAATCCCGGATTCTTTACTGAATGCATGCAAAAAAACATATGTAACCCGAAACGTAAATTATTTATTATTATATACAACGTGCCACTGGTTAATTTCCGTTACGATATCATTACGAGTTAACAAATTTTTCTAACCTCGTTCTTTCTGATTTTAAGCCTAACAAAGAATTTATATTTTAATTATACTGTTTGTGTGTCTTTTACTTAAATTTCCAGGATTGTGTAGGAAATGTAAAGGTATAACCATTGTAGGTGATTACAGACTTCAATAGTGGTATGAAAATATTCAAAGGGACAAGAGTAGACAGGAGGTCGAATGATGTTTGCTCAGAGTAGGCAAAATAAAACACTTTACAAATACGTATTTTACCCGTATTCTTGCTTGTTTTGCTGACGTCCAAAATCACAAACATACATTTCATTATTATTGGAATGGGGTGAGTATATTAGTCATCGGATGAATTTAATTTTTGTCCTTATTATAATAACAACAAATAAGGATACAAGGACAAGTGAATAAGTCTGTAAGTTCTTAAATAATAAATAAATTATTAGATAAATAAATAAAACTTTTCAAAACAATTAATTTGGTGGAGTTACACAGGTTTTTTTAATTTACTGAAATTGTTATTGTTACGTGAAGCCCGGATTTAAAACATTTTTCTCAAATTGGTCTCGTCCTACAGGAATTTTGTATCTAAATTGATATATACATTTTGTTAAGGTATATAATTTTCAGTTTAAACGTTTTTAGTTTGGTCTCTATGTAACCGAACAAGCGAAAGGTTTTATATCCGCGATCCAAAAGGGCACAGATTATGTGCTGTTGTGCGCTTTTGTAGAATTTATGGGTCTGAGCATTCACTACCCATAAATCTATAATTTTATATTTGTGATAAATGAATAACGAGTCTAGTACGATATACACTCTCGGAAAAGGGAATTTAAAAACACTTGTGCTCGAAATGGACAGACTTAAACCTCTCCACTGGTTATTTATGCTCTGTGCGTAAGATGTAATTTTGTTAGTATAAAAGCCGAACATAAATGTTATTTCTCAAAGTAAATATTTTAAAACCTCACTTTAGCCTTAATGTATCATTATTTTGTAATTTATTTACAGCCGGTCTGTGTGCTCCCATCATTCAACTTTGCAACACACTCTGAATGCACGCAAGTTCTTAATCGCCCATCAGGATCAACTTGTCTGTGTAGTTCGCTGACTAACACTTCACAGAGTTCCAACAAAAGACAAAGCTCAGGCTGTACAAAGCTCCCAGAAGAATGCCAAGTACGCGACACTTTGAATGCACTGAACAGATATTCGATAGAGTGTCACCAACTTAAGGGATCGTAAAACACCTCAACACTAAATAGATAAAGCAGCGTGATAATCTTCCAGTTTCAAATTCTTCTTGGTGTCACAGTCCGATTTGAGACATAATCCGTGTTGACGTAAGCTGTGGGACTCCTTATATGAAGGGAAAGTTCTTCTAAGGGCACCCACCTCAGCACAATATTACAAAAGGCTCTAATGCGGTTATATGTTCTGAGGTGAAAGGTAACCCGCTACTTGAATGTTTGACAGGAACAAGACCGTAGAGCTTTTGAAGAATTTTTTTTTATTTTTGCTCTGTTTAAAAGCATGAAAATTTACAAATATTACCTAATTTACTGTGTGATTTGAAAGTTTCTACAATAATTTGGAACAACTGGCTCTTGTATGGCCTGTTTTAAGCATTCTTTCATAAAGACGTATTTAACACCGGAGGCAGATATTTGCTCTCGAGGTCGGCACAACCCAAAAATAGCTAGAGCTCTGACTAAAATTATGTGGTCTTGCTACATGTTTCACAAAGTCAAAGACTGTGGTTTTTTTCAGTTACGTTTGTAGGCTAAGACCTTCAATGCCATCGACCACGGGAATGGAATCAGACCGTAAGGTTATGTTATATAAACAAAATGAGACCAAAAATGACAACCAAGATTTGAAGAATATGTTATCCACGCTGACGGCTACTTAAATACTGCACTTAATCACACACTCAACATTCAATCTGGAGATCTTCAGAGCTTACTTAGCCGTATGTAAAGAGCAGCAAAGCCTGTCCAATGACACTGATGTATTCAGCAGCGATTTATATTTCAGCATGTATCCAAAACTTTTCAATGATTCATTTCTTAACAGTTCCATAGGAAGACATTCTCCAGAAAATGATAAAAGCCTTCTTGAGTCGATGTGAAAACATTTCTGATTTTAACTTTCGGGAATCAGACCGATTCAAGCAGGAATAATGAAACTGAGAAAGTTTGTAGGACGTACATTTGACTGAACTGGTTCGGGGCATTTTTCAATGACTAATTTCTCTTAACAGGATGATGAAACTTTAGGTTACAAAAAAGCAGGGTATTTCGCCACTAGCTTAACTAACTACTAACTTCAAAAAGGAATTTTAAAGTGGATTTATTTAAGTAATTAATGAACTGTGGCTAGCTTCCCTAAATCAAATTTTCTGTAAGTCACAACCTAATGAAATTTGTTTAGTAGCTTAGGTTCCTTGAGTGATTATCGTATACCCAAACACTGACACAAAAACCTTAGATTCTGACACCTTTTGAGATCCTCTTTTAGATTGTACTCCGAAATAGGTTACAGAATTTTGTTATTTGCATAAAGTGACCTACTCAAATATTTGACATGCTGTGACCCTTGCTGAATATCAACCCATTGTTACGACACTTGCTACGAAAAAGTTGGTCCGCCTCAAATCCTTGACTAATGACAGAAGAAAGAATTTTTCTTTTGGACAGTAACGCAAGTATTTAAACCGTAATTATGCGAATTTTTTGTGAAAATTTTATTCTTTTATTTTCAAATTTCAAAATGAATTTATGTGTTACCGTAAGTAGTAGCAGTCCTATTAGCTCATGATATCAATGGCCGGCTGTCCATTATGAGGACTTTGGCTCAAACGCCGAGCACTCTGCTTGAGATTTCTCGTCGGCAAAGTAACACGGTAGAAGATCTCCTTACAGGTACTTCAGTTTCCCCTGTCAGATATCATTCCACCAATGCTCCTTACTTATGTTCTATCATGTAGCATCGACGCGATAAAATCTGAATAGTTGCATTGTAGCCACGTAAATCACAAATAATTATGAGTGAAAAAAACTAATAGTTAGCTGATATATACGTATTTATACATATTTATTTTTAAGAGGAAAACGTTCAGAATATTTAAGATTATATACATATAGATAAATTTAAAAACTCAATTCTTGAGCATTGGTACTTATTGATTAAAAGCATCGTGTTATTCTGTACCCATATTTGTTTGACATTTTTCAATACACACTTATACATTTTACGTACTTCAAATTTATTGTATGTACTCTGATTTCAGGGGAAATTTTTCATTACTAGTGCCCACAAATTTCAAATCTTGTGTTCGTGTACATAAAAATATAATTTTAAAATTTCTATTCACTAGCATGTATATGCATTTCATTTAGGCCTACTATAACGTAATTATATTCACATACTTCTACAAATATTCAGGCCAATGTTTAATATTTTTGCATATGATACACACAGATAAATTTGATAAGCCCATTTTTAAACATGTAAACTTACTGCGTATACCCATTAAGCCTATATAATTATATGCACTTGACTGTGAAATAGCAATTAGTAAATTTATGCACAAACGTATTATGTATAAACTTTATAATAAGCGGAATTTTGAAAATACATTTGGATACACATCTTAATGTAACATACATACATACATAAGATTAATAGGCTAGTTGGTCAGAGAACCCTACACACATTCGAGAAACATATATATATTTAGCCTAATATGTACAGTTTAATTTCTAAGTAAGTGTGCATGAAATTTCAAAGAGCAAAATTTAACAATACAGTTACATATTACATATAACTTCAGTACCTCGTAGCCTATATAGGCTTTCACATAATTAACAGTTAATTACTCAATATTTGTGCATGTTACACACAAACATAAAAACAGATTATTATAATTAGGCCTACACATACATAATTTTAAACGGCCAATTGGACTCGATTGGTTTTTTTCCCTTTATTCCGTTCTTGTCAGGTAACAAGAAATGAAGGAAATGTATTCACTTGAAAGTATAAGTGAAAATCTCTGCACCAAATTCGGAGTCTGAGAAATTAATGTAGAATGTAGAGAGAAAGAAGAGGAAGGAAGTGAGAATGGTAACGAAGATGAACAAATGAGGCAGTAGCGGAGACATTGAAATATGGCTCCTTATAGCATAAAGTTTGTTCCTGCTTCTTGGAAAATCTTGGCCCGTCTCTTCCCCAATCCCTGTTTTGCTATTTTCCAGACGTATCTCTATTCTGATCGGTGAAGGAAGAGGGTGTATTACTATGTACTCCATCAGATGGATTCATTCTGAGTGACGTATTTGTTTCTCAAACTTTCATGGATTATCTTCATTTCCAGTTGCACATTCAAGAGTGTAACTTGACCTAAACTGTAGCCTGCATTCGGAAGACAAGAAAGACATACTCAGTTTTAGATGTAAAGGGAAGGTCTTTGGAAATTCTAAATATCAGAAGAAAAATAATAAGAAAATCCATCCCATATCAATATATTTTAAATATATGAAATGTATTGAACTGGACTGGAATAAGATTGACAGTGGACTTTATTAATATGCTGATAAATTTCGGGTCCCGTAAAATAGAGTATTTACAGCGCACTGTAATGCTTATTTGGCTCTCCTACTGCTTGTTTACATGTATTTACCGTTTGAATTACGGTATTCTGTTACAACCACTGTCCTTCTTGATCATACGAGCCAGTTACTTTAAATAGTTTATTTTGCAGTCATCTTTCCACTTATAGCCTTTGTAAAGTATTATGGCTCTATTCCCAGGCAGAATTTATGGGATGTATTCGTAGTATAGACACAACGGCTTTGACACAATTTTTCTCGGTCTACATCCGTCTTGTACTCTCAGTGTTATTCCACCAATTTTCCATATTCATACTTCATTAATCTAGCATCGATGTTATATAATGTTAGAAGCTAATGCCTCATTAAACAAACACTTAAAAATTATTTCCAGCATTTTCAAAATATCTAATTCTGGGTCTTGCCATTTTTCGTCCATCTCATTCTGATCTACTATTAAAAATTCAGACAGATTCCTTAATCTGTTCTAAAAATATGTCTCAGAAATTAAATCTTAATTTAACACCCGCTACAAGACCAGGGTTTTATAACGGCCTAATTACCTCAGTTATTGTTTAATTCTGACTGCCCATTCTCCATGCTCAACTACTGCTCCATACGCCGTTCTCAAAATTCTCTTCGGTTAGTATTTAACATTACTTATCCTTCTTTATCGTGCATTACGCCACAAAATACACATTACAATTCCTGTCATACACTTTTTCATATCTAGTACCTGATGACCTCATAAATCAAAAATTTTTCTTTACAAAATAAGCCAAAATTTTCATCTACACATTATCTCCCTGAGACGAATTAATTTCACAAACACGTTTTTGAAAATATATATTTTTTGTTCAAGACATAGGACCATATATTACTTTTATACAAAAGGACTCAAAATAATTTTATTATAATTTGTAATTCAACTGAAAGTTATTTATTTATCATACCAACTCATGCACAATTTTACAATATTATTACTTCACCCCTATACGTATTTCGGCATTCAGAATTCCATCCTCAGGGGGTCACAGTGTTATTAACATTAATAACACTAAATGAAATAACTTCCAATTGTTATAGAATGCACGGTCAATACAAAGTAAGTTTGTAATTCAACATTTCATGTGGCTTGTACATTTCATTTGATAAATTACAATCGGTATTATTAAATGTATTTCTTGTGTGTAGTATTTAATTTGAAGTGTTTTGGAAAACAGGGATTTGAAACAATTAAGGGTCTTTCAAACTGGATATTAAGGATTGCCAAAACCTATTCTTGCTCCTACTTCATTACTTATCTCTCTTTCATTTGTTATTATTTTACAAAGACATTTCAAATTTTGACAGAATATGAATTGTATATTACCACCCTTTAATTATGAGAAATATGAGGTGCTGACAGAGGTGAATTCTGAGGTTAGTGTCTTGTGGAATAGGATATCATGCATTTCTCCATAATGTTGCTAAAAATTTAGAGTAATGAGCTGCCTCCTTCTTTAGGAATGAAGGCTCAGACAACAGCATATTTTTTCTAACACGTTGTTAACAGTCTACCCAATCACACGGCGGCATATCCCAAAATACAATGCCTTGCTAATATACCTATTTATTTGTATCTACGTGAATGTGTTTACCACCAGTACACAGCTGTCAGCAATACTTTATTTCCTGCTAATTGTTCTTTCGGTTATTTACTAACGTATAGCACTGGATGAAATGATAATGTAATACGAAACGTGACAATTTAGGATTAGAAACGAGAGAGAATTGCCAGTTGTGTAAGTTCCTGAAGTGAAATTCACATAGGAAGACTAAGGAAAAGTAAATGCACAATTAAAGATATTTTTCAGTTGTCTGGCCTAGATTCAGAACAGGGTAAGTCTCTAATAAAATTTATAGATATATTGCCTTGTTTAAAGCAGATAGGAAGTTTATTGCCAATTTCACAGCTTTATTTCTGTCTAGGCTGTACAGCATGCTTGAGTCAGATGTTAACATCTAACATTGTCGAATCTTAGTTTCTTTATTTTAGTTTAAAATAAGAACATTCCAAGTTGAAATTTTTAAGAGTTACATTTATGGGCCAGGCCACTGGCTACAATTACTTAGGGTTTCTTGGTTTACCTCAGTCCCTCTGTAAATGTCAGGCTAATACCTCGTATTAGGCCACCGCCTTCAATTCCACGTCATTCATAGTATTTACGAATATAACCATTGGTTGTATAAGTCGAGATAATGTTATTACCATTAAAGCATAAAATTTTAAATAAAATAAGTTTTATCAATAGTTAATGACATTTAAAAAATTTACAAAACCGATTTTAATTGCTGCCCTTGAAATCACAGGAGTTTCGCAAACTGAAGACATATTCTGCCTGATGTTTGTGGAACTGACCACATGTGTGAAAAGCACGTAATTTGGGAGACCACACAAAATACATGTTAGACAAAATATTTATGTCCATCTAAGGTAGTACTTCTTTTTAGAAATTCAGCCCGAAATTTTTGAATAGTTTGATTTACGTTGCACTTTTCTTTATTTGTCTGAAGTGAAGTGGTAACTTAAATAATTCTATTATGAATTTATCGGAATTATTAAATAAAGCACAGTGTCTAGCAGAAAAATTTTATTAAACATGACTTCCTTAGAAGAAGTCCTCCCCAGTATTCATGCAGCCATTTCGATTATATTAACATTTTCCTCAGCATTCCATATACGACTTTGAAGGTATTTTGCCTTAGCTGTTATAGCATTTCTTCCTGTATTACCTCTATTGATTCAAATAGAAGTCATTTAACCATATTTCAAGTTCTGCAAAAGGAATAGCTTGTTGCAACACTAAGAAACTGTGAATTCTTCACATGCATTATTGTATATGTTATATTTTGTGATATGATCACAACAAATATTGTTCCCTTAAACAACTTTAATTGTCTTGTTTTTATAATAAACAGGTTATGTGTTTGCTAGGAATTATGAATCGAATTTTTAAATCATTTAGATAAACATCACACTTCAAAGGGTTAAGCCTGTTCAAGTTTTACCTACAAGAAGGGGCCAAATTTCTGCTTTTTGCCTTGTTAGTTTGTATAACATAGACCACAGATGTTAAACAACAACTTTGCAAAATGTATGTTATACTTTGGTGTAATTTATGGGAGTATAAGTACGAAAATATGGGAGAGTGGTTAATTTCATTCGTGCTCTTTGTTCCTTTTCTGGTTATTTTATTGTGTCCTCTGTTTTATTACTATTCTCCTCTCTTACAAAAACATTAGCCAGACGCAAGGGTTACCTCAGTTTCAGCACGACACTGCTCTGCTCTGGGCATTGCAGCCTTTAGTATCATGAAGAGCTTCTGTCGTGAGTCATGGATGTAGCACTTCCTTTTAGCTCATTCATCTATACAGCCAACTTTAGGCCATAACTACTTGTCGACATATCGATATAGTTACCTTAAGATGACACGTATAAGGCAACCGTTTTTAAGAGTACAAACAGACACGTTCTTGCTAGGAAGCCTCTCCTTCAACCATCCATTATTTTCTACCACGTCAAGAGCCTGATCCTAATGGTAGTCACATACGAGTATTGGCTTGCAGCGGCAAAACAAAGGGATTGAACTATAATTATGAATTCTGAATAAGCAAAAATGCTGAAAAAACACTTACCTTTTTCAAGGCAGTAACCATAAAAAGCGTAAGGAAACCCATTAATATCTTCAGTTAGGCTAAGTTCTGAACCCGGTAACCCAAGTCTCCAGCACTGCCGCTGTGCTAAATTTCTCGACGTATAAGTTTCGTGTTAGGCATCCTGATGTGTTATCTGTCTTGACGAATATTACTGGTACGCAGTCAAACATAACTTTTATTAATAAACAAATCTGGTTACATTAACTCGAAACGTATGTTTCTATATTTAAGATAACAAGTTTATTTCCTAGTAAAGTTTGTGTTTGACGATGTACAAGTACTGTTTGACAATTCTAGATGTATGAAGAAAATCTCTGCTCTTAAATAACCCTAAATTTCATAACAGCGTTCAAAATATTTTGTCATCGACTGTTCTATCGAATTTATAATCAAGATTGTGATTATCTAGGGTGTGAAAACATGCAGTCTGGTGTAGGCAGATATTAGCGTTGCGGACACACTTGCTGCCTTTATCTTTAGGACAAGAGAGAAGAATAAAGCAGCATTTTATTAACCTTCGCAAGACACTCTAATCTCACAAAGTGATCCTGTGTGGACATGTAAGTCTATAAAATATTGCAGTTTCGAATCCCCGTTCTTAAACCATCCCTTTCCCCTGAAGAGTGAGGTAGCAGATCCCTTTGAAGTGTTGGTACATTTTCCCAAGATTGTGCTGCGTCGTATCTTAGACAAGCCTAATCTAGATATTCATAGAAACGAGAACCTCAAATTTCTTAGAGCTTATCTCATTTCACATTTTAACACACAGTGTCGCTAACATCGTTCTGCTGATTGTTGGCTGCCCAACTCAGCCATTTATAGCCTACATAAAATAAGCATTTTTTTATCTCACCAATCAGAGGTATATGCTTTACTCACCCTAGCATATTATTTTTGACTTAAGCATTCCAATAATATTAAATGTAGAGTACTTCTAAAAACCATCATTTCTTTTTCTCTCCCTGTATCTAAAATTTCCTTCTTACTTAATTTTTTTGGGTCCAAGCACTCTTCTCAGAAATTTAAGCAAACCCCTAATCTACATTTCCTTGCCGTAGGGGATATGAATTTTCATATAGGGCTATGTATAACAGAGTAGACAAAATTATGAGTTTTACTAATATTAATTTGCAGGGCTTCAGAGTGGATTCGACAAAATAAGATTTCTTAAAAAGTAATTATTCAGGATGTAATTAACATTTCTGATGCCCTCTCACTGTAACTAAATTACACAAGCAAATTCTAAATTTTGCTGCAGCGACAGGTTGCCTATACCAGTGTGAACTTTTGTAAGACTACTGAGACCTAACAAGTGAGAGGTTTTCATACCCTGCAAAGAAATTTAGATGCATTCTGAGTGGTGTAATGGTTCAAAGTGGTTTCCAAATGGAGAGGGAGAACTTCTTAAGCAGTGGGTGGTTCGTTAGATGCGGTGGAGAGGTTTCACCAAGATGTTGTATTTGAACGAGGTGATGGGAAGGGATGGATTGTGTGAGGAGGGACGGATTTACCCTATCTTGACGAATGTATCCTAAGTGCACGGACACTTTCCATTAAAGACGCCGTGAAGATGGGAAGTTTTTCTTCCGTGATTGGTAGAAATGTTCTGCAGTTGCAAGGGACTGAGCAATGAGAGAAAAGAGGTTAGAGCTGAGAGATTTGTTGGAAGTAAGATGGAGACAGGAAGAGAGCTTCAACTCTTTACTCTAAATGGGAGAGGCTAATTCTGCATTGATGAGATGCTAGAACAAACTTTATTCGATGGCTAAATAAGAATCGTCCTTCAAACTTAGAAAGTGTGTGTATCCTGTCTCACATAATTTCAGGCTGAAGTCTCTATGGATTAAATTAGCAGCAACTTGAGAAATACGCGCAAAGAGTTGCAGAATTTATTCTCAGTTTGAAAGTTTTACCTAATCACTGTCAGATGTGACGTTATCAATAATTCCACGTGACAAATGTTAAAACAAGAAGACGCACGCACATAGTAGTAGCTAGCGGCGATAACAAAGCCCGGGATTTGGGGCGTTCCTTACAGGAAGAACATACAACGACTTCGCTTATAAGGCCGTATCTGTCTGTCCCACTGCACGTTGTGTCCCAGAAAGTGCATAATGGGTTTTGATAAAAATGTAATATTACGATAGAAAAGAATGTTGTCAGATGAGTTAAATTTATGCCTGTCTATCAAGTAATCCGTTATATTACATAACTTTGTAAAGATCCAATTAGACCTTATAGCTCTTCTGAAAAGGAGCATATCCTACAAAAACGTTGAGCAAAATAAAGTATGTGACTCATTAAAATACACAAATTTATGTAAAATATTTTGGACATGATGAAATTATGAGTCAAAGAAGTAGGCATTCATAGGTATTGCATGTGATCACGTAAGATTTGTAACGTTTTTAAGAGTAGTTGCTTCAGTTGTATCTGTAAAATGCAAAGATGTTTATAAAATATTGTAAAAACGGCACACAAACCCAAACTTCCTCTACCGGAGCATGATTGTAATCCGCAGTCACAGTAAGAGGTAGAGGTGACTTGAGTAATTTGCCGTTTTGAAGGCCACGAAGGCATATGAGGAATTTAGGTAATGGGAGAAGTAGTGGTTTCAAAATCTGTCCGCTTTACCAATGAAGAAATTTTTCGGTAACAATTAAATACGTGGCTGGTTATGACCCAGAGCCTCTCAGTACTCTCTTGAGAAAAAATTAATTTCCTGGCGTTGTACGGAATCGAGTCGTGCTTCCTCGGTCGTTCTAGCCCGTAGCTTGACCGACATCCCAATCCGCGACCTTAGGGCCGATACGTAATTATACATTAAGTTCTTAGAAACCATGTTGAATTTTGTTCCTCAAAACCAAAGCCAATACCAATACTAGAGTAAGATATTGAATAGCTTTTCTTAGTAGGACAACCTTCTTTCTCTTTAATTTCACTGACAAACCTGTTCTCTTTCCCATTCGCCTTCTTATTCACGTATGACTGGATTTAAGGGCGGCCCCAGCATGCAGTTAATTTCATATATTTACGTCACCTTGTGTATAGACGCTCTTCCAAATTAAAGTAATTCCCTCAACGAAACATTGCTCCTCTTTATGCTTCAAAGAGTTTTATTTACCAGATGCATTATAACATGTCCTTGAAATTTAAGAAAGAGGACAAAAGATATATTCAGAGTATCTTGCGGAATTACAACAAGGTCTCCCTTTGAGAGGATCAGAATGTCCGTGACTGAAAATCTAATTTATTTTATATTGATTACCTGTGGAACATAATATCACATAAGCCCAGCCTCATCATCCATTGGACGTTGTAATACAGATATTTGAGATATTTAAGTACGTAATTCACAGATATCCAATATTGGTGTAGTGTTGCTCTACGGGTGTTTGTGTTCAGCTAACCAGCACATTAATTTACGTGTAAGGCGGATACCATTCATCCTAAAGTTACCTGTTCGAATTGGGAATTGAGTTAGCTCAACGACCATAGTGCCTTGCTACAGTCTGGATGGTCATGAGTAAATTCCTTGTAGGTGAACCATTTTTCCCTTTGTTATATTTTTGGGACCGGCTCTGTTTCCCATCCAGCCAGAGAGTAACACGGTTCGTGATCCAGGGTTAAGGCGGCTGGGGCGTGATCATTTTCCACTCACCTCTCTCTGGTGGCGAGGTTAAGATTACATTGGACTGTTATTCCTTTCACTATATATCTTCATGACCTAATGTCTGAGTACAGGCAAAATTCGCGATTATTATTTCGAATATAATATTCTGATTGATATTTCATATTTCTGGTAACGAACTCAGTGACTTGCTCAGTACTTAGAAGTTCTTATTAAATAGTAGGAATTTTAAGAACATTTAAAACAAATTTAATTCTACAAAGAATCAAATTTTAATTACATGTGTGCTGCTGATGTTGCTTATAATACTACTGCTACTACTAACCTTCTTAAAACACGTCACGGCAGAAATGTGAGATATTATTCAAAAGCCAGTTTGCTCAACTGTTATAATTCGTCATGTTGCACAGCAAGAAGGAAATGTTGAACATTTATTGAACCACAGATGTTTATCCCCAATAATTGCACCTTGGTTTTACTGGGCCGAAACATGTAGTAGTAAAACCAATTGTGCAGTTAGCTGGGAATAAAAGTGTGTGTATAAGACAATTTCACGGAAAATGTACAGTATTATAATTATTTACCCAATTAAAATTTCGTATCAGAGACTTAAAGAAAGGAAGATAGCAGCATAAGATAATTTTTTTTTAATCCTGATGCAAGTTTAGTTCACTTAAGACGGGGACAAACTTTGATAAGGGGGTTGCTTGAGGAGCAGAGTAACAGACTGGATCGGAGGAAAAAGGTTGACATTTACTAAAAAAAAAAAAGTAAAAACCCAAAACTCATTTAAACATTATTTCAAACTTACGTTCGCTAGTAGGACAGAAAAAAGTGGTATGTTGCTGTTTAATGAAAATTCATTGCTTTTTTTAAGTCCGAATAGAACAAAGATATATAGATACTAAATTTTCAAGCAGGATGTGCACTCAAAGTGAACGGCGAAGTTCTATGAAAATACACAATATTAAGAATTACTTTGGAAAAATATTGTTTCAACTTCTAAATTAAATAATATAATTATAAAATACATAATTAAGACAATTTAAATGTCTTCAATCTGTATGGTTTATAGACGCAGAAGTCATAATGACATAGGCAAAGCAAAGGAGTTAAGATTATTCGTGCCTTTGGGTGAGTGGTTCGTGTTTAGTTGTGAGAAGGTGTCATTTAGAATATTGCAAGTTTTTACATCTAGCCGGTTGTCATAGCACTTCAAGAGGTACCTGGTTATAATCTCAGTTTTAATACAAATGTTCTTAAGACTATCGAAAATTGTGAGGATTTTCTCCGTGTCTTTACTTAAGCCTCAAGCAAGGAAAAACATCTTGAACTAGGTGGTGAACCATTGCACTTGCAATGCTTATTTGATCATCTTTTTAAGTTTATCTTCTCTTGTAATTCGATGCTATATGCTCTATGATGTTGAAATATCTTTGTTAAACAAATGAAAACTAGAATATTAGTCTTCGAGAATGTCACGCACACACACTGATAGATAAGTGTTCTATGTAACGTTTTTGTATTAGGCTACCAGAACAAATGGTCCCCGCTGTGAAAAGCTAAAAACTTACATAATTTAAAATTCAAAGTTATTAAAACTTCTTGTCATTGTGGTCCCGCCTAGTGTTTGGTCATGTTGATATTATTGTGAATAAAGTTTAAATTGTCTTGACTATGTACAGGCTCTAAACCCCTCCCACAGCGGCAGGGTTTTCATTCGATTAAGAGGCGAGTGGATTATTAGTAGGCCCTTGTGCTGTGAATATGGTCTGGTTTGTCTCAAGTGAAGGAGCAGGTAAGAACGACTCATATCTCTTCCAAACTAACGACTCTGCTGGTTAGAAAATACGAGTTGCGAACCCATTCCTAATTCACATTTCCCACTTTCTTATTAAATCTTCATAATGTCGGGTTTTCTGCTCAGTACAATTAAATTTTACAGTGATAAATATTAAAAGCCAGTCTGTTTTCGTTTCTTGACATCCCCTTCGACGGAAGAAAGATGGAAGAAATAAATGCCTAGTAAGTGTGATTTATTAAATGGTAGGAACCTGATAACAGTGCACATTAATATATGTGTTTTGCCTTATTCCTTCTCCTCATTTCTGTCATCCTAGAATTCTTCCTTTGTCTTTTTAATTTGTGGCGTCTTCTTGTACCAAAAATGATTATAATCAGACTGATAAAATTAAAAAAGGACTAATATACCAAAAATACACTGTAAAAATTTCTTATGAAGTTACATTAAACTGATCTGTAAGAAAAATATTTCTCAGCTAATTATTTAATGGCAAGAAATTGATATAACGTAAAAAGATGTGAATCTCATTCGCTTGGCCTTATTTTGAGATAAAGTATTTGATAAAAAGTCCTTCGAGGGAGGAAAATTTGTCTTACCGTAGCGAAACCGAGAAATAATTATGCCGTATTTGCACCAATTAGAAAAAGATAATACCTATCGATATTAATGGAAAGGAGATTTACGTTTAATATTAAGGAGGAAAATAATTTTCTTATTAATTAGCAACATTATTTTTCACACGCAAACTAACGAAAATAAAAATAATTCTCTATGGCTACATTAAAGGGACAGAATTATTTAGCATAACTATATTAACAGTGGAAATGGTTTTCTTACTTATGTCAATGAGCAAAGTATTTTTATAGAAGCCGCACGGATCGATTAAATAATTTGTCATGGCAGCATTAAGGAACAAAGTAATTTTCCGTTTGCATATTATAGGTTAAAATATTACCTTTTAAGAATATGACAGAGGAAAATAATCTCCCATCGAGACATTAATGAGGGCATTCTTACAATGGAAAATAATTTTTCCTTCCCGCCCTATTTGGCTGTATTACTTACCTTAGGCATATTAAATGAAGAACATAATTTGCCCTAATAGTGTATGAGAAAAGAAATTTTCCGTACAAATATTAGTTAGCAAAATTATTGTCAGTGGCCATGTAGTTGACAAAGTAATTTACAGTAGCCATAATGTTGGCATATTTATGTTCTTTGTCTTTAATGTTTTGAAAAATAATTTATTTTTAGGCCAAGCTAATTAAAAATAAGAGACGAAATGTTTTACCAGATACAAAAACTCAGATTCTTCTTCTGGGATGTTACAAAATGTCGCGTGATAAATATTTGTATAATTTGAGGATTTCACTGCTGTGTTGGTAAAGGATATATTTCTGTAAAATGTGATGGTTTTTATTGGTAACTTGTTACGGATATTTTAGAGCTAATAAGTGCGTCCAAAACATCCGTAAAAAATTAAAATCAACACGTCATATCCCAGAAGACTGTATTCTTGTTATCTAGCAGTTATTTGCAATTGTCACGGCTAGAAACTCTATAAATTTAAATCCCATTCAACATCGCTGTGAGAACCTCAAATCAAAAAAGTTAGATGACATTTAACTCTAATTTTTTTTATCACTTGTATAAATGGAAGGTGGTACCAATATCGGTTTTCGCTGACTTAAGTTTAGGTACAAAAAATAATTTTTGTTTAATCGGTGAAGGGGGCTGTAACCGTTTTCAGTACCCTTCGCAAGGAGTAGCTGCAGCATATATATATCTACTTAGAAGCCATGATTTAATACAACATTGAGGCTGTACATGCTCTCTGAACTGCGCACTTCTTCATCAAAGTCTTAATGGCATTATGTTATATTGTCGCCCCAATTTCTCATACATTATCCAGCAAACCAATAAGCGCGAGGACCTAACGATGTGTTCAGTTAATTTTTGATTCCTAGCCTCATAACTGGTTATAGGAGGGATTTTCCATTCGAATAGCCGGGAATCAATCAGTCATCGCATTATTCTTGCTTCCGCCCGTCCGTCTGTCTGTCGGTTCGTTTCCAGTTTCCATTCAAATCAACAATACAAACATTTCTTTCAGTTCGTATTTTGAAATTACACGTTTGCCATGTGCGGTTTTGAATTCTTTCTATCCCTTTGCAGAATTGTCCGTTGGAATCAATAGAGGGGTTCGCTTTGTCTGTGTATATGGGCGGGCTTTAGCTTCGCTTGGGTTCGAACCGAGGACTCCAAAGGGGAGGGACATAGCAATGGCCGACACTTCCAACTAGCGCTATGGGCGTGGCTATGGTTCACCCTCATTAACATAACGATTGTGTATTAGTGTGTGTATGATAATGATGGAGTGGCATTAGTGCGATAGAATCCACACATTTACACTAAGATAACTTAAAGGTAAAAATATATAAAAATGGTTCACGCACAAAATGATGCATCGGTCTGCAGTATAAAAATGTTTTGAATGCGTAATACATATAATTTGCATTAACACTGTGTATCTGACAAAATCAATACTTTCCAATCCACAGTTATAATTCAGTTATAATACACATCTGTTTCACTATTACTATCACTAACAGTCGACAAACCCTGCATGTGACGTTCCTTTTACCAATCCGCTTTGCTGAAATTTGGAAATGTATAATTACTACTTGTAGTTCTGTTACTGTATTCGGAAATTGCTTACAAAATTTTGGTTGAAAATATCTAGCACTGAATTCAAATTTGTATCTTCGCCTAAACGCAACGTCTTGACGAACGTAAACTAGGAACTTTGTCGCATGATTTTTTTTTCCAATGGCTCGGCAGCCCCTTGGGGGCCTAGGCTGCCTCATTTTTCGAGGCTTCACGATCACACTTTTTTTTAGACACACCACACTCGGTAGGACTCCTCTGGACGAGGGACCAGCTCGTCGCAGATTTGTCATATGGTAGTCTTTTGAGTCCTTACACCGCGTAGGATAAACTTTTCCTGACGTTTCGGAGAAACGTGGTACCTCCCCGTTTGTCTACACATTTCTCCTCCCAACTTCAGCATCTATCTGAAAGAAATTCCCGCTGAAGACGCAGGCAGAACATTCGTCTGACACGTTCTAACAAATTTAATAACATACACGTTATAAGAACCCAGAAGACTAATAGATTGTAACACCCAAAATGAAAGCCTAAGAACTTATATGTGGGGTGGATGTTAAGCTCCTGTCATTGATAATGTTGGCACTAGACAGAGCTGAGTGGTCAGCTACAGGCGGCGGGTTTAGTGAATCCAACGGAAGGACTTTCTGTATCCACTGAGTAGGGAAAAGGTGTTAGCTAGTAAGTAAGAAAGCCACTTAATGCCCTTACACAACAGATGTCACATCTGATTTTATTAAACCTGTAAGAAATAATATGAGTGATATACACCGGTATGTTACTGTCAGTGCAAACAGCAAGGGAAATGGGGAAAGAAACAGAATTCATTTCAATAATTGTTTATTTACGTGCTGGAGTAACAG
Organism: Reticulitermes speratus; assembly: GCA_021186555.1. Lineage (NCBI taxonomy): Eukaryota > Metazoa > Arthropoda > Insecta > Blattodea > Rhinotermitidae > Reticulitermes > Reticulitermes speratus. Next base: position 13,362,046 of record JAJKFL010000002.1, read on the forward strand.
CAAAATAATCAATTATAAAACCAGCACAAATACACAAATACAAAGTAAACATGTAAAAATAACAGAAGGAAGTGAAAGTAACGTAATAATAATAATTGTAATGTCTCTGTGTGCCTCGAAAGCTTACGGGAGAGTGGACTTACAGATTCGCTCATTCTTAACCTTAGCACTATGTGGAAGATAGTGACCAGATTCACGCCCTGGTCGCCATACCCCAGGAAACACTTCCCCTACTACTCACTGTATAGGAGGCTGAATGGGCCTCAGAGCCGGTCTGGACCCTTGGAAGGAGGCAGGTAACTCTTGCTAGTGCCAGAAATCCAATCACAATTCCTCGGTCTCCAGCCTCTTAACCTACTTTGCAGTCTCACTTCACTTTAATTTATACAAATATCTGCAGATTTTTATGCTTTACTTTCCGTTTCTTTTTATTTGAGGGCTTTTCATGATACAACGCATATATTTAAATCCAGAAAATTTGTTACTGGTCTCAATTTGATTATTGTAAGCATTAGGTAATATAATTATCACAAATTTCCTATATATTCTAGAATCGTATATCTCCCAAGTGCTTATGTATGCTTTTTTATAGGTATGGGTTTATTTATTTTTAGTCTATATAAAGACGGTGTTTGCACCAAGGAACACATACCGTATTATGTGTAGTAGTTTCAATGTGTGATGGCTCAGGGAGAATTTTGAAGGAAGAGGTTTTACCCTAATTTTGTCGTGTTATTCCAGTAATCTTGTGGGTCTGAGGTAAATGACGAAATGCTTTGGTCACGTTTCCCCGCTGAAATTAGAACCAGGCGTCTCCTAAATAAAATTTAGAAGCCTAAACGGCTTTAACGAAATCTAACAACATGTTCTGATGTGAGACTTAATATTTTACCAGAATTAACCTTTCTACAGATACTACATAAGTAATTATTTTATTATTGGGTCTATATATTCTGTTTAGTACACGTAGATCTCTATATCTTATTCTAGTTTACATCAATAAATAATCTAACACTCTCTCAAGTTTCATACAAGGTGTCTGTAGCTTTCTGTTATGATTTGGTTGTTAGATTCGTGACATACCGAGTCAAAAAGTCGTATAATCACGTATATACTCATACATATGCTATCATTTTAAACTGAATACTGTTTCTTATGATGCAAGTTACGACCCTTCCACAAGCAGTAGAAATGTTAAACTACACCTCGTGAGGGAATTGTTCATACGTCCAAAGTCAGATATATGCACAGCTGTAGCAAACATAGAATATATATTGCATTCCGCACTTTCATTCTTTAAAAATATAGCTTAGTATAATGATATTATCTCCTTGGAAAAGAAAATAACGTGTTTCGATACAACATGTATCTCCTATTCCAGACATCAGGGTCTTAATCTGCAACTGCCTTCGACAGACAAAATAATTGGTAGGGAATGAAGACCATGTAATTTCTTCAGAAGAATTTATTTTACTGTGTTTGAAAACTTTCCTTACATATGTAAACATCTTAATGCATTCTCACGCAAAAGATTTTAACGTTGCTTCTCACCGCAGAATATGTTTCATGTTCTTATATGCCTTCGGATGCCCTTGTGAGAAGGGCGTCACTCTCTTGAACTTTATATCAAGCAGAATCAATAATTTTAGGTCGTTTGTTCTAATGAGCTCAAAATTTGTAATCTTCCTGTTTCCTATCTGAAAATATACCAATTAACTACCCAAAAACTGAATTATCGTAATGTGGCATACATTGGTCTTTAACACCCAAGGATTATTTGAGGAGGTTTGAGGTCAGTGTTGCGAAATAAGAGAAAGAAGATGGGAGGATAATGGACACAATTACACACCGAAGATTTCGCAACTTTTATCTTTACCAAATACTAATACGACGATGAAAGCAAGGTGAATTAAACTGGCAGGCCGTACCTCACGTATGCCAGAAATTAAGAAAGCACACAAATATTTGACCAGAGAAACTTAAGGGAAGAAATACTTTGGATGACATAGAAGTAGACAGCAGGAAAGTATTAAACAATACTTTAAAGAAATAAATTGTGAAGGAGAGAACTGAATTAATCTTGCTTAGGAGAGGGTCTGATTGCCCCTTCTTGTGGATACAATAATAAAATATGCTGATTTCATAATCTTAGCAAAATTTACCACAAACTTACGAATATAAATTTCTGTGCTTTTTCTAATATAAGTTTTATTTGTTATAGGATATACCACAACTACATTGCGACAAATTGATATCACTTGCATCAATTATGTGTTATTTAATAATGTTTTGATTACAATATTTGTCATTGAAAAATTAAAATGCAAGGAAAAACACACATCTAGTATTCTATAAAAGAATAGAAATATTAGTGTTACGGTGTAGGTCGTAAATATAGAATTTAACAAGGCAAAGAAGGAAAAGAACTTTAGTTTCCCAAATGAAAGTTTATCATTTATTAGACCAAAAAGAAAATAAGATTATTCTTAAAGAAATAAATATTTTTATTGACGCAGCTGTTGTGGAGACACGATGTAACCAGATCTTTAGATATGATCCACGTCTTATGCTTCTCAAAATTCAGACTAAAGAAGTATTGGACGGCACAAGAAAAGCTGTAGTAATTGACTAATTACAAAATAAAAAGATGAAGAGGCATAATTTACTTACGCATGAAGCTATGGGGTAAAAGGTGATAATGAGGATGATGACGACGAAAGAATGTACCTCAAATTTACGTGAAACAGTGAAGATAATATTCAGGAATATTACTATTTGAATAATGACACAAAAACATGTATGAAGAGAAACTTAGTAAATTACGCAGTTTACGTAATATGACAAAATAATCAAAAGTAGGCAGGTACTCATACAATTTACTTTCAATACTTTCAGTCAATTCAACCTTTAATCCAAAAGTTAAAAAAACTCAGATTTTGCCCCCGTAAAGTCTGCATTTTTTAATATTTACATTATTCAAGCCCTCTATGCACCCTTTATTGTTATATTATTGTTACCATCTATGTTAATGTCTTAACATTCTTTCTAAGTCAATTGTTTGAGATCGTTTCAAGTATAATCAACTAACGTACGTAGCTCAATGCAGAGACAGAACTGGACTTGTAACTGGGAGATAATAAATAAAATAATAATTAATTTTTTTAAAAGTACGTTAGAGTGGAACCTATTAAGCTAAGAATAAAAATTTGAAATACCAATATAAAAAAGGTTTCACATTTTGAAGATTTGTACTCGATTGAACTGACCACTTATATTGGGAATTTTTACTTGAGTAATGTTCAAAGCCCAGGTTAAATTGCTGGGTTATTATTCCTACTTCAAAAGCGGTTGTGGTCATTCTTGCACCTAGGCAGCCTGTGTATTCTGCTTTATAAAATTTCGGATTAATCTTTGTTTTGCCGGATAACTGTCTTCTGTAGACAAGTACACCAGTTTTTCTTTCAAATTTCCATGTTATGACTGTAGTGTCAGACGTGGAGCAGACAAAGGTGTCGAGCCAGTTCTGACTGCTGTCCAATGAAGTTTTCCTGGACTGTGAGCCAAGCGAAAATGTAACTCTGTTCAACTTTCCGGAGAAGAGCTCAGTGCGATACAGTGGCCAGTTTTATTTATACAAGCAATGATCAGCTTTGTCGCTCATGACATCAGGCCCTGATTACGATGCCACAGAAAGTCAACTAAATATTTTATATTAATTTCGTTTGGACCGGCAGATCGTCCGAACACACTTCATTACTTACAGCAGCCATGAAAGCTTTAAATGTTTTTTTTTTCACCAATTTGCTGCTTTTGTTTTTAAAACTACGTTCTGTAGGAAAATAAGAATATGGGTTCTGTTGGAGCAAGTCTGTAGGTTAAAACTCTGAAATTTCATGCTGATGATAAACTAAGCGTATTATACTGTGCGATGTGAAACTCGGTGCCTCACACTAATGGAAAAGCACAAATTGATATTTTTCGAACAGAGGGTGCTGAGGAAAATATTTGGATGTAGGAAAGATAGAGTAGAGTGTAGTAAATTACACTGAAGAACTTTATAATTCTTATTCTTCACCAAATAACTACTGAGTCATAAATTCAGAAATATATGAGTAGATGATATATGTATTACGCATCACGGAGGTAACAAATGCAAAAGGGATTTAGATCAGAAACACCACTTCCTAGATCTAGATATAAAAGTGACGATAATAATAAAATTGATATTAAATAAATAACCTGTCAGAGATTGGGTTTGTTAGAACTAGCTTTGGATAAGTTTCAGGTTTGAAAGAAGTTGAACATTTTATGGACAAATTTTAAAATCAGATCTGCATCACATATTTGGTTGGGTAGACAAATGCACTATAAGCGCGAAAGGTAAATAAGAGGGGTTAGGATAGTATCAACTTTCAGTAACTTTGTTTGAGTCTTTGTGATCTGCAATAAAAGTCAATTTCAAAGTATTTAAATTAAAATACGGACGCTTTGTACATTGTGTGAACTTTCTTGAATAAATTTTTTTAAACAAATAAGTCAATAAGTACGGTTTCCAGCCCACGTGGAGCCGTAATAGAGAAAGTCAGTTTCAACGTACACAGTACAGCGTTTATTTTAAATTCTTGAGTGATTTTAGAAACGTAAGCATTTTTTCTGGTAGACAGTAGTAAAAAGAGAATACTGAATCACAAGTGGTAGACAAAGGGCTGTGAAACATTTTACAACTTCAACTTAACTGAAAGAGCAATTAGTAGTATGAAAATGCACACAGGCCTTTTGAATCAGTTTAATGAGGGCGCAAGAAATCGTGGTTCAGGAACTTTAAATACACTAAAATAAATGTACAGTTGTGCTGCATTATTATGTGTAATAACTTTCTTAAGAGTAAGAAAAATTGTAAGCTACGTTTTAAGTACATAATCGCTAAGTGAAACATTATTTCCTTGAAATTACATCAATTATTAGACAATGTAAAGGCCAGTAGCTCAGCAACAAAGAAAAGCCATTAGAACTTGCGTAAGTTTCAAGAGAACTTTACGTCCGTAATGAATTGAATTTAGAACACAACTTATTAAATAATCTCGAACTAAACTAGGAAATACGATATTCAAGAAATGACAAAAACGATTAGCTTTTGTGTATTGAAGATGAAAATAGCCGCTTCGGGTGTTTTAAAATTTAATCGCCATTCAGAAGACAAACACTGATGTAGGACAAGGCACGTGTGTATGAAGAAGGTTCCTTAGTTGTGTGACGATGTATAATTAACTGTGCCACAACTTTGTTGGGCAATGTCCATTGTCTAAAACACAGCTTCTGTGTGCCCTCCTCGTGGCGAAAAATAAACTTAATTTATTTTAATTTTTCACTGCACATAAAATTAGGTAACAATTTACGTGTAACGTACGTATGTAGGGTGTATGTATTTACGTATGTATTATGCACGTCCCCATATGAATATCATTATATATTTGTTAAAATGTAATAATGCTTTTTATTTCATAGGTAGATATCCACAATGAATTAGATCGATAATATTACATGTTGTTTTGTATGGTAGTGAAATTTTGTTTCTTACCCTGAAAAAAAGCATAGGTAAAGACTGTTTCAGAACAGGGTGCTGAGGAGAGTATTTGGATTCTAAAAGGGAGAAAGTAGCAGAAGGTAAGAAAACAGTGAATAAAGAAGAACTTCGAGCACTTATTCTTCACATATCATTACTAGCGCTATCAAATCAAGGAGGATGAGAGAAATTAGACTGCATTAAATAGATGAAAAATGCATTAACAATTTAATCTGGGGAAATAAAGTGTGGAGACGAAAAGAAAGAAACAGACGTGGGTGGGATATTATTAACGTAATCGGTTTTAAGGAAATATGATATCAAAAATGTTCCCCAAATTCTTGTAGTTCAAAGGATGAAAGGGTTGTAATGTGTACGGCATTGAATCTTGGGTTTGTAATAGGTAAGATGTTACTTTACTAGATGACAGGATCTGATTCATGGAGTTAGCTACATATGAGTTCTTGTTAACGAAGAACTGAACTTTTGCCATTTATAAAAGGCGAAGAATTTCTTGAATACCGGGCCTCTTATCTTCTCAAGAGAGAGCGTGTTCCATCCAGTTCCTTTGTAGTCTTTCGTTGTAAGACAGAGAATGCTTTTTTGCGTGGTAATTCACAGTTCCAAATATTATTCCCAGATTATAACTCATATATGACGGTAGTTCTTTTATTAATTCTATAGAACTAGCTGCAGGAAAATTACAAGAATCTTTGAAATTCAACGCCATTCTTGTGCCTAAACCGAGAAAAGGAATACGAAGCGTCCGTAGCCTAAGCAAACTAAAAGATAAGGAAGTGACAATGGCTGTGAAGAAACAGACAGACAGGAAATAGAAAGAACGAAACCACAAAACAAGTAACCAGATTTGTCTAATAATGAAAGCGGCAGGTTCTGCTGAGTGTTCTCTCCCGTTGAGGACAAATTTCGTTCGCCTTCCTCTGTATTTCTCTGCGAATGAGATGCTAACCCCACCCAGCACGTCTCCATTCTAGTCTCGTGTTTTATCTAAACAGCGAGCTCAACAACATCTCCTTAACAAAAGACAGCCTTCCCCCTCTTAAAATTCAACGACCTTACTTCCACGTCCTTTTTATGTCCCTGAAAAAAGGATCTTTTTGCTTTCCGGGAAACCCCGCCTGAAATCTTAATCACAGCACTGTTGACAACAATGCAACCAAGATACAACAGAAACTCGTGTATAACATCAAACCCATTGTTGCGCAACAACTACTCTAGCTGGTTGCGTGTCCCTATTGGCGCCACGTGTAATCACGGTTCTCTGGTTTATTGAAACACTGTCCTCGACAAAATAAGAATTAAGGTCTACTCAATATCCATTATATAAACTTCGTAAGTTTTAAGTCTCTCTGCAAAATGACTAGAGAAATTACGATATCAGATGTGTCAGCAGTTAATTTTAAGGCATCAATAAAACTCACTGGCCTCTTGAGTATAGGCCTAATTATGCTCCATGCAGAAACGCTAAGACTTACCCTGTCTGTGTTAGCAAATATTTATGAAGAGAAGCAAAAGACGGTAACAGCGGAAAATACACTTCGATGTGTATTACAATGTCCATTTTTGCCGAAAGGCTCGCTGTATATCAGTGCAGTTTAGTAATTATTTATTCCTTCAAAGCCATTATTTTCATTATGAACCTAGCTGCTGTTCCGGAAATTTTTAACGGTATTGAATATAGGTAATTTAGAAGCAATTTTTATTTTCCAGCTGAACGATTCTTTAGTTATTCAATTTAGGTCTATATATATAAACTCGCTTCTTTTGCCTAATTATGTGGAAAGGGCCATTAATAATTTGCTTCCTTAAAAGGAAAGTTACAAGCGGGGTACATGTATAGTAAACTATGTAAGTATGGCTATTTTGTATATAAAATTCCGTGTTTGTACAAGAGTAAAAATTGACCATATATTGAGCAGAAATTTTTCGCTCAAAATGGTGGTAATGTATTCCTTCGACGTGTTACTAAATATCCTTGAAACTAGCCAGAGTTTTAAACTAGCAGACCACATTGTAAATTGGGATGATTTTACGCTTCTCCTTTTTTTATCTGTTTTACAAAAAGGTTTTGAAGCCTGGCAGTTCTTTGTATAGGTGGTTTTCAAATTCTGTCTAAAGAATACAGAACACTATTTTGTATTATGATCCTCCTTTTTTTTGTGGCGAAGGGCCCCGCAGCAGATGCTAAAAACGCACCGCAAACTTGAAGGCTTATTGTGTAACACTGTGATAAAGATGATTAGTTTTTTTTTTTCGTTTTCCCATGTAATGGAGAACCGGTGGAATGAAATTGACAGGAGAAAACCGAAGTACTCGGGGAAAAATCTGTCCCAGTGCCACTTTGAACCACCACAAATCTCACATGGACTGACCCCGGAATTAAACCCGGGCTCCGAGGTGAGAGCCGGTGACTAACCGCCTGAACTATGGCACGGCCTTATGTACCATTTTTACAATTATACTTGTTATTAACTTCTTTCAGTAGCCTGTCTTTTAGGTACATAGCAATTTAAAGAAACTTGCATGAAGAAAAGCCTAATCGTGATATCAGTTAATAAAGAAAAGGCAGGGGAGGGTTTTCTCATTGTTTCTTATCAGCATAGCTCTCCATATCTGAGACAGGTGATGCTGGTTTTCCCTCTTATTTTCCTTATTCATCTCTTAATATATTTCCGCATCTTTTTTGCTGCTTATGTTCGTTTCTTTATTCCTTATGTTTGCTGCAGTAAAATGATGGCGCTCAGATTGGCTTACTGTGGGAAGAAATTCAGCGCGCCTAAGAGACGGGTAAACCTGTATCACTTTTAGGATACACCTAAAATCATAAAGTTTTCATTGGATTGAAACCACGACAAACATATAATTAATCGCTGGCTCCACCTACTTTATTTTGTGTTAAATTAAAGTTAACAGTAATCTCCCATCCACGAGTAGCATTCAAATGTAGATAATACATTATATAGCATCTTTAGATCTTCTGTTGCATTAGACCTAGGTTTCATACAGGCTTCGGGAAACAATAACCTGAACTTAAAGAAACTAAAGGAAATTTTACTTTCTCTTAAGTCTGCGACTCTTTTGTAAGTATCTTTTTGAAATATTCATTGTTTCTTTGCTTCGCAGTGATACAGAATCTTGTCACACTGGAACTTCTTGAGCGTCGGTGAAACCCACTTCACATATTTCCCTCATATTCATCATTATATTACTCGTAAAATTCCATGTACCATACGGACCATTTTGTCAGTCATTTCAGAAAATTTAATATGATAATTTGAAATCAAATTTAATATTATCTTCCAATCTCTCAGGTAGATGGAATGTTGTAATACTTACTACACTTTTAAGCAAAATAAGATTAAATAAATTTCCCTTTCAGCGATTAGGCTAATATACGCGCTCCATGACATAATAACAGAAGTATTTGTAATAATTATTCTGTTGTAGTAAAATAAAGTGCCTGGTGTCTTCTACTACAGTCGCTTCCTTTAACTACTTTCAGCTATACTTTGCTGCGTTTCCTCTACTCCATTTCATCCTTATTATTGTGTCGGAGTTTCCCATTGTTCTAAAACTGTCTCCTCACGACAAAGATAAACGATTCCTTCTCTTAAGTTATTTTGTGTTCGTTTGTTTGTTTGTAGTGGATGTGTGGGAAGCATTGCTCTCTTTAAGTGAATTGTTGAATTGCACGAGAGCAAAAGTGTCACTTGTACGCAAGTTTTATTATTTCTTTGTTCCAGTTGCCACAACTGTTATGTGAAATTTCATAAATCCTGGGAGACTATGTATTGCCTTCTCTTTATTAGAAACCAGTAAGGTTATTTGTCTATAAAGAAGCCATGAAATATATTATTTATTTATTTTCCGTCAAGCGAACACAGAAAAACCCTAATGTAAATGAATTTATAGGGCATTAACATTCTTCAAAATTTTTTTAAATAGAACCTTTAACTAGAAGGATTATAGCCTTATTCATTAAAGCCCAAAAACGTGGCCGTATTTTACATAAATTAAATAAAGTCCATAGACACACACACACCATTTTCACATTTTCCCAGATTTTAATATTTTTTTTCAAGGGTTGTATTCTCACATTTCCAAAAGAGTTTTAGGCTTAATTCTGGATGAAATTTATATTTACCCACTTAATACAGTGTAACTGGAAAATAAGTTTGTAGGTATGAAGTCTGAGAGGGACGAGGTAACAGAGGAGTGGAGAAGGCTACATAAGGAGGAGCTTTGTGATCTGTACTCACCAAATATTATGAGAAAAGGAGACTACTTGGAAGATCCAGGCATAGATGGGGATAATATTAAAATGGATTTTCAAGAGGTAGAATGGCATGGACTGGATTGATCTGGCTCAGGAAGCGACAGGTGGGGGTTCTTGTGAATTTGGGAATGAACATTTGGGTTCCACAAAATGCGGGGAATTTCTTGACTAGCTAGGACCTGTTAGCTTCTAAGAAGGACTCTGCTCCATGGAGTTAGTTAGTTAGTTATTTAGTTAGGTAGGCATGAAGTAAAATATGTGGTATATTTGTAAACACATTTATGGAGGTTGTTTTAAAATATTCAGCAGGTCACAAAGTCTTCCTTCCTTGCCCAGTGCCCATAGCATCTCAAATCAACGTGAATCAAACTATACGCTTCTCTCGTTCAGTACAACAATTTCCTTTCAAAAGAAAACTCACTCTGTCATATTTTCTGCCTAGTTCAAGCCGTTTCTAGTCGTTTAATGAAATTTCCAATTCTATTCAGTTTCAAGGTCTTTACTTTTTAGGCTAACAACAGTTCTAGCATTTTGACATAAACGTTTCCCTTAAAGAGTTTTTACAAACAGAAACACCTACCACATGATCCTGCCCCAAATCACACATTCCCTTACAAGTTGCTCTCTTCCACTGATTTGACATAAATAAAAATATTCATATGGCCACCAGTTTGAAGGTTATCTTTGTCTATGAAAGCTACTCCTCCTAGAAAACATCAACATTTATCATTCTCCTATAATATGGCATTTTTACAGTCGACGATTTTCACACGACCAACTTCTAAGAGTTTCATATTTGAGCAGAACTTTATAAGCATATGACATCAGAACTTATCCAACATTTTTTATATCCTATTTTTGACTATAACAAGTTGGAAATTACGACGACCAATAGATTTCTATGGAATCAGGACAAGTGATATGCATATGTGTTCAGCACCATTTCCTAATGACCGTGATCTACCTGGTGATTTTCCTTTAACACATTTCGTCTGTACTTAACTTGGGTTAAACCACAAAAATTCATGTTGACACTCACAAGTTCTCTTCCGTGTGGATGTAGAAAATTTCTTCCAACTTTTACAAAGAATCTGAACTCAACAATAAATATGAAACACAGCCCATTTCCTAGAAATGGCGCCATTATGCTGTCTGCGTTAGGCATATTACTGCACTGCCACTAAGATTCTAGACTGAGAATGTTCGTTCACATGGGTAGCAGATAAGGAAAAAGAAAATTGTGGGTCGCCCTACGTTTCAGAATAAACCCTACAGCAATATATCTCAAAATAAATTATATATGCCCTAATCAACTATGGGGGGACACGGTGGCGCAATTGGTTGAGGCATTGCGCTACAAACCGGAAGGTCGCGGGTTAGATTCCCGATGGTTTCATTGGAATTTTTCATTGACACAATCCTTTCGGTTGCACTATGGCCCTGGGGTCGACTCAGCCTCTAACAGAAATGAGTACCAGAAATATTTCCTGGGGGGGGGGGGGGGGGGGGGGTAAAGGCGGTCGGTGCGTAGGGCTGACAACCTTACCACCTTCATGTGCCGATTGTCTAGAAATCTGGGACCCTCAACCTCCTGGAACTCTAAGGGCCTGTCCAGGCCTGTAATGGGATTGCTTTACCTTTTTATCTATTCAACTATAAATACTAACATATAGAGATCTTTCTTAACTCTCCTATATTATAACTTGAATCAAGCTTATTATTTCATGTTTATTCAATTAGCCTAATATGATTGGAACCACTTAGATGAGGATTAATGTTATAATGCCTTCATTATGTAATTTTTTGTATCCTCCTGTTACTTTCTTTTACTTATATTCTTCTTCTCACTACATGTAGTTTATACAAATATATGCGTTGTTTTAATTATCATGAAATCCTTTCTTTTAAATATATTAAATGTGCATTATATAAGAAAGAGACTGTCTGCATGCTGGTTTGAGATGGGAAAATTTGGAACTTTTAAACATTTTACCCTCCTGTATATACAAACCTGGATTTGGTATTTGGTACGCTCGTATCTAGAATAAGTCCGGAACTTAGCGACGTAGCTTAAGAGAGTTTTCATTTAGAACAAAAAAATAAATATCCCTATATGTGGAACATTTTATTGAAACTACGAAATTCAATCAGATGCATAGAGTACAGGAATTAGAAAAGAGGGATTTGTGAGCAGAAATCGTACAGCCTTCTGTCCTGTTACATAGATCTCTAGTCCCACAGATTATTTATTTGGTTTTATCACTTTTGTGACAGGTATTTGTAATTATATACCTAAAAGAAAACATGAGTCTAAAGCATATACTGTGTCAGCTGTTCTACTGTTCAAATTTATTATTATTATTTTTTATTACTATTACTAATACGTGACTTTAGTTTTATGAAGAAGATATTTTTATAACAATATCTCTTTGAACACTCCTGGTATACTAGGATCCATTATACAACAAACGCCTACATTTTAACTGGTTGACTTTTTATATCTTCTTATTTTATACATGTATTGCTAGTTCGGTTTTGTGCAGTGTTTCTTTAATGTGATTCCCTGATGATAATCCCGTAAGGGATCGAAACATGTAGCAGTGTTCAACGTGATATTGTAATATAAAATATCTGGGGAAGATATAGTGCATTCCGTTGGACTGAATGTTGTGAGTTGATTATCGACAAAACACGGAATGAACTATATAAAATTTTGTGAATAACTTAAGTTATTAGTACGTACAGATGCTGTCTATGTTAAATTAATCTGGATATATTTATAGTCTCGAACCTTCGCCGTATTTGTTTAAAATTTCTAACTCCACTCTGTAACCGAGTACTTTAAAAGGCACATTTTTACCAACCGATGAATACATGGTTAATGGCGGACTGTTTTGAATAAGGTCGTGAAAATCAGGGCTTTATGAAAGGCGAGAAATTTCGTGACTGGCAGTAGGGTTATTATCTTCTATAGAACTATGGTACACGGAATTAAGAATCATAGAAGGTAAGAACAAATTTGAGGCATGGAATATGGGGATTGCAGCCTGGATTTTACAGGAAAACCTCAAACAAGCAAAACTACTTTAAAGACAAAAGCCTGGCTAGGGATATAATATTAAATTGAACCCTAGGGGAATAAGATATGAAGCTTTGGATGGGATTAAACTTTACGTTACTTGTACCGTACATTTTAATTATATATATCTTACGCAGACAAATGTACACTGTTTTATGTTATTTAACACAATTTTTATTAAATGCTGCCCAACATGTTTCTAGCGTATATAAGGCTCATCTTCAGGGGCTCTTTCGTTGAAATTACAACAATATAATATAGCTGTTGTAATTTCAACGAAAGAGCCCCTGAAGATGAGCCTTATATAGGCTAGAAACATGTTGGGCAGCATTTAATAAAAATTGTGTTAAATAACATAAAACAGTGTACATTTGTCTGCATAATATATATGGGATTAACCTTGTTACGAATTGTTTCTTATAATATAAGTTTTAAAACTTTCGCGGCGACAATGATTACAATAATAGTTTTCTCGGCAAAACTGCCTGAGGATGGGACGGAGCTAGTCCCAGAAACGTTGTATTCAAACGAATTGACGCGGCTGTGCGCCTGAGAAAACTTATTGTTTCTTATAATGGTTATAGGATTTCAGCATCCATGAAAAAAGAAAATTCTGCTTTAGGTAACTTGTTCATAAATTCAGGAAATATATTGCACTATGCAGTTACGTATTCACTTCTTAGTTAGTAGTTAGTTAGTTACTTAGTTAATGGTTAAATAAGGAAAGAAACACTGTAATAGTGTATAACATTTATGTGTTCCTTTATTAAGAATATATGTCGTATCACAGATCGTTTACATGTTTAGTTCGCTATTGCACCCAGGACAAGCATGTAAAATTCACACATTTACACAAAGCACTACCCCCTCTCTTCCCTACGACATGGACTCCCACACGTATGAATTGCTTGTATGCAAATTTCCTTAACATCCTTTCAACATCTTTCCGGATACGCTCCAGTTGTGTGCGTTAGAATGCTAAAGAAATGCACATTCACAGCACAGCTATTACCTAGCTGCAATGTATCTTACAATTCCTGCAGTTATTAAACATAAAAACTCACACCTGTCCTAACCTAACCTACACTATGTCCTGCACGTGCAATTCCCAGGTACACATTTCCAAAATTATTTTCCCCTCCTCCTCCTCCACATACACGCTGCTTTGTTTTGTACTTTTTAAAGATAAAGTATCTGTAATGGAGGCGGCTTATTGTGTTCCGTAGAGAGACTAAGCAGCGGGCTGCAGGATCAAGTAATCGAGGTTCAGTTCCTGGCAGGGCAAACGATTATCTTTTTACCGAATCTTTCAGACGGGACCCACTCAGCCTCTTTTCAAAGCGCAACGGTGGCTCTTTCCCCGGATAAAAGGGACGGGGCGTAAATCTGGCCACTCACCTCCATCTAATGTTAAGGCTAAGAATAAATTGAGCTCTAACTCCAACCACTATTGCCTTCGTTTATATAAATATAGTGTAATAAATTAGTAATTTCCGTAGGATGAACTATGGCCTTTCCTTCAAGTTGCTTCATGCTGAGGCTCTGTTAACACAAATGCTGGTTTTGTTTGAACAATATCAGCAGCAGGTAAAGCATTAGAATATGGACAGTAATTAAACGCATGTACTGTTCAAGCGATAATCCATTCGTACGGCGATTTGCATAAAATGCAGTTGCAAATACATGTAGGATTTCCTCCAAAATAGATTGCATGGTGCAGTAGGATCAGGTGTTGCATAATGTGCTCCGCCCACCACAACACGATGCTTAATTCTTCTTTGTGAATGTGGCCTAGAAATTTTGCTTCACCTCAATATCCGTATGTAAGAAACACAATAAACTGTAATTAGTGTGAAATGTTTCAATTTCGGCAAGTTTTCAACCAAATGTCATCCACGAGGCCTTATATCCTACCTAAAGATTTTCGAGGCTTCCATCAAACACTGGTAGTTGACCTACTCGTAGAAAGCATGCTTTAAAACAGGACATATTTAAATTCACAGTCAACTCCTCGGGATTAACATTAACTGGAAAGAGTTACTAATGCTTCGGAGAATCCTAGTGCCTCCACCTTAAAGACCAAGCAGATTTAAAGGTCGGTAAATATTCGCAAGTCAACACAGTGTAACGTATAATAGGACTCTAATCTTCCTTAACATATAAATGTTTTCAACTGCGTAGTGAAACTCTTCGCTATATTTACGAAACATTTTGTAAAAAATACGAGCAAAGAATTTTGTGTGAGCTTACTTACGAACCTCGAACGAGCTTTTGTCCAATTAATCGTTTTAAGAGTAAAATTAATCTGCATGATGTATAAACATTCAGATCCTATCCCATAGAGAAGGGAATGGATTCATCAGAAAGACCAACTGAAAGCGGAGAAAGGAAGTATTGTGTGTTTATTATAAGATTTATCTGAAGCTCATAAATGCAGTATGTAACGTTACGTAATGTTAAACCTACCAGAACACACAGTAGCCACCGAGATTTAAAGGCTTAATATCAAAATTCAACTGGTGTAATTCAAGAAGAAAATAATTCTAAACAACCATAATACCATAAAATATTGTCGGTTATGTTTAGGAAGGATGAACATTTCCTGCTGTTTTTAATTTATTTGGTGTTATTTTAACAAAACCTAATAGAAAGAACGGACCTTGGAAGTAAGGGAATGCAATGGTGGTACCATGTTTTAAATTTAATAAACCTACTTTCGGTCTTATTTAAACTAAGATTCTGGTTTCCGTATTTAAAAACTGAAAGGAATAAATGAGAGGAAAACTGAAACGCGGCCCACCGTGTGTGAAATAAATCTACGGTTTATAGAACAACCTGTAAACATCTCATGTGAGTCTTGCCTGACAGCATTTAAAACTGTATGAGACTAGGAAAAAGGAGAAGCTCTATCTTTAGAAGACCGAGGCATAGATACATGGAGACAGCAAGTTTAGTGTATCAGTATGGAACAAACGTGGACCTAGTCCTTGTAGCTAATAGCAGTGATAACAGTTGTGGAAGGAAGAATTTAACAGCCAACTGACAGCTACAAATGAAGATAATATTTTTTTTACATTTGTTCCTCGAATTTTATGTATTATAACTACGCATAGGATTACATGCATTTGCATATTGAAAACGTAAAATGCATGTAAGTGTTAGGCAAACAAACTATAAACAATGAAATACGCATTTATTATCTACAAGACTGGCTTACATTTCTGTACCAAAATATTATATGAAGTATAAACGAGCTGAACGAAATAAAGCAGACTGCTAATGTTAATTATTGTTTCCTTCTTCAGACGTCTCCTTGTTGGCTACGTTTTCCATTTCCTAGGCCTAACTTTGTCTTTCCCCCCGTACCGGGGCGGGTTAAGTGAAGTTGAAGGGAGTAATGACAGGATTCGAACCGGCAGCTGTTCAGTTTCGAGGCTGGACGTGTCGACCACAGCTACAAGGTAGGTTCTGTTTAGATTTATCATGTTTGTTCTCTAAAGGTTAAAAAGATGGTAGGTTTCTTAGATATTCCATTCACACAATACATTTCGATGTTGTTGGTTTGTATAATTTGAGTCAGCATGTAACAAGGCATTGATGGATAACTTCCGTCTTTTAACCACCTTCATCATATCGTCTATCATCACGATCATCTTCACCACCACCATCACATTCTTCTCCTTTAGATTAACTCCTCAAATGTAGCAGCCGGGAAGCAATGAACTTCAGAGTCAAGTTCCAAAAAACACGGTACAGATTTGTGCTTGTAAATCAAATACAATTCCTCATCGTTTTTGAATGTGAAGTTCATGTAACTTAATGACAATTGTATTGATATTTAAGGTCCTGTGGTATACATGCGCCTCTTGTTATAAAGTTTAAATATTCTCTGCCCAAAGTGTGCGTTTATGCGTTCTGTATAATCCTCAGGCCAAAGAGCGATTATATTTCTAAACAGAAATAATGCATTATCCACTATAATGAAGGAAGTAATTTGTTTTCTGTGAGGTAGGAATTGAAGTTTTGTATACAATTTAGATGAAATTTAGTCCTCCTAAACTTATCAAATTTTTGTCCTGTTGCTGTCCACCAATTACAAAATTCATAATTCCGTGCCAAATGATCAAATTTTTTCTACTCTTTAGTAACACAGCCCAGTTCCTGCAACTTACTTGCTTTACGTCCCAAAGCCCCACCTTGCCACCAAACAATCTTTATGAAAATAACGACAGGACACTGCATGGAAAATATCAGAGCCGTAAATTTTCTGTTTCCCTGTGTAATGGAGGTAGTAACTCTCTCTACAACCCCTACTTCTTCCTCTTGTCAATCTTGAAGCCGAAGATTATTAATTTTTCGTAGACCATTTGCTTTTAATGTACAAATGAAATGACTGTTTTAATTATTTGTCTAATCATATTTCTAGCAATATCAAAGAAATTATTTTTATTAAAATTGCGTTCTTCTGCGTTGTAACAACATGCACCTTTGTTGATAAGTGCAACCATTTTGGAGGAATCTGGTGACTCTTCTTCTACGCTAAAGGCGGTAAAAAATCTCTCCCAAACGCCAGTGATCACGTAGTAAATACACAGTGTCATAACCCACAAGAAAATAATCTTCGTATTTAACGCTTGAGAACTTCAAATCTCACACATTTCTTCTTGTTTGTTTTAAAATATACTATATTATATGTATTGTACACTCAACTGTGTGCGGTGTAATGTTCTAATTCCTACATGGATTCTCAGTGCATGCTAGTACATATTTATACTCTTCACTAGTTTTCGGATTGGATATTCAAAACTGTTCCTTCTCAGGAATAATTGCGCACGTTCTTTAGGTATTTTATATGATTCCTTGGACGGATATCGATATATGCTAGACCTCTTCAAGAGAAATCAAACATACAAAAAGCATTTCCAAAGAGAACTCACATCTAACCTTCCCAAAATATAAAATCCCAATTCTACATGTCTGTTATTATTATTATTATTATTATTATTTTGTTTTATTTTTGTAAAGAACTTGTTGCTTGAATGCAAATTCTATATACATTAACCTTGTCACATAAAATCTAAAAATTCGCTTCGTCTTTATATAAATGTAAATTCTGACTTGGAGTCAACTCTTCAAATGCAGTTTATAGATATATCTATGTTCTATCTTCTCGCTAAATTTCACAGTCCTAGCTCAAATAACTCTTTACTTATCGCCATCAAACCGAAATCTAAAGAAAGGTTCAGAGGCCTACTGCCGCCATTTTGTTACGTCCCACACGAATATTAAAGCAGATCGAATTTACGTATTTTTCGAGGTCATTATCATATATAATTTCATGACCTAAAATTAAGTGAAGCCAGAGTCTATCCAGCCTCACAGGTTACGGCGTCAGCCATGTTGTTTTTACCGATTTTAGGGAATTAAACAAAAGGTGTTTTTGGCATAATGTTTCTACAAACTTTAGTCAGTATCAGTTGATTCTTTCGTAAGTTTAAATGGGAATCTACATACAAAGACACACATAAAGAGAGGCAGAGACACAGACACACACACATAATTTGGTGGTCTCGAAAACACATTAGGTTCATAATAATTGGGACTTGAAACAATGACCTCAGTGTTAGAGCAGATAAAACGGTATGCTTCTCACACCGTGCGGACACTTTTATCGGATTAAATCTTTTCTTTATACCGAAACTATCTTTAACTATTGACTGTCGTCTGCAGTTACATAAGTTCAGTTTACTAGCACAGTTCAGACTATTGAAACTACAGAGCATATTCAACATTAAATAACACAACTAAGCCAAAAATTCCTTATTTGCAATTCCAAACACTTGTGAATGGATTTCAACTGAGATTCCTATTCTAATGGCACAAATTAATTAATTTCATTCTCTATTTCTCCAAATAATTATTTCCTTATTTTATAAAGAAAGAGCGCCTCATTTATAATTACGTTCTCCAGCAACTTTAGAAAAAAGTGGCGGATTCTTAGGGGCATCAATGGAAATGGAATTTAATGTAGGTATCGGAATGTGCCATATTTGTATAGAAACGTTTTAACTCTTCAGAATTCTTCTAATTTTTCCAGCATATAATTCACTCTTGTCTTAAAAGCCTCATTTATTTTCTGTGCGCATTAAAATGTGTCCTGTATAAATTTATATTGTAATGCAAATTTCCGCTATTAATTGCGTGTTCTGTTTAGCTAATGGGGTTAAAATTGATTTATGTATCACCATCGGTTGCCTAACTTTCTCCTTTTCCATGGCAGAAACGAAAAAATAAAAGAAAATTATCTTTTAAATTGTTAGTCATAATTTAATTTCTTTATATATATATATATAACAGTAATACGAGAGAAAAAATATAATATATTAATACGCAATCAGTACTTTTCCTTGAGTGCTGGCATTAAACTGTACTTAGTCCCACCCCACAAAAAATCATTATAGATTTTTACGGCCTGTTATAGTTGTTTAGAGAAATAATCACTGATATTTTGAGACTCGTAAAAAACACATGCATATATTTTGTGGGTGTAATTTTAAATTCCTAATTTGATAGTGGGTTTTGCTTTCAGTTGCATCTGGGCTTCATAAGTGTGCTGTGTTCTATCAGACCACTTACAAGTCCTTCACATTGTTACGAAAAAAAATGCATTAGTTTTCCCAAAGTATCATTTAGATTATATTCCTCAGGCAATTATGGAAGTAAGATATGTTATCTAAATTCGAAAAGTGAGTGTTATTGTAAATAAAGAAAAGTTGATTCTGAAGGCTACGCTGTATTCTCTAAAATCAACCAATGTATAAACCTCCGAGTCGAATTCCATTCTTAAGAAGAATGTCTCTCCATTTTTTCCTTTCCTGTTAAGAAGCATATAAAGATAGACCACACCATCCAGCAGACTATGTGATAATGATTGTGAGTAACACGATCCTCTTCCGTGGAGAGACTCGAATATAAGCAAACCCACCGTCATGTAAAAGGAAGTAGAAAGCAAATTTAAGTTACTTGCGTTTGAAGCAAAGTCGGACGACCATAGTTTAGATGGATTTAATGTAGTCAATGACACTAAAAAAACAGGAAATAAATTAAGTAATATGAGCGTCAGTCACAATATTATTCTAAGTTCACATGTTTTATGTAGTTAATTTTCATCTCTAATAAGAACAGTTCACACTAATTAATTACTAGACATTTTCGCTATTTTCTGCATTGTCCCTACCAGATTCAAGGCATTTATCTTAGATTGGGACGAACATTTTTATTCCCTGTTGATATCAGTTCGTGTCCTGCATTATCAGCCATTTTGTCACAACTGTTTTCACTCTCAATCCTCGTCAAAATTGTGGGCGTCTAGATATACCATCAGCGCTGGAAACAGAAGACAATCGTGGGCAACAAATGAGGCTTTTATGAGGGATATTATTAACGGAATAATTTTTTAAGACAGGAATGTGTTTATATTATTACGATAAATTTAAGATACGAAGAGGAATGTGTTTATATTAATTACGGAAATTTAAGACAGGAATGTATTTTCTGGGTTTTTTATTACGAAATTAAAGGACTGGAATGTGTTTATATTTCTTGAAAATTCCAATATTTGTCTCTCTATCCTTAGGTGATCTATACAAGATTTCTTACAATTACCATAGGTTTGACATTCTAACAGTGAAGTTGCTGAACATTCAAAGCTTTTGGAATATTACGTTGTTATTGGGTCAAGCAGTTTTCGACGTAATTCGGCTTTGCGAAAATAGCAATTTTAAGAAAGCCAGAAATTCCTCTGTAGATTTTACTGACATAGGTCTCTATAAATGTAATTAGAAAATGGCGGGGAAAATATTAAATAACAAAGAAATACAGAAATGAAAGTGAAAATAAGCTTAATTTCTGAAAACATAGCTTTGCTTTCAGATGAATGTTGAGTGTAGAACTGTGCCAATCACGAGATTAGCTCGGCTACTTAAGAAAATGTCATCTCGTCACTTGTAGCCTGTAATGGTGCAACGTCCTATACCGTGTCCCTGTGAATTGAAATTGCCTCGTTGTTTTACTTTATTGTGGATATTCTGAGATACATTGTCACTTTATGAGCACTACTCAAGTAGGGATTACCTACAGGGCCATTTTCATCTCATTATGTAAATATTCCTGATTATATTGTCAGGTAACATTTCTGATTGCCATTATCTAATGCAGGACTTTAACATCTATGTCTCCTTGGATGTTACATCATGTCGACTGGTACAGTATTCCGTACGTTTCGAAGGGTGCAGTGCCTTCATATTCAGGATCTAGCAGTTCAAAAAGAAATTATTTATGACTGCTTGTCCCTGAATTTCAAACCCTCTCTAAAATCGCTGTTAGTAATTTATATCTCATCATGTAGGGTTCCATTTCATCAGAAAATATTATAGGACTTCATGTATGATTGCGTAAATTAGCATACCTATTTCCTTATTGATATAAATGTTAGCATCTTTATCACAAATCCTTTTTTATAACTACATTTTGTCTAGGCTTTCTTTTCACGTGTCATCAGAGATATTAAGGAGGTTAACCCTACACATAGAACGCCATAGTTTGAGAGTTACATTATTTTAATATAATCTAGGCCTATTATAAAGTTACTCCTTTTCTGTCACACACACGTGGATAATCCTTATACATCAATTATTGAATTTATCTTAATTCATTGCTAAGTAGGGCATTTTTAACCTATTTAATAGTAATGTTTTATATAAAATCCTATATCTTCTTATACATACGTAAACAACCAAGGATTCAACCACGCTATAATTCAGTTTTAGAAATCTGGTATAAATGCGTTTACGTATAACCAGCAAGCCTAATTTACTTAGAAATTATTTCACACCTAATTTCATCAAAGAAATTTGAACGGCTTATTACAAAAACTTAAGGTTTGCTACGGTCAAAATATAATAAGTTACTTCAATATGTTAAGAGTCTGAAGAAGATATAACTTACCGAAACACATAGCAAAGTAACATTTTAATAACAATTTTAATAGTTCTCTTTTACTGGTCCAAGTAACTGATTTAGCGCAATAAAGAACTTAAACTTAATGTAATTAATGTATAGACAGAAACAACAATTTGTATAAAATATGTTAGAGACTTGAAGATAACCATTTGTTCAGCGGAACCTGCAGCCCACATAGTACATTATTTTAAAAAGTTAATTCTGCTACCTATTTAGTTACCTCAGTGCAAAAAATAAATTTTTCAGGGAAAATAGCCCAGAAAATGTAGCTTTTTAATTAATAGTTTTAAAGTGAATCGCATAACCTCTGAATTATACATATGTATATGTGGAGGCTGGTATATAGCTTTGAGAGGCAAGACCACAGACACACAGAAATCAGTAAAGACATTTTTCATTATTGTTGTCGTTGTTGTTCAGATTAAGAGTGATCGACATTGGATAGTAGACACCACCAGATTGCATGCTTTTATTAGGGATATCAGATTGAAACCAGAGAATGAGACTTACCAAATGCACTGCCGCTTGGTCCTATAAATAACTTCTGCGTTCTCTCCTTCAATATTACTCTACGAAGGGAGAGACTTGTCCTCTCTGGACAGAAATCACAACCATCATTCCATCAGCGCAACATAAAAATTAGTAGGCTCTCTGATGTGCTTACTTACTACTTTGTAACTTGCAACGAATGGGTAATCAGCAGCCGTGCAATCAGCGGGTTTCAAACCCACAACTCTAGGTATCTGAAGCAACAACGTCCAAGTGCTTTAATTATTTTGTTCGTTCTGTCCGTCAGTGTAGCCAATAGTACTCCCTGGACGTGATAATCCTAACTGTAGTTTTGCAGTATCTCGCAGAATCAGTGATGTTCATTGCATTGCTAATCTGTGCTTGATGAACCCAAGTAACTCCGTGACACATAGCATTCCTTAATAGGTAATGAGGCGGTCAAAAATATTCACCACTTTCAGGAAACCTGGAGTTTAATCACGGTTATCCTAGACGTTCAACAATATAACCTCTATTGGGATGGACTTTTACACTTTATATATGCATAATTCATTTCTCTTTTTTCATTTTTAATATTAACTTGCCATTTAAAATTAAGTAATTTAAAAGCCTTATTATATTATATTATATTTAATATTAACTTGCCATTTAACATTAAGTAATTTAAAAGCCTTATCCCCCAAGGACTTAATTCATATGGGTTAGGCCTATTAATTTCTTACATCCGCCATTCTGCTTTCCAAATGATTTAATTACCATAAATATATCAGATGGGTAATACACATTACGAAAACCTTCATTACAACGCGTTATCCTTACTTGTCGCTCTCTTATTGTCAAATGTTTTCCTCAGAAATTGTTATGCAACTATCACAGCCTATGTTCTTCCCTTATACAGAGCCACCATTCACCTATAAATTTAAAGGTTTCATGCTGTTGATTAAACAGGTTTCTTTAACACCAAATCCTTATTTCAGAAATAACTTTCCTTGTTATATAATTTAATGCCCTTTCGGTTAAATCATAGATTAGTTGCCACATGTAAATTGAACCTCCTTATAAATACGGCTATATTCTATAACACTTAGTTCCGAAACCGTGGCCAAGTGTTCGCGTCAACACCTCGTGTGTGTTGATTTCTTTTAAAATATAGTTAGGAATAAATATAAAGGCAGACACAAATATACTATGAAGAGATGCCATGCTGGTTGTAAAAGTGGATGCGATGAAAATTAACCTGAAACATACTGTCTAAATGTAGGTCTCATCCGAAAATTAAATTGACACGTATAATGCGTGATTTCAGCTTGCGCCGCGATGTAGATGATATGTGCGCTCTTTTGGGCTATTACACAGCGTTGAGTGGTAATTCTGTATCTACGTTTCGGGATAATATACCGGTCTCATCTTCAAGGGTCGACAAATCCGAGTCTAAGTCTTCTTGGACTTCTTTACCCTTGAAGACTGGACTGATATATTGTCTCGAAACGTCGGTAGAGAATTACCACCAATGCTGCATAATACCCCAGAAGAGCGCAGATCTCAACTAACACGTATAAAGTTTTCTGTGATGGTTAATTTGATTCATTTCAGTGTCTTATGTAACATACGTTACGGACTCATAATTTATTTTTTGTTTACAAGGGCACTATTACTATTACTACTACTAGTAGTCACAATAATAATAATAATCCTATTTGCATGGCTTCAGTAGATCCTGTTTAAAGCTTGTATTAAATGAATCGGCTTAAATTTCTTGTGTATTCTGAAAATATACCTACACCGTAAAATTCAGACAGAAGAGTGATACACAGACAGACAGATTCTCAAAAATGATCGCCTGTGTGTAAAATATGACTGATCCAACTGCTACGTCTCAAGTAAAAGAAATTAATGCCACAGTTGCGATTAAAGAGAGAGCGAATATGTGGAAGAGCAAAGGAAATCCTTCACGAAGACAGAACGGCTTCATTTATGTGAACGTATTTGTCAAACCTGTGACAATAAGGGTCAGCCCTCGGGGAATGGAGGTTTTGTAACTGCATTTTTATAAATTAAATAAAGCTAAAGTTCCTGCAAAACCAAGTTCAGATACCCGCTGTAAGAGCGAGGGACAGCTTTGAGGGCTGAAGTACAAATTTACTTCAATAAAAGCAAGAAAACACACAAAGAACTTTTGAAGCCCGGCCCATATTTATTTTCATTACGACAAAAGCAGAAGCGAACAAAATAATTCCGTGTTTTTGAACTACTTCTTTACATTTGCAACATTTGTTACTTTTTGTTATCATTTGTAAACACTTCACAAAACGGCACTTGCTTTGACTCTCAAGCCCTTAAACTCTGGATAACCTATAGGCCTATTGACACGTGTTACATTAATAACCAAAGTAGCTTCGAAAACTCTTTCTTTTTTATTCATCCCTGGCACTGTCGCAAGTGAGTTTGCTTTTATAGAAACTGCCGGCCTGTTGAGAGTAAGTTTGCTGCTTAACAACATTGCAGAATATATATATATATATTTTTTTTTCTGCATTTTAAATAATTCGGACTATGTATACGCCCCTCAATATTATACCAAATTTACCACGAACACACAAACAACAGACAAAATTCTGAGCCAAAATTCCGTACTTTATAAAAGCAGATCATTTTAAGACATCGTCATACATTTTTCTATCTGCCCTAAGGTATCTTTCTTCTATCATAACCAATTAAGGGGCTAGAAAAATGCTTTTACGAACACCAATCACTGCAGGTGAGCCACACTTTGGAAATCCAAAATTTCTTACTGCTAATAATGCGCAAATAATACGATGCGAAAACTAAGACGTTATTACTTTTCCGGGATAGTCTCTTTACAAAAACAGAGACAAGTAAAGGAAGGATATAAGTGACTGGAAGATGAAAGAAGAAGACGTAAGCAGCTACTGGATGATCTTAAAGGAAACGAGAGGATACTAAAAATTTGAAAGAGGGCGTACTAGATCACACTCTGTGGAGAACTCTCTTTGGAAGAGGCTATGGACGTCTCGTAAGACAGACTACAGAATGAATGAATATGATGGGAAATCCTTACGAGGAAGTGATAGGCTACTACCTCCACGTAACGGAGATGTTATAATGTTATGTGGCAGTGTATATAGGTATATATATAAGTATATATGGGTATATATATATTTAAACAATATGCGACTTTTTTTTGTAATATTCTGTAGAATGTGCAAAAATATTAGTTTTGTAACGGGAAATCAGGGCTTGTTAACAAGGTCACATTTCGATGTTGGCTACTCTGTAATACTGTAGAGACTTGTTTCAGATTCGTAAGCATAACCTCTAATTTTGTAAGAAAATGCTTCTAGGTTAGCTTTTATTTCTGCGAAGAGCCTATTAAATTCCTCCTGTCCTTCTCTCTAACTGCGTACATGAAGCAATTCGAGATCGGCTAGGTAGAGTTCATGAAATTGTTGTTTTAAAGTTTAGCCAAAACTTGTCAATCCTTTCGATTGGAAGATGTTTAGAACAGATATTGTAGAAAAATTAAAGAAGCAATCTACGTCGTCATTTTCTACGTAAGTCTTATGGCCTCCGGGTTGTTTAAATTGAACAAAAGAGGTATTTCTTAATCTATGCTTAAGTATTGTAACTTGTATATGAAAAGGTAATAACATGACGACGGGCTAGCTTCGCCATATAACCTAGACTGTGTAGTGTTGGAAATTATGAAGGAGTCATAATTTTGTCTGGAAGTACGCGTTGCTAAATGATAATCGCCACTATTTAGCACTAAGTTTACTGTTAATTAAAAAGAAGGAAAAATGATCGCTAAATAGCATTTAAGAGATAGCAGGAATCGAAGATTTATAATTAAATTACATCTTCCAAATTATTAAAATTGGTTTCGCAGCCTATTCTTTACAGTTTTTCTGACTTTTATACCAACAGTGATTGTACTTTTACAAAACACCTGTCGCAATGGCTGCACTGATAATACTCTCTTTCACGATCTGAAAAGAAATGGTTTGTCCTGTCTGTGCATCTGGGATAAAAGCCAATTATCTTTAAAAATAAAGCCCCTTACGAACTGATTCCATACAGAAAGTAACATTATAAATAATAATCATCTGCTTTCTTTTGCTGTAATTACTAACTTTTAAAAATCTTAGTTAAAATCCTTCTTCGATCTTGGATATCTTTCTGTTAAACAGAACATTATTTTATCTTAGCAATATTCTTTGTCACATTTTATCGGCCCCATTATCCTTTTCCGCTAAGAGGGTCATACACACACGCGTTGGAATAGCAGCAGAACGTGACAAAGTTTATTGGTCAATAAAATAATGACTCTATATATTGTACCGAAAAATATTTCGCATTGTATGAGCCAAGCCTAAATGATCAGGGGTCAATAACTGGCGGCTCATTTCACCAATCAGACGAAAGTACACTCATTAGGTATTTTTGTATTCCC
Organism: Reticulitermes speratus; assembly: GCA_021186555.1. Classification (NCBI taxonomy): domain Eukaryota; kingdom Metazoa; phylum Arthropoda; class Insecta; order Blattodea; family Rhinotermitidae; genus Reticulitermes; species Reticulitermes speratus. Next base: position 13,388,987 of record JAJKFL010000002.1, read on the forward strand.
CCCCCCCCCCCAAAGAAACCGTAACAACCCACGTTGTTTTATTTGTAGACCTATTTATCACTAATCCTTACAGCATCTCAGTAAGTTTTTTTCGCTTTAACAAGGCCCTCGCTCTGTTTCCAGTTACCAATTTATTATTTGACATCTGTGAATAAGAAAAACTCAAGAGAGAGTATAGACAAACAAATTCTAAGAGGTGATGTCAGGCTTCCGCCGCGATGTCGAAGAGATCTGAGCTCTTCTGGGTTATTACGCAGCGTCGAATATTAATCCTTTACCGACGTTTCGGGACAACGTGTCGGTCCCATTTTCAAGGGTCAAGAAGTCCAAGTTTTCTTTTCTTCTTGGACTGCTTGACCCTTGAAGATGCGACCTATACGTTGTCCCGAAAGGTCGGTAAATGATTGCCATTCGACGCTGCATAATAACCCAGAAGAGCGCATATCTCAAATTCTAAGAGTTTTACTTCTCTAGCCTTCTTCATCTAGCATTTCGCTTGTAATGAATGACGGAGTAATTATATTTCGATTCCTGACAGGAAAAAGTTTCGCTTATTCTTCAAAGTGTCCAAATTGGCTCTGGGGCCCACACAGATTCCTATTTAAAGGGCAACTTGAGCTTTTCCCCGTGAGTTAAGCGGCCGGGCCGTAAAGTTGACCAGTCACCCTACCTAGAGCCAAGGTTAAGAATGAGTGGAGTAATATTCCCGCTCCTCCAAATACTTTCAAGGCTTGATAAGAAGAACTTTAGTTTAAATTTTTCGTGGACTAGCAAACCAAAGAGTTTGACTTTGATCCGTCTCACAAGCCAGAAGTTCACATTAAATAAGTAGTTTGCACTATTTTGTCACCAAGCAGTAGTACACATTTCTTTCGAGTTTTGTTTTCCTCTTTATTTTTCCTTCCTTACTTCCTGTCTTTCTGTAGTACATCATTTTGTTCCAGTACATATTTTGTTGCTAATCTAGTCCATTATCTCATTTGTAACAGGAATTTTCTTCGCACCTAAATTCCGTTTGTGTTGTATTAACAGAGAAAGAATTGCAAATTATTTTCCTTTAAGATATTTTTACTTCTTTTTTCCTCTTAACACAGTTTCCCTTTATTCAACGTATATTTACATTAGTTTGCGTTATTGATGCCAAATTAAATCCACGACGGAGAAAGTTTGTTGAATCCCTGTTCTGTTTTTAACATTTTACTCTACGAACAACATCCTTTGTTCCAAAATTGGGTGTCCAAACTCCAAGAGCAATGAACAAGCTCTCCTCCTCTCTTTCTTGATTCTTGCTTCATCCTCTGTACTACACCTTCTAGATTAGAGACGATGAAGATTCACCTTTCGACCCCGATACATCACTCGGATATCTGTGAGCCAATCTCCATTTTAATAACCTGTTACCGAAACACACACATATATACACACACTGCAAGGACCCTCATCCTCCAAGCTGAATGAACTTAGCCTTTCCCTCCCATACTCTTCTCGAGAAAATTGTGAAACTTAAGAAAACTTTTCTCTCGCCTCGCTAAAATTAAGTTTCTTTGAAGTTCTCTGATGAAAAGTGAATTTCTTCTCTCCCGACCGAGCCGCCGACTAGTTATACTATGGATGGAATAATTAACACGCCGTAGTCATCATACATAGATTCTGAATTAGTTGCTCAGTGGCTCCTGTTCTTTGCAAAACTTGTTACGCCCATACCTCAATAAACGTAAATTTAGGGAGTTCAGGCTTTCACGTGTTATTAATTAAAACTTCTCATTATAACAAATATAGCTACTGTTACAAATAAACATATATTTCATTGAACTTTTACCTGGGAATTGTTGAAGATATCAACGTCTTATTTGATCACACTGTAATTCTTTCATTTTGATGCACTGTCGCACATTACAGCACTTGAGGGACAATTTGAATCCACGGCTTCATTGAATATGCAGGCAATGAAATCGAAGAGTTCTTGGAAGTGGCCAAAAATATATTAAGGTACTAAACTTTGTAGATTCTACAATTTTTTGCTGCGCTCGCAAAATTGCCAAATACAACTATTAGTGTCTTCATGTCTATCCGTCCGTCTCTCTGTCCGCATGAAACAACTCGGCTCCCACTGTACGGATTTTCATCAAATTTGACATTTGAGTATTTTTTAAAAATCTGCGGAGAAAATTCAAATTTCATTAAAATCTGACAAGAATAACGTGTATTTTATATGAAGACCTATAAGCATTTATGATAATATCTCCCTGAATTTCTTTAGAATGAGATATATTGTAGAAAGACATTGTAGGGAAATTCAAAACACATATTTTATGTTCAAAAACTCTTTTCCGAAGATCGTGCCGTATATGAGATAATGTGGAAAAATATGGTACAGCTAGACAGGCCACAGATGACAATATAATAGAGTGCATGCGCAATGCATGCTGGATAAGTAATGCTACAGGCACACACTCATAATATTTAAAACCCATTGCTTTTCCAGGGCAAATATGGTTACGTGAATGGGCCTCAATATTAGGTTACACTTACATGGCCTGTCTTGTGATAGATGACAAAATATTACTATGGTGTCCATAAGAGCTCTGAACAAAGTCTGAGGCTCTCTGTGACATCTAAAAGAAGGAGGGAAATTTTTAGCCCAAACCATATATGTCTCTGTCCACAATTGGTGTTCTAAATATTCCTAGTTACTTGTTACACCTAATGGCACTGGCCGCTTTATCTCCGGGGAAGGAGCCCATGGTGCCCACTGAACTGTAAGTTGGTGCACAGCACGGCCTATCTGTAGGCAATGAAAAAGAGAAAATCTCCTCCCTGCCGGTAAGTGAATTCTGTGTCCTTGACCGTCCAGCCCATAGCCTATCCAGTGTTTTGAGTGAGCTATGACGGCTACATTTCAATATCTGCACCAGCTTAAAGTTCTTATTTCTGAAGTCTTCTTCGTCTAGTCCATAATATTCCTTAATTAAATTTATATTACGGCTTTGTTTTCTGTTATCTGGCTTCACATATTTTGTCTACAATATTTTTTCGCCTTATCCTATATGCAATTTCCTTAAAAACTGCGGTCTTTAAATATTTCTGGCATCTTTGTACGGCCGTCTTGTCTCTGTCATCCAAGTGCATGTCTAATCATTACATTTTGAAACTGGTTCCCTATGGCAACTAAAATTAAAGTGAAATATTTAAAAGATCCAATTTGTATCTGGCAGAGTGCAACCTTCTTCCTGGTTATGAATACTAGCCTGATAATATTGTGCAAGGGAATAAATACGGTAATTGTTTTGTTCTGAGACCTATATAAAGCACAGGAATACATTATGTGGAGAGGATGTAAAATTTTTTAATATTAAACCTGGTGTTATATGAAGTAAACACTGGATTTTAAAACTTTCACTAATATAGGAAAAGGAAGAAGTGCTAATACATTTTGTATCTTCAAAAACGTTAATCCTTTTCTGAGCACAGTTCTATTTTGGAGTGTTATGAAAACTGAAAGCACAACTGCAATAAACACTCTTAAGCTTGAGAACTAGTAGGAGTGCTAATATTTGTACTCATAAAAATTACGGCGATTGAAGTTATGTCAACTCTTTCTGCAGCACCCTATATTTTGTACCATCTTAATAAGCAGGTTTTCTAAAACTCCAGTTTTTAAGTAACTATTATTATGCCATTTACGGTAACTGTAAGATATCTAATCATAAATCAGCAAAATGCAAGAACACCCAGATTGGCAGATGCAAACATACACTGCTAAATTTGAATACAACATGCACAAAGCCCCGGTCCCTGAAGTGGGATTCCTGTAAAGCAAAGTGTTTTTCGTTTGATAACGTCCATACTGATTAGAAAACTGTTTAGAATTTAGGCGACATTACAGTCTCTTGGGCGATCAAACACCCCTTTCCGCTTCTCTCCTGAAGACACGTCTCTGCGGAAGAGTTGATATGTGAGACAGGATGAGGTATGCTGGTGACCAAAGGAAACACCGCCATGTTCCGCGGAGACTCAGCTTGTTCTAATTTCCGTACGTCAGGCATCACAGAATGTTAACAAAGCAACTTTCTCATTTAATTTATTTCAATGACAGACTTCTCACTTCATTATCAATGGCTGGATATATGAAATCTGAGAGGCATTTTATTAATTCTTTACACAACGCGCAAGAAGAGAACGCATGTACGTTAGTTCATATTTGTACGTCTGTCCTAACATCCGTGCGCATGTGTCAAGTCGAGAACTAGTAGAAAAATTCTGAAGAAGTCTTAATGTAGAGAAGAGTATGCCACTGAAGACTACTTTACATTCGTAGATTTTAATTTTATACAATCAGTAATAAAAAAGTATAAGGCATTTAAGTTCTGAGGTGGAAGATGTTAATGTCATTACGGAAGCCATGTAAAAACATTTACAACTAGTTGATATAACCATTGCTAACATAGAAAATATTTAACCCTTGTCACGGAAAGCATATATAAAGACAGTATTAACCAAAGTAGTCACCGTGACTTATTTTATATCTTTATGAATGTAAATTAACTCAAATGAATTTTCAGAATATCAAGGCGCAAAGAAAGCGAGTGGAAGGTGTGGGCATTTAGTCAGGGATTGCCTACTGATTGCTACAACGCGCGAACTTTCCATGAATAAACGTTATAGGTCACTGGCTTTCTTTCTTTCGTACTCGGACTCTTGACCCATGAAGATGGGACCGATACGTTGTCCCGAAACGAATTACCACACGACGTCGCTTAACATCCCAGAAGAGCGCAGATATCATCAACATCGCGGCGAAGCCTGAAGTAAAAGTTAGGATAACTTTAATTTTATATGTAGCGTTAAAATTAGCCCCTTGTCAAGGAAGAGGACATAACGATGATGTTTGAGAACAGTGCTGTCAGGTGAATATTGAACATAAGGAATAGGAGATGAATAGAAACCTTTACAGGTAAGGGAGAGCCTTAGTTCATCCGGTATTTTGACTAGGATATTGGCTGGAGTACCAATGTGTCGTTTCTCGATTTCCGGTGGGAACAAGATATTTCTGTCTTCTCCAAAGTGTCCAGACTAGCATTTCCCATTTCCCTTATTTAAAAAACTACAAAATTTAGGCGACGCGTAAATATTTTAGTGCCTTCTCGCCTCTGGGAATTATAGAAAGAATACTAGAACCGATGGGCTCTTCCTATTGCTTTACATTTTAGCGCAGTTATTATTATACAGAGGAAATATAAAATGTCTCTCTCACCAGGTTTCCATTTTTGGCACAATGAATTTAACTAATAACAATGCATTAGTATTATTTTCCTATCTTGCTTATGTGTAGGAAGCGTAACAGAAAATGCACAGGCGCAGAACATAGATGTTAAAATTCATATTGGCAGGAACGCAAATAAGATTTGATGTAAAACAGTTGTTGAAATTTTCTGATGTAAAGGAAATTAGAAATGGCTTGACATTCTTTTTAAAAACTCTCCACTGTAAAAGGTTATGAAAATGTATTCTAAACTTCTCAACATATTGTTTGCATGTAGACGGTCAGAGCGATTTTAACAAGCATTCTTCAGGGATGCGAACCTGCCTAAGAAGACCTTGGGTGTTGTATCAGTCTTGCAACGTGTACCAGACCAATGAAAGTACTAAGTTTACAGTGCAGATCATGAGTTAAACACATGGTCGATAGGCAAACACTTTTGGAAAAAGGTCTCTGTAATTATGTCATCAACCTGACATGGTAGATTCCCTTTCATATGAAGAAAATGAAATAGGACTCCTAACTTACGTACACGATTTATTCCACAATTATTTCTAGTCTATAGAAAGAGACACTTGAAAGGTTTCTTAAATTAAAAAAAAATTCACTCACAAATTAATATAGGCACGTACAAGTATGTTCGGGGTTTACACGTTCAATGAAGTTAAACATTCCTCTAAAATTGTGCTTGTTCTTTGTTTTAAGTACCTGTCCACGAGCAGCCTTTCTTACACCAAAAACTGAGTAACTGACCAATTAACTAATAAACTTAGTACATGGAGCAGGGTTATTCCTGAGAAATTAAGAGTCCTTCCGTTAGGTAAGGAATTCCCCGAATTCTGTGGAACCCAAAAGTTCATTAGCATATTCATAAAAGCCTGTCACTGGCTCCAATCCTGAGCCAGATACAACCAATTCACACCCTCCTATGCCATCTATTTAAGATAAAGTTTAATGCTATACTCTCATCTAAGTCTGCGTCTTCTAAGTGGTCTCCTTCCTTCCGATTATTCTTCCCAATTCCCTGTGCACTTCTACCCGTCCTATGCCCACCATACGCCTCGCCCATTCCATCCTCCTCAATTTTAGCATCTTAATATTATTTGACGAGAAGTGAAGCTCCTCATTATGCCATTTTCCACAAAATCCTATTAATTCCCCCTCTGAGGTCCAAATATACACATATAAAAGTATTTAAAATTATAGTACTCTTATATGAGTAGTTTAATATTTAGGTCTTTAGATAGCGGAGGAAAAGAAATGACGTGATTTGAAATGTAGCTCTTTATTTCTTCTGCCCTCACATCACAGTAAACGAAATGACAATCTGTCAAACTATATTTACTGTAAGTTTCATTACTTACTACTGTACAATAAGTTTATACACTCCTACATGTTTCGGCTGACTATCTCAGCTATCATCAAGGAGTCATCGTACATGGACACAAGCAGTGTACATCGTGTCTCTGAATGGTAATTTCCCATCCGTCACAGCCACAGTCAGTGATTTTATAGTTTAAATTAGTGACTACGACTTTTACCATTCAGAGATACGATGTACGCTGCTTATGTCTAGGTACGATAACTCCCTGATGATGGCTGAGATAGTCAGCCGAAACATGTAGGAATGTGTAAACTTGTTGTGTAGTAGTTGTTAATAAAAACTTATATATCTAAAACAACTGCACGGAAAATATATAATATTAAGTGTGTATTTACTGTATTCACTGAGAGATAAGATGCACCAATGTAGGAAGGCTACTACGTTTAGCGAGCAGAGCAAAGATAATATAGACAGAGAAGCCTTGCATGTTATTATTATTAATATTATTATTACTTATCTAGAAAAATTCAAGACCTTCTTCCTAGCGCGTAAATTACGAATTGATCATGTACGTAGGTCATTTCAGAAATGTTGTTTATGGTGGCTGCACTGTGCTGTGCTTCATGTGACTGAACTCAAATCACGTGTGTGGTGCTAGTGGCTCTATTGCTGCTCTCACAAAGGTGCATTGTCTTTGTGAAGTCACTCGCTGTTTAGCTATGGATCGGGAAAATACTACAAGGAAGCTTCTCGTGGAAGGACGGAGAACATTAATAAAATGCAATGTTCTGTTGGGTAAAAGTGCTCTAGAGTGTTACAAGTTGTTGAAGGAAGGTATAGGGACATGCTCCTTCAAATGAAACTCTTAGCCGATGGGTAATATTCCATTAAGAATGGCAGGCAACAGACAGACGACGCCCCTCGCAGTGGAGCCCCAACGACGGCGACGGATGAATGCCACGTGGAAAAAGTGAAATCTGTCCTTGAATGTACGTGCAGTATTTCATGCACGGCAATTGCTACAGAAGTCGGAATTACGCCAGCAAGTGTTTACCATATCCTCACTAACAGCTTGGGGAAAAGAAAATTTGTGCAAAGTGGATTCCACACGTGCTCAACGATAACCAAAGAGCCATGCGTGTTCTTCTCGCCACCACCCATCTGCAGCATTGGAGAAATGAAGGCATTGCATTACTCGATCGCATTTTAACGGTTGACGAGTCATGGATGCATTCATTTGACCCTCAGCTGAAACGACAGAATGCTGAATGGCGCGCCCCAAAGTCACCAAGGAACAAAATTGCACGGCGCAGTCAGGGCGTTCTGAAAGTCATGCATGTTATGTTCATCAGCCGAAATGGGCTTGTGCTCGACCATCCCGTGCCAGTTGGCACCTCGGTCAATGACCCATATTACTGCTCACTCTTGCAGAATGAGGTGAGGCCGGCTCTTCGCCGTAAACAACCAGCACTGCTGGAGCATGGTGCCATTTTGCTCCAGGACAACGCAACACCTCATCACCATCGCGATGCGCAAAATCTGGTGCAACGTTGGGGCTGGGAGGTGTTGCACATCCTTCCTACTCTCCAGATCTCGCCCCAGTGATTATTGGTTGTTTTCACTGTGAAAAAACATCTTCGGGGAAAATGACTTGACTCGGAAGACGATATCAACACTGCTGTCACTGCGTCTTTAAAACGTCCGAGCAAGGACGAATACATAGCTGCAATTGATCGTTTACCACGTAGATGGGAAAAGTGTGTGTACAGTGCTGGTGATTACATTGAGTAGAGGGCATATGTGTAAACATTCAGAAATGTCAATAGTATTTTTATATAGTATTTTGTTATTACAACAAAATCATACACAAAACTTCTGAAATGGCTCACGTAGAAGAATGAGAGTTACAGCAAAAGAGTGGGGGACAATAAGAGAGGATATTTTTAGATTTTGAAAACGGTGCCATTGAAAGTACAAGTCCGTAATTCTTTTCAAATACGTAAGTAGATTTCCTCCAAATTTTATAACTTCCTCTGGACAAGCTTCACTGTTCACAGAGTTAGTGACTGGAGTTAGTGAGGATGAAGCTCATGAAATAAGCAAGAGACCTATCTAAAAGGGGGTAAACCCACCCAATTACGCGAAAGACAAGTGCTTTATTACGAGATTATACACAATAATCCATACGCACCACGGATTGAGGTACGTGCTTCACACCTACTTTAAACAGACTTCATAGGTGGCTCCATCGAAATAAAGGTAAAATATTAAATATGCACGCCATGAAGGCATAGCGGGAAGTGGAGGTGTCGCTCCATTCCACTTAACCTTGGCACTAGATGGAGATGAGTATTCAGCTTCACGCACTGTCCGCTCTAACATCGGGCATGAATCCACCGATCCCAATAAAGTAGGAGGTCGGCCAAGCCCCACAGCCCGTCTGGAGGTTTTGGAATGGAGGAAGATCTCTGACCCCTGCTGGATATCGAAAGACGGTCCATCTTACATGCAATTTGAGCCTAGTTTCTACGTTGACTGAGTTTTTCAGGCTTCAGATGGCTCATTTATGGCCACTGAAATTTGGAATAGGCTTATGTCAGTTCATTATTCTTTATTAAGGAAATGAGTAAACATAATGTGTGGAGAAACGTTTTCCATAGAAATAACTGCAATTATATTAAAGGATGCAACTATGTTATGGGGAGGTTTAACATTTTTACTTATTACAGGGCTTTGGAATCTCATCCTATATTGAGGATTTTACGATAGTCACCAATAGTGAATAAGCACCTTGATAATGAAATTCTAGGTTAGAATATTGTGGTCTGATGAGAAACTGAATTTTGCTAATCATTGCAATTAAAATTTACCAAAAAAAATTTAAAGCTATAATTGTAACCAAAAAGCTCACACTTTCCGTATGTCTTCTTTACACCCTTGCATCCTCAATGTCCATCCGAGTTCAGCGCATTTCATAATGCATTAAGATGCCTTATTTTATGTAACTTGATTCCTAAAAGCTGTGCCATGGGTCAGGCGGTTAGTCACCGGCCTCTCACCTCGGAGGCCCGGGTTCGAGCCGATCCCAGTGGCCGTGCGGTCTACGGCGTGAGTCTTCGGCCGCTCGCTTACTAGGATCGTGGGTTCGAATCCCACCGGGGGCATGAATGTTTGTGTTGTGTTTTTTGTATAAGGACGGCAGCATGGAACGTAAAGTGACATGAAGGACGAAAAGGATTTAAACAGTACAAAAATGGATCAAAGGGTAAAAACCCCGGACAGACAACAACAAAAGAAAATCCTGGGTCAGTCTATGTGGGATTTTTGGTGGACAAAGTGATACTGGGACAGGTTTTTCCCCGAGTAATTCGGCTTTCCTCTGTCAATTTCATTCCATCCGTGCTCCGTTACTTGGAAAAATGGAAAATATTAATCATCTTTATCACAGGGTTGCACAATAAGCCTCAAGGCTGCGGTGTTTCCGTAGCATTTACTGCGGGGCCCTTCACCATAAAAAAACTTCATTTCAATCTTTAATATTCTCAGTGTGGCTACTAAAATATTCTGTTATTATTGTTGTTACTGTGATTGTTAGTATTATTATGTTCAACCTTTCCGCTAGTAGCGCTATTGTCGCACTCACCGTAAGTTTTTGCTCTGCAACTTTGCTCTTATAAAACATACGAAATTAATAATTACGAATTTGGGATAACCTCCAGTGACATAAGGTTAAGGCTGTGTGGAAGATCAGAAAGACGAAAGGATATGGGGACAGATATCGGTCCTGAATGCACCCTTTTCTTAAATGTTATGTCAATATAATTATTGTCTACTTTGCTCCAAATTCTGTACAGCGCGAGGCGTATACCTATTTACATCTAATACTGTAATGTTGTAAGTCGCGACTGCAATGTCACATTATCAGGTCCCATGGTATGTACCTCGCTGGAAACGAACCCCGGGCCTCTCCACGGGCTGACAGTTGTCGTGACAAGGGCGCAACGTGTTTAATGTGTTTCGAGAGTTGATGGGCCACGTGACACGAGTGCAAAGAGCGCTCCTCGAAATTTGCATAATGTATCGTGGACATGAACACAACAGCTTTCCGGACCCCCTCACTTTCTAGTCCATTTCATCTATAATATTCTTACTTTGGTTCATAATTCCGTTGTTTCTTAATGTTTATTTCCTTCTGAATTAAGATATGTTTTTGTTGCTTTACATTCTTTTTTCCTTAATATTTCTTTACATATAAAACTCCTTTCTCTCAGTCTTCTTGTCTGGCTTGTTGTCTTTCTTAATCCCCTTATTTATGTATATGCTTGACGTGTAGCTCGCATATGGGAGAATAGAAGTGCGCGTAGAAATTTTGTCCTAAAATCTGAAGGAAAACGACAAATTAAGAAATGAAAAAGCAGGACACTCTGAGAAACTTTTTTAAAAGCGTATAAAGTGAGAATGTAGTAACGGTTGATACGGTTCAGAACTTTTCGGATGTTACACTCTGTCGACTGGTAACTCTTTACACTTGGACTCTTTCACCCTGAAGATAGAGGCATTATCTTCCTTAGAAGAGTCTGTAACCATTTATGGCGTAATATTCGGGAATAAGTAAAGCTTCAGCTGCACTTTTGCAGAGTTGATTCAGGTCAGGCTATTTCCAACAAAGACAGTGGAGCTGAAACTCCTTAGATTTTCAGAAACCCTTTTCCTATTGTGGTCATCCACAGTCCTGATTCAGGCAAAGTCGCCACTGGGACCGAGAAACGGAATTTCTGTAACGGTAAAGAAACATGTGCATTTAATCAATGTGCTACTCTTGACCACGTATTAGGTAACTATAGTAGTGAAATTTACAACTTAATGACCATCTGAGTAAAAAAGGCTTATTGGAAGGCGCTGTCCGGGAGGAAGGAAAGAGGATGTTGAAGGGTGGAGAATATTTTTTCGTATTATTTTTCTTCTTCTCATCTCATTAATTTTGTTTCTACGTCATTTGAAGAAGAAGGGGTTGGTGGGGGTGTAAGGAGATTCGCGACCGACCAATCCGACGCCAGCGTCTCGGAATATTGATCTTAGTCAGCGTCGTCGCCGTTCCCCTTGCCAGTTCGTGAAGGAAGGAGCTGCTCGCCAACGGCGAGGTGCTGGGCCCCCTGACGACAACACCGGCATAAGGCGACGTCAGCAAACCTAGCACGATTTTGGAAATGGAAAATGAAATTGCTTGATTGGAAAAAGTGAAGAGAGGAGACCTCGTGGTGGACTTGGTTGTCAAAGAACAACTACTGGCTGTGTGAACAGAAAGCCGGGATGTGATTCCTGGTAGAAGAATTGTCCTCTTTTCCGCACTATCTGTTTAGTTTCTGGGGTCAATCCGACCTCCTGTCGAATGGGTGCCAGGCTTCCTTTTTCGGAGGTAAAGCTTTAATAGCATTAAAATTCACCTGCTTCTAGTGCCGAAGTTAAGTAATGCATGGAGTCTATGGGCGTGGGTGTTAGTGCGTGTGTGTGTGATTTTGGGGGCGGTGGTAGAGGAGTGTTCAGAGGCGCATCAGCTTCAAATGCTCTATGTCACCTTTAAAAATGAGTAGGTGTTCCTGCACTTCCTCACATGTTTCCATGGTGTGTTGCTTGATTAAGCACACTGACAACTCCATGCCTTAGCTTCCCAAATTGTTAAGTCATATAGCGTTAAATGTTACTTTTACTAGTTGAGAAGGAAGAGTTTGTTGTCTTTTTACGTTACTATCCCAGAATTTGCTTGAAGGCTGAATAAAATAGAAAATTATCAACTATGACAGCCGATATATGTTTAGAGATTCGATCCCCATTCCTCCCGGGTAAGAAACAGTAGTGCTAACTATTTAAACGCTTAGCAATTCACTTTGCGAAGACACACCCGTCTGCATAACTAACAGCCGTTAAAAGACAAGCTATCAATTAGACGCTGTTTATTCAGATGAGATACCCTGAAAGCAAATTTCTGATTTGATTAAAAGAAGTGTTAAAACATGAAGACGTAATGGGAGTCTACATATATTTGCATGAAGTATTAATCTCGACATTAAATGCAGATGAGTGATCAGCTCCACGCCACGGCCGCTTTATCCCCAGGGAAAGTCTCCCAGTGCTCATTGAACAAAAGACTGGATGGTCTCCTGAACAGCTCTTGAAGCAGTGGAGAAGAGGAAAATATAGTCTTATGTCCCTGACGGAATCTAATCCCGATTTCTCGCTCACAAAACCTCTAAAAGGAACACTGTATTGACTGAGCTATCCCGGAACCTAGCGTCGTCATGAACGTAGCGGCCGCTAGTCTCGTGTAATGGACAGGCTGTTTGGCTGGTAATTGTTGGTTCACTCATCCTCACAATACTGACTGACAAACAGGTTTTGATGGCCACACAGCTTGACAGCCTGTCTTCTAACATCCACTGAGAACTGGAGTCATGACGCTGTGTCTTGGTGACGACAAATACAGATCCTATAAACAATTTTCTAAGTTACGGACATGTATATACACAGAACTTCCAACGGGTTCTTATTTCTTCCAAGGAGCCTCATCAAGTGTCTAAAGGACTAAAATTCATGTTCTTGAAGGCACGTCTTACGTCTCCAGCTCTGTGCCGTCTAGAAACAAACCGGTAAATCCACTGACCGAAAGGAGTTTGTTGTTGCGAAGTTCTGTACGCCGTTTTTGCTCAAAGAAAGTGGTGTAAAATAAAAGGGGGTTGGACAAGGAAGGAATCATCTCTGCAAGGAGGACGAGGGTTGAGGATGAGGGTGGTCGGCGAGGAAAAGGAAACGAAAAGGGGGTAGAAAATATATATATACCCCATAGCCTACACTTTTGTTGTATTCCAGCGAACGGGGCAGGAATGAAAAGTGGGCGGAGTTTTCTTTAAAATTTTCTCATCAACCCAACCCAAAACCTACCCCGCTACCCTCCCCAACTCTGAAAATTTCCACCGCCCTCTTCTCTCTATGTTTGTATCTCATTTTCGTGGAATTTTTTTACTTTACATTTTTAACCAATGGGAGAAGCTGTGAGTTTGGATTCCTTTTATTTTAGCTGCTCTTCACTCGCCTCTTATCAGCAGTACATTCCACTACGCCACTCGAGCCCTCAGTCAGGACTTTCAAGATAAAGTGAAAGCCAGGAAGTCTGCAGACGGAGACTGGAACACGTCCTTTTCACTGTTAACGAGGAGTACTGGAAAATACTTCGACCTACGTCCTGTCAGATTCTCCCAATCTATATAGAACGGATATCAAGTGACACTCATCACCATCACGTAGTCCAGTGGTTCCCAAACTTTTTCGGTCCACCGCCCCCTGGGTTCCGTATACACACCTACAGCGCCCCCCTACCTTTTCTAAAAAACATAAATGCTCTTTTGTTTCCACTTTTATTTTATATTTAAAAAATCGTTTAAATAAAATTATAAGAGTTAAATTTAATGTTTTATGTGTTAATTAATAAATTAAAATTTATTATATTTTTATGATTAACAATAATTCATCTAGCAAGAGTTTATTTAAAAAATAATACGTGCTTGAATAAGATTCATAAATTAAAATACTAAGAAACTTATTTAATTTTTTATTTTTAACATAAAAATTACTTTATTTGAATTTTATTATAAAAATAAATACACTACTTGTCTATTAGCGCCCCCCTGTGATAATAACAGCGCTCCCTTCTACCTCTCGTACCTATTAGCGCCCACCTCGGTAATCCCACCGCCCCCCATGGGGCGGTACCGCCCACTTTGGGAACCACTGACGTAGTCTAACGACAAGTCCATAGCCTTTCTAAAGCGATTTCTTCACAAAGTGCGATCTAGTGCTTCTCCTTTCAATTTCCATCTTCTCCTTTCCTTAAGGTCAGCCCGTAGCTGCTTATTTCTTCTTCCTCGTCTTCCTGTCCCGTCTGTCTTTCCTTAAATAATGTGTTTTAGAAGGCCGTTCCTACGCAAGATGTTACCAAACCTGTTAGCCTTCTTTTTCTTATTGTTTTTAGGATGTTCTTTTCCTCCTTGACTCCTTGCAATGAAGCAAACCCAATACAGGCCTGGACATGCCCTGAGAGCTCTAGGAGGTTGAGGCTTCCAGAATTTCTAGACAATCGACACATAAATGTGGCAAGGTTGTCAGCACTACGTACCGGCTGCCTTTACCCCCAGTTACTCATTTCTGTTACAGGCTGAGTCGACCCCAAGGCCATAGTGCGAGCGGATGAATTAAGTCAATAAAAAATTTCAAATGACTCCATCGGGAATCAAACCCGAGACCTTCCGGGTTTTAGCGCAGTGCCTCAACTTCATTTTTCACATAAACGGTCTAACTGCAAATACTACTAACAGTAAAGAATCAATGATTTTTTCTCTACATAATTTCTGCTATGAAACTAATTACTATGTCAACTTACATTTATTAGATACGAGATCTGGGGTTCTCACGACAACGAAGGTGAAGATAACTGACTTCTGATATGTGATGCCGTGTAGTTTTGTACAAAGTACCAAGAACTTCTACACTGAAAATTGATACAAGTTTCTCCCAAATTTTGGTAAATTTCTACCAAGCAGAACGGCCTGATATTCCGGAAGACACATTCTGATCGTCTGGGGTTGACACCGTTTAGACTTGTAGGCGGATACCTACGTTTTATGTCAATATACTACGTCCATATTCAGGTTAAAGGATTAGGTACAAGGTTTAAACATTCATCCTTCAAGATGGAGGCAGCATGTCCTTCCGAAACGTCAGTTTTCATCTATAACATTAGATGACCACAACTCGGATGAAAGTACTGCAAAGTTTTGGCAGTGAAAGTCTTGTAACTACTCTTCCGTGACCATTCTTTATATTTTATACAAAGTTTTTCTAAGGCACTCTTTGTATAACCGTTGTTTATTTAAGAACTCTTTCAGTAGCCAGACTCCGAAATGCTAATGGCAGGATTAGTAACAAATACTGAATTATATAAGATGTGGAATGAGGCTGTTGCGGCCTAATTTGAGACTTTTCGAGAGTTGGCTGCAGAAACTGAGAAACACCAGGAAAAACTTCAATAGGATTGTCCTTATTTCGACCTACATTCGAACCAAGCACCTCCCGAATAAAAACCAAACATTTTACCATATGAACCAACTTGCTTAGTAATAACTTTGCTCTTCAGCTTGTGACGTACTTGATCTAACATTTTCAGCGTCTTGAAGATTAAAATTAATCTAACTACGCTATATATATATATATATATATATATTATATATATCAAGATTTCCACGCGGTCTATATTTATGATCTATCTCAATGCAGTCTCCCACAGAATATCACTAATGTCGCAGTACTTACAGATATTCAGTCAAAAACTCAGTGTTATATATTCTGTGCGGCCTGCCTGCTGTTGCTTTACATTCTATAAAGGTGTTTTTAACAGAGTCGTATGTTCTTTGAAGTTCTAATGCCCACAAAATTTCATGGGTTTAAATTAATTTTGAACATGTTGCTATAGGCCGTAAATGACAAATTTGCAAGTTTGCCGTATTAGTAGCACTGTTAGTAGGAAATCATAATGTACGTAAAAGGGTGGAGTGGGCTGTAATGACAAAATGTCCATACCAAGTTTCACGAAAATCATTAATCTATTTATAAGTTCTAGGAAGGGAATATTAAACACGCGTTTGATAATTTTCCAACCACTTGCCCGTCTTTCATTAAAAAAAAATGAGGAATACAGGCGAAGTAAAAGTGAAGGCAATATGGTACCTATGCTTTAATTAAGTATCAAACCATGAAGACAGAATGCGAATGGTGGTATAGCTCCACTCGTTCTTTAAGCTCTGTACTCGGTTGTTATTTTCACATATCTAACGCTTTATTCCTGGAAAATTAACTCCGTTATCAACCGAATAAGAGACTAAGCAAGCCCTAAAGCGTGCTGTGGAAAAGAGGAATATTAGCCTCTGCGGTAGTCAAACCCATAACATCCAGTCTTCTAGCTCATAGCCTAATCACTATACTGACTATTAATTTCAATACTCTGTCTGAAACTACATGCCTTTATACTTATTTATGTCTCTTCCTCTGCAGATGACAATTGTTAATGCCCACTGGCTCTGTTCCTCTCTCTCTTTCTCTCTCTCTATCTCTCTCTCTCAAACTTTCTCCCTCTGTCTCTCTTTCTCCCTATCTAGCCAACTTTCAGTGTGCGCGCGTGTTAACTCTAGTCAAAAAGGTTGTAAAACTATGCAACGTACAATTTATACTACGTAGATGCACTATGCAAAAGTAATAATGAATTGCATAGTGACAACCTTTACCTTCATATTACCTTGATTTCAGGCTTCCGCCGCGATGTTGATGAAATCTGTGGTCTTCTGGGTTATTACACGGCGTCGTGTGGTAATTATAAATATTAAATATTAAATAATTACCACACGACGCCGTGTAATAACCCAGAAGACCACAGATTCCATTGCCTTCATATTACTTAGAAGAAAAGAAAATGTAGATAATGCGTAGAATAGAAGTGAGATTTCTGACACAAATTTTCTTCACTTTGAGATAATCCGTAGGATTGAAAATCCATTAACTGAATAGGTAACCCTAAGATTGTTCATTTCATTATGGCAAAAATGACTAGACGTAAACACGTCTCAGTGTTATTGAATACTTAAGCCTATTCAAATTAATAAGTTGAAATTATTGGCTTATATTTAATTAAATGAAGGCCGATATGGAAGAGCCTTTGTAAAATCTTATTAAAAAAATTAATTACTTATATGACATTGGATAGCTCTATATACATATATATTAGAGTGAAGTCCTAAATCTTCTGTGTAATAAAGGAAAATATATCTTTATTTGTGTGTCTGTCTGCCTGTCGCAAAAATAACTCATCACAAAATAAATATAAGCTTAAATGTCTGAAATGTTTTCAGTTATTTAAGAAGATTTTGAAACGTGCTGTGCCACATAATAAAGGTCCAGAGAAGCGGGGTCAGCTACGGGGTTTCTAACTCATAGAATGAGTTAAAAGTTATGCGAAAAAGGCACGATGTATCCGATTTGAAATATCGCTATGTAGCGAATACAGCACAGCATACCGAAAAAAGTACTATTGAGCGTCACGAATTAAGAAGACACAGAAGGATTCTTAAGAGCATTAATTCGATTTGACACTTGTTTCAGTTGACTTGTTATAACAATTTTTTAAACATATGAAAATAGGCTTAAATATAAAATCAAGGCTTGAAGTGGACAAATAAATAAAAAAAAGTAATTCTAATTGTGCCTTCTTCGAAAGGCCTCATTTTGTCAAATGTCAGGTTACCTGATGTGTGTGATACTTCTTCCTACCCGGTAGTAGTTTTAACACAAGAGCCCTGTGTTAAAACTGCGTAATGTAAAGACTGAAGTTGTAACGTAATTGAATTTTTTAAGGAAGGAAAGTGGAAAGTCTCTCACAGTAGGAAAGGGTAAAGGAATAGAAGAAAATACATGGAAGATGAAAATACGAAATAAATTAATCCTCGCTTAAGTTCGAGGGCATTTCGATTAGTCAGGTCAATAAAGCAAATATGATTCAACTAAACATAACCGCAAAAAAGACACTATTTTGTTTTTAACGTGAGAGAATTGGTAGATTCGGAAATCAGCTGTTGATTCTTCAATACGCAAGCACAGACATATTTGAGGTTTCCAATATCTCGATTGTATTAAAGCCCTTAACGTTTCGAACTCCCCTTTGTACCTTCATGACAGGTTATAGGGTGAACTCTACATACTTTCAATTTTTATCAATAATTGTTATTTATGCCTGTCATTATTATTTGTTCTTTACTATTATTTTATGTGCACTTGAAGTGCTTGCTTGTTATATGTGTTATGACCGTCCTATTGTTACGCTCAGTATGTCTACTGATTTTATGGAATTAATGAGAACATTATTGAAGCAGCGTGCCATAGCATAACATTCATTCAAAATTTCGTGAAAATTGGCCATTTGAATGAAACCTCGAATGATGGAACTCAAAGATATAGAGCCTATTGTTTTGTATTCTTTTTCCTTGTCTTGTTAAATTACTGCAGCAAATATATGTACCACCTACTTAAAAAATGTAAAAATTTGCGTCTTGAATTGCTTTGCATGACTTTCATAAAAAGCCTCTATATCCAGAAATAATATCAAGGGACTGATGTTTACAATCCGTAGACAAAGTTTTTTCTTTGATGTTTGAAGAGAACTGTTTATTGTAATTTATATGGATCCATAATTCAACGTGAAAAGAATTAAATGAGCTAAGAACTGACTTGATGGTTTCGGCGATAAGGTATGCAAATGGACTAGAGGCAAACAGGCACCATCTGCTTTTATTTCTATTTTGTTCTATTTTCGTTAATGAACTAACAAACTATTGTAAAATTTTCTCAAAATTCCACCTCCAATCTGGCCTGTGTGCAAACCTGAAACTTGTGTCGCCTTTAGAAACCTGTGAAATAAGTCCTTTATTGACGTCTGACTTCGCAGTTTAGTTTAAAGCATTTAAAAATTCAAACTGGGAATGATGTCTAGGGAATGTGTTAGAAGTGTTCTTACATTCCACAGGTGAAACTTTCAGCGAGTGTTAAATTAGAATATAACTTATTACATAAAATCATAAAAGCTCTCCTCGAATGTCCTGAACTCACATTTATATCCTAAAAATGAGCGAGTGTTCTAATCTTATAAAGATAGGAAGAAAAATAGATTGGGATTTTAAGAGGAATAAATATTTTGGATTTATTAATAAATGAAATTGCCTATTATTCTCACGAGAAACTTCATGACTTTTATTCCTCACCAAATAAGATTCCGTTGATCAAATAAACAGAAAAGAGGTGGTCAAGACACGTGGACCGAAAGCGGGAGAAGAAAAACATGTCATGGAAACCTGAAGGAAAGAGACATCTTAGAAGGCCTAGGTGTGGATGGAAATATAATATTAAAGTATATCTTGAAGAAGGAGACGGAAGGACATAGACAGGATTAATCTGGCTCAGGTAAGGGATAAATAGCAATCTCGGGTGTAGAAGGTAATGAATCTTCGAGTTTTATAAAATGCCGGCCATTTTCTGAGTACCTAAAGAACTATTGGCAGCGGAAGAAGCATTCTGCTCCATGGAATTTGTTACTGTATTTATTATTTTCATTTTCTCTGCTATTGGGGTCATTCCAGTATTCGGTTTAATGCGTGTCTTAACATCACGATAACACAATTTGCATGTAGTTTATTTATTTATATATTCTTGGTTTATTTATCTGCTCTATCAACAGCACAGATTACGGCATCGGATGGTGAGAAGATTGGGGAATAGTAAATGAGAAAGCAGCAGTCCTCTGCTGATGTAAGCTAATATGGTAGCGTTTGCCATTTGGCACAGAGGGAATCCTATGAAAGCCTCAGTCCGGATAAAGAGAATTTATGTCGGGATTTGAATTTGAGAACTCCAGCGTACGAAGCAGAATGGCCAATCATTTAACCGCGATGCATTCTTCACTCAAGTATTTTCTCTGAATTAATGATTAAAACTGGGACACCTTCTTTGATAGGTCTCTAAACTGAAATTATATTTTAGTCGGTGTTAATGTGTTTTAGGGTTTAACTTTTAATTATAGAAGTCTGCGGCTCGCGGTCTTATCGAAACGTCTCATGACAAAATAAAAATAATTTACACCTCTAATATAAAATGAATGAAACTGTGTAAGTTGGATGTATATGGCAGGATGCTTTAAATTAAAATATTGGTAGGGGGTTAAAAACTAATATTCAGATTTATGAGTTAATTAAGATATTTGTAACAGCTTGTGCTGCCAAATATCTGAGAGAAACAGATATAACAAGAATAAGTCTATAAAATAAACTGTTCATAAGAAACAATACCCAATATTTTAACAGGCATGTTACATAATTTTAAGTGTGTTTTGTAAAGGAACTTCCAATGGCTAAGAATATACAGTGTCTGTAATAGATAAATGAATGAATAAATGAGAAAGGAGCAAATGTAAAACGATACAGGGAAAACTAAAGTAGGCCTGCTAGGATAAAAATCTGTTCCATCTTTCACAGTTCTCAAACGGACTAGTTGGGATTGAACCTGGAACTCCGCGGTAAGAGGCCTGTTACTAAGCGTGTTAAACATGAAACGACCGCTTTCTAACATAACCGTTATTTTGTATCTCAACAGCATAAATATGTAATACATTCCCAGAAAGAGTTTATGTTCTACTGACTGTACTTCCTGTCTCTTCTTAATTTCGTAATATTTTGCAGCAGTGAATATTAGATTACGGTCTACTGAAACGTGACTTCGTATAGTTTGGTGGGAGGCAGCAGGTTGCCACACTTTACCAGGCTACACGACGGCGTTAAATCCCAGAAGATCGTAACATCTTCTTCTCTAGTTTTCATAGCCTATCGTGCTTTATCCATTAACTAGGATCTAACATTCAGTAATTTTTAAATAGGTCCCATAACCATAAAATCTGTATCTCATAAAGTAGTCTATAATAATCTGAAAGAAAGTGGCATATTTGTATACAGAACAACGGATTGGGAAATATTATTTAAAATTACCTTACCGCAATAAGTCATGTACTAAAACGCCGCGAGATAAAATTCAGTGGTTGAGTTGTTATGGTGGTAAAGAATATTCTGATTCCATCACATAAATAATTTCATCAGCTGAAAAACTTCTGAAGAGGTACTTCTGTCACATGGAGCTGATATTCCCGGATAAATAGCTCGGGACGCCACGAATAATCTGTCGGGACGCCCGGTTGCCCCATTACAATTTGAAATGGGGACCTTTGACGCGAAAGGAGAAGTGCAATTGCGACTTGTGGTTTAAATAAGCAAACGAAATCACATATGGAACTAAATAATAGGGCTGTAATAATGGAAACGCAGTGCTATTGTCAAAGCAAATTAGATTAGCTCAGAATGGACACTATGAAATGCATTACATCCGACAGTGCAGTTTCCTCCAGGGCTCACCGCATGCCACTTTTAAATATATATCGGTGGAAAATAACTCTATATATATATGACGTTAAATAGAGAGGTTTTTCGTTAGACAAATTTTGAAGCCAATTATATAATTAAATAAATAATTAACTAACTAAATAACAAATTCCGCTCCACAATATTAAATTGCGAAATTAATAATTCCTAAAATAGACAACAATCTTTTTTTTACCTTTTATGTAATCCAGAACAATGTTGCTCAGAATAAAAGATAAACTTCGATTTTGACACCCCTGTGTGCTTTGCAATGAAAAGGCAATTCAAAACATTAGGGATTTTTTGCAGTCTCTAAAGCAATGTTTATTCTTCCTTGTACAATTACATAAAAATTACATGTTTCGACATGTATTAAACGTCATCTGCAGGTGGTGTCTGTTTCAAAAACTAAGAAAGCTATTATATGTGAGATTGAATTCCTTTTCTGTTTTTAAATTTGGTTTCTGTTAGATCGGAAATTATATATCTACAATCTAAGAAAAAGAACAAAGAACTAAGCGATGACCACACAATCACCAAAAACCAAATTTTCGGCAGACTCATTTAATAACGCAGAAAAATGACACAATAGAATAACCACATCCAAAAACGCTCACTAAATAAACAAGATAAAACTATCATACAACAGTAGCAAAGAGTCTCAAGAAGGAAGAAAATGCCAGAAACAAGTTAACATAACAAAAACAAATTCTGATTCTAAAAACATTAACACCGAGAATACTCGTATATCCTGCCAGAACAGTTATCGCCAGAAAAAAACATGAACAGACATGTAGCTCACTAAATACAATAAGGAAATCAAGAAGGAAAAATAATCTCAAATACACCGAAAAAGTAAAAACTACAAACTCAAAAATAATTCAGCCTCGCATACAATTTTCTTCCCTGGTTTCTGCAACACTTATTATCTGAAGATGATGTATTTTCAAAAATAAGTCGTAGTTTTCAAGCAATCATTTAAGATGCAACAAATATTGATTTTCCGACTGTAAAAATACCCAGGATTTTAAAGTGAAATGTCATATTACACAGTGAAGGAATTCAGTCAATATTCTTACGACACTTAAAATCCATAAAAGCAGATAGTATCTTAACAAGCTTAAAGAATATCGAATGCTGAAGAAACACCCCAATAAATAAATCAGTTATTTAGTTACACAAATATTTAATCAGTTTATTGGATAGAAAATCATTTAGTTGGTTAGCTATTAGTTAGTTAGTTAGTTAGTACTTAAGTAATTTCGTCAATTGTTTAGTCACCGACCACATGGCATACGGTGAAGTTTTGATCGATGTGGAAAAACTACCTTTGTACCTTTCAATGTACGATGTAATCCTGTGATAGCACTAATGTATAAAAACTGTAAAAGCTAATAAAAGTAGTCAACGACTGGATTTACACGAATATACTACACTTCGCAATGACTTAGCTCATAACACGTTCTCGCTACAGTAATTAGTTTGAACATAACTTGGTACCTCTACTAGCTTCCATCCGAAATGACACATACACAACAGGATAATCAATCGTATTACAAGTAAACATTGTCTTGTTGACTGGGTTCATGTCACATGAGAAATACATTCGGGTGTAACACTTAAAATTCTGTGACAAATTTATGACACTTCCATTTCCCTTAAATGCTTCAGTCTCTATGAATAAGCTAACAAGTAATATTACCCTGTAACTGTTTAGTTTAAGTGTTCCATTTTATGTGTAGCTGCGATTTCCATTAATACAGATACCGAGTAGGTTGAATTTGTTTCCTTTTCACAAATTTTCAAGTAGAAATTTCAAGAGAACATTTTTGCTCTTAACAACAACACACTTGGCCAAAATATATATTGCACTGCAAACGCTCTTGTATTTTATAGTCCTTAAGGGGCATGCCAAGAACTTCGAAATATCTGAGAAGATAGCTAAGTTTTCATTGATAAGAACCCTGAAGGAGTATAGCGTACTTTGTCTAAAGGAAAGCTATGAACTGCGGCAGACTTGGATACAGCAATATGGATTCAATCATACATTCTACTGCCGTGTATTTACCCTATATTGTGCTCCTACTCGCAACTACTATATACTCTAATCACTAACATATATAACAACAACAGCAAAAACAATAAGAACAATTATTTGGGTAGCATGATAACAAGTGATGCAAGGTGCACACGTGAAATTATATCCAGAATTGCCATGGCAAAAGCAGCATTCAGCATAAAGAAGACTCTTTTCACCAGCAAACTGGACTTAAAATTAAGGATGAAACTAGTAAAGTGCTACATTTGGAGCATAGCTTTGTATGGTGCTGAAACGTGAACACTTCCGAAAGTAAATCAGAAATACCTTAAAAGTTTTGAAATGTGGTGATGGAGAAGAATGGAGAAGATCAGTTGGACCGATCATGTGAGAAACTAAGAAGTACTACAAAGTGCCAAGAAGGATTGGAATATCCTACATACAATAAAAAGAAGAAAGGCTAACTGGATTGGTCACATCTTGCGTAGAAACTGCCTTCTAAAATACATGATTAAAGGAAAGTTAGAAGGAAGAATAGAAATGACGGGAAGACGAGGAACAAGGCGTAAGTAGCTACTGGATGACCTTAAGACAAAGAGAAGATGCTGGAAATTGAAAGAGGAAGCACTAGATCGCACCTTATGGAGAACTCGCTTTGGAAGAGATTACAGACCTGTAACAAGACGACTACAGAATTAATGCATGCCTGTTTATTTAACACACGTATCGTACCCTGTTTTACACTTCTAAATCAAATGCTTCGCTCTTCATCATCACCTAATACGAAGTTTAATAGGCCTGTAAGCAAAGGGCGACCGCCATGTTTTTAAATGTAACAAATTCTGTAATAAACATTGCTACTTTTACTATCTCTTATTTTAGCAAACAACATTTTGCCTTGTACTATTCCCGTCTCAAAAATTCTCACGGCGAAAACAATGTTTTTTTGAGGGCAGTAAACAAAAATTTAGAATCAATAGGTAGCTCTAGGGACGGGACAATCACATTTTTAAATTGTTTGACGAAATAATTTACTTTTATACTTATTAGAGGGGGACAGAGGAACAAGAAACATGGGCATTGTAATGCCATAAATCTGTCTGTCCTTAAATAACAAAACTTTATGAAAAGTGTCACAGACTAGTCGCCATTTAAAGCTTAGACTTTACTCTATTTACCAACAGGTGTTATTTTACCAAATTATATTTTAAGGAAACTGATCGTCTTACTTGTAGTACAAAAAAATTTCAAATAAGAAATTTCACGGAAATTCATCCCGTGGTAAAGGCGATGTTTCTTTCGGAGAGATCGAGAAACACGATGAAGCTGTTAGTGGCTATTCGCTTTGCGAAAGCGCCTAAATTTTCCCGAGGATCTAGACCAATCGCAGGACATTGTGGCAGCCGTACACGTCTCCTAGAACAAAAGTGTGAATTAATTAATGCTATTAATTTTTATTAACATACCAAAACTGTGCTAACAAAAACAGGTCCAGTTATATCCTCATCCGATCCCCACTTTCAAACAACATTTCTCGAAAAAATTTCTGCAATATACATTAGCATATTTCTTCATTTACTTCTTCCTCTTGATATAATCTCATGAAGGTCTCCAACAGAAATTTTGAATGCATTTTTGATTGAATCAAACGTACTACTTTTTCCACCAAAATAAGCCCCCTAAATTTAACAGATCTAGTAATTCTAAATAAAGGAAAAATATATTAAATTTTTGATAAGTAATTTTCTCCATTCAAATCTCAATTCACGTCCCTTGAGAGAAGATTTCCTCTCGGTATTTTCCTACTAATTACTGATAATCTATATTTCCCTCTCGGAGTACATGTATACTTAGCTTGTTCAGGAACAATGTTTAAATTGCAGACATTATATATCGTTGGGCAAATTGCGTAAATGATCCTGAATGATGAATAAATATATAATTGGGAAGAGATGGCCCTCGGCCTAAATTCTGTAGTAGACCCAGGGAAGTTACAAGAAACCTCGGGTTATTTGATGGGCTAAGCTGGCCGATGCGTTACAAATATACTCGTGAATGCAGGGCGATGCCACTACACCAAAGTTAGAGATTATTAAAATGTTTATAGTAGAATTTCATGTCTTCTCTAATATCCTTTTACCGCATGTCACTGAAGATGAAGGCATTACAAACCTTCGAAACGCCGTGTTTGCCGGTTGACATTGCATAACAATCCAGAGGAATTACATTATCAGCGAAACCGCTGCGAGAACATTAAATCTTGCTTTTTTACGTCCTAAATACTATATCAAGAATCAAAATTTCAACATCGATAATATGAAAGATGACTAATGCACAAGACCCTGAACTGCACCGACAAATTTAATTCCTTAAAGTTCGTGGTCAAATTAGCTTCCCACTGTGCAAGTGAAAATATCCACGACTTTTCCCACCACAATTTGATCTATGCTTTCATCAACCTCTTAAGCCAGCCACATGCCCAGAGGAATTATAATAAATACAATTCTTAAATAAAATAATGAATAAATACAGAACTGATAAGAATCCAGGATAAAGCAGTCAGTATACAGAATAGACTACTGGCGGGTTAGGTGAGATATTACTGTTCGATTACTGGTAGGAGAAATAGATTTCTCTGTTATCTGAAACGTTCCGGTTGGGGTCTGGGGACCACACACTCTTGTAATCAACGGGAGTCGGGAAGTCTTTTCCAGGGGTAAAGTGGGTGTAACGTGAAGATATAACCATTTATATAATTCTAATTCCGAAGCTATAAGTCATCACAAAAACACAAACATTTCAGATACACACCCATGACCCGAGAATAATTCGAATACGCGGCCCCAGTTTTCGAGCGGTAGAAGATAATACACTTCTGAGAGATCGCGGTCAATCTGATTGGCACAGTGTTTACCAAACACGATTATATCATGTAATTGTTTAAGACCTGTTAAATTACAACAAGTGCGTTAAAAATTTATCTATCAGTTAGACCTATTTGTTACGTATATTTTTACAGCCACAAGTGAAATAATATTTTAATAAACTTTATACTATTCGTACCGCGCACTGTCATTCGAACACAAATCACTTTAACCAACAAATGCATTCTTATTGTACATTGTATGTTATACAATACAGTCACAGTGAACTAACCTGACATGTTTCGATCCTTGTTGGGATCATCATCAGGGACATTTAGATTATAAATTACACAACTACAAATTAACAATAAAGATACGTATTAAAAGTATAAGATATAAAAGTTAAAACTGTAGGCTATCACTGTTGCTTCCTGGGTCCACTGTATATCGGAAATTGCCTGTTTACATGTGGAAAGCTAAGACACTACTGTTTACGTGTGGAAGGCTAAGAGAGTACTGTCTTAGCTTTCCACATATAAACAGTCAATTTCCGATATACAGTGAACACAGGAACCAACGGAAATAGCCTACAGTTTTAACTTTTATATCTTATACTTTTAATACGTATCTTTATTGTTAATTTGTAGTTGTGTAATTTATAATCTAAAAGTCCCTTATGATAATCCTAACAAGGGATCGAAACATGTCAGGTTAGTTCACTGTGATGTATTGTATAACATAACAAGGTATAATAAGAGTGCATTTGTTGGTTAAAGTGGTGTGTGTTTGAATAATTTTAATAATTATTTTATTTAGCTATAGTCTACTGTTTATATGATTTACTAAACATATATGTTTTTCTTACGGTGTGCCTCTTCCTATGTGGTGAATATTTATATTAGATGTTTTTTCTTTCTCTTGATATTATTCTCCTTAATGTCATTATTCTTCTTCTTACCATTGTCGACTGAGGTACGAAGTAGGAATTATTGTTTTGCCCACTCTGTGAAGGAGATCTTATATCAAGTCTTTAGAAACATTCGTTACAAACTGAAAAAAAACTTGAAATTTGACGTTAGTAATTGGTTCACCTTTGATGCTAGAGAAAATAAAATCGCCCTTTAGACAAAGAAGTGACTTTTCTATCGACTGCTCCCCGATTTCCGCAAGATTCTTTTTCTCGGAAGGATCAAAGGCTTCGCCCATTTGTCTTCTGGTAAGAGCAATGTGTGGATGAGGATTAGTATGGAGTATTGTTGGAATAATATAGACAGAAAAAAACGGAATTACTAGGAGGAAAACCGGTCCTTCTGCCACTTTGTTCATTACAAGTCTCATATGGACTGACCTGTGTTCGATCATGCTCGGGCCTCCGCGGTAAGAGGCAGACGACTAATCGCCTGAGTCAGGGCAAGGCCTTTTAAGGTTAAGGTTAAAATGACCTATATTTAAATCTTCAGTTCCTAACGCACAGTAAAAGGACCACCGTCACTGTCATGCACACCAGGCAGTTAATGCTGCATAAGGAAATAATTGCTCTTTATTCTGTCGGTACGTACAAAACACGAATTACGCTCCGTGGGCAGAACGTAGAATTTTTACACCTAAACCTGGTTGCATATAAAGCAACTACTGTAATTTAAAAGAATTAATATCAGTGTAATATATTTTATTTATATCTGCTCTCACGTTGTTTGATAATTTACATCGTTCCTAAGAGGCACAATAATAAAATTTAAATTAAGCAATTCTATAATCAAAGAGCATACGATTTAGAATATTATCCACCTAGACAGACTACAATGTTGTTTATGATGATAATAATAATAATAATAATAATACACAGAGTATGGCATATATTGGAAAATAAGAAATTAAATCAAAATTTCCGTCGGGAAATGTCAAGGCGAGGTAAAAGATCTATTGAAGGACATGCGCTTAAACAGGAAGGAAGGTACGAACTGTATCTTAGAGAAATATGGTGTGAGAGTCTGGACTGAAATATTTTGGATCAAGAGAATGTCCGTTGGCATATGATAATCAATATTCGGATTCCACAAATTGCGTAATTTCTCGACGAGCTAAGCGAAAATCAATTTTTTTCAAGAAGAATTCTGCTTTATGAATTTAGTTGTGATTCAGAATGTTCTGACCCCCTTTTCTAACGTGGCAAATTTTCCTCAAATAAATTTCCACATTTTTAATGTTCCAAACGGACATTTTCTTATCGTTAATTGCAACACTCTACTGACAGTTGAAAATTTACGAAAGATGATCTTACCGAAATACACCGAAGAATAGGGACGGTATCTTCTGCCTTTCTATGGGTTCCGATGACTGGTTCGTCTAACTGCAGTGTTAGACCCTCACATTCCTAGCCACTATCGTATTTTACAATAGCAAGGAATTTGTTGACATGATATCACTATCAGCTGGTGAAGAGGGGCTTTATATACCGCGTCATTTAACAAGTAGTCAGTTATTCCGTCAGGTAGTTATTCTGTAAGTTAGGCCGTTATTCAGCAAATAGGCCTAAACCAACGGGCAGTTATTTATTTAATATAGTCTTCTCGGGCGCACAGCCGCGTCAACTCGTTTGAATACAACGTTTTTATTTATTTACTTATTCAACTAATTATTAATGTGGTTAATTTCTCAATGGAGAGAAAACCAGTCTACTGAGCTATTCATTACGTTATATTTTAAGTCAAGTTTCTTAGTAAGCTTCTTGTTGAGTCAGTTCTCATCCTGTCAGCCTACTCATTCAATAGTTCTGTTACAATTATGTATTCACTAAATGCTTTACTCAGCAAATGGTGATAGCCTATATTTCCTTGACTAATTAGGCAATCAGAAAATAATTTAGTTACCTTTTTAGCCAGTCATTAGACACAAAGACAGCTGTATTTATTTATTGTAGTTGTTTGTTTCACCTAATAGTTATTTGTTTAAAGCACTGTCAGTTTCTCAAATGGTATAGCGTCTAATGACACGATGATAAGTGAATGATGAATCGGAAAGGAATTGGAAGGAAACTGTCTTCGAAAGTTACATAAGCGGCTAAAGACAGCAAGGAAAGCCCAAGACATGATTGCCGATTTCCATGCCAAAATTTGTAACAGGGCCTTCTCTAATAGGAAACAAGTGTTTTATCCATTTGGAACAAACAATCAATCTTCAGTTAGTTAGTTATTTATTTAGTGATTTGGTTGGTTGGTTGGTTAGTTAGTTTACTTAGTCATTTAGTTATCTAGTTGGTTATATATTTTACTTAGTTAATTAATCAATTAGTTAATTAGTTAGTCAGTTAGTTAGTTAGGTACACGAACTACAAATTTGACAGTTTCTTCAACTGACCATTTTTCTAATTACAATTTTGTCTGCTAATTTTATTATTCTTTCCGGTAAAACCATATTATCAACTTCAGAGGCCGCTGAAATGAAATAATTTCCTATTGCCATTTCCTTCTCTTTCTAGCGTTATCTGTGCGAATATCTTTAGATTGCTTTTTTTAATTAGAGCAGCTTTTAACTGTGTCTCTGGTAATTGGTTTTTTATTTCTCTGGTCCAGAGAAGAGAGCGAAATAAATGCTGGCTTTTTGGTCGAGAAAAATAACCGTCCGAGGAAGGGACATCACGACATTTTGACATCGGGAATTGCTTTCAGCTCTCCACACGCTAACCTCTAGACTTCTCACTTTTTAACAACCTTCTCTCCCTCTTCTTTTTTGTAAATCCGTTCCTTTTAATTGGTCTCTCTTTTGCGGCTTTTTTCACATCACATCTATCACCTACCTCGGTAGCTGCCTCCCTCTGTTCCTGTCATGTTCTCGTTTGTGTGCTTAGCCAGGCTCCTACATACGATACTAAAAGTTTTTTATATTTTTTGAAAACACTCCTCTAATTTCAGATACGTTCTGTTTAAAAATAAATGGTAAATATATAGATATATACCAATTTAAATTTCAGTAAATCGCAGTTTAGATTACGAAGTGTGCATAATAGCGTAATTGAGATCTCAGAATGGAAAAATATTTCCCTATATATTTTATTTTTTTGTATAAGGGAGATGGTGTGGTTTTTGGAGATGTAAACTGAAGTTATGTAATGCTTAGACCAGCTTCTTGCTTCCAAGTTTTGCAGATGTAATGAAAGGAATAAGACATGCAACACAGAATTTCGGGTACATTTATTTCTCCCTTTCTCACGTTTCAATCACTGCTGCTTCTTGGCATCCTATAAAAAACTTCAGTCTATATCGACAAAAAATTTCCATTCTTAACCCCTCTCTGTCCATTCAGTCTCCTTCATTCACTTTCTATCACTTAGATATATCCATTATGACTTCTAGTATACTCGTCCCCAGTGTATCCATTTAGTGGCGGCTAATTTAATTTTGTCGTGTCTTCGTACTTACCAAGCCAGTGAATTTGGTACGTTCTCCAGAGACAAAGTTGCCTGAGCTTCGAGTTCACCACGTTCCGTCACGCACCTACGGGTTAAGAATACAGGCTCTTCAACATCTACTCTCCAACTTATCTTTAAGTTGAAACACTTAAATTTTACCTCTTTGTGCTTCTGTAAGCACATAAACCCTGTTCAGCAAGGTCTGTCTGCCAGTGAGTTACAAATCCAAAACTTAGAGGATGCTTCTGTGTTCTAGACAGTCGCCATTTACAAATATAAAGAGGTAACCAACGGTTGAAAACATTATCATATAAGGAAGTCGAACTTTCAACACTGTAACAGCTGGGCCCACTACCGAGGGACAATTAAAATAATGCACCTTACGAACTTTATGAGATAAAAATTTAATACAATTACTCAACATCATCATTAATTGAATAAGGATGCGCTGAGAGGGGCATGTAACATGTACGGTGGAAAAGAGAAATGCATACGGGGTTTCGTGGAGAATCCTAAATTTAGGGACCACTTGGAAGACTTAGGCACATAATGTATAATATTCAAATGAGTCTTAGAGAAATATAATGCAGTGACGTGGAATGATTTCATCTACCTCAGGAGTAAGGAAAACAGCGGTCTGTTGTGAACACGATTATAAACTTTAGGATTATATATCATGTGGGTAGCTGAGAAACTACGAGCTTCCAGAAAATGACTTTGCTACGTGGAGGTACTTATCTATTTCTACATAATTCTTCTACCCAGCCGCTGCAAATGTGTTTTCCTAATCATATTATTATTTTTTGTTCGTACCTTTAGAATTATACATCATTTCTATAATAAATATTTTTAAATAAATACTGTGTTGCGTACTTAGAACTCCTGATCCTTATTGAAGGGTACCTGGTTCTCATTACTCATTCTGGATGACAGTTCTTTTGACTTCGTCTTTTGGTATTTCCTTCATTGTCTCCATGGAATTAAATCTGGGACGGTGTCACAGAAGAGCATACGACCACTTCCTGCCACACCCTTTTCAATTCATCATTAGAAACCTCTCCTTCACTCGATTATAACAGCTTAAAAACTGTGGAGTTGAGAAAGATTGTCAATCACTTGAAATAAGAAGAAATAACCATTGCAGTTCAAAGAAAAAGATAGATATTTTAATGCTGAAATCAAAGTCTTCTGGTAAGTGGTAAAATTACACTTCTTTAGATAAAAGTCTCAGGGCCGTGATCTGGATATTCAGAGCCACGGCAACAACAGCTTATATTTTTAAGCTCTGTTCCTGTAAAATTTAAAACTCTTAATTAAATTTTTCTATCAATTTTTTTCTGAAAGAACTCTTAGTTTGTGTAATTTCTTCAGACAAAAATCATATTTCACACACTATACAAAGCCTTTCCCGTTACGAAGGATCCATTTTTAAAAGTTGTTAGTTTCTCTGTAGCTAAGGTATTATCTGCATTCATCAAACACTTTCTATACCTTAACAGAATTCCGCCACCAAACCGTATACTGAGTCGTGATGAATTCAGCTGAAATATTTTCACAAATATCTCTCACGTACTTTTTGTGTTATCCTCCAATATATACCTGGGTGTCCCAAGTGATCTGCTTTACTGATGTCTTCTGATTAAAATTTTATATACTCTTTAATATAACTCTTACCGTGTTATGCGTCTTTTCCACCCAAAATTTTGTTTTACTTACATAATAATATTCAAGTAAGGTATAACTTATTACCAAATTACTACAAAATTTACTGTCCTTCTCTTAGATGAAAAACACAGGTAAACTTACAGTTGCCAACTTAGGCTAATTCGCCGTTCTGCGACAATAAGGTTTGCGCATTATTACTTCTTAACTCCGCAAGATGGAAGCTAAGCACGTTATTCAGGTGTTACAATCCGAATATCTCTGAATTTTATCAGTTCCAAGTTGGGCGCTTCAAACACTCTATTTGCTCCGTCCGGTGTTCGGGCGCACCGATGAGACGTGCAGGTCAGTCTGTCTCTCTAGGCAGTGAGTCTCGGCCGCATTTGAAGTGCTTTATGACGAACCCGTAACTGGAAATTACATGTTTAATAATGGTAAACAAAAATTTAAAAATATCACAGAGAAACTATTAGAAACTTATGAGTATATTAGTGTAGAAATAAATTAAGAAATACCTAAGTATGTGTTTACTTGTAATAAAACCTGCCAAGATTATTTATAAAAATACAGCAAAACTCATATTTTAGTTAATGGGAAGTGCAATATAAAAGCGCAATTACTTTAAAAATGGCGTCTTTTGAAAATTAAATTGGGTAAAGTGATTCCTCCCTGTGGTACTTCCTGTCAATAAAACCCACAGATAGTCCATCAGCATAACATGTATTGTAAATGATATCATCAGCTACATGTTTCGGCTACACTAACAGCCATCATCACGGTGCACAGAAGAAAAGTTGCAATGCAAATATCTGTGTAAAGCATTGAGATCTCAATCCTAAAAGCCACTGTGTACTTATTTTCTCTCTTGTGGCCAGTCTGATGATGGCCATATATGTTTGAAACATGTAGCTGACTTAAACTAAATATATGTTGATTTCAATTAAATATATTAGTTGTGTTTGACTGAATTTCTTATAAAAGATATCTTAAAAGAAATTATTTGCATTGAATTTCGCGTTGGATTTCGACAGAGAAAGCTGGTAGGAAGATTTTAATTTTGGTCCTGACATGTCAAATACTGCGCCCACATTACACGAAGCTCAAAGAGTACTCTAGAGGTTTTCCCAAAATTGTATATTTGTACACAAATTCAATAGGGTCCACATGATCTCTAAAAGAGGGTCGCGTGTGATTTGAGGTCTGACGGTGGTGACAGTGAGAAATGATCTCTTCTGAGACATGACGATCGGTGGTCTGGTAGGGACGTCTTGGGAAACAAATTTGTTCCAATCTACAACGGCATCATATCTCAGATGACAGCAGCCTTCATAGTCAGGCTTATAATTGAGATCTTCAAACAATGAACTATTTGAAATGTTTTTCCCAGTATAATGAATAAATAAAGAAATACAAGGAATGTAATAGCTGAATGTGCGAGTGTGCCTTCAGTGTTTGGAGCTTTGTAGTTATAGATTTGTATATCAGATAAATGGAGCCGAAATAGCTTAGTCTGTATAGCGACTCGATATGGGCTGTAGCATGCTTGGGTTCGAAACCTAGTAGGGACAATTTTTCTCTTCTCCACAATCGTCCACACCGGTCCTGGTTCCCACCCAGCTTTTTCTACAATGGGTACCGGGACCCTTTTCAGAGTGTAAAGCGGCCGTGAGTGGCGGTGACCACCCACCACCATCTAGCACTGAAGTTAAATGTGAGTAGAGCTATACTTCTACTATCCTTATGTGCCTACATAATATGTTACAGAGAGATAATTAGCTTTACCTCGAATAAATAAATATTATGACAAATGAGAAATAAGTCAAAACCAAAAAGTAAATAACTAACACTCCATTGAGCAGATTCCTTCTTGGAAAGCTAGTAGTTGCTCAGCTAGCCAAGAAATTCCCTGCACATTTTGGAAATCCAAAGTTCAATATTATGTCTGGCACCAACACTTAAAGACGCACCGCCACATCCCAGAAGAACGCAGACCTCAAATACACGGTTGCCAAAGCTTGAAAGCTTGTAACTCGCAGTGACTTCTGTTATGAGTTAAACGAAACCGGTCCACGCCTCTTATCTTATTTCTTTTAGGTGTTCACAAGATTAAAACCCCTACATATGTTTCGGCTTTAATAAGCCGAAACATATGTAGGGGCAATTGACTCTGTGTATGAAAATACAGTGCATATGTTGGTTTTAAACTTGTGATTTGTTATCATGATGCATGGTGAATATTACGTAATCTTTAGGTGTGTATGTATACAAAATTATGCTCGTATTCAAGCGTAGAACTTTAAAGCGGTTTTTATCCCAGGAAGCACACATTTTTATTTTTATTCTTTCTCGTGTGTTAATGCACCAAAAATCTCGTTTTCCTTAACATCATCATCCCAAAATATCTAGCCGCAAATTAAGAAGCTCCTTATCTCGCAGTCATCTCCAGTCTCCTTATACTTTCTCCCTCACATATCCAAATAGTCTCCTCAGAATCGACCAAAAAACTTGCAAATAACTTGCAATGTACTGCAGGACACTTTCCGTTCTTTTTCTGTAACTCACAGCCAAGTCCACCGTCTGACGGAGGACTTCTGCTGTGAAAGGAAGAGTTTACACTACGCTTTTTTTTTTTCTAATTTCCTCACGGCTGCTACAAAGTGTGTGATGAGCTATGGGTTGAAGTTGAGGGTTGTTAATTTGTTGGATAGCGCGGTCATTTGCGTAGCGGCATGGGGATAAGAGGTAAAAAAAGGGGGAGATTTAGAGAGGGTAAAAAAGTTGGTTGCGAGAAAATTCACTCAGTGACAACTCATTAACGCTAAAAAAATCCTATACAAACATCCCCATTAAACAAGACTGTAAAAGAAAAGTGACGCTGCTCACTTGTTTAGCTTTTTTTATCCCTTTAATATTTGTCAATTTTTAACTAAATTAACATCAGCGTATTAAACGATTCTTCTAACTCAATGAAATTTGTTTTTAAATTGCACAAGGAAATAAAAAAATATAGTTTCTGAAACAACAGAGTGTCACATTACTGCCATGCTACAAATCTATGTCTTGCGAGATTTAAGGTTGTCACAGCGGTACTGTTAAAAGTTAATTTCCTCTGGGATATTTGTTGTGACTATTAGACAATGGTTACAGACACTTCGAAAGATCATATTGCCTATTTGCAATCTTCTAGAACACTTTAACAGTGAATATAAGGCACTAAAATCCATAAATTCATCGTAATCATTCAGCTGTCAACACTGCGTAACATCCAGAAGACTTATACCTTCAAACCAATTTCTTAACACACAAGCTAAGTTCGCACAATAAAGACAATACAATCTGCTTGTGGGCTTCACCGTTTTAAAATGCACGACAAGGTTTCATTTTAATAATATCAGAGTGAATTTTATGCCTGCTTTGAAAGTATGTCTTTTGTTTGGTTATATATCTGGCATTTATGGAGAGCGAAAATTTCCTAACTTCGGGAATAAAATGTATTATTATTTATGATTTTAATTTTTTCTGTGAGAGAACAAACTTGGAATTATTCTTCTTCTTGTCCTGTTTACCATAAATAATTTGCAGTGCTACAAGTCTGCCGACTACATGTCTTTTATGATCCCTTAATTTTACTTTAGTCTACTGGACAAGTAATTTATTTCAATATCACCTACACTGTCAAACAAATTTTCCTTCAGTTTATGAAACTCCCGTCTTCCTCGTAGCTTCAGTTAATCTAGGTAACCTCTCACTATAATTCTCTCCAAAAATTTAACCAAGTGCCTTCCATACTCAACTCTTTCTTCCTGTAATTTTCGTGTTCACTGAAATAAATTCCCTCGTGAATATTTACTGTAGAATGTCAATAAGTAATTTACTGGAAAGAAAGTCATTTTGGAAAAGTAATTTGTGGACAGGCATATTTATTAAGTTGTCCTTCCTTTAGGAACTTCTTGTAAATGATTTTATTTTTATGTAGGCCTACGTGTGAATTTACTCCTTCTACCGGACTCAGAAACCGTCTTCCACGTGTTCCCTTTCTCTTCCCCTTAAAATTAATTCTATACATTTATATTTGCATATTGTCTAAGGCCACAAGTTTTCATTCAGTTTCAATAGCAGTGTTTGATCTACCTATACAACATACCGTAAGCTTTAATTTCGTGAATTAGTCTTTTCTTTCCAGTTTATTTTCTCATTATTTTAGTGTTTCTTTCTTAGTATAATCGTGCATTTCTACAGAAGAGTTTTAAAAATCCTCATTTTTTTCTAAAATTATTTCATTTCTTTCACCCTCTATCAGCATGACTTCGGTCCTCAATAATTTTTCTGGCCGGTGCACAACGAAAAACTGCACAAACGCTAATATAAAATTTTGTCCATTCTGCCTGTCCGCGCGTACCAAAAAGAGAAGGGATGAAAGAATTTTCATGAAATTTAATATTAAAAAATGTTATTAAAATTTATGAACACATACCAATTTTGATTAGTCGGACAAAAGAGTGATAATTTACATGACGACCTACACCTTTTCTGCATACTTTTAGAGCATGGTTCACTTACTCTTTATAGGAGCGAAAACAGCTTTGAATCTAAATTTTGAAAGAAAACTGAAACACTTTTTTTCTAGTACAATTAATCCATAGGTACAATCGTTTTCGAGAAAAAAGTGAATACATTCTAACACTTATGTTCAAAAATTAACTACAAAATGCTAATGAATTAAAAACGAAACCAAGACGAAAGTATTATAACTATTATGCCAATCTTACGTCTCCCAAATTAAAAATTAATAATATTTCCTGTTAAAAACAATTTCACTTGTTGTATAAAAATATTCTCTTAAAATAAACTACAAATTTCAGCCCAAAAGTCGAATACTGGGCTTTATTGTTATACTTTTATTTCACGGTGACTTTATTACCAATAGTTACAACAACAAAACTGGATGTTCTGAAATAAAATAGTTGCCTATCTTGTTTAAATTTTCAGGTATGTACTCTTATGAGTGTAATTCATGCTTTCTTATTATTATTCCTTCACTTGACCGTCTCAGAACCTCATGTCATTTCATGATACATGTTCAATATTTCAGTACATAAAGAGTGGATTTATTGGAGAAGGATCGAGTCAGCACACGACACCTCAGTAAGAGCATTTAAGTAATTCATCCCCACAAAGTGTCCTGTCCGCGAGTGAAAGGAACGAAGAGCGATTCCCATGCTGGCATTTCTACCTGTAGACGTAAAAGTAATTACATGACACAGAACCCAAAATTGGCTGTGGTTCCAACATTACCTTCTGCACTCATCGCCGGCTTAATCATCACACCACTCTAGCAAATACGCCCGTAGCAACTCAAGATAAGTCATTTTTTCAAAGTTCATCACCGTCCTCACAAAATTAACTTTGAATAACATTCTTAACAATCTCGATTTATATCAAGTCATCAAAATCTACTTCCATGAAATACACTTTTACTCTATCTCCATCTACGTTCTTTCCTATTAAGCACTTCCTTCCGTGAGTATAATAAACATATCTTGAAGAAGTCAATTCATAGTAGTTCCAAAATACTATATAAAGCGTGTCTTATCCTTCTTCAAGCAGCTTGTATCCGACCCGTTATTTCGGAGAAGTAGGCTCGATCTAAGGCCAGTCTATTTCGGATTTTTGTTGGATAAGTGACCCGGGAACACGTTTTTCTCCCAGTACTTAAATCTTTCCCAGTCAGTAATATTCCATGAATAGCCGACACACATTCTTTCGTCAATCATCAACGCTATACTTCTGTAATCTTAGTAACTGACAGCGTCTTTAAACAAAACACTTAAAAATTTATACACAATATTTATTTTTAAAAGGAAGAAGACCTTTAATGAACTGAACATAAATTTTGTTAGAATGGATTGGACAATTCCTCAGAAATACTTTGAAGGCCTATTATATTGTTTTGTGTAATTGGTTTCTCACCTGTGTTGCCTGCCCATCTCATCTCATCCTCTTTTATTTTTTTAATTTAGTTGAAAGGAAAGAATGTCTATCAACGAGATCCTTATGATAAAATCTTCTCTATTTTCTTAATACTTTCGAGGCTAAGTAACTTTGGAGAAGATAAAGCATGGATACGTGAATATTAAGCCTTTGATTATACATTCGTTCATGCATATTATTCTTTACTAAAAGTTCTTCCGCTTGTGTTTGCAGGATTTAGATCGAATGTAACCTTCGAGAGGCTGATACTTCTGTTCATAGGCGTGAAGTTCCAGGAGAAACTTCTTTTGTAGTACTCCTCAGTTCGTCCAGTAAATCACGTAAGTGCAGTATGCGTTAACATAAACATGACCGTCTCCTTCCATATTACACCCCATTCACCATCCGCAATCATCTTCTCCTTCAAATCTCTAAAACGTGTGCAGTTCAGAAAGCCTGAAAAAAAAACATTTG
Organism: Reticulitermes speratus; assembly: GCA_021186555.1. Taxonomy (NCBI): domain Eukaryota; kingdom Metazoa; phylum Arthropoda; class Insecta; order Blattodea; family Rhinotermitidae; genus Reticulitermes; species Reticulitermes speratus. The sequence goes on from JAJKFL010000002.1 coordinate 13,428,037, forward strand.
TAGTGTATCGAAAGAAACAATTATACATATATAGCGTATTTATAATACAACAATACCGAGGATAGGAAAAAATAAGTCAGGCTACAAGGATACAAAACTTGCCTTGATTTGAAAATAATTTGTTAAGTGAATGGAAAGAAGTTTTGGTCTCTTAGAAGAGAAAATAATTTAAACATATATAGAGAAGCCAATGGGAAGTGTGTATATACGAAATGAAGATAGGACAGATGTAGGTGACAATGAAATTCTCGGACATTTTATACGGGCTATATAAATTTACATACAAAAGATTGACATACCTTGAGAATTAGCACATTTAATTACGGTCGTTTATTAAATTTAAGATACAGAGCAAATGAAGCAGAAAAGTAAATGAGAAATATGCTGCAAAACTTATAAATACATTATAAAAAATATTTTTAAATGCATTGCAAAATATTTTTCACGCGATCTGCTCTCTTCTGGGATATTACGCGGCGTCGTGTGGCAATAGTTTACCGACGTTTTGGGACAACGTATCGTCCCATCTTCACGGGTCAAGAGTCCTGTGAAGATGGGATTGATACGTTGTCCCGAAACATCGATAAACTATTGCGACACGACGCTGCGTAATATCCCAGAAGAGCGCAGATCTCATCTATATCGAGGGGGAAGCCTGACACCAAGGTTATTTTTCACGCGTTAGATATATATGTAATGCGTGAAATATATTTAGGGAATGATAAATCTTACACAACAGAATAGGCTGAGAGAGCATGATACATCACATCCATATAATATATGGAACGACAAAGACAGCCAAGAGTACTTACATCGCCACGCAGTGTTATCTGGTAACAACTTGCTCCTTCTTGCAAGATGGAGGTCAGCTAGTCACAAACACGTTATGTGTGTGATTTTACATTTACAGTTCTACGCACTGTGTCTTAAATATTAGGTGCAACCCAATTACTACGTTTTGTAATAATGTAATTTAGGAAGAGAAATAGTATGTTATTATCAGAAGTTATTTTTATAGGCCTACTCTTGTGGATATAACTAATCTAACTAACTATCTAATAACTAACATACTCCATGGACAGAGTCCTTCTTGAGAAGCTAACAGGTCGTCAGCTAGTCAAGAAATTCCCCGCATTTTATGGAACCCGAAGGTTCATTACCGCACCACAAGAGCCCGCCACCTGCCCCTATCCTGAGCCATATCAATCCAGTCCATGCCCCCCATCCCACTTATTGAAGATCCATTTTAATATTATCCTCCCATCTACGCCTGGGTCTTCCAAGTGATCTCCTTCCCTCAGGTCTCCCTACCAAAACCCTGTACGCACCTCTCCCCTCACCCATACGTGCTACATTCCCCGCCCACCTCATTCTTCTTGATTGTGGATATAATGATTTATTTCATTCACTTAAGTTTTAGGTCGCATTTGGTTTGCACTTGAAGAAACGGGTATTTGAGTCTAACGCAAGCTCACTTGTAGGACGAAATAAGTAGCCAGCAAGTAGTACTTGATAATTGATAATTGATAAATGCATTCGTGTTACAAGGTCAACAAATTTGTTTGTTAAACAAATACACAAAGGGATACAGAAGTAAAGCTACATTATACTTTTAAGAGTAAAAACGAAAGGAGGAAAGTTAAAATTTAATAAATTCATGGCAGGTCCCACACTTTATGCGGCAGTAAAACTTTCAGTGCGGAAAATAAAGACGCTAGCAGAATTCAAGTACCGGAATTTACATTTATAATAAATGTTAAAATGTGGGAGAAATTAGAAAAAAAAGTGAAGGTGTGCAAAAAGAATTGAACTTCTACCCACAATATAACGAAAAAGATAGCTGCAGAGAAAAATGGTTAAATCTTCATGAAGGAGTAGAAAATGACAGACTGCCAATTCTCGCCTTCAAATTCAGACCATACAGATAAAGAAGAATATTAGATCATTCTAAGAATTGCTTTGAAGTCGGAACAGGCAAGAAACGAAGCCCTGGAAATAAGAACAAGAAAAGTCGCGAAATTAACTAAGAAACACCTAGTAAAATTTACATAACATAATGAAAGGAAATTGTTGTTCTACTTTGGCTTGTGAAATAAAGAAGAAAAAGATGGTCCTAAGTATTTATAGAAATAATATAATTTATGAAATACTGAGACTATTCAACACCATTTCACACCTGATCTGCCATTAATTTTGAAGTGTAAAATTAAAATTTAAATTACAATGAGTTTTATACATTATGAAAATAGTAATTTTACTTATCATTGCTTATGACAGTATAAAACTACATAACGAAGTTTATAGGCCTATTGTCAGGAATCTTCTGCTATTCAAAACATGAAAATCAGGTACAGAATAAGATCTTGGATGCGGCTAGTGAAAAACAGTAACTTGCTGGGAGCTATATTTGGGTTTGTCCTTCGAAATATTATCACCTCCTCTGCTATCTTGCCATTTACTTATTGATCTTCTCACGTCACTTGTTTGTTATCTTTATTTATCATGTTTATAAGTTTGAATTCTTTTACGTCATCTTCCGTGTTCCAGGCGTGCAATAGATCCACATTTGTGAAGTCAATCCTAGAATGGCCTAACAAATCTGGTACACATGTTTCTTTATTTTCGGGTTTTCCTTCGAAACTCTGTTTCACTATCAAAATTTTCAACTTACTTGACCCTTGTATGGCAGAGATGTAGAAAGCCTCTTTTCTTATTTTTTGAGAAGATTAATTCTATTACGACTACGTAATATAAGCTTGAATCATGTTTACATTTTTTAAGAGAAACATTAGTTTTGAGAATGGGTTAAGAAAAGGAAAATGTAATATATTAAATAGAGAACAACATCAATTTTAAAGAAGTCACTTAGTTTTGCAGGGGATTAGCCTTCATGATTCAATTAAGAAACAAAAATCCTAGTGTCAAATTTGTTATTTATGATTCTGTTTTTCACTTCCACACAGGCCTTATTTGAAAGCATTATAATGTATAATAGTGTTTAGATGAGCGATGTTACATTACGTCTACACAATATTCTATCAGAACCGAATTTAAATTTTGGAAATAAAACATGAATTTTTCTGGAAAAAGAATGAGTACCTCTACATAATTGAAAATGTGTTGGCCCCTATCGGTAGTAAGTTTAAGGGAGAAAACAAAAGGAAAGCAGACTGAAAACTACAAACAGAATCATTCGTAAGAACATAACAGTTTAATAACAAAGAACACAGAGTAATAGCACTGAGAATAGAGGGGCCCAAAAATTACATACAAGTATGCTCGTCGAGACAGAGGAGATGGAATTAAAAAAAAATACTTCACAAATTTCTGGACTTTACAAATTTCAAAATTAATCAAAGAAACGTAATATTTCATATATAAAGAAGAAAAAAGAAATATATCACATTTGTACCTCAGTTTTCTGAAAGAAACAATCCAGGATTCATGACAACCGAGTGAGTAAGGTCACAGTTTTTGGACGACCAGAATTCGATCTTTCCGCACGATCATCCCAAAGGACATTATACAACTGTCTCCAGGACATCCGGGATCTCAGACAGCATCTTCTCAAATGTTTAAACCAGGAAAATTCCCCGTATTGTAGCAGCTGGTACGTAAAGCTCATGACTCACACACTGACTTCGGGAATGGATGGAGCTAAACGTTTATGTTTATAACGTGAAACGGCGTAAATGGTTGAACCTGTGACAAAACGAAAATGGGACATTATAGCAGACGACAAGGATACTTCTCAGTGCATCAAATTTTGTTGCGAATTTATTCATTGCATCTTTTCGAGACAGCTCTTCAGAAATTTATTTATTAGAAGAGGCCCCCATTTATCTCTAACTGGGACTTTACCTACCCCTTTTCAGCGGCGATATAATATTTATCTCAAAATACGTGTTATCTCGTATTGTAAACGTAGCAAGGTACGAATAATTTTTCATTTTAAAGAGTAGTGTTTATTTAGTACACAAAGTTAGGTATGTTAGAAACTTATCCGAAAATTTTTAAAGTCTTTTCGACCTGTGTATGCAGTGCGTGGCATATAGCTCACTTGTTATTTAACAGGCTTCTCCTTTCTTTCGAGGGCACAGGTACTTGATTTGTTACTGCTGTCAGGTTTAATATTAGGTACATATTTCTGTCGCAGTTTTTCTCTGAAAACATCACGCTCTATAATACAGAGTACATTAACATTACTTACATAACCAACTTACCGGTGTCCTTCGTGAGTATTTCACATTTACTCGGAGGATCAGAATGTAAACTCTCAGCTTATACGGAATATTAGAATAAATACCATGTCTGAAAGAGCACTGGATTGAGACCTCCCCTGAAATAAATCCAGTTCACAAATGTATACATTAAATATCTAAGATTCATTATAATTACAACGTATTGCTTGAGAATCACAGGTGTCAAATATGTTCTTGTTTCTGAAAACATGTTGTGTGCATGTAACATAAAACCATGCATGCTACAGGTGCTGTTCATTTTATCTTTCTTCATTCATTATTCTTAACAATATTTTCTAAAAGAGTAAAAATTACTAAGCTGTTCCTTAGTTGAAAGCGACAGTCTTCTGAAATGAGGCGCCCTGTAGCCCGGTCAGTGGATCCCAATGTTAATGAGAAATTTGGAGATTTTGTCTCACATCGTGAAGAGAGAGACATAAGGTTCCTCCGAAACGTTCACAGCTAACAGTCTACCGGGCGTATCATTATAGAAGACTGTAGTCTTAAACTTAGAATCTAAAACCCTAATCTGAAACGTCTCACTTGTGTGCGTAATTGCATGTATTTTCCTGGGCAGCTTATTCTCACATATATCCGCAAATTATTTTCTTCCCTCAGAAACACAAATAATTTTCATACTCAGTGACATAACAATAATAGAACAAAATTGTTTATATGAGGTGGGGCTCTTAAAAAAGAGGCCAGTTTTAAAAACTACTTTTCCAATGAATTGATTTTGTTTACATATTTTCGCCTCCAAAATTTTCGTCGGAAGTTATAGAGCTTTGTTCGACCCTTTCACCTGTTAAAGCATCCCAGGAAGTCATTTGTTTGAGAATACTTTCAGTTATTCTGCCTCCTTTTCATACACTTTACGTCAAAAGTAGAAGGTTGCGGTGGCAGTTTTCTTCAAATTCACAAGAAATGTGATGTTTTTTCATGGCTCAAAAGTTCGTTCAATGTAATGCCTTCACGTTAAACAAATATTTATATAAGTATTACTCGACACTACATAAAAGAAATTGTCATGTTTGGCACGCGAATGAAGGAGGTTTCAGCGGTACCTGGTGTTTGTTTACTTTGGTGACTAACGATCGAGTTCAGGCACTACGCCAGCGTCTTTATTTCATAGCCATACCTTGCATTAAGAGGTACACGCTGTGGTGCAGTTGGTTGAGGCACTGCGCTGCAAGGCAAAAGATCGCGGTTTCGATTCTCGATGGTGTCATTGGGATTTTTCTTTGACATAATCTTTCCGGTCGCACTATGCCCCTGGGGTCGACTCAGCCTCGGCGTAAAGGCGGCCGATGCATAGGACTGACAAACTTACCATCTTTATGTGCCGATTGTCTAGAAATTCTGGGAGCCTCAACCTCCTGGAACCCTCAGGGCCTGTCCAGACCTATACAGCACGCCACACAACAAAATGGGAAATAAATCTAATTCCTAACATAACACACATCAACAGCTTAAATTCATAATTTTATGTAAATTGTGATCTTCTGGCTTATTAAGAAGAGTAGTATGGCAGGAGGTTACATTTGGAAGGAAATTGCTGTCTCCATCTTCAGGTTAAGAATAAACTCCCATACACAAGAATATATGATGTCATAGTTCAGACGAGTTACAACATAAATATTTACCACTGCATAAGCATTCAGTCTTAATCCCTTCATACTAGTCACAGTCACAACATAATTCAAAATCGAGGACCTCATATAAAGACGCAGGTTATCATTGATGCCAGCTAGGTAGGGTCTATCGCATAACTTTGGGTGGAAATGGATTAATATGCTGAATTTATGGAATGATAATTACAGTAGAATACTGACGTAATCGAAGAGAAATCTGCCCCAGTGCCGTCTGGATCGTCACAGTTACACCATTAACTGCACTAAGACTGGGTCCATTCTTCCGAAGTGCAAAGTCGGTCTCTCGCAGTCTTGGTGGTGTGGTGATGATGTGCGTAAATTGCAGGGTTGAAACCTAAAACACCATCATCATCATCAGCAGCAGCATCATCATCGTCATCATCAATTAAGAATTAGGTGTACACCTGTTCCTGACCTAAAATTTGTCTTGAACGTATATTCGTTGTTCTTATAATTGATCCCCCTCTAGGACGGCACTCCTATCCTTGTAGGATATTCTGACACTCCTTTCCTTTTGTGAGATCCATTCTTTTCTGTATTATTGAATCTCAACTTCTAAATAAAAAATTCTTCGATTCACTTATCTTTTTCAAAACAAGCAAACTTTTACCATATTTTTTCCATATGCCATCAGTTCGCTTTCCTTGGTGTTTATTTACACAGCCTTCTTTTATTATTCAATGCTGGCTACACGGAAGTAAAGTGAAAATTGTGACTTGTTCGGCTTATGTTCTGACGGCTTCTCTCTTGCAGACAACAAGGTTACACTTATCTTATCGGAATGCAATTTATCACAAATAAATAGATAGTAAAACCGCACCTTTCACAACTTGACAAAGTAAAATGCAGGTCAGGGTCTAAACTGTCTTATCCGTTTTGCTCCCTTACAACAGCATGAAGACCTGAAAATTACATAAGTATTCTTCAGTTAGTTCAATGAACAAGTTTCAAAAAATAAAAACGTTAAACACTTCAATATTATTTCCTTTCCTGATGTGTGTATATTAAATAATTTATAAACCCGCAGGTATAATTTTGCCTATGTCACACAAATCATAGTCCCTAACCTTAAAGAAAGAAAGTAGTTTGAGGATGCTCGAAGGCACACTGCAAAGGAGGACATTTGGGATTGTGAGGAGGGAGTTACAGAAGGTTGGATAAAATTGCGCTGTGAGGGTTTTCATGAATTTTGTAACTTAACAAATATTATTCGGGAGATCAGACGAAGAAGGTTAAGATGGGTGAGAAATGTGGCTTGTATGGGTAATGTAAAAGGTAATCTTCTCCCTAGAACAGGCCATGAAGGCCCAGAGGGGGAGTACAGCTATAGCTCTACTCTTTCTTTAACCCTGGCACTAGATGAGATGGGTGGTCAACTCCACGCCCCGACCGCTTTACCCCCAGAAAAGAGACACGATACCCATTGTATAGGAGGCTGGGTGGGCCCCAGGGCCGGTCTGGACGGCTGCGGAAAATCTCGCCCCCACCGGGATTCGGCTTGTATGGGGGAGAAGCTAAAGGCATACAGGATTTTGGTAGCAAAGCCTGAAAGTAAGAGACGACTTTGAAGAAAAAGGCTTCGATAAGGGGACAATATTAGTTTAGATCTTAGAGAAGGATAATGGGAGTTGTTGAGCTGGATTGATCTGGTTCAGGATAGGGATACGTGGCGGGCTGTTGTGAACAAGGTACTGAACTTTCGGCTTTTCTTAAATGCGGTAAACTTCTTGACTACCTGAGGAACTATTAGCTTCTCAAGAAGAACTTTTCTCAATGGAGTTAGCGAGTTACTCGGTTATCTACTCGTATACATTTATTTCGCCCTCTGCTTCTTGTTTTGCCTTCTCTCATTCTCCATTTATTTCAGTTTTAAACCAATCAAAGGTCAGTATTTATCATATCAAAGACTATAGCGGGTTCGAAACTGCCCTCCTTTGTAACGATACATTTTAAGCATTTTTAGATCAACATGGACAATATCAGTCACAAGCTTTCACATATTCATACCTTCATGTTTCTGGTGTAATGAATCCAACAGACAGTTTAACAAACCATTCTCACGCTATCAGCCATGCTGCAGCTAAGGATTGGCTCCCTATCAAGTGTACAGAACTTTAGATTTTTACCCAGTTATAAATCGCCTGAGAACGCGGGAAATATTTAGTGAATTCCTGAGCCGTATATCTTCAATCCTTATAAACACGTCCTAAGGTGTGGCCCTTGCTACCACCATGTATTATTTGCACTGCAGTTTCTGATAGCACCAATTAGACACTCTGAGTTTCTCTGTCTGTTAATGCGATGGCGTAATTTCCGTCATGGTGCATTTTTTCTTCAACGTTTGCTCTGTCAGGCTATATTTTGCCAATTATTTTCATAAAAACTTGTAAAATTTGTAAAAATTATCTCGGTATTTTTCTCACCCATTGCAGTAAACAACCACGCGCTCTTTTAAATTATTAGTTTATTACCTCATCAAATCCATTGAAAAATTTTCGGAGGCAGTTGAACAGAAATCAGATTCTCTCACACCACATCCCTGATATCAATTTCATAAACTATCATTTCATATAGCCCACACATACCATAAAATTTCTTGCGATTAGTTTCACAAGTTATAACTTTGTGTGTGCTTTCTGTTACTGGCAATCATGCTACACATGCCGCCTGCCTCATTTCTTTAGTTTCACCCGTAAAATCGTAGTCGAAGGGTACAAAATTTAAATTCATTCTTATGTAACTGTTTCTGGTTTTTACTTTCGCCTCAAATGTATTCCTAGTCACTTAGTTTTAAAGATATCCAACATCTTCCTTCTTACTGCAGAAAAAAAGTAAAGTTATGTGATCATAAAACAAATTCACTTCCTCGTAGCCTATCCCGAATAATCATCACCGCCTATAAAATTCCCTCTTTGAGTAAAATTCTGGTTAAATTCCATCAATTTCTCATTCGCACTACATAATTTTCTGAAGGTCATCTTAATTTTATAACCTCACTACTTCTCTGAAGTGCATATTAATATTAGCTACGTTTAATCAGTTCACAGCAGTGGAAATAATGCTTGCTGGAAAATGTTCGTATATTAAGTGTAGACAGCATCATCGCCTAATGTATGCTATTACTCTATAAATATTACTATTTTAAGAGAAATCGTCTTCAAGAATTTTACACCTAACCGAGATTATGCACCTTGCAAGATCCCGCTTTTTAGAAAAGCTCTTGCATATGTACAATAGATGTACAATAGATTTATGTTTCAAAATCGAATAATAAATTTTATGATAAAACAATTTTATTTTGAAATTTCTAGGGCTGTATAGTAATGAATTGGTTTATGCGGTGGCGCATTTGGTTAAGGCACTGCGTTACAAGTCGGAACGTCGTGGGTACCGTTCCAAATGGGGTCATTTGCCGCCCTATGGCGCTCAGTCTCTACTCTCGTAGGGGGTAAAGCCGGCCAGTGCGTAAAGCTGACCATTGTACCACCTTCATATGCCGATTGTCTAGAAATACTGGGAGCCTCAGCATCCTGGAACACTAAGAGCCTGCCCGGACCTGTATTAGGATAATTTTTATATGGATAAAATAGATAAATTCAAAAGCAAACAAAAATAAATACGAATGGTATTTCAGCAACATTTCTAAAAATAAAACTTCCGTATCCATGGAGTTTGTAGTGTCATAAAGGTATGACGTTTCAGCCCCAGGCTGTGTTATGCATTCTTATGAGTTTTCAAAATGAAGTTCCATTTGTGAAATTAAATTCATGTATGAAATAATGCTGTGGTTTTCCTTTTGCTGTTTATTTACGAATTATTTTAAACAGTGAAGTATATGGTAGGAAACCCAGGAATATTCATAAAGTGAACCGTTTTAAAATTTTGTTATGGGTGCACTGAATCATGAAGCAGCGTCTTGCCTCGAGCAATCCCATCCCCATGGTAACTGAATTGTAATATCAGTCATTTATTTCACCTGCAGTTATACTTTTCAGATTAATATGTTTTATGTTTCTCTAACAAACGAGAATTGTTCAGTGAATTAGCCCTTTTTTCTTACCGCAGAAAACCTAGGCTATTGAGGCAGTGAATTGCCTATGAGAATATATGCATTGTGTTAGTGCGGCAGATTTCTCTCGGCTTACGGCAGTTTTCCTGTTGAAGAGAAGAATACAAACAAAGCGACAGAGAGAGTTAGGCGGAATAAATTAAGTTAGAAAGAGAGAAAGGATTGTAGAAAAATGATAAAAGGGACTTAAACACAGTAACATCAGTCTGCTTTTCCAGGATTTTATTGAAATATTCGATGCAAGAAATAGAAGACGATAATTAAGGTACACGTACGTAGTCCTATGCAAAATATAAAATACTACAGTTATTTTTTTTCATAAAAAATAAAATTGCGCAAAATGTCTTCTCTCTGGTTGAACACTTTTCATGGAAATAAATACTTGAGTTGCTGTTAGGGTCATGTGATATTACAAATCCTTTAATCCCACTGGCAGCGACATGTACTACATAATCCGGCATTAAGAAACTCTTTATTTTGCCATGCAATCCTTTTATATGTTCCTTAGTTTTCTCAAAATAAAGGATAATTTTTATTTAAACCATATTAACACGTTTGTCTTTCTACTGGAGAAGTACATTGCTTTCTCTGAGGAAATAACTTAAGTTTTACATATAATTTGTATCAATATTTGTCTTCAGGGCCGTGCCACGGATCAGGAGGAGAGTTATGAGTCTCTCGCCGCGGCAGTCCTGGTTCAATCTCTGGCCACTGTATGTGAGATTGTCTGTGGTAGAGAGAACGGTGTAGGAGAGACTTCTTTCCCAATACTTCTGATTTTCCCGATTAGTAATACTCAATCAATGCACAATACAGACCACCGCCTTAATGCTATTCTTATCAGAAGGACAAGCGGGCGAAGACTGGGCGCCTTCAAATAAAACAATGCTCCTCGTATATCAGAGAGCACGTGACAGAAAATTAATTTAAAATTGTTGGTCTTCAGAGAATTAATACAAACATAGATCGATTTTTTACTTCCTATAAAGTGCCGTCTTTATGAAAATTGAAAATAAGCAAATGAAAGTATGCGAGGAAGATTAGTATCTGAATTAATTAATTGTATAACACGAGACTTTTTCATCTCTTAAAAATTAACCTTTTAACGTACTGCAGTTGCTGCTGCATGTATCAACTAATTGCCAAGATAAAGCAAAACTTACAGGTTTTAGTGGGCTTAATTAATCAAAGCACAATTATATGTATGGGGGAATTAACATCAAGATGGTTTGCATTTTGTCCAAAAATATTTATTTTTCTGAATAAAGAGTGATTATTATCTAACTTATATTAACATCCTTGTTTTTTGTAATGGATAAAATGTACTTTATGTGAGGCAGGAAATGAATTTTTGAACATTAATTAAATAAATTTTAGATTTCAATATGGTGACTACTTTCATATAAATATGTGTGTAAGAAAGGGGACAAGACCTCACTTCAGCTTTGGTTTAATGCATCTGCTGACACATTGATAGCATGAATAGGTGTTTCGGTGTAATGTCCCAATTAATATTAACATTGTTTATGTTTTCAAAGATACTAACGTAAGTAGAAGTTTCGAAGGAGTAGAAATATCAGGTATATAATGTCGAAACATATGCGTAACATGAATCTAGCATTACTGGTTAGATATCGGTGTATTTCAAACGCTATGTTCCTTGAAATGCAGTGTTAAGCGAAAACAAATTTGCGTATACGGGAACTAAAGTTTGTGAAAATTTTAATGAATTTGTTTATCCGTAAAGTTTTTTAAGTCATTGCGAATAGTGGCCAGAAATTCAAAGAATTTTCAACTGCTGAATATTTCTATTAAACTGTCCTTATATTTGTCATTTCGAAAGAGTTCTTTGCCTTAACAGAATAAAATAAATAACTAGCCCCTCTACACCTTCTTCCATCGGAAAGGGTTCTTCTATCAGTGTGTCGTGCCCAGCGTGTTCCTGCAACATAAAGATAGTCGTTCGGTCTAACACGGTACATTGGTTAAACCTTGGACGTAAGCCGATAACAACTTTGTTCTTCTCGTTGGTGTCTGACCAACGTTTTCTACTGGTGAGACACGAAACTTGAAGCCGGACAGCCATGAGAGTTAGCTTTTTAAAATAATTTATACGTATCAATTATAGCACATAAATTATCCAAGTTCTCGCCATAGTGGCCGCTCTACCTTCGACGACTCATACACTAGTTCCGAATTCCAGTCGGATCATAGCTGTAGATACGCTTTTATTCGTACTTTTTTCCCCCAGAAAAGGCAATGCTTTGGGCCGATCTCCGGTATAAGGCGTCCTAACAGTTACTTAAAAGTAAATTATAGCTTCTTTTCCCAATGGTGCAACAGCCCTTAGCGGGCCAGGGCCTCCTAATTGTCAAGACTTCACGATAATTCTCAGTTGGACACAGCAGACTCGGTAGGACTCCTCTGGACCAGTGATCAGCCCGACTCAGAGACCTCTACCTGACAACACACAACATTCACAAGATACAGACATCCATGCCCCCGGCGGGATTCGAACCCACAATCCCAGCAAGCGAACGGCCGCAAACTCACGCCTTACACCGCGCAGCCACTGGGACCAACAAATTCTGAAATACTACTTAAAATTAGGCCAAAACAAATATCTTTTTTCTTCTTCTCTGCCTCATATCATGTCATCCGACGCTACATACTTGAGTTACTGATGACGTCGTTAAATGAGCAATAAATGCTTAGGTAAATAAATGTATCACAGAGACTGTTTAAGCTAGTTGTTGTTCCTAGTTCACTTACACTCACAGGCCTTGAACACAATTAGCTTTCTTTATCAGTATCTGAGCAGGCACACCCCGTTCTGATAACCTTAATTTTTAATGCTGAGTGATAGGTATGACACAAGATAGGAAACCAGTTCTGAGGCTAAAACCTGAAAGTGATAACAGAATTATATCTACGAAAAAAGGCGCTGTTATAATTTCAATGCCAAAGATGTATCAAAGTCACTTATTTCTTGCTTTTTCAGCGAAGTTTTCTCAGCAGTTTATGTCACTTTTCTCTTGCTACATCTCTAATTAGTTCACTCTTTCTTTCAGTCCAGGAGACGTTTTGCATACCTATCAATACGAATGTTGTTGGAGCCTAATTTCCTAATGAGGAACTCTTACACAGAAGTTAGAATCCTAAAGGCTACACCAGGATGCTCAGAGACCGGTGCGGAAGAGCAAAGTGAGTATTAGGTTTAATTGGAAAGGTTTTCGAAAAAGACTCTTTGATATGGCGTTAAAGTGTTATGCTAACATTCATACGTGGAGATAGAGAAAATCAACGTTAAGATTCGAAAGCGCGATCTTCAAAACACACCACAATTTGCTGTAACAAATCCGAAAAGGTAAAAGGAAAAGTAAAATTTTAATACTTCAGATTTATGTATGAAGCGCTTGTTTCTCGAGGAAGAACCTTACCTCTCTTATCTTTTAGAATTTCTGCGTATTTTGTAAGTAAAGTATGAAGCTTGTTTTCCGTTACTAGTACGTTTTAAACGTCTGCACCCTTTGAACTTTTGTAGGAATATAATAATTCTTATTGTAAGATACAATATGTGACATGGCTTAGGTTGGATTCTGATGGCGGACTCTTTTAAAGAAATATAAGGCCATTAAATATGGAATCCCACACAATCATAAACTTTTTGTCCAGTTACGGGTAGATATATGTAAGAAGCAAACTCCCTTTGAGCTATCAGCCCTGTAAACGCATAGTGAATTTTCCTAGTTTTTAGGCTTCCAGAGTCTCAATTATCTGAAGTTGGTATAATAAGTTATCAGCCACAAAACCAGAAAGGAAAATAAGGGCGAAGATTTTGCACAATAGGCGCAAGTCATCGTTCCCTGCTAGGTTAAACCATACTTGTGTGTCTAACGCACGGTAGGATCTGAAAATATCGCCTTATGAATAAAAACAGGGGCTGTGCTTAAGGTAACAGGTTTATCGCCTTTGTTTAATGTCTTGATGTGGTCATTTTATGGTAGGGATCCCAATTTTCATAAATAAAATTCCGGGACACGTAATATTTGGCAGGTGGGAGTGGGAATAGAAGAAAAAATGTTTAAACGGTCAAACATATAAAAGTACTAGCTAATATTAAAAGTATTTCAATAAGAATACTCAGATGAATTTATTAAATAGAGATAAAATAATAATAATAATAATAATAACAATTAGACTCAGGCACTCAGTTCACGTTCTGATTTTTCTCTTCATATCTAGTGCTCGTCCTTCGCAGTCACAGTCCAGACTCCATTAACACCAATCTACATATCTTCCTTTCCCTCTTCTATTCCTTCCTGTTAATGGTTGGTTGATAGCTGTCCCTGCTGCTATACGTGTTTTCTCCCACTGTGGGAAAGTCAATATATTCGCAAGCATTGGCAGAAAAGTTGTAATTTTAGGGCTCGGAAAAACTATACAAAAGAGACTGTTCCAGGAAAACCGGAATAAATGGGATCATTGTATTGCGCACTGTTGCTTCTAGCGAAGAGGACGCTCCCATCTGGCATTTAGACATTAGAATGAAAAAGTGTTTGTTGAATGGATAAAAATTCTGTAGGTACACTGGATCAAGCTTCCTCGATTCCGAGGGAATTTGTTGGGCTGAAGGCGCCTGTAATTTGGGCAAATGGGGCGTCTCTATTTTGGCATCCTCTACATAACTGCGGAAAATTAAAGAACGACTCCATCGGGTACCGAAAACTTTAGACATCAGTCTTTACATGAACTTTGCAGTCTTGATCCAGGCATCCACAAGTGTCCTGCAGCCAGTTTTATAGATGTGGTGTGGGACTTGCTGTCGCGTAGCACCACCACTGTAACAATTCTTACACACAAGAAGAGTGGGCCGGGATAGCGTAGTCTAGCGACTCGCTACAAGCTGGACGGCCCGGGGATCGAATCCCGGCGGAGGCGAGATTTTCCGCAGCTGTCCAGAGTGGCCCTGTGATCCACCCAGCCTTATGTTCAATGGGTACCGGTCTCTTTCCCGGGGGTAAAGCGGCCGGGTAGTGGCGTTGACCACCCACCCCTATCTAGCGTCGAGGTTACAGAAAAAGTAGACCTATAACTCTACTCCCTCTCTGGGCCTTCATAGCCTGTTCTAGGGTGAACTTTGCGTTTTTTCTTTTACACGCAAGAATAAATGTTACTCCTCCTCGACAACTTGCCTTAAAGAACAGTAGAAAGAGATGCTTTGTACATCTTATATCAAATATGTTGATCCGTATAGGTTATGTGTATATTTATATGTATTTGTTTGTAGCAATTTGGTAAGACGGTTACTCAGTTGATACAGCTTAGAATAATGAGATAACTACTGAGGAATATACTGGAAGGGAGAGCGAAGTAAGTTATGTAGGCCTAATGTGAAGTACTCTTCTAACATTTGCTTGGAGGGACTTAATTAACTAACCAACTAACTCCATGAAGCAGAGTCCTTCTTGAGAAGCTAAAAGGCCCTTAGCTAGTCAAAAAATTCCCTGCATTTATGGAACCCGAAGGTTTATTACCGCATTCACAAGAGCTCGCAACCTGTCCCTATCCTGAGCCATATCAATCCAGTCCATGCTCTCCCATCCCACTTCTTGAAGCTCCATTTTAATATTATCCGCCCATCTACGTCTGGGTCTTCCAAGTAGTCTCCTTCCATTAAGTCTCCCCACCAATATCCTGTATGCACCTCTGCCTTCACCCATACGTGCTACATTCCCCGCCCACCTCATTCTTCTTGATTTGATCACCCGAATAATATTTGGTGATGCGTACAGATTATTAAGTTCCTCTTTATGTAGTCTTCCCCCTCCCCTGTTACCTCGTCCCTCTTAGGCCCAAATATTCTCCTCAGCACCCTATTCTCGAACACCCTCAGCCTATGTTCCTCCCTCAGTGTGAGAGACCAATTTTCACACCCTTACAAAACAACAGGCAAAATCATATCTTGAGACTGAAGTAAAGCATGAGAAATCCTTCAGGGTAACAGATTTCTGCTCCAAGATTTGAAACCAAGACTTTATAAAACATACAGAAGCACTAAGCACTCAACCGCGAGAACAAGTGAATTGCAGAAGAGAAGAAGGAAGCTAAATTAAAAATAAATATCGTCATAGCCCTACACGAAATTCAGTGTATGTTATTTCGTATCTGCAGGCCTGTTTTTGTTTTTGTACCGTCATCGTCTGATGACAGGAACTTAGACCGTCGCAGCATTAGAAGTGTCCAATGTCTCCAGTTAACTTTGCCTACAAAACATACAGGTATCAGCAAACACATAAGTTCTTATCTCTGCATAGTCTAGTTTCTTTACCAAATACAATTCAATTGACTATTTATGCATTGGAATTACCAAAACACTCTTTTGGATGCTGACGAATTTCCCAATTCAGCACTTTAGCTTCAATTTCCCTTCTTCAGTGAAATGTTTTCAAATTTATGCACTTATTGGAAGGCTAATTCAGAGGAAAGGCTAAATCCGAGGCTGAGAAATCTCAGTTCTTATCTAAAGACAAAAAAGATCGCATCCTCTTCCATTCCAGGCGAAGCCTCTGTATTTTGTTTTATATCACTTAGCTTAGGAGTGACAGTTTTTGTAACACATTCCAGCGGTAACTTAATTTATATCTTAAATACAGCTTATAGTAATATAATTCTGAAGAAGTTGTATCATATTTAGGATAACTCAATTTTCTGATTTTGTCTATCATTCCATTTTTAAAGTAAACCCCCGTGGCTTAGAACAGCTTTTCCTTTCGGGCTCAAAAATGCTTTCCTTATTGTTTTACCTCAGGAGGGGAATGATCTAGCTCTAGAAACGATTTTCTTTGGTTTAATTTTAGAAACGGCGCGATGGACAAAGCCCGACTCTAAAGATATGTTATTTTGTGTCACAGAGAAAAAATTCAGATATGTTATTTTTAATTTTAAACACACTTCGTTCCATTTACGTCCCTCAGCACCTTGGTGTAGAAAAATCTGTGTGTGTTGTTCTACACTTCAGGGGAAATACCAAATTTCACACCCATAAAAGTAGAGGTAAATTATGATTTTGTGTTTTAATAGGTAAGTCATTTGTAAAAAGAAAAAGGAAGAGAGAATTTTCTGAAATGAAGAGCAGCAAAATTCCTCAAATTTCTTTTGATTTTAATATCCTAGTGACTGTAATATTGATGTGTTACCTTCACTTTTTATTGAATATTTCATTAAATATTTTCGCTTGGGCTTATGCTCTCACTAAAAACATATTCGAAAATGGTAACAATTTTGCAGGTGTTAAGAATTACGGATCTTGATATTTCTTGTACTTCGCAATAATTAATACTCTATAACACTCTTTCAGTTCACAGCCTTTTGGATTGCAACGCTTGTGTTGTAGCCTTGTACTGTGACCGATGCTTTGGAGGAAACTGTCGCCTTCATTCCGAATGGTTGAAATTTCCTCTAATCTTCTAAAGGCAAACAAAGTTTTTCCGAGTAACAAGCAAAGAATAAATTCAAATACCATGCACGTCTACTTGTCTGTAATATATTCCATGCTTCCGAAATGTAATGCCTTAGGCTGACAGACATAAATCACAAATGTATGAAGAAAGTACTCACAACAGGGATGTTAGCTATGTAGAAATATGTAATGTGGTAAGTTCCATAAAAAGAAACTCATTATTTACACAGGCAAACTTCTGTTACAGGGTAACAAAACCTAGAGGATTCATTGAACTTAACATTGTATTTACCGTGCATTTTCAATTAAGATATATTCATTAAACACCAACTAATGCACATAAAATCTATTCACAATAGTTTATTCTTAAATTCCCTATACGTATTTCGGTGGTTTAAACCACCATCTTCAGGGGGTCGTAGAGATTATGTAACCACATGCGTAATAACTGTATGGTCTATGCTAAATAATCTCTACGACCCCCTGAAGATTGTGGTTTAAGCCACCGAAATACGTATAGGGGAATTTTAAGAATAAACTATTGTGAATAAAGTTTATGTGCATTAGTTGGTGTTTAATGAATATATCTAGAGGATCCATATTGGCTAGACATGCAGATAGAGTGGCCGAAACAAGAGATTCTTACCCAAATCTGGCATAAAAATGTCTTGGAAAGAAGTTACTTGGTGAAGAGAGTACAAAAATAGGACAATGTGGACGTATAAATATATTTATTCCCATGAATGCCATGAGGCGCATGGGTGATGGGCTGTATACCTCCACTCATAATGCTGGTCGCAATTAGCTGGAAGTGACAGTTCAGCGTCACGCCATGACCTCTTCTTTCCTGGGGAAAATTTCCCCTATTCACTCAGCAAGAGGCTGGGTGGGCCCCTAAGCCACTCTGAACACTTCAAAGAACAGAAAAACTTTTTGCCCTTGCTGGGAATCGAAACACGTCTTTTCAGTTGTCTAACCAGTTCCCATATCCAGTGTGATATCATTGCTCCCTTAGGTTAATGCCTCTTAGGAAGACAGTTTTTGTATATGGGAGGTGTATGAAACTGGCTTAAAATAAAGTCCAATTGCAAGCTTTGTTGAAAGCTATTAGCGGTATTGAATACTGGGTTATAATATCCGAGAACTGTTATCATCATCATTATCATTATCATCATAATCACGTCCATATGCCAAAATTAACTCACGTTGAGATACACAATCGACAAATCACCACTGATGTTTGATCAGTGGTGTGTATGTTGAAAAGTATCTATCCTCCTGCCGGTCACTTTAGCGCTGTGTATCAACAGCTTATGCTCCCAGCTCCTTACCTTGCACGTCTGACATCTGGTAGCTACATTTGTACTTACTGTTCCATTACAGCCAGCCATTCACCTACAGCACTGTTTGTCGTCTCACAAAACCCGCACCGTCCAGTCGCGTATCAAATGTTTCGTTCAAACAGAACAAAACAGGTACACATTTTTCATGAGCATAATTCGTGTAACTTAGTTGCCGCTAAAAGAATTGAAGTAGGAGTGCCTTGTGAGCTTCAAATATTAGTGCGAGGGTAATTAACAACGTGATAAGTCTTCGATTCTAGAAAGAGGCAGGAATGTTTCTTTTGGCTTCTGCGTCCCCAGCTGTTCTGGGAACTACTTGGACTCATATTTAAAAACCAAACACCGGGTCTTTTTCTGCAGTGGCAAATCTGATGCTTCGTGACGCGGATAATCATCCCTATGTACTGCCTATTATAAGAATGTAGGGAGTCGTACTTCCACTTCTTTGAAGTTTTACAATTTTAATCCTTATACTTAATTTGCAAGACTATTATTTTGTTTGAATTTTAAAAACACGATTGACTAAGCAATATTCGGAACTTCGATGCAGAATATTGAATAGTGAACCAGGAAATAGCGTTGAAATTAAATCTAAAGACGTGTCTTTATTGACACAAATTTGTTTTCTAACTGGTGGTCAGAGGGAAGAAAGGGTAGGCAGTGCTACGTACGATAGTCTTGTACAAATAATTACAGCATCTGGATAATTATCAATTTACGTCAAGCGACTTGTTTGTCTTTTGTTGCTTTGTAGTAACTAAAACGTTTTTGTTGGCTGTTAGTCTATGGCTTCTTCCCCTCACTGATTGCTGTAGTATTCAGTCCATTAAAGCACAGTGCTATTTATATCAGCGGAGAGATTTTCATCTTCTCCAAAACTTCCAGACTTGATCTGGGATCATCCAGCCTCCTAGTCAGCGGGTACCGTAAATCTTTCCCGGGGGTAAAATGGCCGGGACGTGATGTTATCCACTCACCTTCATCTAGAACCGAGGCGAGGAATGAGTGAAGCTTTAACCCTACTCCCCTAATATGCTTTCATTTTGTGGACAGTAAAAAACTTTACTTTTTCGCCACAGGCTGTAAGAATTAAGAACTTTGTAGTCTGGCCACAGAGTGTATTTGTGGCATCCTTAGGAATATCAGAATAAACAGAGATTACTTTCTTAAAAGTTCTTGATGTATTAGACTTTAAACGTAGATGTGGCGTGTTTGCAGTTTGATAGACCTACATTTTTAAATGTTATTTAGATTAATTTCAGAGCTTCAAATAATTAATGGCGCAATAAACTCTGTTGTAGAAAGAATACACATCGATAAAGAGGGTCATATTACTGGAAGAGAGGAAGCTTGAAAATAATCTTATTTACATACCTTCGTGCATAAATTCGTAGTTCTGAAACTTCAGTATAGAAGATTATGACATCTTTTGGATCTGAATACCATACACAACGTCAATTTATAATATAGGCCCTATTGTAAATAAATGTGTTTTTATAAGGAGACCTTAAGAATACTTGAGGAGACTATGTTATAAAGTTTCATGGTGGGTAGAACTGGCTCAGGGTCTTGTCCTATATTACTGTTAAATTTTCGGATAAAAATTCTAGTGCCTGAAATTTGTTCATATTATTATTATTTTTTTAAAAATCGGGTTGAGACTGAATCCCTCTTACTGACGACTCAAATGGACCCATTGAACATTTTACTAGAACTTATGATAGACGAGAATG
The DNA here is from genome assembly GCA_021186555.1 of Reticulitermes speratus. Taxonomy (NCBI): domain Eukaryota; kingdom Metazoa; phylum Arthropoda; class Insecta; order Blattodea; family Rhinotermitidae; genus Reticulitermes; species Reticulitermes speratus. The sequence goes on from JAJKFL010000002.1 coordinate 13,448,537, forward strand.
AAGTCTTGATGGATGATAACTGTCATGGACAAGCCGTGGAGATCGTAGAAAAGTCTGTCCCCATGTCATTTTATCCACCACAAATCCAAAGAGAATTATCTTGCGTATTTAGTTAATCGGTAGGTTAATTAGTTTTTATTTTTGAAATTAGCTCCCACGTGTATGTTCCTTTATCTTCATGTTCCTGGTATTCATTTGATTATCCTGCGGCATAGAATGCAGTTTTGCAATTTATCTCGGCAATGGGAATTGCATTCATACTCGTCAGGACTTGGTTTAATACAACTGTGGTCTGGGTATTGTTCTATTAAGCAGACAGCCGCCCAACCCTCCGCCGACCGTTTGGGCTATACAGAGTTTGCATTTGGTGTGCATGTGGGCAATGCTCAGTTCCAAGAATGATTGCATAGAGCAAACTGACAGCAAATATTAAGAGTTCATCAATCAGGACAATAACAAATTAAAATTAGGTTCTTCTTCGTGGAACCAGGTCCTCAAATGCAGGCAGAGCCTACGTATTAATAAAAAAAAACACAGGATGCAACCGAATGGAAACTTTAGAGAGCAGATACGCTGCCTCAGACTCTCAACAAATGACTGCTAAATTGACATTATTCTTCAGTGGTTTCAACAGTAAATAACAAGCAAACAAGGGCGAACACAAAGAAATACACAAAAATTATTTATTTACGTTTCCTGTAAAGATGCTTTCAGTGACCTATAACTTATAAGTTCGAAGTATATTTCTGTAGTGGATTTAATCAGAGATGCACAAACCTCAGGGGCCACATCGCCCGGAGAGTTAAATTTTCATGTTGGCACCTAATATTTATTGGTCCTCTGTATGGACTTTGCTTACTTCACCTTCTGTCACCTCGAATTTTGTTGTGGTAAAATTTTGTAAAATTTTTACACCCCTATATTCAAGGATCCACCCAGTAACTCAGACTCTATTAGCCTGGTGTGGGATGACTGTCAATGATGAACTGAAAAGGATGTGGCATCAAATTGTGTTCTAATTTAAGGACTGTTGCAATAGTTGCCTAGAGAGGCAGAGGAAGCTAAACAGAACCTCAGGCAGAACTGTCGGTTTCCAGGACGATATTCGAAATAGGAGCCTAACGAATACAAGAAAAAAGCGTTATTGCTTGAGCCAGAACGTTCTATGTATATATAATTTCGAATGAAAAGACGATTAGCCAATAGCGATTTGGAAAGTATGTGAAAAGAAGTGGTCGTGGCCAAATGCTAGGAAAACCGACTATTCTGCCATTCTCCTGGACTAACTGAGGAAAACCACAAACAAATTCGTTCAGAATAGACAGATCTGAGCCAAAATGTTAACCCAAGGCTCCCGCGCAGCAAGAAGGTGTGCTAAACAGTCTCTGGCGATGTTTGATAACGACAGTGTGTAGTGAAGAGGTAAGGAATTGGAATAATGTGGAATTGGCCCTCCTGAAGGTATTCGTATGAAGAAACCAGCAAAACCGTAGAAGGCTGGTAACCCGGCCGCTGCTTGAACCTGGTACCTTCCGAACATAAACTTTGATCCAAAAGCTAAACGGACTGAACAATAATGGGTTCGAATCCCGCAAGGGACAGCATATTTTTCTTTTTTCCACAACGTCCAGACCGGCTCTGGGGCCTACCCAGCCTCCTATTCAGTCGATAAAGTTTTTTGTTCATGTGAGTAAAGTTACCACTGACTTCCATCTAGTGTCGAGGTTAAGAATGAATGGAGCTAGAGCGCTAAACCCCATGTACTACTTGTTAGCTTGTGACAAGAAAACTTTAACCTTTTACTTTACCTAAAAAGTGAAGTTGTAACTTTACACGCTATGGAGACGTGTAGCAGAGTGGAGGTGTAGCTCCACACAAATTTTAAAATAAACACGATTTTCAACTAATAAATTATGTATGAAGTTTTTTTTATTATGCTTGTCTTAAGCCTATATCCAGCCACTGTAATCTGTATTTTGTGAAGCTTATAATGTTGGCTAAAAAGTAGGAACACTTTACTGTTCCTTCTGTAATTTTCTCCATTCCCCTTTACTTTATCATGCTGAGTCTATATGCTATTCTCTTCAGGACGCTGTTCTTCAAACCGTCAGTTCTTCTCGCCTCATGAAGCTGGTGTCTGTATACATATACACAAGCCTAAATTTAAAATTTGTTGGGGTGGACTGCCACTCCACATAGTAACCGACAGGATATATGGTCAAATGGTCAGTCCCGGTAATGACCAGGTGGGGAGGGACGCAGATACGTTGAGGCGGGTAGCATAAACAGTGCATTTTTATAAATCGCACGAAGGTCATGCAGCTGTACACAATACATAATGTTTTTTGTTACTAGGTTACGGAATAGATGAATACCCTGAAAGAGGTGGAAGGGACATCGGATAGCATTAACACAATTTGATTAGTTTTTTTTACTCCTCTCCTCGTCTTTCTCATCTGAACCTAAGCCTCTTTTTTATTTATTAATTATTTTTTCTGTATGTTATCCTCATCTTCTTTTATCTTACCTCTCAACTTGATACTCTACCACTGTGAGCTGTGTTCCTCTCTCTTTCTCACGCTGTATTATTTCTATCTTGTTCTTACATTCATTCCATCCCCTCCCACTACTCAATGTTCATCTTTCTCTTTCTTATTATGTCAATTTCCTTCTTCCTCTGTGAGTTTACTATCTCTCTCAACACCTCTCCCTGTCTTGCTTGTTTTTCTTCCAACGGACTGTCTTACACGATCAAACAATTTCTCAGACTTGGTTTAAAATTCTGGCTGTACACGAGTTTTTAAATTAACAATTACAGGTTCGATTCTAGACATAGACAAAGATCTTGCGCTTCGCCACTCTTTGCAGGCTGTTTTTAATCGATATGTTTTAGGGACTCTTTTATCCGGGAGCAGAGTAAGGTGGAAGGCTGTAATTTATTACATCTCCACTACTGTGTCCAAACGGATATCGAATCGACAAAGTGTCTTATACAGTTACTAGCAGAAGTTATGTCCAGTGGACAAGTACGACCTGTCGTGAAATTAGCCACTTAAGTATTTAAGTATTGTGATATTCTACTTCAATCCTAACGAATTTTAGTAAAATATATTTGACCTCTTACCAATTTTTACGGAACAAATTAAATGTGTATTTTCGTAAAAATCAAGGGGGCCGAAATATCTTCGCCTCTATATGTCACGTGATGTAGGTTACGTAGGCCATTTCAGAAGTTTTGTTTATGATGTTATTGTAATAACAAAATACTACATAAAAATACTCTTGATATTCCCGACCATGGTAAGTGTGTCCCTGTCACGACGGCATGGCGCGTCCTCGGGTTGCGGATGGAGGGACGGCCTCCGGATATGGAGGGTAGCTGCGAATACACTGAATAAGCAGTCGGGGACAGCCGACAAGGGGTGGTCCTCCAACTTGAGTGCTGGCGAGGTGCTAACCACTCTTCACCGTAAAAAATTACCAAGTTACGAATCACTATACAAAGCCTCGGACCTGGACTGATTCTTTGGTACAAATTAGCTCAGGATAGGGGATCTTGTGAGTGCGGTAATGAACCTTCGGTTTCCATAAAACGCAGGGAATTTCTTGACTAGCTGACGACCTGCTAGGTTCTCAAGAAGAATTCTGCTCCATGGAGTTAGTTAGTTAGTTTGATATTCCTGAATGTTCACACATATGTCTCTACTCAATGTAATCACCAGCACTGTCCACACACTTTTCCCATCTACGTGGTAAACGATCAATTGCAGCTATGTATTCGTCCTTGCTCGGACGCTTTAAAGAGGCAGTGACAGCAGTGTTGATATCGTCTTCCGAGTCAAATCGTTTTCTCCCGAAGATGTTCTTTCACACGTGAAAACAACCAATAATCACTGGGGCGAGATTTGGAGAGTAGGGAGGATGTGCCCAACGTTGCAGCAGATTTTGCACATCACGATGGCGATGAGGTGTTGCGTTGTCCTGGAGCAAAATGGCACCACGCTCCAGCAGTGCTGACTGTTTACGGCGAAGAGCCGGCTTCACCCTATCAGAAGTCGGAATCTCGCCAGCAAGTGTTTATCGTATCCTCACCAACAGCTTCGGGAAAAGAAAAGTTTGTGCAAAGTGGATTCCACACGTGCTCAACGTTGACCAAAAGCCATGCGTGTTCTCCTCGCCAACATCCATCTGCAGCGTTGGAGAAATGAAGGCATGCATTCCTCGATCGCATTTTAACGGTTGACGAGTCATGGATGCATTCATTTGACCCTCAGCTGAAACGACAGAATGCTGAATGGCGCGCCCCAACGTCACCGAGGAAGAAAATTGCCCGGCGCAGACAGGGCGCTCTGAAAGTCATGCATGTCATGTTCTTCAGCCGAAATGGGCTTGTGCTCGACCATCCCGTGCCAGTTGGCACCACGGTCAATGACTTATATTACTGCTCACTCTTGCAGTTTTTAAAAAAGTCATTGTTATTTCACGCTCGATGTTAGCAAACGTGACGAAATAAAACGCCAGAAGTGTAACAATTTTCAGCGCGATAATAAAATGACTGGTTTAGAGGATTATTTTTACTTTTAATACCTAATATTTACGTGATTAGAATACTCGTTTACGGGCCCAGCCGGTTTATTTCAATGCTCACAAAATTCAACCAAACAAAACACTCTCTTGAAATATTTTTGCTCACTTTACGTGAACTAAGAAATACCTCTCTTTTAATACTACACTCCTACTTGCACCAATGTATTTTCTCAACATGCATCACAGTCAAGATATTTTCATGTAAATATCTCATTATTTCTGTGATAGTGGAAAAAATAAAATTAATACGGCTTGCATTAAAGACTTGAATGACAACGACAAGGACTTCACAGAGTAATTGGGTGACAATTTTGAGGGGCTGGGGGGCGGGCGTAGACGAAGGATAATTTTGAGCCTACAGAAATATTTGGGAAGTATGGACTAGGCAGTAACTTGCTCATGGACCGTGCCATAGCTCAGGCGGTTAGTCACCGGCCTGTCACCGCGGAGGCCTGGATTTGATCCCGAATCAGTCCATGTGGGATTTGTGGTGGACAAATTGGCACTGGGACACGTTTTTCTCCGAGTACGTCGGTTTTCCCGTGTCAATTTCATTCCACTGGTACCCCGTTGCTTGGAAAAATGAAAAAAAACTGATCATCTTTCCCTTCATCTTCATCACAAGGATTGCACAATAAACCTTCAGGTTGCGATGCGTCCGTAGCATCTACTTCGGGGCCCTTCTCTACAAAAAAAACTGGCTCATGCTTCTGCCAAATAGTGGGCTTCAGGATTACTACTTCAGCATTACTACTCGTTACTTCAGCATACTTCAGTGTTCTACCTTTGGTTCTATTAAGCTGCCGAGGACTTAAATATTGTTCCAGGGACAGCCTACCCTTCACCCTGATATTCAAATTGCGAGGACTCGACCTGAGTACCAGATATCGAAAGGGATATTTGCCAAGCCCCTTTAACCACATGCTGCCGTTTAAATTGTCGAAGACTGAAATTCATCTAAGTTATGTAAGAATTCAATTCTGTATCACAGGGAATGAAATCTGCTCCATTACAAAGACTAATCAGTTAACGGTTTGTAGGGAAATAGTCATTGTTGAATACGAGAGTTATCCGTAACAAATTAATGAATCTATGATCAGAATACATAGCTTGTAAATGTGTCATTAGGTGGTAGATTTAGTTACCAATAGGCTTTAAAATTTTAAGCAGTCTTTATCATTACGTGCTTTCGCATATTTGCTAAAAGCGCCTATTACGTTCGTAAAGTCAGCCCGTCTGTCTGTCCGCATATATGAAACTTAGCTTCCATTGAAAAAGTTTTCCTGAAATTTGATCTTGTAGATTTTTATTAAAATCTTTCGAGAAAATCCAAATTTTCTTAAAATCGGACAAAATGTCATTACTTTACATGAAGACTTACGTACATTTGTATTGCTGACAGCGACATATGTAGCTCACAACAAAAATAGATGCGTTGTTGAATTTCTATGACAATGCCTATAACATTTTTTACAATTTTCAAGCGACATGTGTTGTTCAACAATACCAAGAGAACACATTTTTGCTTTCTTAAGGCAAAAATAGTAACCTAAACGCACCACAATATTACATCATACGTACATTGTGTATTTTGTTTTGTATAACTTCAGGTTGTGAACACAGAGGAAGAGCACGTCTGGACACGAACTGGAGACCTCCCGATAACGGAAGAGCTGCAGTATATTGGTTTTAGCCAGTACAGACATGTAATATGTGAATTATATAAAAGATATCAAGGCCTATAAAACTGGTTTATTGTGACTAAATAGTTGTCAAGATAGTTGTACAGTGTAAATCCGACCTCAATCCTTCCTTCCTTATTCCAACCCTCTCACTCTGGCTTTTCTTCTCCCTCCCTCCCCCATCATCTTACTCTCTGTCTCTCTTCTTAGCTTCACGTTCTGTGCTTGGATGGAGCCAACACCAACTTACTAGTACAGCCACGGGGCTTCTAGCGACTAGTAGTGTACCTTACTGAGTGGTTGTCAAATGGCGACAGTTTTTTAGAGTTTGGTAGTTCCCGTATTTTTAATTTATTACTGATATTAATTACTACATAAATGGCGGGAAACAGTATCGAAGTGACTCGCGCGTGCGCAGTTCTGCAAGTGTAGGAAGTCCGCGCAATCTTATTCTTTCATCCGCTTTTTTTCCCCCCTTTTTAGGGGGCCGGTGTGTTTTTATTGGCTGTTTTGCATTTGACGTTGTGTTGCGTGCGCATAGAATACTACGTACATTTGTTTCTGTCTTCTTAAATTGATGAATTGTGGTTTGTTTAACCAACTGTATTGCTAGTATTGACACACACCGTCTCATCGTCTTTCTGTTGCACGACAGTATTTCGTGAAGGCAAACAAATGCTTTCATGCAGATACGTCTAGATACATAAGCACCTGATGAATGACAGTTCATCCTGTATGCGACAGGAACTTGCATGTTTATTTCATTCACTCTTTTGATGAGACGTTCATGTTTACAATAGCAGATACACAGATAAAATTTCCCGGAACTAAAACTGTCCACTTCTAAAATTGTCTCTTTGCCTTTCCCTTTGTTTCTTGCGGTGCACCTTTACCGCTCTCACCCCTAATAGAAGTCCACATTTAATAAGTGCACACACCCTGCTCCATTCGACCCCTCTGCCAGACCTTATTTCCTTCCATAAACAATTGGGAGACAGCAAAAACAATTCCACTGCTGCTTTCCACTAGGCTTTCTGCTGGTCTAACCAGTCACCACAGGCAAGCCGTCGTCTGAGGAAGACAGTGAAGCATTTGGTAACAAGAAAATGTAACGTCGTAGCGTTTCTTTCAAGATCAAAATTGTGAATTCTATTTTATGTTCTTGTCTGTGGTTTAGTAAATAATTCGGTTTGTTATAGCGTTTAACGAAGTTTTATTTAAACAGAGTACTGTCGTGTCATTTATATAAGACAGCCGGGAAGAAATTCTTAAATATCCAATTCCATCAATAAATTTCGTGCATGAAATGTGAATTTATCTTAAGGAGACGTCGAGGAAGTTGTAAATACGAGTTGTCGTCTGACACAACTTTTAAAACATTATACTTTTGTGCTTTCAACGTTTCCGACTGTAATTATCATATAGTATACACCCACAAATCATTTTATTTAGAAAAAGCAACTGCATGTCACGGTGCGTAATGTATATCGCTTCCTTTATTCCGTAATTATTCATCGATAGTGTGTGCTGCATGTTCCTTTGTTTTTATTTCCTTCGTTTCGTCTTTCGATTCCAAGATGGCGCCTAGCGTACTTGAGTGTGTGTCTCTAACGCGGCCAGTCGAACGTTCCAGACTGTCACAGACAAGACGTGCTCATCTTTCAGTGATAGTTATTGCCGACTCATCTTCATCTGAGTATTTTGTAATCACCTTGTCAGACAACCGTTCTTGGAAAGATATTGCGAGTCAGCGACTCAACGCAACGCAGGCTGGCAACAGGCAGCAATGACGGACGGATGAGAACTAGGCGCCCAAAAATAAACTAGCATCAACAGTTACCAGGTAAGTTAAGTTGTATGATTTTCTTTATATCCTCTTATTAAGGAACAAGCGTGTGTACAGTGTTGGAGTCTGCCTTGGCCTTGTAGGTTAGCAAGGAGTGGGGGTACTGTAGCACGTGGCGGGTATGCAGAGTTTGGAGAATTCGATCGGCATTAGTACAAGTTTCAGTTGCCATCTTTGGAATTCCATTGCATTAAAGGAAGAGTGCTATAAATTATGAGATAATGTTTCGGTTAAGAACATGAAATCTTTGTTTAATTTTTTATTCGCAAGCATATTATTTGTTGTTGAATGGTTATGTAAATATATGTACCTTGAAACTAAACTTTATCAGAGTTACACGCAATTTAATTAGGTTATCAATGTAGAATATCCTTAGTCAGTAAAAATGGGTCATAGAATCTCGCTCATGCAGCGCTTGGTACAAAATGAATTTTAAATTTTTAGAACAATGCATAAGTCGTAGACGAGTTTTACCCTCTAAATGAAAAACCACATATAATTTTGAGTCACGTTGAACAAATACGGATGTTTCGTTTACAAGTAAAATTGGACTGACCATGCGACGTAAGGTAAAGCATATGATATTTTGTTCGTATGTAACATGGGACAGACCGTGTCATATAACATGAAATTTAGGAAGTTTTTATACGTAAAATGGGACAGATCGTGTGACGTAATATGACTTAGGATATTTTATTCACAAGTAAAATGGGACAAGTCACGTGTTGTGATAAAATTTCAGGATAATATTTCAAAAGTAAAATAGGGTATTTCGCTTAATGCTACGTGAAATTGAGGATATTCTTTCAGAGTAAATTACGACAGGACGTGTGACCTATCATGAAAATCAGGATAGGTTATTTCCGAGAAAAAGTGTGAGAATCGTAACAAAACTCGTAAAGTATAATATTTAAGGAGTATTTTCCCAGAATCTGCTTAATAACATCGCACAGTTTATACGTTTTTGTCATTTTTGAATATACGTTTTAATGTACCATTAATGAGGCCCTCGGTAACGAGGATGCTGTTGCCAGCAACTCTGTTACTTTGCGTCTGCTGCTATTGAAAAATCCTAGATATAACAAGAGAAACGAAGTCGTTAATTTGTGGAAATTAATTATTAATGATCATGTAATGACGTGTATAGAACCGGAACAACATCGATTGCCAGTTCCTTGTTCTTTTATTTCCTATTTGCAGTAGCAGTCTAAGACATTAAACAAATAATGTTTATCACTGTAATAATATTACATGGGTAGGGTAGAGTAATATTATATGTGAGGCTGTATTATCACTGTAATAGTGTTAGATTAGTAGGGTAGAATAAAATTATATGCGAGACTTTACTGAAGTTTAAAACGATACGACATATAGTGACAGTGATATATTTATTCTCAAGTTTAATGCCTGAAATTTCTATTTTATTGGAATCTGAATGGGTATTAGAACCGATAAGAAGTTTTGCATAAAAATTAAGACACCGTGCTGGAGTCTCTCTTATTGATGTATGGTAGTGTGTTTTTAATTCTGGCTTTGTGGTGGTATAATTAAATAAAGGTGAGATGCGGAAATTATGCTGTATTTTTACACACAATGAAAAATTTCGACGTTAGGCGTTTACTGCCATGTACACTGTAACGCTAATGTTAAAATACTGCTCATCATAAATTGGTTCTTATCTTGAAGAAAACACAACGTAAATCCGACATTCCTTAGGAACACATATTTCTAGGGATACATATTTCGTTCTATCAATCAAAGTGCATAAAATCCATTCATGATTGTAAGAATGTGTTTGGTTTCCTCCTACAAGCTATTTTTTCAGCATCTTGAGTCTCCCACTCTTACATAACACGGATTTGTTTCGGGTTTTTTATTTATATAAGCAAAAAATTAAAATTATAATTTTTTTCTTTGCTTTTTGAGGTACCAAATCGAATTTTCCATTTGTCAAGTCGTGTTACGTGAATCTGATACTTATTGACAGGAATAAGATGTGATATATGAAAGTAAAAATTTGGATAAACGTTGTTTATTATTCATTTAATTATACACATAATTAATTTTCAAATATTAGGCCAAATAAAAACTAGTGGTTTTATAAAGTACCTTATAAAAACTAATATTCTGTGGACAAGAGATTGTTTTAATTGTAATTTGTATCCTTTCTTCATAAATGTTCCAATGTAATTTTCATGTACCAAGAGATAACCAAGGTACGGTATACAATTTTTAAAAAATGCTATGCACCGTTGGTATTGTGGCAATCTGCAAGAAGTCGATACCGGCTTCCGGTTCGCTTTCGTTTACATGGAATAATATCTATAGTTATCATTTCTTATAATTTGTTGAGACCACAGATATAATACAAAATAGTTTTATAGAACTCTTCTTCAGAAAATGTAGTTTCACCTCTATAATTAATTAAATTCGAGTATGTGCTTCGAAATGCAGCAAACATTTACCTTTTGTATTGGTTCTAGATGGTCCATACCTGAAACATAAGTTGCACTAAACACAATTTCTTGCTTACTAGTACGTCTGAAAATCAAGCAGCATAGAATAAATAAGATGTCAGCGGTGGTAGACGAGAATTAGCTCGGGTGCAAAAGATTCGATTATATTATAATAGGCTTAACCAATTTGGAATATTGTCGCCTTCTGTTTACTTCATCACATTAACGATTGTTGGCTCATGTCCATATCAAAAAGAAAACAGGCCGAATGTTTGAAATTATGTGATAAACCTAATACATTAAGTAATGTCAAAGACATTAAAGAAGCCTATTAAAATAAGGGGATAATACAAAGAATAAAAATCTACGTCATTACTCTTGTGAAACACTTATGTAACCTTAATTCATATTTCACTGTTGGATATTAGTGCTAACATAATTCCCTGAATTATTCTGTAAATTCTGTATTCTTAAAAACTCGAATTTTATTTCGTGTTTGACCTGTGTTACAACAAAGAACTCTTGATTTTCTCTGAATTTGGATGCTATTTGGGAGTAATGAAATTTAAGTCCATTGTTTTCATATAAGTTTTAATACACAGCACTGTCTGTAACGCATGGCTGTTGGTCTTTAGGGATATAAATATCAGACGTAATTCATCATAAATATTTCCAAGGCACCATAACGTTCTGCAAAATTAATCACTTAACTGATTTTGTAGTTTTCTACATGTGGGCTAATCCTATCACAATACATTTCAGAAAGACTAGGAAGAACACTGATTTTTCCACAGGGATTCAAGGACGAGTACTCAGTTTTCGAGTGCTCTAAAGCTGTAGGCGACAGGGAATATTAAATATTATTAAATAAACATAAGGGATGCATTCAAACTTAATTGATTCCCTGAGACAAGGATGTTGTTGTGTGCCTACGAACCGTTTCATAAATGTGTTGTTAATAAATACGATCTGAAGTCTTGCTGTTTCTATATATTTAATTTACTGTTGATGGAAACTTCTGGAATTCTGATTTTTTAAGGAGAAATATATTTAAACACAAAACTTTCTTTCTAATATTAACACTCAACAGCTGTATTTCATCTTTTTTAAGTTATTTTGTGGTTCAATGCAGTTCAATAAGATAAGTTGTGTTGCGCAGAAAGCATAAGCCACAACAGGCTCCATAAAATTTAAGAAAGTGAAATTATTTAAAGTAATGTTTAGAATCCAGTGCTTGTAGAATATATTCCGTGTATCATGCGTCAAATTTTCAAACTGTTCTTAATCAAAAGATGAAGGCCGAGAAGGGATGTTATAAATAATAGAGTAGATCAAAATTAGGGGGCGTAAAAGTGCATATTCATAACTGAGGAGATGAAGAGCAAAGAATGTTACCAGATGGGATATACTTCTTAAAGGCACTTCGTTACGTGATTTTCAGAGACGTAAGGTAAAAAATGAATTGCGAAGTGAAAATTTGTATGTTAGTTTTCGATTTGTGACAAGGTGTAGAAATTTATCAAGGCTTTGGAGGAATCCTCTGCTGCATTTTACAGTCATAAACCGTGAGACTGAACGGGGCCTTCACCTGGAAAGCCAAAGTTTAACGAAGGGACTGAAGATATCACACCGCACTGCAAAACGAACTGGAAATACTGACAATACGGCTCCCCGACAAAATTTGACATATGAACCATGTAAAAAGATTTACAGGATTGAGTTGTAACTTTTATTACTAAAGGTTTCGGTCCAATACAACCAATACATTTTTTTATATTCGTCTCACCGTGCATTTTTATAATTCACTGTTTATAAATACCAACTAAATGCACTTCACTTTCACTCATTATGTATTAATCGACCCTTATATATGTTTCGGTTTTATGTAAAACCATCTTCAGAAGGTTCAAAACTACGTTCATTCCACATCCAATACATTGGATGTGGAATGAACGTAGTTTGAGCGGCAGCATGAAATGTAGGCCTTGGTACTGGGTAAGGATGGCGGTACTTTGCTTTTGTTTAGAAGGGGCCTGATAAAATTCTTTTCCTTGTTTAACACTGCGCACTGCTTTTCCAGGCATAAAGCGAAAAATATCATCAGTGGTATGCAAACTGCAGTTTTGCTGTGTAAATTCATCGTAATATGACCGCATAGAATATTCTTATTTGCATTTTTCAGCACATAACTACTCCTAGCTATTAATAAACTGTTTTTATGACACTTTAAAGCAGCGATTTAATATTTTTATTTACAAATGTAGTATAGAAGAAAGAAACCATATTTAACATTCTGTTTGGTTTTAATATTTGAGACATTTTGTGCAGAAGGTGAATAACTTTAGGACACAAATATTATGATAGGCGCGGTAATGTAACCTTATTTATATATTTATAAAGTAAACGTTTAATTAGGCCTATTATTTTAAGTCGATAGCGGCCACAACTACTGATATTGGCCCGAGAATCTCTCCGGTACAGTCTTACCATTATCGTCCATGCTAGGATAAACACCCGTCCTAAAATTAACCCCATTCGTTCAGCAACATCCACAGATTCAGATGTAAAAAACCGGCTAGGTTTTCTACGTAGTATTTTGTTACTCGACAGGTGTTACATTGTCTTATAGAAGGGTGAAACTTCGTGTATGTTTTCGGAAATATCTTGTTACTTCAAACTTATTTTCAGAAAACAAAATAAAGAGAAAGATCAGAGTAGTAACAGGAAATATTGCATTATACACTGTGGTCAGGTTCTGCTGAATTCTAAATATAATATACAAATTCGTATTTCTTATACAGTATTTCACAAGTAATATATCGCAATCAGGAGAACGGCACAAGAATTGAAACTTTAAATCCTCCCCTTCCCTCTAACGTAATCCGTCCCGAAACTACTCAAAATGCTCCTCACATTTCGTATTTAGCCTTCAAAATAATTCCCTTCGGACTCTGGGTCTAACCCATTCCTTTCGAAATGTAGAACTATATTTCGTAAGGGCTCCACTGATTCCCTTATTCGGGAATTTAGGTAAGTATTTGGGACTTTCACCCTGACCTACGCATAATATGTTTACACCATTTCCTCTAGGTATTCCTTTGTATCTTTTGTCTTTCTACTGAAATAGGAATTATTTTAATTATCTTCACTTCATTATCGAATAAAATTCACGCCTAATCCATTTATACCTCACAGAAATCTCAATTTGGACTTCCAAATCCTTTGATTGTTTATGCTTCAAGAGAAAATGTCACTCTCCAGTTTCCCTCTCTGTATAACACTTTTCCATTTTTCGCAAATTAAATATTAAGTTTTCCAGTGTTACATCGGTTACTGTTTCTCGGTCGCTTTTCGCCACATTCGCTGGTTTACTGAGTGTTCAGGTATCAGATAACTCTACTTTTGTTTTGTAATTATGTTACGATGTCACAATTGGACTCTTCTAGTTCTTTTTTGCAACGAAAATTTTATAAATATGTCATTGGGTTTATAAGTTTAAGTCAGTAATTGGACCAACTATGCTAACTATGCGCGATAAATGTAACGGGCAGGAACAAAAGTTTTGAAATTGCGGTTAATATCTTGTTAAATCCGAAAATTATTTGTGTTTATTACTTCTTACCCGATTAAGCTGAGGTTAGAATTCGATGGGTACCGAGGGTCTTTCCCGGGAATAAAGCGGCCGGGGCTTGAATTTGACCAATTTTGACCTCAATTTAGAGCCGTATGTTGAGGTTAAGAAACTCTTGTGTCTTCATGGCGTGGACAGAAAAAATTTATATTTTTATACTGTTAAACTTCCTCAGGAAGGAATGTGTTTATTTCTCTCTGCTTAGATTTATTTCCAGGATAAAAATGTATCCTTTTCAGTAGATTTGCACTTTTATTTAATTTAATAATGTAATATATGCGGCAAAGAGGAGGTGTTTGCATATTATGTTTATCAGTAACCAACCAGCCATTAGTAGAAGGAAGAGAGACGTATTATAACATGCAAGCCTGCCTTTGATGTTGAAGCGGAAGTGGACACATTACACTGCTTTTACATTTTGCATGGAGGCAAAAGGGCCAAAATCTGGATTCTGTTAACAGCAAGTTCAGTCTCTATCTTTCTGGTTTTAGATGTGCTCACACCCCCAACTGTACCCAAATTATTGTTAATTTTTTCTTGTTTTTAACTTAAATAAAAGTAAAAGTTTCAGTGAACTTGTCAGTTTTCTTGTACAACTCTAGAGAATTCATTATTTTGGACAGTGATACCAAATGGTTGAAAGTGTCCACTATTTAAGGATGGAGCACATTTACATTTCATGAAAATATTTGTTGTAACTACTTCTGTATTTGTTATTTAGAATCCCCTTTTATGTTATTTTCAGTCTTCATGTTGACCTAAAATTTATAGATTAACACGATTAAAATTTATACTTCACTGTCGGCGGAAAATTTTTCCCTCTCTCTCTCTCTCTCTCTCTCTCTCTGATGGCGAACATAAAATAAATCGAGACTTAAAGAGACAGAAGTTCGAAGCCAAATATCATGTGCTTAGTCTCGAAAACTTTAAGAACGTTTCAGAGTTTTGCTTTCACTTGGTCACTCTATATTGAATGTTCAACGATTCAAAGCCCAATGTACAAGTTTGAATTACTATATACATTGTAATAATCAAGTTGTCATTTCTTGCATTTTCTAGTCTCTGTTATTTTTAATCATCGTCTTAGGTTTCTTATCCCAGTTGGTCCGCATTTCATAATTATTTTGGCATTCTGTCTATATGGAACACAAATTTATCCGGAAGGTTTACTTTATTATACAAGAATGTTACCAGCTTTCTGTGGCCTTAACATACCCACGTTTTAAGGTCTCTTGAATTTCCTCTCAGCAGCTGTAATTCTGTATTCGTCAATCGCGTAATGTCCAGGTTTCACCACCAACTAATAAAAGTGGAATACTGTAGGCATGTACCTACGTACGTACTTGTTTGTATTGTGTGTGTTTTATAAGTCAGACTCTCGCGCGCTTCTTTTGAAGTTCCTTTATATTTTAATATGGCGACAAGTTTAAAAGAAGACAGTATTTGAAGAGACATGCTCATATAAGATTTCTTGTTTCTCACGCCATTCATCTTTTCATTGCTTGTGTTATATAACGCAACCTTCTGTTGTTAGAACATTTTCTTGGAGACTTGATTTTATTAAAAAAGAGGAGTAGTGGTTAAGCCAATTGTGAGCGATGGCTGGACAAGTTCCTCTTAACTGTCTTACGTATCAGTATGTCAAAATGCGTGTATTTTCCCTTTTGATATTGATGTGTTAACTATTTTTTGAGACTTCTTATACGCGGCATGCAATTGGAAGCTGCCTCGCCTTCATGTTTCATAATACGTTACGGTTTTAAATTTTTCCGAGAACAACCTACAAAATAAAGACTCTGTACTTGCCTTAAATACATAGCCCTATTTGTAACTTTCAGTTTGTAACGAAATAACTAATTAAACTTTTGGGACTAAGGATATGCAATTTGGTATATAGGTACGTCACAAACACAATTCCAGCACCCTGTGTCTTGCTTGTCATATGTTACAAAGTTCTGTCTTACCTATTTGTGGAAAACATGTCTTCTGATTTATATTTAATAACAAACCATAAAAGCTGTAAATACAAATTCGATCTAATCATAAATATTTTCTTCAGACAACTATGCATAGGTATATATATAGAAAAGAATTGATCTGTAAATTGTTTTTGGGAAATGTCATAGGTAATGGGTAATGCGACAACTAGGGCCAGGCACTTACTAGAACGTAAACTGAAATGGGCTGTCACAGTCAGGCCTTTCTTTTTTTGATAAAGAATATTACCACTAAAATTTCATAGCAGAAACAATGTCTCTGTTAGCAGGCACATATCTGTGAATAAAATTTCTTTAGAGAATATTCTACCATGGTGTTACTTATTTAGTTGGCTGCGTATTTACATAATTTTGAACTAGTCGATTAATTTTGTTAGGTTGTTAATTCACAGGTCTTCATTAATTATTAGTTTACTTAATTTGCTAATCACAAGTTTTTCGTTATTAATTTAGCAGCCACTTGATTGCCTTTTTTTTCAGTTGCTCGACAGCCCCTTGAGGGCCTAGGCCGCCTCATTTTTCAAGGCATCACGATCACACACTTTTAGACACAACACACTCGGTAGGACTCCTCTGGACGAGGGCCCAGCTCGTCGCAGACTTGATTGCTTAGTCAACCTAATTTTTATGTATCTAATCAGTAAGTCATGTGAGTCGTCGTTCAGTTATATAGATAGTCACGTAGTGGGTCATATCTAATGAGTCTATTATTTAATAAGCCCACTCAGTTACTCAGTGAAATCTATTTATTTAGCCATGTTACGGTGGTACTTAGTGAGAGAATTAGCCAGATCGCAGATTGGTTGGCTTGGCAAAGAGCTAGGCGGCTAGTTACTGGTTAGCGACAGCAGTTGTTCTCTTTTGACCTGCAGGTTTGGAATCCCAGGGTTAAGCAGCAGCCCCCGGCCATACTGGTGCCAAAATTCAACCAATATCCACAACGCCAATTATGAAGGCGTGATTGTAGCATGGCTGACAGCCATAACTTTCTTCTAGAAGGGGATTTTTTTTAGGAAGTATGTGTTGGCGCACAGTGACACAAGCAGAGGGGCGAGAGGGAACTATTGATTGGTTGGTTGGTTTGTTCGTTCGTGTAATGCAGTCAGTTCCCATGATCTACAACAAAATGAGTGCTGTCAGTCGTTGACTGAAATTCACTTTTCTTCGTCTTTCCATGTGACATGATAATTTTATACGCTGCCATGGTGACTTATATTGTAGGCCCAAAGTAACGATTTTAAATATATTGAACATACAGTCCAATGGCGAGAGACCTTACTTGAACAGTTGAGAGTTATTCATGTGATAGGAAAACTACTCGTTATTATGGTTTCTGAGTTATTTAACGACGTTTCATTAACTGCATACAGTATGGCAGAATATTTTTGGATGGAAAGTTGTGATAAAGAGAAACGTAAGTGGCAGTAGCCAAAGTAAGCCACTCCTACATTACGATACGAAAATTACTGTTTTATGGCATGTGACACCGTGTAGTTAGGTCGATGAGCACCAAAGTTTCAGAGAAACTGCATCACAACTAAAACGTTAGTGGACTTCGTACTTACAGTCTTTATAAGTACAAATTTACGTACTGGTATATTTATGGAGAACTTACAGTACCCTCAGTAATAAGATTTCGTTTCAATTAACAGGAAAAAAGTTATTTATTCAAACACTGACAATAGAAAACGTAAAAGTAATAAACTGCAAGTCATAAATAAAAATAAATTATAATATGCAATAAGAATAAATTACATATGTGTGTATTTGTAAAGCAATAATAATAATAATAATTTTTATAAAATCAAGAATATTAATGTTTTCTAAGCAGCACGTATGCATCAAGGGAAGACAGCGTGATGGAAGACCAAGTTATTCGTGGATATATAATGCTTATACACATATCAGTGTTTGCATATATTAGACATTTTTGTTACCGTAATGTTATATTCGGTTCCCTTAGTGTTGCTAGTTAAATACTTACATATTATGAATATCTCAATAAGAACACAGTAATCATAAATGTGTGTACATTCTTTTATTTTATACAAACTAAAACTTCCATTAACACCATGGTTCAGCACGCTACTAAACTTCAGGCATATTTTTAATCTACTGGTAACAAATTTTCTGTTTTTAAAGAATTGGAATGTTAATTTTATTTTCTTGAACGCCAGCATTTGGATCTTCTCCTTAGCTAGTTCAAACAAGCCTCACTCTTTCACATATATTTTTTCTAATTTAGAATTTGAATATTCCCCTGTGATTAATGAAGCACCACACCATGTATTCACATACAGAATTACAAGTAAATTTCTACACATACTTAACTTTGGCACTGGATGGAGGTGAGTGGTCAAATCCACACCCTTGTCACTTTACCCTCGAGGAAGTGCCCCGGTGACACTGAAATACTTGTATAAATTTCATTTTAATATGACGATTCCATCTATGGCCAGGTTTTACAAGTAGTTTTCCTGTTGTTTGGGGCAGGAATATTCTGTGTATTTTACATCTATTGCAATGTGTGCTACATTTCCCGCCCATTTTATTTTGCGTTCAGACCCATGCTGTCCGACAATATTAGGCGAAAAATAAAGAATGTAAATATTTTCATTAACAATTTTCTCGGTTGTGTAAACGTTTCTTCTCTTTAATTCTAGATACTCCATTAGTACTTTGTTGAATTTAAATTTACGCTTAACCTAACAACATTACCAACGTAGGGTCCTGAGAAGAAATAATAATTGAAAAATATCACTGAGAAGTGTCATTTGTTAAGGCTTAAAATTTAACATTCCATAGCAGAATACTTAGCGTGTCGAAGCAGTTTCTGGTAGCTGAATGGTAGTTCACATTTTGTGTTGTGAAGCGCGTCATATTCCGCTGGATGAATGTATTGAAACTATTTTAGTTTACGTCGTTGGCGTTTCATTCAAGAGGAATAATTTTGAGGAACACGCTGTATAAAACGGAATATAAGTGAACGTTTAGGGCACACGTACAGCAACAGTAATATGTGTATGTCTTACTGCATAGGTTTTTGTTACTGTCAAAGTCTGAATATCAATACAGTTAAAATTATTTCTTTATGCATTAAATTCTAAAGCAGCTGGAATGTTTGTAAGGTACTTTTGAGCTCTGCTGTACCTAGCGCGTATGTTGCATTGAAATTATCGAACCAAATCTTTTTTGTGGGGGTGTAGAGAAAGGAAGGAGGAATGGAGGGGAAAGATGAAGAAAGAACGGAAAAGGGAGGGAAGAGTGGGTTAGATGTGGCACACAAACCTTATGCAGATATTTTTGCAGATATGAAAGGTTTACATGTGGCGTACAAACCTTTTGCAGACTTCAAATAAGACGCATTACGATGAGAACACTCAGAAAACCAAAGATCCCTCATCGCCATGTTTCTTCTAGCTATCAGGGCACTTGTATCTATTTCGACTATTCTCATACAGTTGTTTTTCTTCACACGTATTCAGTCGATAAGCTGATGTATGAATATTAACAGGATTCTTTACTGTAAATGTACGAGTTCCTTTAGCATCAAAAGCAGCTGTTGAAAAATGTTTGTAGTTATATTGGTAAGCCTGAAGGAGAACAAATATAATGATGATGATGATAATAATAATAATAACAATAAAATAGCGTTGACTGCGTAACGTAAAAATAAATCTCCTTCCGTAAACTTAGACTTTCAGGATCATGTTTTAAAATATTAAATTTCGTATAACAGCTTTATGTGGAATAAGTCAGCCTCTTAACAAAACCATAGAGGCATGATAAATCATGTTAAAGAAAATGTAGTCTATTAAGAAAATAATTTTTATCGAATAAATACACAAGAGTTAGTATTACGGAACATTCTGGACCGGACGCTGACAACTGGTACAGAAATACGACAAGAAGAATTATATACATAATTGATATTGCTGTCCGTGGGAGCGACAACATGGAAATTGTGTCTAAAAATAAAATTCAGAAATATGTAAGGATGTGAACTTAGACGGCAATAGCATTAGAACAAGTGACAATAGTATTAATAGTCCTGTCAGCACACTGATGTAGTTCCTTAGACCTTGCAAGAAAGTTTTAAATTTCTAATTCCGGAAGAAGACAATACTCCTTGGAACACGCTGCATTCTAGATAAAAATTTTCCGCCTTGAAGAATAAATGCCCATAAAATTAGTAATGATACCTATAATTACAAATTATATTAGTCGTTGTAAAAACTGAGACAAAAAATACAAATATGAACATAAACATAATAATGGCAGTAATAATAATAACAATAATATTACCGTTATTACAGCTATGAACGTCGCTTGCATGCTGTATAGCAGAACTGCAGGTTTATTGCAGTTGTAAGACAGACAGACAGAGAAACAGAGAGACAGACAGACTTAAGTATAACTCATTTCGCTGTCATGTTATGCGCGACCTGTAGTCAATAAGTATTACTTTAAATGCTGATATTCTGACATCCTTATGATTATTTTATACTCCGTCACGATATGTGTTTTACGACTTTTCCCAGTGGAAGCAATTTAAATCCTGCGACTCATACCATATTACAACGTAATGCATTATTTTTAGATTTCGCAGGACTCAGTATTGTTTCCTATAACGCCTGATGATTTTTACATTTTTCATCTCATTTTCCACGTTTTTAGCATTTTTTTTATAATTATACACTTAACAAGTACAAGCTTAACGTAGTATAACAGCGCAGATAAATTGTCGTAATTGGAGTATATTCAACAAACAGAGCACTTTGTTTTACCGGACTGAGCACTGTAGAGCGGGTACATCATCGGTAGCCGTGCAACAAAGATATCATCCACTCTACTGCGAGCAGTCCTTCCGTAAAAAATATTTTTTTATTTTAACTGGCCCATAAATATAGGAGAGAAGTTTATATTTTCATATAATTTAGAAAACATATAACATAAAGGAAAATAAAGAAATGAATTTTTTTCAGGTGTTCGGTAACAATTTATTACGTGGTACATAATGAAAAGAAATTGCAACTCATACAGACAATCTCTTTTGAGATTTTCAAAGTAAAAATTTTCTGGCTTTTCCAATATCGCCTCTACGTGCTGCATGCCCTGTAATACCTACACAACATGTTCACTTAATAAACGTAACAGTATAAAATTAAGACTTTAATTTTTAAATTCCTCTATATTTAATTTTCTCCATTATTCAGTTACTTTACCCTATGTCGAAACTTTGTCTTCAGTGCGTTCATGTACGAAAGACCTACGCTTTTCCTTCAGAGTAAGATTCTAGAATTCCACGGTCATACAGAAGAACAAGTAACTTTATAGCTTTTATCTCATATGTAGAGTTTTAGAGGGTTAGGTAGGTTATAGTAAAATATTATTGACCCGGTGGCATTATAAACCTCGTGAATTAGATAGTGAATTTCTGTGTAAAAATACACAAATGTCTGCACCTTGAGAAGCAGCATTTAAAAAGTCAAACTGTTCTTTTTAATTTTCTGAATGTTTTAGTACAGGTTTGACAACACACACATGAAAAGACAATGACCGAATCAATACAAAATTTACCCTCGCTAATGACAAATTAGCATATTCTGCAGTGGGAGCATCGTGACAAAATATCGACAGTTGTTTACAATTCGGTTCTGTTGTGGAAATAAATTATGTAAAGTTACAGCATCAGTAATTCTGTTGTAAAAACCAATACTTTGGTGCTTGATAAATTATTTCACATGGTGCACACTAAAGTGCCTCTTTTAAATTACTTTTCAAGGCTATCCAAAGAAACTTTTAGGTCATGTAAATAAGTAGAGAACTCTATAAATATAAAACAAAGCTTTCGAGGGTAGTAAATTGCACAATAATAATAATAATCATATTTTTAATATTGCTATCATCTGATTGTAGCCCTGACTTCCTCTGCTGTAGAGAATTTATAAGTATTTATTCAGACAGGCGGTTGGTTTCCTTGGATACAGCTTCCGACAATTGCAAAATCTTACCATTTTAGAAGAGTACTGGATAAGAGCCATGACTAGCTGAGGGTTTAGGTCTCTTATCCGAAATATTCTAAAGTGAAGGGACAGTTTTCCAAGTTTTATCTTTCCCCAAATTCCCCCACCAAAGCCCTGTATGCACTTCTCCTCTCCCCCATACGTGCCACATGCCCCGCTCATCTCGTAACTTGAATACATGTAATATTATTTTACACTGTTGCCCTCTAACGGGTGCTTTTCTGAGAACATGAAATTTTTCGCCTTAATTTGCATATTAACTATAGGGTTCACTGCGTGAGAAATGCCTGTGAAAAACTGTGACTGCATTATTATTATTATTATTATTATTATTATTACTTGTGCTGTTAAGTCTGCACTTTAATAAATACCCATTGAATTGAATTGAATTATTATTATTCAGCCAGTGGGCTGGTCACTCACTGCCACAAATGCACAAACCAAGTAACCTCGGAAAGAGGAGGCCCAAGGGCTGTCGAGCCGTGGTTATTATTATATTATTATTATTATTATTATTATTATTATTATACTACTACTGCCGAATTCGTTAGCTCTCTGAGATAGCAGATGAACACACTGGGTGTTGCTGCCTTGTTTTGGAAGTTTCTCTTTGAGTGTCTGCCGAGATTCGAACGAGTGTGTCTGTAAGCTTATCGTCCTGTTGTCACCTGGCATCAACTCAAGCGCCGCCTTACCACTGTGGATCAGTATAATCACGTCTTGTCCTGTCCACACTTCTTTTACATTCGGTGATAACGGGCGGGAACGTCTTAAACAATTTGTATGCGGGCTCCAAGATATATATATATATATAATATATATATATATATATATATATACAACGATCATATGCACCACGGTAGCTCAGTCGGAGTAATGACTAGGCTACGGGCCACGCGTCTGAGAAATCGTGGTTCGATTCCCAACAGGGGCAAGAACTTTGTCTCTTCTCCGAAGCGTCCAGACCGGCTCTGGTGCCCAACCAGCCTTCTATTCAATGTATATCGGGGGGGGGGGGGGGGCGGATATTTCTTTGGGAGTAAACGGCCAAGGCATGAACCTGACCACTCACACCATCTCGTGCCGAGTTTAAGAATGATTGTACGTAGTAGTTGTATCTCCACTTCCCCGTATGCCTTCATGGCTTGTACAGAGACAACTGTACTCACACGAGGGATATGTTGAGTTATGTAATGGTGATGAACGTGTGACTGAAGTACAGTAAACTGAGGACAATTAGAAAAAATTCATTCTATCTGCAAGGATTGGAAAAAAAAAGTAAATATTTTTAGTTATAGCGGTAGGCTGGTCATCGAACTCTGTCCTTTCGAATGTGATTACTTCAGTTTACCGCTTGATAATCTGCTCTGCTATAATTTGTAAAACTTCACTATCTCAAAGGATGTATCACTTACTTGTCATATCAGTGTAGTAGAAGAAAGTTTCTATCCTGTTCCATTTGATTTTTTGCCTCCGTTTTCAAAGTAACTTTAGAAGAGTATTTTTGAGGATATTTTCTTCTGGGATGTGACGCTGCGTCACTGGGATCCGATCATTCAGTGACAAAGCGTCATATTCCAGACTGACGGAATCCACAAATACACTGCTGCAAAAATCTAAAAACTCGCAATATGGTTCTCCTTGGGAGATCCTGAAGATGCAAGCAGCAAACCCTCAGATATATTTGTAAATATCTGCCAGACGACGCGGTCTCATGTACCAAAATATTTAAATGTTCATCAACACCGAAACAGTAAACTTTAAATGTAACATAAATTGCTTTGTGCATACTGCAGGTACGGGTAATCGCATTTCGCACATCTTATACCTAACAGCTTGCCGGTGGTTGTTGTTTATCCACGTGCTTATAATAGTTTCCCAGTACTTGAAACATTCCTGAGGAAGACATAAATCATGGGATTACAGCAGTTTGTTTTCATTCCAAAGTCACTTGATCATGATATATAAACTGCAGACAAGTTATCTGATTTCGTAATTCAAGGTGAGAAACTGTTCTAGCATGTTAGATATCTGTATTTCAAAATTATTTTGGAAAAATCCTAATTATGATAGCTATTTCTCTGGCTGAGATGCGAACTTGTTTCTTCAGGAGGCTTTAATGCTGTACCAGTTTGATCTATAACAGTTCTTGATTTTCCGTGAGATGTGTTTACAAGAAAACGTATCATTCTTTTAAGAGTTCTTATTAGTACCATACAAGTCTCTAGTGCCAGATTCTGCCACATAACTGACTAGCTGATAGTAATAACTCCACTGAACGGAATATTCATACGTACGACATCTTGTGAATCTAAAGCAGAAGAAATTTGCAATTTGTTATAATATTTCCTTTATTTTTTTTCGGCTTGCCATTCATTTCAATAAAAGACAGAACTGCTTGATTGAAACTTTATTACGTGAACTTAAAACAGAAGGGAGCATACTTAAAATGAGATTCTAATCCGCGTTTGGTTATATTTAGAGTATCTGATGGACTAAAACGGAGATGATAGGGATATTTAGGAATAATTAGACGACAAGAAATCCACATACAGCTTATTTGCAGAGAGAAATTTAAAAGTCCCCCTTCATAGCGTAAGTAGTTGTCAAAAATACTGAAACTGATCAAATAGAAATAATTTGGTCAGAAGCATATATTTTTTTTTATTGTTAGTCACACGCAGCAACGTTAGTCATTAACTCTGTTGTGTGTGACTGACATGGAATAAATTTATACTTCTAACCGGATATACAAACGGTTATGTGTTATATAAAGAGAAATAATTTGGAAACTTCTGAAGATGATTGAACCGTCTTAGGATAGAGTCCAGTGGGAATGTTGATAGACTTTCGAATTTTATAACAACGAAAGAATGGTTGAACATCTTATTAACAATACACTGTTTAATGGATACATTACACTATAGAATTTTTATGTTATTTATTATAAATTATTTAATTAAACATTCTTTCACTTAGTTGATCATGCGAGAATTAGGCAATTAGTTGACAAGTGTTTAGGTTTGTTCTTTGTAGGTGTATTCAGTTACATATACGTTTATTCAGTAGTCACGTACTGTTCCTAAAGTTCACTAATTTTCTAAATGACAGTCTGCTTAATTACTTCGTAATTTTTTGTTTTATAAATAGGGGATATTTACGTTTAGTCGTTTGGATACACTTATTTGTATTTATAGTTATTTAGTTATTTTGTTTATTATAGATACTTTATTATATTTATCCTGGAATTTTTATTATTTAGACTATTCTGTAGTGTACTGGTTGGTCTATTAGATTATCAGCCGGTAGTAGTCGAAAAGAGATGCTGCCTTATCTTGGCGACAGTTTAATTCGAAAACAACCCAGCCAACTCACGGAACGCCTTGTACCAGGGAGTGAATTAGCTATAAAATTACTTTATAAGGAGGCATCCTTGTGCAGGTGACTAGCACGCAAGACTCTGGTACGTTGTTAAGAATTCCGAGACGCCGCCTCGACGTTTTAATAGCGTCTGGAGGCACGTTATGTCTAAAAGTATATATAGGTATTCCGAAACGTGTCTTTGACGCGCATAGCGTCTCGTAAGGAAGCTGGAGTGGGTTCATGAAAGTTAAGTTGAGGCAGGTCGTGCCTTTAAGCTCTCGTTTCAACACTCTAAATAAAAACTCAGGGTTTCGAAATTTGGCAAGTGTCTTAAAGTCGACGACCTAGAAGTAACTTTTATAGAACATTAGGATGGTTATTTTTGCAAAATTATTTGTGGATACAGTCGTTAGAAATTGCAGTTTGCCTGTTAATAAGTTGGAAATGATTTATCATGGATCATGCAGGAAGCAATGGGAAGGGATAGCTTAGTCAGTATATCGACTTTCTACGGGCTGGACGATCCGGAGATCGAATCCCGTTAGGGGCGAGATTTTCCGCGCCTGTCCAGGCCGCCCTGGGACCAATCAAACCTTCTACACATTGAGTACCGGTCATTTCAGGGGGGTAAAGCTGCCGGGGCGTGGCCTTAACGACCCGTCCCATCTAGCACCGAGGTTAAAGAAAGAGTAGAACTATGCGTCTTCTCCACATCTGTGCCTTCATGGAAGGTTATAGGTTGGACTTTCCTGCCTGGGCTAAAAAAAAATTGTTTTCGAGTGATTTCTTCTTGCCTTTACTCGCTTTGTTTTTTATTTTTCTTGTTTTTGGTGTAGTAGTTTATTTTTAGTTCCGTTGAAACTGTCTTACGTGTAAGAGTGAGTTTATTTCTTGTTTAATCTCTTCATTATTTGCTTGCTTTATATGTAAGTTTGTGCGTGAGTTTGGTCTAAGGTTCTAAATGGGTCAGGGATTTTACTTTTTCTGCAGGAAGCAATACGTCGTATCGTGATGAAGACACACAGCCTTGTTTAGATATTGCTTAGTATTTATACGATGAAGCTGGATATCACACTCAGTATAGTCCATGAGCTACGAGCTATTCAATCAGTTAATCTGGGTTTGATTACCGGCAGGAACAGAGACTTTTCTCTTATCCTGAACACCCAGAATATTTCAAGAGCACAAAGAGCCTCCAATCTGCAACGGCAGTTCCGTTGTGGTAAGCTGCTTGGGCGTGAGGCTGAGAAATCACCTCCATCTAATAACAAGGTTAAGAAAGCGTTGAACTACACTTCTCATCCCCCATATGTCTTCAAGCCACAGTGCTTATTTAGCACAGTGAAAATTTTATACGATGACCACGGGCTGTGATTAGAATCACGAGTTTTGATTGTTGTCGCTATTTTGCGCTCTTTGCGCAATAACTCTAATACGGCTAGTAGTGTCTGTCAGTCTGTCCGTCTGAAATTTTCTCCTGGATAGCCGCTGTTTGATATTTGAAGAAATTTGGTATTGGAAGGTTTTACGAAAATTTGCCGACGCAAATATTAACGACCAATTTTTATGAGCGCGTTTCTGTACTTCTGTGCGATCTTTCTCCTTTTAACGTTCAGGCATTGCACTGAACCGACAGAGGAAAATCACGATAAGCCCGAATCAGAAGAGCCGCTAACAGAAAAGTGAATCGATTTATCTATGTAAGTAACCTACAGGCAAGCTACGTGCTGGGGATTAAGAAATCGCTTTTCGACTCCCAGCAATGGCAACAGATTTATCTATTGTCGAAAACGTCCAGATCGGCTCTGAGGCTCAAATAACCTCCTATCCAATAGGTACTGCGGGCTCTTATCCTGGAAAAAAAAAAGCGGCTAGACTTTGAAACTGATTACTCACCCAACGAGTTTAGGAATAAGTGAGTGTACAAATCCAGTCCTCACTATTCCTTTATAGCCTAGACAGAAAACAATTAATTTTGTTACAAACAAGCAAAGCGAGATGTTAGTATATTTATTTGCGAAATAAGTCTCAAGCATTCCTCCACTGAAACCTGGCGTACACTTCCTGAGCTCTACACTCATACTGAGAAAGTGTTTCTAGATCACTGTGAACTATAATTAACATAACTGTTGCGGGTCATATGACCTGTGTTTATGTCAAATAGTTCAATTATATGCGGAGTATTGTCACAGAATTGATGACGCCTTGCGTGCAGACAGTCTGTCTATCATCGGAGTACGAACTGTAGCTGCACGTAGTAATTAGAGGACAAATACGTGAAGGAGGTCGTTTATGGTTTACAGCCACTGTAGTGTGTAATAAAGTTGGTATTTCAGGTCAGGAGCTCTTTGGCATTGCTAGATCTGTTCACTTGTTAGTGTGAAGACTAAATTAAATTTATTTTGTGAGGGTGTTTGGGATGGCTTCAAGACTAGGCAAGCCAAAGCGTTGTAAAAATATACTACAATGTTACGTTAAAGAGTTATCTGTAAAAATTACGTAAATTTATTTTGTTTAAAGAAAAGTACATATAAAATTGTAGTCTCAAAATGTCAAGGTGAGATATCTTAAATTCGACTCAATTCCTTTACTGATTTGTGTTTCATATACTACCAGATGCCTCAGTACACAGATTTGT
Organism: Reticulitermes speratus; assembly: GCA_021186555.1. NCBI lineage: Eukaryota > Metazoa > Arthropoda > Insecta > Blattodea > Rhinotermitidae > Reticulitermes > Reticulitermes speratus. The sequence goes on from JAJKFL010000002.1 coordinate 13,476,763, forward strand.
TACAAATATGCACATTGCCATTGGTCTAAGATCCTATTTGACTGCAACGACTAACACTACTCTCTTACTACTATTATTACTATCTTGCTATCCGTGCGCTTCTCAAATTTTTATGTTTGCTGCGCCACAGCTTTCAAAATAGAAGATCTGAGAGATCTAGACGCAGGTATGAATAATGTGAAAACGTGATAGGAAATGTACGTATAGCGTACATAGGAAATGTACATATAGCGTAGTATTGTGACACTTTCGCGTCACTGTTGTTGCATTGGAAAAGAAAGAGTGCGTTCTATGTGTGTATTGTTGAGGTACATGTCACCGCCAACAATATAAAAGTATTTAATATATCACAAAAATGCTTTTGTGGCGAAGTCACGCCGCCAAAGACAATGAAACCTACTTAGGTCTTCATGCAAACTGCCCGATATTTTTGTCTCATTTTCATTAAATTTAGAAGTTCTTGACAGGTTTAGGTAAAAGTTCCCAATACCAAATTTTCACCGAAATCCATCCAGTGGGATCCGCGCTGATACATGCGGATAAGCAGAGTGACGGACATGGCAAAGGTAATAGGAGCTTTTTGCGTCCATGTCAACGCGAATTAGTTAGTTATTTCCTGTCGCTCCTTGCGGAGCATAGGGCCTCCCTTCAGAGGTTTCTTGGTCTGGAGGTGTGCATTCTGTAGTGAGTGACCAGTCCACTCAATGCACAATTTCTACTCATCCTGATATGACTGCCAGAGTCATCTAGCAGTCAGTCAGGAGACTTGGGTGAGAAATGGCCGCTGAATTTTGCTTACGAAACATCTCAATTCATGCCCGTAAGGTTCTTTTACATGCCGTAAATCTACGACATGGGACCGTCGGCTTTACTTACCCTTCGAAGGAAGTTGTGCTACGGATTTTTATCACCCTTAAAAATCCATCGACCTCGGCCCGGATTGAACCCGCGAACCTTGGGTCCAGTGGCGAGCACGCTAACCACTGTCAATGCGAATAATGGGTGTTAAAGAAATATGATACATGTGTATGGAACGGATTCAGGTGGCTAAGAGTAATGCCCAAATTTGATTTTCTGTAAAATTTCGTGTTCCAAGAAAATATCGAATCTTTTTGCCATCTTAGCGACAATTAATTTTACAGATCCTGCACGCACAACGCAGTGACCTGCTGAGGTTTAGAAGTATGTGTATTATTTTCACGATGGATGTTGCTCAGACGATCTTCTTCCGGCTTAATACATTTTCTCAGGGGCACAGTTTATTATATCAGCCATAATCTAAACCATTAACCATAAAGAATGGAGAAAGCACGTGCATTCGTAAGGTCAGAATTCACTTATAACTCTACGTGGTGTAAGACACCATAAATCCATAAGTTGTGTACTTATTTAGGGTTAGCAGCGCCGTTTGTAGTCCATACTGCATAAAATAAATGATTATATGATTAAGGAATAATGAATTGAGAATGCTGTGAAAGTGATCCTGTACCGATATATTTCTAAAGGTACTGATGAACGGTAAGGGAAAGCTTAAGATAACCAGGTTTCGGGCAGATTTGATTCCTGGTCCCTCCAAATATTAGACTGGTTTTTTTCCAAATGGACTTCAATGCTCGGTAATAGCAGACGCTGCAGTCGCAATAAATATATGAATATAGTAATTATAACTGTGTTATTCAACGTTTCAGTAAATAAATTATCATGAATAAACTGGTGGCCAAGCTGGAGTGGATAGGTATAATTTCCTGCTTCGCATTCTATAGGTCTCGAGTTCAAAACTCAGCTCCGAAACCCTGTCTGCTGTTTTGCTATTTTCGTCGGTTTCTCCAGGAAAATGTGGAAGATAATACATAATATTAGTCAGCGACCGCTTCATTTCGTATTTTTCCCAATTCATTATTCATTGATGATCCCACTATTTGACGTTTTAGAATATGAGCTACTGAGAACGTCGTTAAATAAACAAGAAGTGAGAAAATTAAATAAAATGTTACGAAGCCCAGAACCCTTCACCCATCAATGCTGGCGGCTGTGCACTGCACTGACCTGTAATTCCTTACATGCTGCCACTCTCAGTGCACCAGACTGATGTGAAAGCTTTTAACGGTACTATAAATTTAAAATCTTCTCCTTCTTGGGCGATAATTGGAATTTAAATCCCAGCGTCATTGAAGGGTTATTGAGAATTGTATTATTATTATTATTATTATTATTGTTATTAATGTTACTATTATCATTATTTTTTCACTTTGTACTACTTTAAAAATATATGTGAGTAAAACTAATATTGTTTCTTTCTTTCTTTGGAGTGATATCAAGTGCCAGAGAATGTAAGGATTTTGAAATGCAAATAGACAGAAGTGTAACATAAATATCTGCTTTTATGTGTCAATGTGTCAACTTGAACTCTTTGTAATATCCGCATCTTATACAAGGCGAAGACGGATATCCAGTGTGTACTGTTTTACGTAAATTCCTTGCTTTGCAATACGCCCCGATAAAAGACACGAAATGGATTGTCCGAAATGTTACATGATAAGTTGTGTTGTGTATCTACGTGAGAGACCAAAGCGGAGAGAGATAAAATCGCTGTTAAAAAAGCAAACTCTTGAAATGCCTTCCAGCTGTTTTTGAACACTCGGACTTAGAGTTTCTCTTTCTTTTTTCTTGCCGTGTCGATTTCTTCACATCTTCTGCCCCCTCCCCCAGTCTTCAGAAGAAATAATTTAAATCCAGAAGTTTGTTTTTCATTGATTGACTGTTTATTTAATAAGGACATGTCACTCTTTTTACACTCTACAAACATTTTTGGGCCATATATCACAATAAATAACGAATTAAAAATAACGTTCCTTGAAAAGAGTAATGCGTTTTGGCAGAAGCGGAAAGCCGACTGAAGCCTAGCTCAGCTTCTTTTAGGAAAGCAATAACAAACGAAAAGCAGTATGAAAGTATTGGCGAAAACACGAAGCATATGGATGATGAAGCGACACTTCGTAGCCAGTATGAGGCCGGGTGGGCTCCAGAGCCGGTATTGACATGTTGGAGAAGAGAAAAGCCTTTTGCCCCTAACGGGCTTCAAACTCCGGACGGTTCAGTCCGTAGCTCGGTCACTATACCGAGTACGCCACTCCGGCTAGAAGAAACTTTACAAATTTTGGCGTTATAGCAGGATTTATGAAATGAAATCCTCGGTTTCAGTGCTCTACACTTTCGCTGAAAATCTGTTAAATAAGGAGATGCCTTAAATTGAGGCTAATGAGAGAACCTGATCAATCACACTGAATTATTCTTTACTTTTGGACGTAGTCCACTGCCTGACTCAAGCAGATGTATTGTGTATGATATTTGAACGATGGCTCCGTGTCCATCTTCTGGTGAAAAGCAGCCTTCTTTCTGTTTCTAAAAAGAATGACAACATCCGGGACAATAATTTCGTTTCTTTAACTCAGAAAATATTTACAGCCAGAAAGTATTCCTTAAAACTACTGTGTTATAACCACTTGCAAATGTTGCTTAAAGTTGCGGTCAGAATTTCCCCTGGAGATATCAAATATATTTCAATATATCCTAGTAAAATAATTAATCTATGCACGGTATTATTTGTTTGATAGACTTCGTTTCCATAGAAGAAAATATAAATCTCATGTGCTTAAGATAGCAGAGCAAGATGACAGTAAGACAGAACTGTGTCATCCGTACTAAGATTTTGATTATAATGTCAACATCTGAGGGAAAGAAATTACATCTAGAGCACAAAACAGCACTATTGATTCTATCAGATTTCTGTGCAAAACTTGAAGTGGACCGTGTACTGTTTTAAGCCCGCAGAGTTCTGAAAAATATTTATACTTCTGCTGAATCGTTACATAAATTTAATCAGTAATTCATTTGTTACTGATAGCAGCGAAAAATTTGTAGTAAGAAGCAGACGAGTTTTGAGAACTACAAATTTGACCAGTAGCAGGCCCTCTACATTGGAGAAAACCCGACTTGTCAGTACTGATTTTGTGGGAAGCACACTAAATGAATACGTATATTCTCGCAGAGAAATGTAGATACATTCATTATTAAAACCGGTGGCATTTATCATAATCATTATGCTGTAAACGGTTAAAGATTTAGATACCAGTGGTATCAAAATGGCTCCAGAGTCGGAAACTGCCAATTACTTTAAGATAGGCCCAAACTCATAACCTGAACGTAGCATGTATCTTATATATATTAAAGATGTTACATACTTCTCAAGATACTAAGCAACGTTGAATAAGTTCAAAATCCTCTAGGTTAGGGCATATCTGTCTCTGAATATGACACACGATGACACAAATTAAACTGCAGAAGTAGAAGTCATACTTAAGTATATGTACTAATAACTTGTACATGTTTAACCAGACTGCATGGAAATATCTTGGGGGAAATCCAGTCTCTGTCCGTCTGTACTTGCAGTAATTAATGCCTGAAATTGATAGAGGAATCCCGTGAAATTTAGTATTGAAGTATAATCATAAGTCGTGGGAACTTTCCTTTTATACATAGATCCAGCATAACACCAAGTTTACGTGCAGTTCAACTTTCCTTTTATACATAGATCCAGCATAACACCAAGTTTACGTGCAGTTCAACTTTCCTTTTATACATAGATCCAGCATAACACCACGTTTACGTGCAGTTCAACTTTCCTTTTATACATAGATCCAGCATAACACCAAGTTTACGTGCAGTTAAACTTTCCTTTTATACATAGATCCAGCATAACACCACGTTTACGTGTAGTTCAACTTTCCTTTTATACATAGATCCAGCATAACACCACGTTTACGTGCAGTTCAACTTTCCTTTTATACATAGATCCAGCATAACACCAAGTTTACGTGCAGTTCAACTTTCCTTTTATACATAGATCCAGCATAACACCACGTTTACGTGCAGTTCAACTTTCCTTTTATACATAGATCCAGCATAACACCAAGTTTACGTGCAGTTCAACTTTCCTTTTATACATAGATCCAGCATAACACCACGTTTACGTGCAGTTCAACTTTCCTTTTATACATAGATCCAGCATAACACCAAGTTTACGTGCAGTTCAACCGTTCGGTAGCTCAGAACAATGACTATGCTACTAGTTGGACGAATGGAAAGACGGGATTTCATGTCCGGCGGCAGGGAAATTTTTATTTTTCCACGGCATCCAGAAAGCCAAGGCACATGGTTGGTTTTAGTACCTGTACTTTACCACACTTCATGCAGCTCATATATAATTTTATTCTTTATATCAAAAGTATCTTAGCGCTACAAATTTATATAAATATAGGTCTCTGATTATAACTATGACTAGAAAGTTTTTCTACGGCGAATAATTAACAAATACAAGAACACTTGTTTATAACTAATCCAATGTGCTGGTAGTGCGATTACTCGGACTCTTGACCCGTGAGGACGAGGCCGATACGTTGTCCCGAAACGTCGGTAAACAATTACCACACGACGCCGCGTAATACCCCAGAAGACCGCAGATTTAATCAACATCGCGGCGGAAGCCTTAAATGAAAGTTAGTAAATTCCTTCTTTAAAATGGTGCTTATCTATTTCTGATGCTCAAAATAGCTTCAATCTTTCCATGGTCCTGATAAACGCGTGTTATAAACAAAGATTAAAAGAAAGAGGAGCAGAAAATACATAGTTCTTTTCCATCATAACCTTTGCAAGGTTTAGGCCCTACTCCCTTTACGTAAAATTCGAGGGGACCTTTGCGTCTCCAGCTTTTCTTCCGGAGCCTTCGCATCCACTAGCTGCCGCAGGATGCAGACTCACCTTACCATCTGTATGTATTGTCCTCCGCAGCACATATTATTATATGTGTTGAAAACAGGATCCTTCTATAAAAACCCAAGAACTACCAAATAAACAATACAATAAACCTCAAATCTTGATACGACATTTTCATGTAGAATCTGTCATATCTACCCTTTCGAAAAACGGAGGATTTCATCTAAATTTTAATGACTCATATTTTTTACAGGTGTATTGTTTAAAATTTTAGTAATAGTTCATATCCTTTAAATAGAGCTGTGTATGTTTTCGAAAGGCATTACAGCGTGCATCGAGAAGAAATTGTATAAAATCTTATTTTCATGTAAAGAAAGAGATTTTATCAGTTACTTCTTCGCAATTAATTTTCTACAACTATTTTATATTGTTGAAACTGACGATGACCTTATTAGGCCGAAACATGTTGTAACTTGTTATTAAACAGTTGTCTAAAATTACGTTGTAATGGACGGTTTATATATTACTTTCTAAGAATTCCTTTTTCCGAATATAAAATACTGCAATGCTTGACAGATACAGGAGCGTAGGACTAACACGCTTAGTTGTTACCTGAATCTGATGGCTTACAGCAGATGAGCGCGTCTCTGATGATGCACCATGCACTGAAGTAGTACTGAAATTAATTCGCCACACCCTAACCCATTTTTAACGTTTTTAGTCGAAGGAAGAGAAAAAATGTGACGTAAAAATATTTTGACTAATGATAATTAACAAAACACAATCTATGTACACTAGAGGTCTGTATTAAACATTTTTTATTCATTTATAGCGTGATTTCTGACAGATGTCAGCCTGCGCTCGGACGTCATCAGGGAAATCATTCACATACAACACGGGGAATTACTGCTGGCTTTGTATTTGTGCCACACATGCATGAACAGCGTAATATTCTATAAATTCGTATGGTAAAATACTACAAATTGTTCTATATGTGGCAAAAATCTGAGGACTATACTTTCATAAATTTAAAATGTTTAAAAAATTGATAGAATTAAAAAAACGCTTAAAATAATTTACAATATAATAAAGAATAAAGTTTATTATTTTTATTATAAGTTGTATTATTTTAAGACTGACATAAGTAAGTAGAAAAATTTTAAAATATTTCTCAAAAATAAAATTAAAACGCAGGAATTTTTTTAGAAGTTGTCATATTTACTGAGGGACAGATTTGTCCTCCTTCCATCGCTTATTCAATAATAGGCCTTTTGAGCGGAATTCACCGAGAGTGAGTGTGTGGTCAGAAAGTGCTATTTCGGATGATCTCATGTGCCAAAATATATCAATGCTCTAATGTGAAAAATAAAAGGAAAATATACAATTTCAATCACAGTTAACCAGACACTGAAAAGTTACCCACAGTCCTGTGGTGCAGATACATACACGACATCTTAGAACACTCTGAGCTTAAGGTTAATATTAGCGTCATGCTTACTTCTTGGGGTTCTCAAGTGGATGAGGAACACTCTCTTCAAGAATGTGACCACTTGTAGCTGGTATAAATTCACTGACGTTAGGAAGGGGACTGCTACCTCTATCTTCAGAATACACCCCCATTCCCCAGCTTTAAAATCTGAAGTATTTGAAAATGTACCGGACTTCATTGCGTCATACGCCAGAATACATTATTATTCATATTTACTGCCGTTAGTGCTTAATCTCCGGAATGCTGATTTCATGATACAAGGTGTCTTTGACGATATTTTTGAAATCAAAACGCTGTAGATATTTAGCAATTAAGGAAAAATATATTGGTGAAATAGGCAGTGGATTCTAAGCATACGTTGAAACACAGATCTCTTAGCTGAATAATGACAGAGAAAATTTTGAAAGAATTGTGGGTTCATTTTTGTAGTTTCCGTCTTCGCATATATTAGAGGGTACATTTATGGAGACTCTGTATTAGTGAATATAATGTAGGACATGTCGAGCAATAAAATGATTAAGATTTAGGAGTACGTAAAATTATTTCAATCAATTTTCAAACTTCTGCGGTATTTTCTGACGTGCCGTTGTACTCAAGCCACTGTTATCTCATTTGATGATTATAGATTAAGCTGACAGAAGGTTTTAGTGACTTTATGTATCTGACAGAACATACAGGAAAGCAATTTAATCAAACTGTGTTTCATGAAAAGATGACAAGTGTTTTATTATTGCGCTGTAATTTTCTAGGTTGACATAAGATGGCTAAAAACTATAGATATTTCCCTAAACTTTCCAATCAATACCTTTAATATTTTATCCACCACCTACCCGTAGACACGCTAGAAAACTCAAATTACATTTTAGCGTCTGAGATCGTCACTTCTGAAGTAAAATATAGGCTTCTGAAAATAATTAAAAGAGTTTAACATATATTCCTTATTAATATAAAGATTCATTTATAAATTTTTCTGTGATTTAAGTACATAATTCCGAAAGTGGTGTAAGAGTATTATTGGAAACGGTCTTAGGTTGGATGGATGTGGACTGGACTGAATTGACCCCAGCGTCAGACTCCTGCATTAATTGTGCTCATCACCTTGGTGTTATTGCCAAGTTTGTCGTTATGATTAACTCAATGAAGCAGGCTCATTCTTGGGAAGCTATTAGTACCTCATCTAGTCAAAAAATTCCCCACAATTTATGGAAACACGCCGCTCATCATCGTATTTAAGACAGCTCGCCATTTGTCCCGATACTGATGTCGTTCAAAAGGATCTGCTGAACATTACGCCCAATATTAAGTTTTGTAATAAAGAGATTTTAGCGCTTCGTCCAAACCCTAAAGTGGAGGAGCACCCTTTGTCGGCTGTTCCGCCACTGTTTATTCACTATATTTGCAGTTACCCATTATAGCCGCAAGCCGTCTCCGCTATCCGCTAAATGCTCGTACTCGGGCATTACATATCAGTATTTTCTTTCTTTTTCTTAATAATATTAGGTAAAATTTCTGGTGTATATATTGTTTGCCCAACCCTGTTTTGTGAACTTTTTTGTTTGAAAAGGAAAAACTGTTAGAATTTCACAAAGTAAAACTATCGAATTGGTGATGTGAAAAGTTGAAATATCGAGTTGTTACAGTTGCAAATATGTACTGAAAGTAGAACGTAATGAAAGTAGCAAAAATGATAGGGTTTGTGATTGACTGACGTTGGCACAGACGTGATAACAGCGCGATACAGAATAATTCATTTGAAATTAGTTTCAGACAGAACAGAAATAAAACTGACACGTCATTCATCGCGACATTTTCCACAGTTTTGCCCCGCTTCGTTTCTTCTCAACTGACATTTCCGAGTTTCCACTTTCCTGGGTCTGCTGCTGCTCTCCTGGCTCAACAGTGTCGCAAGACAACAAATGGGACGCGGGAGGCAATTGCCGAAACATGCAGTATAACTCCGTCTTATGTCGTACCTTAAGAGCACTGTCGTACCTTAAGAGCACTGCCGTACCTTAAGAGCACTGGCTTACCTTAAGAGCACTGTCGTACCTTAAGAGCACTAGAAAAATGAGAATGAATGATCAGCTACACTCTCCAGCCGTCCAACTTTCGCAACCTTTTGGACAGGAGGCTGTGTGAACCCAGAGTCGGTCTGGGCGTGGCCGTGAAAACAAAATCTTGTTCTGGGAACACAACCCCGAGCGTCCAACCTGCAAAATATTAAGGGTTACCGCCTCTGAGAAAAATGAATGTCTACCACTTGAATGAAAATGTGTATATTAAAAAAAGGTAGAATTTAATGCATTTTTAACGTCTGCAGTGAATAAATGTCAGATGTAGGTTGGCTTCGCTTCAAATTCCAATGGAGCCTCAGTGCCGGTCTGAATATCGTGGAATCCAAAGACGAGTATTTGTTTTTACTGAAAATCGAAACACGTAGGGAATTAATGTATGAGTTATTCCAATTCTTACTAGATAAAAATAGTAAACATGAAGATATATACCGGAAAGGAGGTATAGCTGTATGCTTCACTCACTTGGTTTTAGCGCTACGCCCGCTTTAACTGCAGGTAGAAAGTCCTCGAACATCCTTGGATAAGAGACTGTTGACTTAATTTTCTTCCTTTGTGACGCTGAACATAAATTATTTTGCGTTAATGGCACTTCGAACGCGGAAGAAATGAAAATTTTTTCTTAAAAATATACGGCTCATTCGACCTTAAACGTAAGAAGTTCACGGTTTCTGTAGTACCGCATTGTGACTTACGTAACTTGATTGTACGTCGCCACATTTTTATGACGTCACTATCAGAAAAAGACCTGTCACTTTGTTCCGCCTCTTACAACACTTGTTCCTTACATTTCATAGGTTAGAAGTGGCTTAAGTCACATATAAGAATGTGCAAACTTATATCCGTCCTTGCAATAAATTGCACAATAAAACACACAAAACAGAGAGGTTGAGTCGGATACATGGAAGGCATGCCAAAATTTGTATAGGAAACTTTGGTTATGAATGATGAAATTTCGGTTATCGTTGCAACAGAGGAACTTGTGGAATATTTATAATTACAGAGGTTCTGGACATACTGTGTGTAGTAGGTTAGATGGGTAAAGAAATTAGTTCTTAATGCTAATCTCCATGGTGTATTTTCTGGGCAATTTCAGGATCCGCAGGTTCAGTCACAGATTTATAAAGCTGTTTTTACTCAAAGACTGGGGAACTGTGTACTCTGATACGGAGTAAGGTTGCTTCGCCAATTCCATTCTTGTCCATTCTGCTCAACTCGAATTTAGTGCTAATTTCATTTACAAAGATATTGTTTTTACTCTAATGTTGAGCACGCTGCACATAGCACTCTATATTGCATCCTATTCTCGAAACAAAGAAGTTAAGTCATCAGATCCGAGTGCTGTCTACACTTTCTACATCTTAATCCGCTTAAGAATTTCGATTAGAGTTTTATAAGAATGATTATTATGTTGTCCCTATAAAAAGAAAATGAACACACTATTTATGTTTTAGAAGACTTCCAAAAGTATCAACAAAAAGTCCTTCATTAACAACATGTGGATGGACGAAACCTATTCCATTCACTTCTTGCTCTTTTCGAAAAGAATGCATAAAAGTTTCATCAGACGACTTTAAAATTTACGAGTGCAGCCATAATTCCACTCCCATGTAGACTTCATTGTACAGGAGAGGGAAAAATTGTCTTTATTTAAAAGGCAAGCTGTCCAAGCAGGTTCTGAAGCAGACGTATTACTGACTTGATGAGTTAAGAAATTCAAATTTTGATGGTGACCCCGACTGTCCTGACTAAATATTTTCGTGTGTTCCTCAGTTCGTCCAGGCAAGTTCCGGGACAGTACTTAAAATTAGTTCATTTCCGCTTCCTTTTACATCCCTTCTAATTTATTTTTCACAAATCTAGCATTCGACATCCTATGGACTGTCATAAAGACAGTGACATTCTTCTAACCATAAATAAAGAAAAATATAGTGTAATAGAAAGGAGGAGATATGTCTTAACTCTTAGAGACTAGAATCATCCTACATCTTGCATAAGGATTCATTTCGTACACCACAGAGAACACAACATTTTTCTGTTATAAATACTGTTCGCAGGTGTACTATATTGAAACGGACGATGTTTGTTGTAAGAATTGTCTGGAACAAATAAACAAATTGTGTTAGCGTTGATAATTTAAACTGGTTTCTGGTTTTGATGGTCAGTTATAATGTAAGTTGTGTTATTTTTGCTTGAAATTTTAGCTGTTAGCTTTTACAAGATGGAGTTTCGAAATATCAGCAGTTTCTGATTAGCAACGATGTCATGATAAAAGATGGAGTCGTGGGATTTTTTAGTAGAAGAGAAGAGAGGTTGAAAGTGATAAGTGGCTTACATTATCGCGAAAAGAGGCGGTGAAAACACACCCATCAAAAACATGGTTGCTTCTTCATGTTAAATTAGCCTTGCAGGCTTAAACAACAAAGTTCATATAATTTTGATGTTTGATATATTATGAATTCGAATAGTGGATTTTAAAATGGCTTTTAAATTTAAGATAGGCATGTTTTAATGGTGCATTTGATTTCTAGAAGAAATGTGTTTTATTGTGGAACAAATTTTGGAGATTCTTTTGGATTTTGAGGACTTGTTAATATTCGATAGTTTTCCTACTTTCCTATAATATTTAGAATTAATTCGGGAAATAAAACATACATAGATTACATTCTATCCGGATGGCTCAGGCTTTGCATTGTGGATGCTCAATTTCAATCACAGGCCATTTTGTGAGATATCTGCTGAAGAGAATATATTTTGACAGGAGTTTCTTCGTGTATTATGAGTTCTTTTCCTGTCAGTATCATTTCACTAATGCTCCATCCTTGTTAATTCATGCAACACCACCGTAATTTAAAAACAGCAATTTACATCGTTGTTGAATATCACACATTTTATTTGGTAAACCAGAAGGAGAGGCCACTTGAAAGGCCTTGGCGTAGAGAGACTAACGTTGCAATAGGTATTCCAGAATAAGAGTTGCAAGGTGCCGATTGAACCTCGTCTAAATAATAATTAAAACCTCAGTTCTTCCCTCACAGATAACACTGTGCCTCCATTACAATCCCCATCTAATTTTTGTATGGCCGTGCCAAGGCTCAGGCCACTATTAGTCGGGCTGTCACCGCGGAAGACGGTTTCGATCCCCGGGAATTTCATGTACTTTTATGATGCACAGAAAGGCACTGAAACAGGATTTTCTCTCTAAGTATTTCGGTTTTCCCTGTCAGTATAATTTCATCAATGCTCCCTCCACACTTATTTTTATCTACAATTTGTTTTTACCAGTAGGAGAAACGAGCGAAGGCTTGGAAACTTCCAAAAAGCAATGTACTTTCAGACATGCGGAGCATTGAATAAAAAAGCGCTTCCACTTTTACGCATTTTTAAGTTTTTGTTTTTGCGAAAAATCGGTTTCTATTCTGAGAGTATGGCATGGAAGAAAAATGCGTTCTGAAGTCAACATGAAGAATGTCAGAGGAGGTTTTGCATGTGTGTGTCTGTGTGTGTAAGTTATTGTGCTCCAAATGCGGAAACTAGAGAAGGTTGTGGGCTAGTAACAGGAAATTTTGAACATTCGGGTTTCCTAAAAGACAGGTAATCCTTGGCCAGTTGAAGATATACAGTTTTTCAAGAAGTATCGTGATCTATGCCGTTAGGTTTTAATAGAGTAATAGAAAGTATTAAGTCTGGCCATGGAGAAGCCTAAATAATTTCAAAAATTTAAAATTCTACAACCATATTATAAGTACTGTTCTCGCAAATCTTATCACACTACTCATCCCAGTGATCACTTCCCAATAAAAAGTGTCTCTTAATTCCTCCAGTACAAGCTGGTAAATATTCATCCGTCAGTCAGTACAATTAATGGATTCATGTTGGACTACGACATTATGTTCTCTGCTAGGGCTAATATCTTACACATCACGCCCACAGAGGCTCTGGGGCAGTGTTTCGAAATGGTGTTTGCGGAAACGCGGGGTTCTGAGAAGTGGAAATAGGATACCGCAAGAAAATTGCGTTGCAATATGAAACGATGATTTAAACATTACTGTTATACTTTTAATTTAAAATTATTTTTGTTTTTATTTAAAAGTAATTAACTATGTCAAACATTTCTTTATTGGTGCAATGTTAGAATAAATAAAATAATCTTATCCTTAAAAAGAGTTTTTTGTTGTGGAACTGCCTATTACTAATTAAACTTTATTTTCCCTATCCACGAAATATGATATTTATATGCAAAATATTATTCAATTATGTGAGAGGTTTATCGCACATTTTTATTCAAAAGTTATGTTTTGTTACCGTTATTTGTGGTCTTGTTTTAGCTTCATATACAGGAAGTTTACTGAACTTTCCGTTAATCTTTCAAATCCGAAAAGTTTCCAAATTAAATTGGGGAACACTGCTCTGAAGCCCACCCAAGCTCATGCCCACTGTGCAACATACGCTCAATCCTGAATTACGCGACCATATCAAGAAGATAACTGTTTAAACCCATCAAGTGTCGAAATGAAGAAAGTGCTTAATGAAAAATTTTCCAATTTATTATATTCAGGAAATGCTGGTTTCGAATCTTAGCTAGGAAATCCATTTTAAACACTGGCTTTATTTCCATCAGTCACAAGTCAAGCCACGGTGTAAGGGAAAAGCCTAATAATTTTGGACCCGATGAGGAAAGCTATTCTTAACAACTTGGCTTTTCCTATAGCATACAGGTGAAAAGGTGTTTCCCTTAGCCTTTACCTGAGGACGGAGTAATTATCCTTTCCTCGACAAGTTTATTTTTTAAGCACTGGAAGACTGAAAAATTCCAAATAGAAAATAATTCCACATGTGATATACTATCGTCAGAATCCTGTAGAATTAACTTATACGCTTTGAATCTATTGTTAGAAGCCGTAGTGGTAATCTAATATTGTTGTAAACGAAGTTTGTCAAATGTCTAATTATTCGTCCTTTAAAAATTAATTCTTTAATAGTACTTTATTTAATTTAAGTGCCTGGCTGTAGAATAAGCCAATTACAGGCAAGTACAGAAGTAAGACTATGTATAAACAATAGGTAAAATTAAAAATTAAAACAAAAAAACTTGGCAAAATATAGAAAGTGGTGTCTAAAAACTACGAGCAATGGAAGTTGCAGCTTAAGTAATTAGCAATGGATAGTGTGAAATTTTCAGGTAGCTAATATAAACTTTGTAAAAGATATCGAAGTTACGGAAAATTGTATTACCAAGAGGAACTCTGCTGTGTGGTGACTTGACCTTGACTATTTGTCATGATTTGAATGTTTAGTAGTGTCTGGTTGTCTGTAAGGGTTTTGAAACAGAAGCAGAATGATTTAAACGTTAATCTTGTTCCTAAATAAATTATAAGTATTTTGAATAAACTTACCGCCTGAAAATAAGTGTGGTAGGATAAGATATATGTATAACTTTTGTAAAGTAACAAAACCATTTTATAAGCAAGTAATAATTCCAAAATCTGTATAACCAAAATTTGTGATTGCTTGCTGCATATTTTTTGGCGCTCATATTTCTTATGCTATCAATATGCATCATAACGTCTTTACCAATATCTGGACAGACACAGTACAGAGGATGAACTGTTCGTATATTATAAATAAATAGTGCTTCAAATAGCAAACAATGTTATTGATAAATTGTATAAACAACAGCATTAATCGGTTATTCATTTAAGGTAGTTCCTAGTTTGAATTCAATGCAGATAGGCTGTTGAAGCCAAGAAACTTTAGTACCTATCGCCACCAGTGGAATGAGCAAACTTTTTAAATTAGTTTCATAAATTTTTATCCAAACTTGCTTGATATATTGTAGAACCAGTAGTGATCCTGTAACAGAACTTCCCAGCATATTTTCTTCTTCCACCTAAGCAATAAAAGGACAAGTAAAGGCAAATGTCTCCTAGTGCTTGCATTCTTATTCACCTGTTATGAGATATAAAGCTTCATAGTTTAAGTCTGATTGATGAAACTCTGATTTACACTCTTACTTACATTTTATGTTCAGAGGAACAAAATTGTAGGAGTATATTTTTCTCTTCGCCTGCTACATATCTCACTTAAAATTACTTGTCGCTCTGCTCTAGATTTGATGGTGTTTGAGACCACCGGTGAAAATACTCGCACTGATGTTTCGTAACACTTAGATGCAACTACTGACTTTAATGGTTTTTCAGCAACAAAATTTATAAGCTAACGTTAATGTGGAAATATTTTAACGGAAGAAGGTTTCTTTACGTGAATACCAGCACAGAAAGGGTTAAAATATAAAACACGAACAGCTAAATAAGCAGACAATAAAGCGTATAGTGCTTCGACAGTGTCACATTTTGTTATATATTTCTTACGTTCTTACAGATGGGAACACAAACATCTGCTTGAATGGATTAAAAATTGATAATACTGAAGTTGTGAAAATGGCTGGGTGAAAAATTGGAAAAGGGTGTTATTTTAGAAAGAAAAGAAGGGGTTATAATGAGAAAAAAGGGGCGGAGAAATGTCCATAAGAAAGGGGTGAAATACGGGTGAGTGAAGAAGAAGGAAAAATAATTTTGTGTTGGAGACTGGGGATGGAGTCTTGAATTTAATGACACGAAACTTAAAAATAACGAAAGATGGAAAGGGGGGTATGGAGGATCAAAGGATGGAAAGGACCACAATGGGAGGAAATAGGTTTCAATAAAAAAATATAAACGGATAATACAAACGGAGTAATTCACATGCAATAAAATAAACTATTTCCGTGAAAAAGTTTGAATATCCGAACTTTTATTACGCAGTTCCTACCTTGTCAAATAAAATCATGATCAGAAGCTCGCTTCTATCTTATCCTTCTTTTCTGGTCTCAAAAAGGAAATTCCATTTGTTTGCTGAATTTTATTCTCCTGAATTCGGAGACTTATTTTGGTTAAATTGTTTTTCGTAACATTAGACTTAGATCTGAGTGATGATAATTATGTGACGATGATAATAACAACAATAATAATGTTATATATTACTTAAATAAACGAGAATTATATTATAATGGAGACAACAGAAATCATTTAGTTCAGCTGCTTTATAAGGATGTTTATCAATAACTGAAAATCTGGAAAAGCTAAGGCAAATTTGTCCATGTACACATCATGAAGGCACAGGAGGGAGTGGGATTATAAATCCAATCATTCTTAATTTCGGTACTAGATGGAGATGAGTGGTTAGCTTCAGGCCACGGCAGATTTACTTCCGGGAAAAGCTCCTGTTACCGATTGAGTAGGAAATTATCTGGGCGCCAGAATCCGCCTGTACGCTTTGGATTAGGCTACAGAAAAACCTCACGATGTCTGAATTCGAACAATTCCTGGGCCGTCCACATCTTTACCTGCTCGCTTTATCGAACTGATCTAGTAGTATAATTTATTTCCCTGCAAAGGTTAGTTGTTACCGATAACAGTGTTATGTTATTAAAATGTCTGAATCATAGGAAATTTCGATGAGAGAACAACAGGGCACTCAATAAGTAAAACGCAAAGTGGTTCTTCATCGTCCAGTCTCAGGAGCACCAAAGCATTAAGACTGCAGACACATGGATACCAAGTAACACACTGTTTAAAATTTAGTGATGACTGAGTAATGATCGATTTCATGCTGGAACCATTTTCTTTCCTTCGGTATTATTTCTGAGAGATTCTGATTTCTATTCCCTTGTACTCTTCATATGGTAGGTTAATATAATGGCCTATACGTAGGACATTTTCGTTTTAAATATTAATCAAAGCACGAAAATGTGAAATAAATATGTAATAATATTTAATACCAATAATAATAACTTTAACAATAGACAAATAGAGAAGCAACGGCGTGTAAGACGAAGATAAATGTGACGATTGCATTACGAATGATGATGAGACACTTTCTTACAATCACAGGATCTGAAAAACAGCTAATCACTTACTGCATAGGGACTATAAATTAACAAAGCCTTAGTACATGGAACCTTTGGCATCGCCTGAGATTTCCTACAAATTTTACACACAGACTGAATCGCCATGAACCAGAAAAGAGAAGCAGATGAAAGTTTCACATATAGTAATGTTATACCATCGTCGTTGGAGAAAATTCTAACAGCTTCACCGTAAGCTCTTCTGTTTTACGTAGCTCCTATAAGGGTCCCAGAACTGAAAGGGCTTTCGTTCGACCTTCAGTGACGCCTGAAAGACGTGACAATAAATTGCACTTAGAATATTATGAATTCATACATGGTAGGTGTTTGGAGACCGCTGGCTACGTAGGTTACGAGTTACGTTTGAAATAATTTACTTCATGGACATTGTCTGTAGTCTCTTATTGAAAAGTAATTAACTAATTGACACTGTTTCGGGGAGAGGAGCGGTCCAGGTTTTCGGGCTAAAAATACAGTCAAAATTTCCTATTTGACCCGAAAGGGAAAGCCATTCTTAAAACGTGGGCAAGAGATAATATTGAAAGTGGCACCACCTTCATGCCTAATACCAGGTGCAAGAGAACAAAACAAGTTATTGTAGAAAGTGTATTTTTCAAGATAGAGACCTAAAACCGAGACAAAGCCTGAGGACGGACGCAGATCTTGTCCTTGAAAACTTGTATTCTTTTAATTCCAAATTTTTAAAAACCACACGATGGAAAAAGTCCATGAACGAATTATCCCAAATGTGGTTCACCATATTCAAAACCTTACACAATGTTGTTACTGGTTACAGTAGAATGGGGTAACTGAACGAAATAATTTACCTGCTGAGGGTAGGCGTGAAAAGGTCAACCGTGTATTTCACTGTCTGAATTCTGAGTCTATAAAGTTCAAGGGCTTGCAGCCACTATTTAGCAGGGTTTATTTTAATGTATTATCTCATAGCCTATTTAATTATATATCCCTATAGAAGGTTTGTATAATAGACCTTAAAAGGCTATGCCATTTTTCAGACGGTTAACCAGCGGTACTTTAGTGCGGAGGTCCGGGCTCGATTCCAGGCCAAGCATTGTGTGTCTTTTGATGTAAAAAGTGGCAGTGGGACAGGTTTCTCTTCCAGTACGTGGTTTCTCCTAATATTCCACCGATGCTTCACACTCATTCTTTCATTTATAACCGAATCAATATAGTTTTAGCAATTGACAACTTCTTTGAAAACGTGCTTATGAAGGCACCTTAAAATGCTCACTTTCTTAATAGATCAAGGTTTCTTTACTCTCACAGCATTGTCTCTTTTGTTACATCTAATATCACCACACAGTCGACCTCGGTGGACTAGTGGTTAGCGTGCTCGCCACTGGACCCAAGGTTCGCGGGTTCGATCCCGACCGAGGTCGATGGATTTTTAAGGATGATAAAAATCCGGAGCAAGCCGTAAAGCCGTCGGTCCCATGTCGTAGATTTACGGCATGTAAAAGAACCTTACGGGCATGAATAAAAATGTTGCGTAAGCCAAATTGCCTCCATTTCTCATCCAAGTCTCCTGACTGCCTGCCAGATGGCTCTGGCGTGCACATCAGGATCGATAGAACACTAAGCGCGGCTAGCTGGCCGGTCACCAGCTGCCATGAATGCGCATGACTTAGTAACCTCGACAAGAGGAGGCAAGAGGAGGCCCAGGCCCACACAGGGCTGTTGAGCCAAGAATTATTATTATTAATATCACCACACAAGTCTCTCAGCAGCTACCCGGTTCAAGCTTCGAGTTTGTAATCCGTATATGCAGTGTAATATAAATTCTTAATTCAAGTATTGAAACTATGTAGAAAGCCTGATTTAATTTGCAGTAACTTTCCGAGTCAAACACAAGATACATTCACTTATTTGTTTCGAAGCAATAACGATTATTTTCACAAAAAAAATACGCGATATATTTTGTAAAGGAAATGCAGCGCGTTTTTAAGCTATGGGAAAAAATATAATAACTATGTGCATAGGTAATATGCTTTAAAGCCTTATACTAATAGAAAAATCTTCAAGATCTCTAATATTCTGGAAAATGGGCCTATAGTGTTTTGTGTGCTGCCACTGGATAATTCACATTTATTTCAAACTGGCCGTCAGCAGTACAGGTAGCGTAATTCTTCGTTGAAACAAATTAAATTACATTCCTGGGCATTACGTATTGATTCAAACCTTGTTTGCTTTTGTAGCAGTTTTCTGAATACACAAACACATGCACGAAATAGACGCTTTGTTCTTTCATTGGAATGTGTCTAAAATGAAGATTGTTAAGGTCTTTATTCTTTATATTTTATAGTGATGAAAAAAAGAAACAAATACTCAGAATTTATTTGCTGTGTATTTAGGTTTTTAAAAATGTACAAAATTGTAAGTATGCTTATGTGTTTCTTATGATTCCCACTGTAAATACAGATTATATCCTTAACACATGTTAACTGCTCTGTCTTTCTAATGCAGATGAATTATTCTTTCTGCGATCTGGGAACCAAAGCTTATATAGAGTTTAGATGACAGTCGGACTTAAAAGGGGTCAATAGGAGCGTAATTTTAATAACAATTAAATTCAGGAAGGAAGTAGAAATTATAACATTGGTTTTATACAACACAAAGTAGTGTGATGTCTTTCCAATAAGGAGATGCAAGAAGCTGTAAAAACAAAGTAATATTGGATAAATTGTTTCAATGAAACGTCCTAACTGAAATAGCGAGAACCCCAATTTGTTGAGAAATTTTACGTTCTACGATTTTAACAATACTTCCAATTTCTTGGGAACAGCCCACTGCGGCTATTGCGATTGTTCGGATTGTACAACCAGTCTCCTCCTCTCTCCTTATTTGGCACCATTGTCTCCACGCCTTTCATTTCCGAGCTTCTAATTAAACAGCCAAATGCCAAAATCACATCTTCAATTCCAATTTTAGTCATTTATAATTTTTTTGCTTGAAGGTCTCCAGTCTGCTTTTCAAGAATCTGCATCTGCTGGAAAATGTACCGCCACATCTCTTCTGTTCCTATTTCAATTCCTTTTTTATAATTCGTAAAAAAATTCATCATCTTCATCCAGTAACTTGGAGGCAGAAGAAGAGTGTCATATATACACGAAAGATTGGTATCACTGTAATTTCAGACTACAAAGACGCCAGGCTTTTTCAAAGGTTTTCAAATCCTGGACACCTTATCACCCGGACTAAAAGATTTTGTACGTTGGCACCTAATATTTTGGACACAATTATTGTAGTTTTTATACTTTCAACAAAGATGTGTAACAGTTCAATTGCAAAGAGCAAAAGCACCAGATGACAGTTACGTTCACATGTCACTGTAGAGATGTCGGTCCTCGGTGTGGCACTTGCTTTGTATAACTATGCTGATGCCTCGAATTTGGAGGCTGTCTATACCGTTTTGGAGAATTATGACCCATGTTCCTATTATTGCACTCATTGTTCTATCGATATGTAACTCACCTTTGATAGGCCTTTTTACGTGGTCAAAGGATACTTTTTATGAAATATCTACACATGTACAAAATAAGGGTACTGTTTTTGTCGTAAATGTAGGCCTGCTTGAATTTAAAAACTAAGAACGCGTGCTTGCTACTTAAATAAGAATTTATTTCTAGTAGATGAAGCCGATGATTCAGAAAGTTTAATATTAGACTCCACTTGGGCAGGATTCCGAAATAACTAAATTAAATCATCCTCACAATCTATTTCCTTCGGATACATTTTAATGTCATACTCACGTTCTTATCTTTGTATTCAAATGGATTGTGTTTCAAAGAGAATCTTCTTAAAACTTTTGTGTGTATTTCTTATTTCCTTTAACCAAGCTTTTGAATAAATCTTTTGAACCTCGCACACCTTACAATCCAGTGATAAGTAAAATGTATTTTGACTTGAAAGGGAGCGTTATGGTATGCTAACATCGTGCAGATAATACGCTTATGTCAGTGAAAATCGACTGCGATTCATTGATGGTTGTATTTAAACTACTGTACAAAACGCAGTAGCTTGACGATGTTCTTTCATGAAACAACCCAGAAGCACGTCCTGCATGGCTCACGTAAAATCACTCCTCTTGATCCGATTCTAAGCCGAAGGCTAGCACACATTCTTACTGCTTATTTCTCCAATCCCCATTGTAGTGCTGTGCTCCCACAGTCCCTGAGAGGTATCTTCCATTGAAGTTTTCGAAAAAGACTTCGTTATATTTCTTGTCCTTGGAACTACATGTGATGCCCATTTCGTACAAGTATTGTATAGTTTAAGAATATGATAAATTTCGGTGGCCGAATTGCCTCAAACCGCTCGAAATTTGATATTATATAAAAAACGAAGCCTTCATTGGCTGATACCTCAAACAGGGATTCTTAGCAGTTGTAAAAAATGAGCATATTTTTAAAATTAACCCCTAAACTTAAAAATTCATAGGCCCTAATCCATGGCAAATAAAGGAAAAGAGTGGACATGTTAAATTCCCACATTATTTTCATTCAAATGGCATATTTGTGTGCTTTTTACTTAAGTTCTTCGGAAATAAAATTCAATATTTGTTTAGCTGTAATGTGTACATGCTTCATTGATATTTGATAATTTACATTGACTGAAAGTCAAAAATAGCAGATGGTTTTATATTAACGGGCAGTTTGAAGAAGCACTTATGTTTAGGGAAAATTTTTGTGAGCTATTTGACAACGGGAATTAGCAAAAATTAACTAGTGTTACCCGAAATAAAATTTGGGGGTGTCTGTTGGGGAAAATAATGGAGATATAAACGAGTTCAAAGATCGTCATCCGTTTTCTGTAATCAGTATAATATTAGGCATCCGTTATCAGGTTCTATCAAGTAAAAGTTGTTTTTACAATTGCTTTTGCGAGAGTGTTAGGCAAGAAAATGATTCATTGAAATTGGGAGTGCTTGGCTATCGGAAATTAAAGTAAAAATGCTTTACTTCCGACTTGACCACGTGTTCTAGCATATCCTATATACTGTACTTACGACTCCACCACATGTTCTGGCATACCCTAGACGCTTTACTTAGGACTCCACCACGTGTTCTAGCATACCCTAGACGCTTTATGTACGACTGCACCACGTGTTCTAGCATATCCTAGATGTCCTAATGGATAAAAATGTTATTACTTCTTACTTAAAATAAGGCACTTCTGTTAACCAGGTGTAGGTAGAGAACTATAGAAAAGTAAAGTCAGAAGAGTTAGTTTATTAAACAAAGCCGATACCAGGTGCATTTCACAGTCAATGTAGGTCATATGCCATATCAGTGCCTAAAATTGCCGCTCTTATTTTTTGAGTCTTGCCAAATCTTAGTACCGTAGAAAACAAACGGCTATTTTTGTCTCTTTAGGTTCAGAAGTTAATTAAAATTAATAGATGTATTAGGGTGGCGAAATAGAATAATATGGCATGGGTGAAATATGTATTACAGACAGGAGAAAGAGGTAAATACTTCCAAATTTGAAGCGGGCAAACACCAAGGGCAGAAGACAATTTATGAAAACTAAGGGTATTTGAGGGTCTAATGTTAAAATGAGTCGATCCCAGTGGCCGTGCGGTCTAAGGCGTGGGTCTTCGGCCGCTCGCTTACTAGGACCGTGGGTTCGAATCCCACCGGGGACATGGATGTCTGTCTCTTGTGAGCGTTTGTGTTGTCAGGTAGAGGTCTCTGCGACGAGCTGGTCCCTCGTCCAGAGAGTCCTACCGACTGTGGTGCGTCTCAAATTTGTGTGATCATGAAACCTCGACGAAACGAGGAGGCCCAGCCCATATAGGGCTGTCGAGCCATAGAAAAAAAAATGTTAAAATGAATCTTAGAGATATACAAAGTAAGAGTGTGGTCTCGATTCAAGTAGATGTGGTGTTGGGTCTGTGTGAATATGGGACCGATATTTCGGATTTTGTGAGAACGGGATATTTATTCATTACCTGATGGTTTATTAGCCCCATAAACATGGCCTTACTCAATGAAATTAGTCTGTGTAAATCTTGATATCAAGTGTGTAGTATTTAGACCACCCAGTTGCCCGAGAAACGTACTCTAATTTTGGAAAATCCTCACGAGGTATTTTTGGTTCATTTCTCATCCTGTCATTTATTATTGACGGTGTTCCAAAATTGTCCTACGCCCTAAACAATATGTTAAGTTAATTAAGCGAGACTCATTAATATGACATAAAAACAGGAAAATATCAGGTCTTTAGATATTTGTTTTATATAATATCTTTTCAAAGTACCCCTTCAAAAAATTTGTCTCTTAGAACTATACTGCACCAAGTAATGCGTTTCTTCTCTGTTCTTTACCCGAACCTTATCACATATTCAATCAAGGAAACTTAACGAGGGGAGAAGAAAAGATAATGAAATCAATTTAAAAAGAAAATAACCAATTTAATTTTGTACTTGTAAAAAGTGGTGAAGTAAGCTTCCCGCCACATTTTCTCGATGCGAAGACGAAGAAGACACCCAGAGATGCAAGTTGCTGTTGAAGGTGGAGAGATGGGGGAGCTGAATTGAATGGAGAGAGAGCGCGAAACCGCTTAATTAAAAAATATGAGAACGGGTTGCTGAATTTTCGTTTTTACTGTCTGTAATATCAGACCCTATTTTAAGAATCGAAGCACAATGAAATTTACTTGTAACAGGATTTAAAAGTGTCTGGTAATTCTCTGTTTTGAGATCAGTTCTCGTTTAACTCAGGTACTTCTAAATACACTATATCGACAATATATGCACTGAATAATATGTTCGGTAAAAGGCGGAATTTTAAAAGTAAACGCTTTCTGAATGCGATTAGAGAACAAGAAACCAAATGGTGACTCACAAATGGACTAGACTTTCAATTTTTTTCAAACTATTTCGATACGAAATGTGTTTATACCTTCGCATAACAGAACCTTAAGTTAGTTGCTGCCATGTGCGCTGCAACATGGTTAGCTAACTAATTGCTAACTGGATTTGTCACATCTTGCATAGGGCCGCCCTTCTCAAATATGTTCTTGAAGGAGAAATAGAAGTGACAGGAAGACGATGAAGAAGACATAAGCATCTAATGGTTGACCTTAGGAACTTAGAAGATACTAGAAACTGAAAGAGGGCATACTAGATCTCACTTTCTGAACTCGGTTTGGAAGAGGCCATGGACCTGTCGTAAGACTATGTGATTATTGCGACGAAACGCTTCCAGCCAAATGCTGGGAGAGTAAGCATAATTTAAATTAATTCATGACTACTTTCTTGAAATTATTATTCAGTAACCATCCTTCCAATCGATGTTATATAATCTTAGTTATTGAAGGATTTTTTAGATAAGTTAAAAGGAATTAAATTGGTTACTTTTCTCCGAAACTTTGAAGGAATCCATAAAAGACACCTTAGTTTAGTTGAATGGATTGTAGGGAAAATAGGTGTGTATGTATGGGCTTACTCGAAATAACTGCATTGACAAGATCCAATGAGAGACTTGCGTGACACAGCTGAACCTTCGTGTTCCACAAAAGTAACGGATTTCTCCACCAGAAGCCTAATTATCAAGTTTTCGAGGAAGTTTCTTAAATGGGAATTTAGTTGCGAAAAGAGGCAGGACTCCTTATATTGGACAGAGAGAAGAGAGAGAGAGAGGTGTTTTATTTAATGACGTCATTTCGTAAGATTATGTAGTGTCTGTAATATGTGAATGAAATAGGTATCTGGAGCATTTGTGGAAAGATTCTGACAAGGGAAAGAAAAAGTCCTCGCAGGAATATCTGTTCCAGTGCGCAAATGAACGGGCCTTGGATCGAACCCTAGCCTCCGCGCTGAGAGGCCGGCATTGAACTGCCTGATCCGTAGCACGGCCGTTTTGAAATAGGAAATTGGACAACTTCAAGGTTTTCACCATCAAAGCATAACGAAAACCTTAGACATAATATCTGTCCTTAGTACTGAGGCATAAGACCACGTGGGTACCACATTCGGAAAGAGGGGCACCCTGGAAATGCGGTACAGTATAGTACAGAATTTATCACGTTAGTAAATAAAAAGAGATGAGCACTTTTTTTTTGTATGAGGAGTGTTTGGAATCCACACCTGTTGAATGTTGGTTCCTGATGATTTTTATATCCCTCCGCCCGGCGGCATGTTGATACAACCCTCCACCAGTGTTTTTCCAATTAGGCATCCCAGGGCGCTTTATAATCTACACAGGAACAGCGAGGAGAGTAAACACACGCAGAATTCGTTCTAAAACTGACTACCATTTTGTCGACAGGAACATTCCCTTGTGGGGCAAAAGCTCCAGACCGTGGGAAACACTGAGGTATAAAGAAAATATTTAATTCGTGTTATAAAACTACGTTTTCGTAAGCTACAGTTTGTTGACTTGTGGCTTGTGAAAACGTTTAGGCTCACAGGTGGACGCTAATGTCTCGTAGGAACATGCTACTTCCATCTTGACAATCAAATCGTACTTCTACCGTGAAGAATAAGGCAACGTGTCCCTACGTAACGCCAGTAACCACCTCTAAGACTACAAATTCTCAAACCGAGAAGATCGGAATCTGAACAATCATGGCGGTGAAAGCCTGAAAAATTACGAATGCGTTCTGTAGGTTAGGTTGCACTTTTTGCCGAGTCATGAAGGTGGTTAATATGACGTCGAGCCATTCATTATCTCAATACTACATAACAATGAGTGTTGATCTCACGCTCTGGTCATAAATATGGCCGTCTTCTCAAAGCTTTACGTATTTTCAGACGTTACAGAAGTTTGTTGAAGTTTGCTTTTGTTAATTTTTCGTTGAATATTTGAGAGGCTTTTTTCTAATATTTTATGATATTTACTATACATTATGCATCTCCATGAAACATGGTCTCCTGTTGAAGAATAAATTAATTTAGATGTAAATCTAAGTTTTGTTATCCTATTAACAAGGGCTCTGAAGTCTTTCCTATCCTCAGGCAGATGAATCCAGATCACGTCGTCACACTACTTTCCTGAATTCAGTTTTATATGGTCCGATATTTATGTAAAACGCTTATAAGCCTACTTAAGGCACATAATTTCATAACTAAACACTCCTTACTTCTTTCCTGTGTGTTCCTCTGTCATTTAAACCCGTAATATCTAATCGCCGTAACAATCTTTTTCAAGTTTATAAATTATAAAGACGAAAACCACATACTATTCTTTCCGAAACTCCCGCTTAGGTTTGTAGAATTCCTGCTTCATATTATAGAGGTGCAAGCTTCAAGTCTCTCTCCGGCGACTGGTTACCCTTAGTGAAGGTTTTGTGGCTTAAAATAAGGAAATATGAACTAAAGTTAGGCCACGATCGCTTCCGTCCGTCTGCTGTCCATTGTTCATTATTTAGTAATCATTCAACTTTCTATGCTCAATTACTGATAGCCTCCTACTTTTTTTTTCTATGGTCGACAGCCTTATATGGGCCTGGGCCTCCTCATTTCGTCGAGGTTTCATGATCACACACACTTTAGACACACCACAGTCGGTAGGACTCCTCTGGACGAGGGACCAGCTCGTCGCAGAGACCTCTACCTGACATCACACAACACTCACAAGAGACAGACATCCATGCCCCCGGTGGGATTCGAACCCACGATTCTAGTAAGCGAGCGGCCGAAGACCCACGCCTTAGACCGCACGGCACTGGGATCGGATAGACTCCTACTATCAGTAATAAATTTATAAACAAATTTTGTAATTTGAGTTCAAATATTCCATAGTCTTCCTTAGGGTTAAATAACTTTGGCGCTTCTCTCAATATCTACCGAAAAAAATCGTGACAATACAGATCGTTATTTCGCACCCTTATTTCTGTTACTTCAATCCTCTTATCCTATCCTCAGGAAATAACATCTTATAAAACTTTAGAGTACATTTGAGCATATTAATGATATAGGAAAAAGAGTTACATGAAGGGAGGCTCCCACATCCTACAAGAATACAAGTAGTTGAAACCAAAGGGTGTACGGCGAGAGGGATGTAAAGTAAAGGTGAATATTACAAGAACGTAATTCGGAATTTCTAGATAAGTGGTACTTAGAATATCGCGAATCGGAGAGAGGTGTAATAATCAATTAATTACTAAACGGGTAGGTTGTGAATGAGTGAAATGGATTGAATGAGCTGAGAATAAGATAAAGTGGCGAACTCTGTGAACACTGCAATAAACATTCGGATTACGTAGAAGCGGGGAATTTCTTGGCCACTCTGTATAATGAATGGATACACCACTTAGGAACAGGAATTTGGAGGACCTATAAATAAGATCAAAGTGAACTTTATATAAATAGGTAATATGCAAGTGAATTAGATTATGTGCTAGGAAGGAGACTCTGCGACCGAATATTGTGAATATTTTAAGAAACTGCAGATTTCATGAAGTCAGAAAATTTCTTCGTTAATATTAACAATACAATGAAGGATAATTTGGAAACTGAACAAATGAAAAGGATAGTACTAAAATAGGTATACGTAGGACCTAAAGGGGACTTTTGGACCAAATGTCTGGTTCCATGGCACAGAGGTGTCTGCGATCAGATGAGTATTAGCATAAGAGCCGTATCACGGCGTTACTCCACGTTTGGGTTATGAGCCCCTAACCTATGCAGAATGGACCATGTCATGTGAAAGGTACGTATGTGTAGTGTTAAATCCACTTAGTGTTCACAGGAAGAGCATTCCCAACTGTCAGCTAACTAATTCACCCAAACCCCCCCCCCACTCCCTTTTCGATGCTAGGCTAAATTTGCCGCCCAGCAATCAATAGTTTCATTAAATATTAGCAATAAATTACATGCTTGGGTAGAATTCATATCAGTCGCTAATGTACAGCTCAGAAACAAACAAAACCGAATTGGGTAAACAAACATTACGAACAATGAAAATTAACTGAAGCCAATGTTATTAAATTTAGAAAGTAACATATCTTACGATAAGAAGAGAGAAGGAGGTATTTTGTTAGCTATTCGCTAGAGAGAGAAAGATGTCTTTTATGTCACGCATGCGCAGCACACCTTGAAAATATATCGCTGTTGTGGGCTTCATTACAACTTACGTATCCGAAATCGAGTCTCGAATATGCCAGAGCGATCAATGTGTAGCGAGCGGCAATGCGTTGTAAAATTCTAAATTACTATTGGCCACGCTCTGGCGTCATATCAATTTACAACCAGCGCTGTTCCCATGCTGTAATTTCTGCCATGTTCGTTTTCCACTCCTTTAACGTAGATGCAGAGGTGGAGAGTTGTTTTGGAAACATCTGTATGCGAAATGATAGTCTCACACCAGTGTTTTGGTTTAACCCTGGAATGACTACAATTAATCCAAAGCATATTTAAAATTCAGTTCCTACCTCAGCGGAAACAAATTGTGCCTCAATTATTTAAGAAATCTTTTAAGGGAAGCCAACAATAGACAATGGTAAGGCGCCTTTCGTAATATTTTCTTTCCTTCAGGTTACGTAATTATTTTTGAAGAAGAAGCCTGTGGGATCGAGTTGTAGTTAAAAATTCGTCTAATATGAAGATAATCCTACTTCCTAATTTCATAAAACCCACTCATGAAAGTATAAGTATATGCCTGATGTGGTGGCCATTCCAGTACCTGATTCCAGAAGACAAATTTTGTTGATATAATCTTTATATAACGCAATAAATTCCGGTAAGCCTAATAAGAGTTATTAATGTAGATAATAATTTGGGATGTGAAGTAGATAAACCGATAAAATGGCTGGCAAAGGAATTAATGATGACGATTTAAATTTTCTCACAGGTTTTACGGTATTTTCTTCACAAACGTTGTGGCAGAGCGAGTACGGGCTTGGACCGCACATGCTTATCTTCTCCTATACACAAATAAATTATACGCAAACTTAAATTAGAAACACAGTAAGAGATTAATGAATTTATGTGGGTGATTGGAGACTTCAGGCTGTTTGTTAGGGAGGTTTCCTACATTCCCACTCAGAAAAGCAGTAGCATCCTTTGAATAAAGGAACACAGCAATGATTTGCTGCAATAGAGATATTCTGAACTCCTGTCGAGATAGGTGGAAATATTTCTTCAGTGGGGAATTAACTGTTAATAATACTGCCGAGAGGGGAGAGAAAACAGTGGACAAATATTCACTCCACAAACAAGATTCGAAATTATGAGCTATTCCTTTTTTTTCAGTGTCTGTTTTCAAGTATCATTTATATCGGAATTTACTTCTGTGGTTTCCGAGTACTGCACTTAAGAAAGTGGAAATATGAAGTGCAGTTACTGGATTGATTTTGCATCAGTTACTGGTCTTCGTTCTTAATCATTGCTATGAAACTACTCTTAACGGGTATAACCAGTAGCAGAGCTATTAAAATTCCAACATTTTCTTCTTGCTAAGCCTCCTTTAATAAACATGCACTATATCAAAAACTTTAAATAAAATATTTACTTCTTAATGAGAGACGATGATGACGTTGGCTGGATTCAACTGGCTCAGATTAGAGAAAAGCGAGTGACTGGTGAACGAACTAATAAATTTAAAAATAATAATGCGAAGATGTTCTTGACTAGCTGAGCAACTATTAGTTTTCAAGTGGGAGAGTTCTCTGTGGAATTATGTATTTAGTTATTGAGACATTTTGTGTTACGTATGGGGCCGGGTAGCGTAGTCGGTATAGCGACTCGCTACGGCTGGACGGTCCGGGGATCGAATCCCGGTGGGGGCGAGATTATTCGTAGCCGTCCAGACCGGCCCTGGGGCCCACCCAGCCTCCTATGCAATGGGTACGTGTCTCTTTCCCGGGGGTAAAGCAGCCGGGGCGTGGAGTTGACCACCCACCCCATCTAGTGCCAGGGTTAAAGAAAGAGTAGCGCTATACCTCTACTCCCCCTCTGGGTCTTCGTGGCCTGTTCTAGACAGAACTTTACCTTTACCTTTTAGCTTTTGTGTTACGTAAAATGTAGAATAACAACATGGCTGCTGTAATTACGTACGTATGTATCATGTTTGAAGTGTTGTTTGTAAGACGTGTACAAACATGGAGACAATGCGAAAGTATGAAGTTGAATCCAAAACATTTAACTAAAAAGCATCACTATTTCTTCCGCTACTGTTTTAAAATCTGTCTCCTTCTCTTCCCGGTGACTGGTTGCGATATCGAGTAATTGTAAAATGTCTCTGTTTAGCACTTGTTCTGAGCCTGGTGACGCGAAATTATAGCTTTCGTACTTCAATCGCGTTGTCCCTCGGCAAAGTAATCTGTTGTATACGTATACTATATAGCTTACAGCGTACATTTACTGCCTATGGTCGTCAAGCAATTCATCCAGTATGCGGATGATTGGAAAAAAAGCTGTGTGTCTGAAACAACCCCTTTCTCTTCGCCCCTAGCGCCTTGCCAAAATTCACCCTTCATATTTCTGACTGGTCTCGCGCCCAGTGACCCCTTGACCCTCAAACCCGCAACACCTTTCCCTCCTTCCACCCTCCTTTACGAAAAGCACGTGGCCGTGATATAAGCCATTCCTAACAAAAAGTAAATTCGTCCTTTTAACAGATGATCACACGACAGCTGTAGACGTCCGAACACTTGCCGCCTGTGGCCATACAAAGAATCCCCTGACCCACCCGAAAAAGGGTCCTTTGTGTGAATCTGGTCCTAACTTGTGTGCTGCAAAGGGGACGAACTTTTTGGAGGTAGGGGCTATTGTGGTCATATATGAGAGAAGGGTCAGAAGGTTGGAGGAATTTTCGTAGTCTAAGAGTATAAAAAGTATAGGAATAGCAAGCAGGGTGCTTGATGCGTGCCAGACTCGGTTACAGTGTTAAAGAGGAGACAGACAGCTACATCGCGCCTGAGGCCGTAAACGGACTAAGTGCGTAAGCGAGATGTAGGTATAGTTTCGCCTGAAGTATCGGCAAATGCGCTGGTCACGGCGACAGAAAGGTTTAGGTACTTTGGCACGAGTTGCACAAATCTGAGAAAGTTTGGAAAAGTGCGTGCCTGTTCTTCGGGCCAGATGTTCGTCTAGAAACTACATCTTATTTCAGGGAGCACAAAGTTCCCAAAAATCTAGGAGCCAACTCAAAATTCCATGCGGGAGAATGTTGACAGGAAGGAAGTTTCATGCCTAGGCGCTACCGTACAACATTTAGTACGAGAGTCACGGCGTCCTGGCGCTCGGGATTTGTGCACCCCAGCCTTAGTTTAAATGTAATTCAAGCTAAAGTTATCCCAGTCCAGTCAATGTGGGAATTAGGGTGGACGGAGTGGTTGTTAATAAGACAGATTTTCCTCAGTGTACTTTGGCTTCCCCTATTCGGTATCATTCCATCAAGGCTCCACATGCAAAATCCCTGTCTACAACAGACAGTATATAACCTTTGCAATTGGTATCGTCTTTGAATAAAATAATATTCTTCTTACTCAGACTGACGTATTTCTCTATTCCCTTCTAAGCGATTCATTGTAAAGAAATTGACTCAGACATAAGGCACTCATAAATAAGTTTTATTTCAACCGTCTTTCAGGGGAATGTATTTTCAAAAAAGATCTTCTAGGTCTATGTCTACAAAAATTTCATAATGGCTCTACTTATCAGCTTGTTAAAATATATAAACCTACATTTTTTTTCCGTTAGCTTGAATGGATAGGGAATTTGACATCTCGCTCTGAGAACAATAAAAAATACATTAAAAATATTTTGACAATAAAGCGTTAAGGAAATTGTGTGGAGCTCAAAAAGAGAAAATGAGTGTATGCTGAAGAAAAGTACTTCTTGAGGAGCCTCACAATTTTTATCCTTCTTCACCAAATACAGTGAAAGCTGTCTTAAACGGAACCTGTGCCTAACGTAAATCTGTCTTTAGCGAAAACTTTTAGATTCCCCGGGATCTGTAGTCCCGAGAATCCAAATTTCAAGTACCTTTCTTAAACGGAACCCGTGCGTTCAAGGGAAAAAAATCATTCCTTTGCAGTCCTTTTATAGGCTGGTTTCACTGTATGCCTACTATTAAGGTTACTAAACAAAGAAAGACAATTGAACGATGTAATATGATCGGGGAGATGACGTAAAGTGATTTTGAAAATGAAAATATTACGAAGAGATTACGGTCTCCTGGGAAGTGCCGTCTCCATGTTTAGGGTAGAAGGCATGTTGGTAGGTAGCCATGTACCATACTTCACAGCATCACTTCCCAGAAGTACCTGTCTGCACCACTTAGCACACATAGCAGCAGCTGGCAGAATGGATCTTTGGGAAGTAGGTTTTAATGGTGAGGGCTGGACTGAAGCAATTCAGGATTGGGCCCGAAGGCCTTATTTCGTAACGACAACGATGAACCTGCTGTTTCCCTAACAACCATCTGAATAAATCAACAATTCGATGAAGATCACTGACATAAACTTCATCACTTAGTTCTGTTCGTTACTTACAGTTTACATACCTCTAGTTTATTTACTTAATTACTTGGCTCTTTGTATTCAAGGAAAGGCCAGTTTAATATATGAACTACCTTCAATAACCTTATGCCTCCTTAAACCAGTGTATTCTCCTTCTTGTTCTCAGTGACCAGATGTGTGTTATAGTTTACACTTCCGTTACTCTCCCTTCATTCATTCTATCTACATGATCTTCCAATCACATGTTACAAGAAGTAATAATCCGAGCTATGTCTTCTCTTTTGTCACGTACTTCAAGAGCCTCTCCGTAACTTTTGGTTTAATAATTCATGCACCAGTTAAGTATTTCACATTTTTCCCCTTTCTATTCTTCTCTCGTCTCCATTAGATGTCTGATTACTGTAGTTTGTGTTATTTGGCTAGTAAACATATCGAAATTATTCTGATAGTTTGTTGACACAATAATGTTTGCCTACGGTTATTTCGATCTGCAAATAAGTCCTTCTTGCACGTCTGGTCATTGTGTTCACTGAGGGAATCTGCATCAGTGTGTGCTTGTTGTAGGTACGGTGGCCATGTGGGTAACAAAGAAGGCTGAGGGATCAAATAATTAAGTATGATGAAGGGTTTAGGGCAGTTTGTACAGGTAGGAAGACCAGCCATGGACATTAGTTTTTGTAGGACAGTAGGTTCCCCACCGGCCCCCCCCCTCCCCCCCCCCCCCAAATACAATATAAACTAATGTTTTCTGTGAGTACAGGAACAGGGAACTGTGTAGTGCAGGATAATTTTATCAAGAATGTTGGTAGAAAATTTGGATTTTTTGAGAGAGAAAGTGACAGTGGACATAAGGTTACACAGTGAGGAAGTTCAGAAATTGTTTTCTTCACATAATGATGTTAGAGTCATTAAATTATGGTTCATTGAAAGATGCTAGACCATTTATTGTACTCTATTGAACAATTTCCTAAAATGAGTAGAGAGTTATTATTTTTTCACAGTTGGTATGCCTATTGCTGCTCGCGTCGTTCCGGAGATTTTGTGTGTGTGAGTGTGAGTGTGAGTGTGTGTGTGTGAGTGTGTGTGTGTGTGAGTGTGCTTGTGTGTGTCGCTGAAGTCTGCGAGATTTGAAGCTCTCACAGCGATGTCTATGAAGATTTAAGTCTTCTAGCGTGTTACACCCTGCCAAACGACTAATAATTACCAACATCTAGAAAACATATGGCCTCCATCGTCAAACACTTTCTTTGGACTACTTGACCCTCATGACAAAGCACTACGCTCCTCCTAAGCAACTGCGACATATAGAACGTCCAGAAGTCTTTAATTTTCAAAGAAAATTTTTCTCAGTTCTCTCTTGCAATAATGGCCAATAAAACCAGAGATTCCCCTCTTTTCCCTTCATTCTTTGTACATTTCTACTAAGTTATTTTATTTATTTTTTCCCCTCCGTACATCTGTCCTTCATTCCGAACTTCTCTATAATATTTTCTGCCTTTCTGCCAACTATATTTCCTCTTAAATCTTTCCTTCTTTCTCGTAAACATTATTCCAGTTTTCCTTGTTCCATCTTCCTACTCACTCTGCTTTTCAACCATCCTTTTACCTTCGGTTAAGACTTTATTCTATACTTCCATTAAACCATTATTTCTCATTGTTATACCTTTTTTCTCCCTGCCATTTACCTTACTTCCATCAACATTTTATTCCAGGCTTATATGTTCCAGGAGGAAATTGAACTATACATTTTGTGTAAGATTTTATAGAAGAAGTTATATTAGTCATAAAATTTAGGGATAAACATCAACAGCTATATATTTTAATGCGAATTAATTTTATACTGCTCTGTTCTCCAAATAAGGCCATAGTTGTAAGATGTGATAATTTTTATTACGGACGGTTTCTTACAGAATTTTTAAATAATACATGACGATGTATTTTATCCTTGCGTATTTAAAATAAAATCGAAGAAAAAATTACGTTATTTTTATAATGATTCATATGCTTTTCCACGGCATTCGAACAGGGATAAGCCCGTATCTAGGAAACGTAATCATGGATATTAGTAACGGTTTATCGCTGAAATGAGGAACATTTTCTTTACAATTATTTCAAAGAAGGGCAGTTGATTATCGTGCAGTAGTTGAAAACCTGCAAGTGTAATCCTGCACTACAGAATACTGAAGCGGAAAGGACAGAGATGGGCCATTGGCTGGACGAACAGAGTGTCAGACAGACGGACTCGGCTAGACCTCTCTGTATTTGAATATTATAATAAAGAAGAACCAAAGAGTACAGTGGCCTTCGGCCTGCTGTTAAAACGAAAACTCATATTGAATTCTCAGTAATGAATGAATGCGTACAACAAGCTTTAATTTTGGGTGCGTACATTAACCCTCCAGTCTGCGGCAGCTGGCCGGTTGGATAATTTAAAATAAGACAAAAACAAACATATTGTTGTTTGGACGGAAACCGCTGTCATGATGAAAGGCATACCTTGAGAAGCGTCCTGTTTGCGACTATACAGTAAAGTAACACACAGTTGAGGTGTTAAACTGAGGGTTTCAGAGCGACACATGAAGGCTTTGAAAATGTGATATATCTCAAATGCTCAGATTACAGAACAAAATAAAGCTGAATATCACGGTGGAGTCCGTAACAATGTAGCTTTGTATTAGGCAGGTCCAGGAATCATATCGTGGCTTGTGAACCGCCTGTCCCAGCAGAGCTCTTTTGTGTTTTTCCTCAGTAAATCCATGCAATAGCCATAATAGTACTTCAAATTTGGCCACGACTGCTTCCGTCCATTTCCTTTCCAATTCATTATTCATTAAACATCCAATTATTTAACTCTAATACAATTTAAGATAATGACACTTCATTAAATAAGCCATAAATCAATACGTTCATATGAATGTACATGCATACATACATTCATAAATAAAATAAAGTCAGTAGTTTAAGAGATTTAATGTTCTAAGAGCATTGTAGACGATAATTCAAGCCTGCTGGTGTGTTACGCCGCATCGTGTTGTAAATACATGCCGACGACCAGGACTGCTTATCCCGGAATATAAGGGCAGTCACTACGTTCCTTCGAAACGTCGGTAACACTGCCAGTCGGCATGTCGTCACGTCCCAGAAGACTTTGTATGTTCGAAGCCATTAGTAGTTTTCCTTCTTTAAATGTCTATTTTTCTTTTTGTAATTAACGAAGAAACTTGCACCAATAGAAAATTCAGAACTCTGTTGCGCCATCAGAAGCAGTTTCTGGAGTAGTAAATAATACAGCAAATTAAGTATTCCTTTTGTAGGTTTCGTAGCTTACCGTTTGCTCTTGCGTAGTCGGATAGTACTGTCAATTAAGTGAATGGACAGCATTACATTCCCATCAGAAACATTTTTATCGCCACATCCATACCAGCTGTGACGTCCACGAAAAACCTCTTCGATTTTATCCGGAAGTAGAATTTTTAGAGCGTTATTTCCATCTAGTGCCGACGGTATGGATACTTATCACCGTATGTCTTATATTACTTTTATAAGGCCCGTGCTTAAGCGTAAGGATAAACACTACATTTTCTTAATTGTTTTGCTAGTTCGGGACAACGTTTTAAGCACAATAGTTAGGCTAGGGACTGGAGGACGTGGCATTAAAATGCCAGTTGATGGTGGTGAGAAAATTTTCTCCAAAACGTCTAGAGGGGCTTTGGTGTTTACCCAGCTTCCTATTAAATGTGTAATGGGTTAACCTTTCTCCGGCACTAAAGTGGCCGGGGCATGAAGCTGAACACCCACCTCTATCTAGTACCGAGTTTAAGAATAAGTGTCGTTCTACCTCTGTTCCCCGCTTATGCGTCCACAAAGAATAGGCTAAATGTATCTTATTTTGGTTTGTTACTACAAACTTTGTACAGGTTAAAACAAGGAAATGATTAAGTCAACAAATTTGTTGACATCTTTTTTAATTTTAGTTGCTTTGCTGTGGACAGTGGGCCGCACGAATTTCATGATTGGAATCGGAAGCCCACGAGATTAAAAAATATATAACTGCTTTCGGTTTGGAATCCTCTTCACCTCGCAACACTAGTAGTTCTGTGGGTTCTTCTTGTTGATTCAGCGGTTCAAGCTCGAATTGTGATAATTTCTATTGTTCCCCCTGCCTTTGCGTTCCGTCAGGATACATGTTGTAGTTCATACCGACTATTCTGTGAGAGGGGTGTTTGGCTGCTCAAAAATTTAGGGGCGTTTACTTAAATTAATGTTGAAGAAGATATTTATTTTTTCCATGGCGCGAGAGCCCTGGTGGGCCAGGGCGTCCTCTTTATCGAGGCTTCACGATCACAGACACACAGCACTCGGTAGGACTCCTCTGGACGAGTAATCAGCCCGACTCAGAGACCTCTACCTGACAACACACAACATGCACAACAGACATCCATGCTTGCGACGGCATTCGAACCCACAATCCTAGCAACGAGCGACCGCAGACCAACGCCTTAGACCGCGCGGCCACTGGGATCGGCGGTGAAGAAAATGCAGGTGTCAGCAGTCAGACATTTATGTGGATACAATGTACTGTATGTCGCTGTACTGTCACTGAGCAATTGAAATCTATTTGAATGTGGAATGGGCAATACATGGTGTCTGAGTGATCGTGATTATTTAGGTAAAGACGAATTCTTGTAATAAGTGAAAGTGTGTGAGAATTAACTTTTGAGGCATGAAGTTTATCCAAAGAATTTTTAAAAATTAAGGTCGAAACTTGCACAAAAAACACTGTTGTCATTTTCAAATACGAACTGGTTAATGTTGTTTCGGAAAATAATCCCTTCCTTTAATTCTGATAAGCATAGGAAGGGAAGTATACAGTTACCATTGCGCGTAATACTGTAAGAAGTGATACACGTGTCACGACTCCCTTCTTAAGGGTTAAGGACAGTAATCCGTTAGGAATTAGAAGCATCATGTGCATATAATTTGTTAAGACAAAAATCCGATCCTCTTGCCAGTATCAGATTTTCCTTCCCCGTTTTATGGTTCCTATGTCTTTACGAGTTCCGGACTTCGACCTTATCTTCGTCTGCTCCAACTCCATGGGCTTTCGAGGTCTTCCTAAAGATGTGTGTAGTAACCTTTACAATGATATTACTGGCCTTAGCAATCTAACAAAATTTCCCATGTACTTTATGATTTTTCTTATTTTATTTTTTAAACCTTCCGTTACATATTCATATGTCAGCAGAATAATTCCCACAGAATAATAATTTTTTGTATAAACATTAAAACAATTATTCTAAAACTACTTGTCAGGTAGTTTCTTAAATTGATAAAAGTATGTAACGAAACAAGTAACTTTATAACTGAGTATTTAATTTGTCCACTAAATAGATATACAAATATATAAAAAATACACAATGATAAATTTTTACCTACAAATGATTCGAAATTCCTGCTGTTCTGATTACAAATTAATTTCTAGCACCATTAGTTTTGAGAGGTTTGAGGTTTACGTGGAGGTGTTGCTGAAAATTCAATTCTTCTGGAATGTGGCACTTTGTCTTTGAGTTAGAATTTCCCGACATTTCGCAGTGTCGTTCTGCCAAAATCTTAAGGGTCAAGGAATTCAGGAATAATTTCCAAAGATATGAATCTTCAGTGTTAATATTTCTTAAACTTTTTATGGAAATGTTTGGCAAGTGAATCGGGTCATGGAAAGGTTGCTACTTATATAAAAAATTACAGCAAAAAAAAAACTCCAACATAGGCCAACATCTATGCTTCAAGTTGAATTTGAATGCATGGTCACATTATTTAAGGGTTCCAACATATTACGTACATTTGGATACCTCTTATATATGTTCAATACAGTCACCAGACAATTGGTTAATAAATAACTAAGCAACTAGCTACTGCCTGCTTGAAGTAGAATCTCTTTATCTGTTACTAAAATTTAAAGTTTCATCTTACTTCCTCACATGACACAATGCCAGAAAGCAGTCGTATTGAAGAAATGTTCACACAATAAGAGAGTTATGAATATTCAAAGCTCCTCTGCTCTATTGGACCTCTAGGAGGGTCAGACTGGAGTGTCTTCCCAGTCATACCAGCAGGCAGAGAACAAGGGACTCTAAAGAAAACACCTTAGTGATATTAAAAAGGTGCTAGGGTTCCATTCCCTTTCATTCAATATAGTAATTTTTATCTTAATTGTTTTAAAGAAAGAAATCAGAAGAAAGCTTCCGGTTTTTTGTTTCTAATTTTTTGTCCTGCTACCCTATTCATTTAGCTAACAAATTAAGAGGTGGACCTTGGGTTCCTTTTCCGTTACGAATTAATAAAGGGTGAGTCTCCTCTGAGCATCGTGGTTCGTTGGGGAACGTTGTACTTCGGCAAAAAGTGTGCAATGGTTTGTCTGTTCAGGACGTTTAAGATTCTCACGCTTCATTCTCCCTTAATTTTCATCTGATTTCAATATCTGACAGACAAGACGATTTAAGACGTGTTTTGTGCTGGCCCTGCATTTCGGATTAAAGGAGGCTTAGAAAGATGGCAGGGATAAATAACGGACCAACGGACTGGCCAACCAGGAGGGGCTGTAAATAAATACGTAACTACCTTAAGTAATTAAATTAGGACCCGTTATTACGTTAACTAGACTCTCAAAAAAAGCGTGTAGTACTGGGACCACAAGGTTCAAAATTATTAATGCCAATGCCAGTGTTCTGAACATTGTCGATTCTTGTGTTTATTACATGTAAATATTTCGAAAATATACTGTTTTCTTGAGGTAGAAATGGGGATAGGGGGAGCCTAATCTGTTGTGCCCTTTAAACAAGCTAGTGTATCACAGTGGTTCGTTGATACAAACTTTCAGATTTGCAGAGGCGATTTCTCCTCGCATTAATTTGTAGGGGTGCACAAATTAAAGGCTGCTAAATATTAATCAGGCCTTATCTGTTTTCCTTTGTGAAAATGAGAGGTGTAAATGCGGATATGATCTTTAGTTTTTAATACAATTTTGTAGAATACAGGATGACTTGAAGGTCCCTTACCCGACCTACCACTCCATCAGAACGCAGGTGTTTTTGTGTAAAGTTAGAAGGAGAAGAAGAAACATCATACCACCCACTGTCTCTGTGTCCACTTCCGTTGACCTCACACATCTAGATTGTCTGTGGATGGACCGCCATCTTTATAAGTATGGGCGGTAACACAATTTCCACTATATACTTCAGTCACTTTATAGAACTTGTGTTTATATGTCTATAAATACGTAATACTAGGCTTTCCGGTACACCCGTACCAACATCAGGCGTGCTGGCATGACAAGGCACTAAATATGTTTTCACGCCTTACGGGTGTACCGAAAAGTGCAGCGTTCTGAGTATATACACATGGAAATGTTGTAAAATGATTAAATTATGAAGTTGAACTTGAGTTGCGTGAACAACAAAATGACGCAAAAGTTTTTTGGTTCTTAATGGCATTGAGATAAGGGTCGCAGCATTACCGGGGTTAACAGCAACGAATGCTTCTCTGACATCATATATGAGTTCTGCAGTTGTGTTTTAACCTTGACTGGCCACTAGCTGTCTGATGAACTCCAAATTTCCTTATCACATTAAAACAGGTTTTGGCTTCGGAGTGGCCGCTTGAGAGGGGGAAACACTTTCTGAGGTAAGAGGTTCGATTTTCAGGAACCCCAAAGAAGTAACATGACGGACAAGTACAAGGCAGACATGACAGCCAAAATTATGTCATGCGGTGGATTGTTTGAAGACGCATGGTTCATTTAGCATGATTGATCAGCCACGGTTACGGAAGAAACACTTAAAACATGTGATTAGAAAAGGGTGGTTAAGGGATTTGACAGAAGGTAGAAATTAAGTTTTATGCAATGTATAAATACAGACACAGAATGCTTTACCTCCTTTATGGAACTTAATGACTCTCATTCCTGTGACACAGCTTTGACATTACTGTACATGGTCAGCTGAATCTCTGACTGTAAGATATCGCCCTTAAATTTCCATTCCAAGAATTGCACTGGTCTATATATGCTGCGCCATCTATACAATTTGTGACTAATGAATGACCTTTAAAACCATATACCACTGTACGTAGTTGAGCAAAACTTACATACATTGAAAACACTTGTCGTTGAAGTGTCTTTGTACAGTATTTGCCGTAAAATGTTGATAAAATAAACAAGGACGTTATTGATAAGACAGGTAATAATTTTGCTGTGGGTGTTTACTACGTATACGTTATGGTCAAAAGCCAAACAAAGTCACTTCATATCTCCATCCTTGACAGCGTTATTGTTGTGTTTAAAATAATAGTTAATGACCTATTCTTACTGGTAATCATATTTACTGATTGTGATTTATTCATCCATTGAAGGTTGAAACAACAATGAAACGACTTTTCTATCTTGATTTCCGAAAGAACGTCACATTTTTGTAAGGCCCCCAGGCTTCGCCTTTTGCCATTTTGTGAAGAATAGATTTCAAGTTGAAGAAGATTTGAGCTTTGGAGGAATGGTAATGACGGAGAGGGGGAAAGAGAACCACTCGAATTAAAGGCTTGAAGACTAAAACTCACAATATTCTTGTGTATAAATTCAGTTTATACCTCAGAGCTAAGAAAGCTCATGACCACTAAAAGACAAACTAACTAACAATGTTTAGGAAAATAAACGCTCTTTTTTTTTCAGAGTCATACAGAAGGCTTAAGGAAATTATGTGCACACATTTAAGATAAGTTGTTAACAGCATAGAATTTTAAATTTTACAGCTTGACCTCGGCTGTAATCGGTTAAGCCGTACTTCAGATTATGAATTTGACGTCTCCATTATATAGTATGTAGTAGGGCTCGACACATTTGTCTTCTCGGCCATGACAAATGACAAATTAACACTGACAATTGGAAAATAGTTTGTGTCTTTATTATCTCTTCAGCGCTCTTTTTCAATTTCTTCAAAGATAACAAAAGATAAATTTGAACACTGAGAGATATCATGCAGGGGTGCAAAAATTTTCCAAAAATCTAGAGCCCGCCTCAAAATTCTACGCGCCAGAAGTTCCATACCGAGGATCCACTAGTTTTAGGCATCACCGCAGAAAATCTAGTCGCCACTACCAATTGGCGCCCGAGATTAGTGCACCCATGATATCATGTATAAAACGTACATAATATAAGGGACAGTATTTTACATATATGTACGTTAATGGCCGTAAATGTTGTAGTAAGGAGTAATTATAATGGCTTGGGCAGGCGCTTTTTCGGGAAAAACAGCAGGAAAGAAAATTTTTAGTCTGTTATTTAACGACGCTCTGAATTGCTAAGACTACACACCTTCACATGTAGAATTTGAGTCAATCAATT
This sequence comes from Reticulitermes speratus, assembly GCA_021186555.1. Taxonomy (NCBI): domain Eukaryota; kingdom Metazoa; phylum Arthropoda; class Insecta; order Blattodea; family Rhinotermitidae; genus Reticulitermes; species Reticulitermes speratus. The sequence goes on from JAJKFL010000002.1 coordinate 13,518,861, forward strand.
TAAATGATTTAATATTGGCTAATCCCTGGTGGTTTCAGCTTTGTTGCCAGCATTTTGCCAACACGATTTCTCAACATTTTTACATTATTTTCCTATTGAAATACTCTCAATATTTTTTCAGCTGTTTTGAGAAAGAAAGTTGGCTCTATTTTCACGCAACACAGTTACGTTATATTGAAATTGTTTTCTGTTGTTTCAGGTAAGGGAAGCTGGAAAATACCTTGAAGTCCAAATCTGAAGTTTCCATTAAACATTAAACCTTCGTAAGTGTAAGTTGGAAAAAAATATTAGATTTACATTTGTGCAGTACCATAAGAAAAAATAAAACCTTATACAGGTTGCAAGTATCAACTGAACAACCCTGAAGAGGCGACTTCGAATTTAGGGGACTAGCCACTTCATATGCTGAAGTTATTCCATAGATTCGGTGTGATTGCTGTAGCTAACTTAGAATCAAGAATATGCCTACGTCACGCAAATTTCTAACAAAGATTTACTTTTATTCAAGTACGCATGCCTATCGACGGCCTCATAAAATTGCTGTGCCCATCCATTTATCTGAGTGCGTACGTCGTCTCACTGTCAGTCAGTGAATTTTTTGTTCATTAGTAGTAAGTTGGTTATAGAAAGTTTTCGATCCATTTCACTTTTAATCTCGAGCGGAATATTTTAAAGGTCACTTTGCATAAAGCCCTACGTGCATTTCCTTGAATTCCTTTAACTCCGACAGGAACGCCTAGGAGTGAATCCGCAATTCAGAGTTTCGATATTTCGCTTTGTATTTAGGTTCCTAAAAAGTATGCTAAGCTTACATGACTCAGCGTTTCCTTACTCTTCTTACTCTTATACTTCTTCCTGTTGTGTGTATGTATGTATGCATGTGTATGCTTACGTATGCATGTCTTTATCTTCTTATCCTTACTATTACTCTTGTTATGCCTCTTCATCCCTTGCCATCTATGCACTCATAATCCCAGTGCTCCGATATTGCATCACATAATAATTTCCCCCGATGGGATCATTTATTTACCATGAAGGTGGAGGTTGCAAGCTTCTTCGAAAAGTTTGTGACTGTCTGCCAGACTAAACGGCGTCATATCAAAGAAATCCATAGTATTAATATTCCCTGCCATAGGAGGCACAAAATGCTTAACAAGCTCAATGTTCATAAGTTGTTTGAAAAAGTTTCGAAGTGAATGTGGCATGAAGTGATACTTTCCGATGTCTTAGAGGGCTTTTGAGTGATGTGTGGTTATACAGTGTTGTGGTAGCAAGGACTGACATTGTCACGAAAGATTTAATTGCGGATTTACTAAGTGATTGATGGATTGTGATTGATTGATTGATTGATGGTAAAGGTAAAATTCACCCTAGAAGAGGCCATGAATGCTCAGAGGGGAAGTAGAGATATAGCTGTACTCTTTCTTTAATCTCGACGATAGATGGGGTGGGTGGTCAACGCCACGCCCCGATTGATTGATGGACGTTTACCAAATAAGTTGTTTAATGACGCTCAATGCAGATGTTATTTATCCTAAACCGAGTAAAAATAAACCTAAATAATTGAAATATCTGTAATAAAGCAACCGTTCTTATTTAAAGCACCATCCTGAAATTTAGGATATGTATTGTAAATATTTGGAAAACTGTGACAGCCTTAATTAAGATAGCTTTTGGCCTGGACGGGATAGGAAATGTCTGCCGAATACACCTTCCTGCTCGTTGCTTGTATGTAGGAAAGTTTGAATAGAAGTCGCGAAGTTCTAGAAGTTGCTTCAGAGTCTTATTCTGTGCTGTTTACACATCTGGGTGCAACTTATAATTAATCTCCCGTTCTTTCCTCTGGAAGAAATTGATAATAAATTACATTTTAAAAGAAAAATTAATTTTAAAAGTTGAAGAGAGTTCATTGTAGTGGCTAGAAGTTTTTATAACGCAAAGTAGCGGCACCAACATATCTTCAAGTTGAAGAATGGGTTTATGACCTGAGGGAGCCGCACATTTCGTCTTCAGGAACTTGTCCGGCCATTGTAACTTTCACTGATAAAATGTAAGGAAGGACAGAGTGAGACAGAGTTGTGGGCAATAAGAAACGGTGTAAAAATAGGAAAGAAAAAGAGAAGATATACTTCGTGTTCCAAGGCAGGGGTAGTGTAGCCTTTCTTTACACCATCAGGCATGTCACTGAGCGTAAACCTTCCGGAGATAAAATTACAACATTTTGCAATTTTCGCAGTACACTTTGGTAAACTAACAAAACAACCACCCAGCAAACAAACTCAGTGCAGCAGTGTCCTTCTTTAGAAGGTAAGAGTCTTCAGCTAGTCAAGAATTTTGCCGTATTATATGGAATCTGGTCGTTCAATACAAGTTTTACAACAGCCCACAAATGGTCCCTAACCTGAATCAGATGAATCCATTCTAATTTCTGTCATCATATTTCCTTAAGATTCATTAAACTCCTGCCTCTGACGCATACTTATCCCAAAGGAACTATATCCTTCGACGTTTCCTACCAAAACCCAAGCACTTCGCATCCCTAAGCGCCACATGGCCATTCTTCTCATTCTCCTCGATTTTATTTTTATTTTTTTTTCTATGGCTCGACAGCTCCCAGGGGCTTAGGCCTCCTCATTTTTCGAGGCATCACGATCACACTTATTAGACACACCACAGTCGGTAGGACTCCTCTGCGACGAGGGACCGGCCCGTCGCAGAGACCTCTACCTGACATCACACAACACTCACAACAGACAGACATCCATGCCCCCGGTGGGATTCGAACCCACAATCCTAGTAAGCGAGCGGCCGCAGATTTACGCCTTAGATCGCAAGGCCACTGGGATCGGCCCTCGATTTTATTACCCTAATAATATTTGGTGCGGGGTACAAATTACGAAGCTTCTCATTACGCAATTTTCTCCAGCTTCTGTTGCTTCCTCCCTCTTGGGTCTAAATTGCTTCCCTAGTCCCCTGTTCCCGAAACATTTTACCCTACGTACTTCCGTTAATTTGAGGATCAGTGATAGATTTGAGGTTCTCACACCGGTGTTGCTGAAGATTCAAGTCTTCTGGGATGTTACACTGTGTCGAGTAGTAAAGAGCTACCTCTTTCGAAGAACCGCGTTGTCTTCACCTTCAGGCTTGAGCAGACCCAGAAGAGTGACAATTCTTGGACACGTCCTAGATGGGTCTGTGAATGCATGTAATGTATGAGGATTTACTGTCTAGATTTTAGGGTGAGACGTCCCAATGTGATGCATGAGTAGTCAAATAAACAGCTAGACCATCAATCACAACTAAATTTTTGAGACAATAACATTTGTTGTCTTTTTTTTTTAAAGGTCTTTCATTTATTTCTCTGTAATTACATCAACAGGTACACATTAATCTTATTACAATTGTTCCTTGATACCAATTGCCCTGTCATGTTGTGTTAGAATTTTCTTCCCTCCTGTTTTTTGAACTGGGATATGCCACCTCGTAAGAGTAGTGAAAAGACGAGAAAAACACTACCTTTGTATCATGGACATTTGTTGTCTAAAACATGCTATACCTTTCGACTTTTTCGTAAGTATAAAAATATAAAGGTTTCGTACGTATGATGCTTATTTCCTACATATTTTTTGCTTGAGCCAGACGATGGTTTTATGATGAAGCCGAAACATGTGGCGCGTTTTGGACAAAAACGATATTGTCTGAAAAAAATTTAGTTGTTATTAACGGTCTAGCTGTATATTTGTTTACTTCCTAGCTCTCAGAAAACATTACATCTCCACTACGATGACCAACCTGTTACAGATATACAAGGAAGTAATCACTGTTCTTTTCAGAGAATCATATGAATAATATACACATATATTCTGTGAGAAAGATGCAGAGTTGCTTAAAACGTGTTTATTAAACAATGTGCTTCAAGGTTATAGTGCAGTCTCACGTTTCAGTAACATAAGTATCTCCATCATACACAGCTGCTCTATAAATATATAATTTAGAGATACTATTTATTGAGAGTTCTACCAGTATTTTGAGTACTTTCTAACACAATCTCTTATATAAGTTTGAGTCTATTAGACATTTTAAAGTTAAATTTAGTGGCGCAACGTTCCAGCCATGGCCTGTTCCGTCAGACATGTATCTAAAATCCTTATTGCTTATTAAACTTTTAAAGCTTAGCGGTTACTTTATGTACCATCAGGTTTAACATTCAAAAATTAAACATTTTGAGTATTCATGTGCTTTGTACATATCTCAGAACAAACATTACCGGTAAGTGTCATGTTTTCATAACCGAGACGGGAAGTGTTCCCTGTGCGGTACGAGCTGAATATTTAAAAGCAGTTTACGTATTCTCAGTATCTGACGGGTTAAAAAGAATGGTAGGACTTCTTGGACGGAGGAGTTCACGTTGGCACCGTCTCTTCTTCTTAAGGTAAAATATTCACTTTCCCTACCTGGTAGGTTGAGGGTAGAGGTAAAGATCTTGCCTTGCATTTTGGAATACGGCTCTTCGGATATTTCCCGGGACATACGATGTCCTGACATATTTGTCGTAATTTTCCTCTGTTCGTCCACACACTATAGTATACTATGTCCATGACCTGACCGCTAGCTTCCTCTTCTTTTTTTCATCATGAACATAGTACGGTTGATGCTACGTAGTCTGAGACACTGAGAAATTCGATAAATAAGCAAAGAAGCAACTATCTACGACGGGTATTAGAGTCAGTTAAGTTCGCCAATATCGTCCGTGCCTACAAAAACAGTCAGTTATATCTTCTTGCAGTAGGCCTATTTACAGTACATGATATGAATACTTCATTAATACCAAACATATATTTGTACTATATGTCCTTGTTCCCCTGTGTAAAGTAAGAAGTTTATTTTTTATCACTTATCATTCAAGGACTTTTTATCACTGCTAAAAATTCACATAAATATTTTAGCTTAACTGTCTTTTATGAAAAAATTATAGGCTGTAAATAAGCCATAAATATTTGTCTCCTTCATTTTCACTGTTAGGTTACCAAGTAACAACGATGACGTAAGCCAAGATAAACATTGTAATATGGCTTCGGCATGGCGGTTGGCTTTCCTGAAGGGCAAAATACATATTAGCCTCTTTAACTGCAGATTCCTTCTTCTTCATTGCATTAATAGCCACAGCATATTATTTTCACTTTATCATAAAGTAATATGAGATAAATGACTGTGCGTCATTATTTGAGAACCCTCCTTTGATCTAAGAATGTTTTAGACCCCACTCCGCTTGCTCTATAGCTTTGTTTGCAGTCTTCTTGAAAACAAACATTTTGCAAATAAACAACCTCTGTTCTCTAAATGCAGGAGCAAACAATATCGTTTTAAAATTAATTCAACTATAATTGATGTCTATGCTTTATAAGCCCTCGCGAACCATCACTAAGAATTCTAAAAACCTTCAGAATTAATGGAGTAAGCAGAAAGAGAAAAAAGAGAGGAAAATAATTTAAAATTGTTTTAAGCCTTTAGACTGAAGTTGGATATAATTCGAATTCATAAATCACTTGGTTAAAACAACATTAACATTTGGTAGGGAAAGGTGTAACTTTAGACAGACTGATGACAGAACATTAATATCGACTGAAGCTTACTGATTGGAAAGAAGGATGCAGTTTTATTGGCTGCAAAAAAAGAAGGAATTAAGCCCTTAGCAAGTTGTATAAAGATGAACGGTTTGTGATAAACAATATATCCGTATGGCCCTAAATAAAGCGAGGTTATTGTAGGCCATAAAGCTGAATATCAGATTTACATTTTTTGCATACCACGAATTTTATTAAAAACCTATCAATCGGTTTAAACAGCGATAACATGTCAAAGAGAGAAGGACTGGGATCACGTGCGTGTTTGCTTTTGAAATGAAGGCAGAAGGAAGTACTATCGCAGAGGAGGAAGAGGCCACTTAGGAAAACCTACGAAAAGATGGACGGACCATTAAATGTCATTGTTTTGGACATTGTCGACCACTCTGGAATATTTCATTCACCAACGACAGTGAGTGACATCTGTTTCTAAGGGGTTCAACTGATCAGGAACCCTCACACATGTTGGCGGAAACACATCCAGCTTTCACAATGTTGTATTTGAAAGTATCCGATAAGATATAGTGTCCGAATGATGTTATCGAAAATAACGTCATCTACGGTGTTTTCGTTATACGACGCGGCGTAAAAGCTGAGTTGGGTTAGGTCGGCTAGCTTTTACAAACACTATCGAAGCATTATAACTTGAAAATTCCGTACACTAACCGGAACAGTATAAGAGCCTAGTACTGTGCAATTTATTGTTTATTCTAATAATTTTTCTAAAAGTAATTAATAATGTTAATTACTTTAAAGACGTTCTGATAGTATCAATATGCTGGAAGGATGTATCGTTGTGATAATTATTAATGATTTGGAAGGAGAGTGTTGTAGCTTAGCATTCGCATGGAGGAAGACTGAGAAAATCGCAGTTAGGAATCATACAGAGTTCTTTCCTTGTAGAAGTCTCAAGGGCTATGATACTGTACCTTGTTCTGCGCGAATTGATTACTAAGCATGAAAATTATTTCGACATGAACTTCTAATTTATTAAGAGATAATGGAAATTGATAACCCATTTCAAGTGGCTAGTGGTCCTACTTTTTGTTCGAGAGTGACAGTAAAAATCGAGCCCTACTAGGGCTCAATTTTTCCCTGGCTGTGTTTATTTCCACTGGACAAATGCCAGGATATTAGGCGCTACTGAAATTACGGCACAGTGACTTCCTTTCACATCCGCCCCAATTCATAATTCATTCGTTATTATAAAATTTCAAACTGTATTAACAGACCCCCCCCCCCAATATGGCGTCACTCTTTGTTTACCGCAATTTGTGACTGTATACCGAGTGTTGCGGTAAACGAAAATTCTGTTTAGTAGAAAATTCTTTTCACAGACTTTTACGGGTTCTTAGTGACGGTGGCGCTATATCGAAAGGCGCTGTCCTCAGAGTGTGGTTCTGTTTTGAACTACTGACTGCATCGTTAAATAAAGAGTAAATAAATACATGTAAGTAATAAAAGATATTAGAAGCAGGTGCATGGAGCAAATTGCATCAATAAGCGCGTTATAATTTTAGATGTTCATATAATAATGTTAATTTAATTCAAATCACAACATGTATTAAGAATAGACGATAAAAACATTCCCAGGTTACCGAATGAATACATTATAACCGGCAAAAGAAATGTAGGTCGACCACGGAAAGTGAAGAGGCCAGGACCGTTGAAAAGGAACCAACGCTTGTGCACTGTTTCTGATTATTATTATTATTACTAAAATAAGTAAGGTCCAGATGGGCGAGTTATGTAATGTGTTAAGAAGATATAAGAAATTTGTACAGAATTTTGATTCGATCACGTGAAGTAAAGAGAAGACCTGGGATGCCTAAGAATAGATAGGGTAATAATATTACCATGAAAATATTATTACCATAATATTAATATAAAATTATTATAATTTAAAGTTAATTTATCAGCCAACAGCGATCTGTTTCGGAGTTCAGCCTTGTTACATCATATTACTGCATCTGGTTATGAAAGGATAATTTTCTACATACCACGCATGCGCAAGCTTATTGGACATAATAATATGATGAAACACCATAGGGCGCTATGTTAGCCTGCATGTTTGCATATTGTTTTCCAATATGTCTTCTACGGAGTACAGTCAGGCAATCTGCTGTTACATGAAACTGATCCTGTTATTCTGCTATGCATCTGGCGTTCGTTTCGATGATTTGTCCTGAGAATTAATGAGAAAAATCCTTCTATATATTAGCGTCTCAAGAAAGACTTTGCAGCCTGAATTTATTATTTTTTATCCTACCCATATATTTTTGATAATGATCTTAACTCATTGATTTAAGCTACTTTTGTATAACAGACTGTTACTTTACCAAATACATTTCCAGTTGTCCTTTTTCTTTCTCTCTTTCTTCATTTCAAGTTATTTCTCGTTTTCATTTCTACACAGTCAATTATCGGTTAAAAGTATTCTCCACATATTTTGTCGACTGTTTTGCATAAATCTTCACCACATAAATTTCAGGTAGCACATTACAAAATAAAATCATAAAGGGAAAATAATACATTTTCAAGCAGATTTTTTTCTGTTAAAGTGTTTATTCTTTACCTTCATTTTCCCCGTCGATTGCTAAAACCGTTTTTACAACAATTCACTCTACATATATGTTTGATGTTAAATTATTCATAGTAAAGCGGATATCTCTTTCAAACCGGTTTCTTTTCTACGCTATTACTATGATGTAAATCGAAAGTCTGTGTAATTCTGTGTAAGTCTTTGTAATTAGCATTACGTACTTCGAAGTAGTGAAACATTGAAATCTGTGATCTTCTGGGTTATTACACGGCGTCGTGTGGTAATTATTTACCGACGTTTCGTTGTCCCGAAACGTCAGTAAATAATTACCACACGACGCCGTTTAATAACCCAGAAGACCACAGATTTCATCAACATCGCGGCGGAAGCCTGAAATCAAGGGTAGTGAAATATTCTTTGTTGTCGTATTAACTCAGTGCTTTAACATATTTTGGTCGGATATAACCCTCAGTGTGGTGATAAAATTAGCAATTCAGTGATTGTAGTATTGTTGCTGCACTCTTTTGCTATGGCACCATGCAGGTAAAAAGATTAATTTCTTAAAGTGTTGCATTTCCATTCAGCCAAATAGATGAATATCAATATCGAAACACTAATCAAAATTTCTGCCATAATACTGGCAGTCCTTACTGGATACAGAATAGGGCGTCGGAGACAGAATGCGCGCCTTAAGCTATCCGCTTAGTAACACAAAATTAATTTGATGTGATCCAACATTTTTTTCAATAAGTGCGAGTCATGATGTGTGGAGGACATAGCTAAGATTAGTTTCAAATTTATTTTTTCGTGTACCTTGAAAAAAGTTCACGAAACGAATTTACAAAGATAATTCTTGCGTAGAAGTCCATTTTTGTTATGTCTCTGAGCACGGCGGTTTTTTTGTTTCTAAGAAGCTGGCATCCGCTGCGATGTTACAGCATATCAAGACCCTTATATGAATAAGGTACAACTTTGATGTTTGGCATCTTCGATTCAAAATGTTGTCTCTGTCTTCAGGTTTAAACTCTGAAAATGGAGAGAGTCCTTTGAAATTTCAGTACTTAATACCAGAATATAACACTATTTTATAAAACAAAAGATAACAATACTGGATATGAAATATGAAATCTTATAATTTAGAAAATTAGAAACTTATAATTACACACTTTCATGAGAAAATTGTATTTTGATTACATACGTAATTACAGTTACAAAAAATCCGCTTAGGAGAGCAAGTTTTAATATGGTTCTGTGATATCATAAATAATAATTATAAGGATTCTATCAAATTTTGCATAAGTACGGATCAGCTCTCTAGCAAGTTGTTATGTTTTCCAGATTTATTTCTATTACTTTATCGTAAGTAAATGTACTTCACTACCAATAATTTGTGATATGCCGCCTGAAGGTGGTACTGTTATGTAAATATGTAACGTGTATTTTATTACGTAACTGTGCATTAAAATGTGTTATATTGCGATTGAGCCTTACGGTAATATTGTAATTTACATTACCTCTGTAAATATTCTTATAACATTGGCAAATTTTGGGTGGTTGGGAAGTTGAAATTTAATAGAACAGGCAAGGAGGAATGGGATGAAAAGTTCAAGGACCACTGTCCAAAAAGTTTCCAGTATTAGCTGTAATTTATCAGCGTCAAAAGTATATTTGCATCTGTAATATACAAAAATCCAGGATAATGGGTAATGTACAAATGCTTGTTCTCTCCTTTTAAAATCGTTTTTCATTTAGTCAGGATTTCGAAACGAGTTGACTTGAAATTAATAAGTTATTGAAAACATCACAATATGCTGACATATTCTGTCGTGTTCTACACTGTACAGAAGTCAGCTTCGCGTTGTTCTTATGCCTCTTTCAGTAGAATACTTCTGATAAGTTTTTTGATTGTTTTTCAGTTTTGTCTAGAGCTAAGTGAGTCCTTATGTTTTCAGGATTGATCTCGAAAACTCAGTCTTTAATTAAGTTCGTTTTGGTAGCAGAAACAAGCGTTGATTAATTTGAAATTGTGTAAAATTAAGATCTTTCCCATTTCTTAAATTTTTCTTCTTGATTCTGGATATGCCAGGAATATTAAGGTTTTCTTTCTACTGAGGGTCGAGAGGTGGGGGTGGCAATGGGGAGAATGAAAGAATAAGACATTTGGGGAGAACTTTAGAGGACTCAGAAAGCCGGGAGATATAAGCAAATCCATTACTCAAACACTCTTCATCTTTTTTTTTCTTCGTAACTTTTAACTAAACTTCTATCTATTTTTTGTTCCCTTTTTCTTCTTCTGTGTTCTTTTTTAGTCTTTCCTTCTTTTCATCGTTTCACCTCCCTCCTACACCTCATCATAAGTTGGTCCCTTTTTGGCGAGGTCTTCAGAAAGTTATTAGTACCAATTGCCACCGCCATCACCCTTCTGACACAAGTGGCGCTCCAAACGGTTTGGCGACCGATGAAAAACAAACTCGCATCTATTCATTCATAATGCAGTATTCGTTAAGAAACACTGCCTAAAAGGGAGAATCATTAGGAAGGAATTGTTTTATAGGGTTCGGAAATGATAATCATATGAAAAAGTAAGTTCAGATCCACTCAGGAACCTCTTTTCTTTCCGGCAGATCCACTGTTCCAATGGTCGCTTGTTATGTGCCGAATGTTCCAGTTTCCTTTGTGAATATGAGTCTCCTCTTCTGCTAACTTCTAATGAATTTCGTATCTTCTTCCAATATGTCCATAATGGCGCCAAACTGCATCCCTGCACCCTCTATAATTGTCTTAGAAATCACACGACTTAAAACTCACAAAATCTTTCTTTCTTTCACTCCCATTACGCTGGTACTTAAAACAAGATGGAACCCATAGCTGTCAGTATATTAATATTATTATTTAATTCGTTCTAGTTATTTGTGTATTTGCCTGCTGTCTAAGTAATTGGGTTTTTGGCTGTTCTGCCAGCATATTAATAATAAAAAATGGAATAATAATTATTATTATCATCATCATCATCATAATCATCGCCAATAGTAGTAAATGCAACAATATATACACACATCATGTAATTGGGAATAGCAGCATTAAATCCCAGTTGCTCTTATACTCATGGCAAATTACCTGCTTAAGGCCCACGACCATGCAAGGTTATCTTGTTTCGTAAGGTTTAAAAAGTAAAGGTCAGTTATTTACTTAAACAGAATTACCGAAACACTGCGTGTAATTGACGCCGATCCGTATTGGATTTTTGCAGATAGTTTAGATGAAAGCCAGTCTCAGAGACACATGCATTTAGTCGTCGGGCTTTCACAGTGGCAGGCCGGGTTTGAGCCCGGGCCAGTTAATTTGGGCTTTGTGGGAGACAAAGTGGCAATGAAACAGGTCTTTCTCCGAGTATTTCAGTCTTCCCCTTGTTAGTATAATTCCACCATTTCTCCATACTCATCTTAAACTTTAAATTTATTTTTTAACGGAAAGGCGAACGGGCGAACCATGCAACAAAAGTGATGCTCTTTCAGAGATGGGAGAACATAAAAAAGAGAAGGTTTTCATTGTTGTCTGTCAGTCTTGAAAGGGTTAAAAGTCCATTACAATTGGTGAATGCTTGCTATCTACCTTTATTTCATAATCCTTCATCTTTTGCTCTGCTATCTAAAGATTATGATACGGCGTACACATCCTAATTACCGCCATGTACTATTAATGTTGTCAAGTAAAGTAGGATTAGATCGTCGGGACATGCCTAACGCACTTGGTCAATGAGAATTGCAGACAATTGAATCCATGGGTCTGAAACTGGAAGGAACAATCTCCTTGGAAAATCTAACTCAGATCAGAGGCTATTATTTAGCTTGATCTTAAAAATAATACGGTGTTGAGATGTGGACTTAATGAATATGCCTCGGAATAGTCGCGTGTAGTTTTCTGTTGTGAAATTGCAATGAACAACGGAAGTCCATTAACAGCTGAAAAATTCTAAAAACAAATAAAAGCTTCTCAGGAAAGACTTTGCTTCATGGAGTTAGAGGCTTCTTTTTTGTGATAGAGGTGTAAAGATTTTTCGTCTATTCCGAGATAATATCACAGAGTCTGTGTATCTGAGAAAGAGCTCTTAGGAGAATATTTGGACCTAAGAAGGAATAGTAATATTGCTTCTAATATGCCTTGCTATCATTTGGCCATTTACTAAACTTCAATTCATGTACTATACTTCCATAACTTCTTTGTTCATCACACTCCGGTGTAGTGTGTGACACGGGATAGCTCAGTCGACATAGTGACTAAACCACAGGATAGGATGTCTGAGAAATCGTTATTCGACTCCGGCGAGGCATAAGTTTTGCATCTTCTCCAAAGCTTCTAGATTGATCCTGGAGCCCACTCCGACACCTATTTGATGAATGCCACGGACTGATCTCCCGGGGTAATGAGGCTTTGGCGTTAAGCTGAACGCTCACCTCATCCAGAGCAGACGTTAGAAAAGAGGGGTGGGTGCCTAAACCGTCTGTCCCTGGTACGTCTTCATGGCGTGCTTAGGGATAGGTTTACCTTTATTTTACTGCAGTGTCGAGTGTTTAGTGTTCCGTTTTCTTATTTGGAAAGCTTCTCCATTAAACATTCTGACTAAAGTTTCGTGATTTTCCATAGTCCGGTCATAAAATATTTGGAATAATACATAAATTGGGTCATGCCGTCTTCTTCCGTATCCTATCCAATCATCCCAAGGAAAAGGACTTTCTTTGCCCTTTCGGTGACTGTCAAATTTTTAAGAAAATACTGTTTAAAAGGATTGCACAATTGGTAACTTAGCTGTACATATTTGATAATACAAACTATACCGGATTCCATAGACTAATTAACCTTTAACCAAGATTGGTTTAGTGGGTCAGCAATGTCTCTGGCGACCGCCTGTGTTAACATAGTTTATACAAGAGCAGAGCAAAGTCTTGAGTCAGTCCGTGGTTTGTAGGAGGAGGATCGCAAGCGCTAAGCTGACGGTTAAACAGAAACCGCAAGATTGCCGCACAGTCTCCTTCTTGCAACCGACCCTCTTAACCCTTTCGGGACTCCCTCACCCTCAACCGTCTTCTTCGTGGTCGCACGTCTCAACCCTCTAACCTAATAACTACACCACCGAACATCTTCGCCGTAATAAAGCACCGTCCAACGGCTTCCCTTCACACGACCCCAATTATGAAATGGATGTACTCTCCTCCCCAGATATACTGAATGCTCCTACGAACGCGATTTAAGATATAAGTTTTAAAACTTTTATGCGATTTAAGATATGATTTTTCAAGAGCATTTTTTTTCAAGAATTAAAAGAGGATTTCTAAAATTCCAAAAGAAGAGTATTTAAGAAAGGGGCAAATTTGCCCGTTGTTTTGTGAATATGACTATTCCAGTATTTATTCCCAAGAAAGGGAATGTAACGTGAGAAAGGAAAGCAGTAGATTTACACAGCGAGAAACTTCGTAACTTACCTGTAAGTTCCTGTACCTTATTATTAGAAATGCATTATGGTTGCTTCTTATTAAATATTATGAGTGTCATCAAATCAAGGACAATGAGATGAGTGGGGCATATGTTACGAATGAAGGGAAAGAGAAATGCTTACAGGGTTTGAAGGAAAAGGAATACTTGGAAGACCTAAACCTAAATGGGACAATGATATTAACATGGAACCTAAGAAAACAGGATGGGAGGGCGTATACTGAATTTATCTAACTCAGAACAAAGAGAAGTGGAGGACAGGTATGAACTGAAGCATAGGGGTGCGTAAAATGAGGTTATTTACGTGGCTGACTAAAAACCCAATTTAGCTTCTCAAGGAGTATTCTGATCCATGTTGTTATTTAGTTAGGTACTTAGTTATGTTTTTCTTTTGTTTAAAGTAATGAGATTACGATGATGAGACATGTAGTACGCATGGGAGGGATGAGAAATACATGAAACCTTTTAATACGTGATCCTCGATTCGAGAAACCATTGCCATACAAAGGAGTAGATGCGAGGTTAATGTTAACAAGACAGGCAATGTACGTATAACGTAACACTGAGATACGTTTGTGTACCCATTATTGCAGTGGAAAAGCAACAAATATTACAGACTCTGTCTGTGTATTCCTAGCCTTAGTTATCCAGCAGGCAACGCGCTGCGCCATATTGTAATATTGCCATCTGTGGCCTGTCTGTCTCTACCATATTTTTCTTCATTATCTCATAAAGGGCAGGATTTTCGGAAAAGCGTTATTGAACATAAAATGTGTGTTTTGATTTTCTCTACAACTTTTTTCGGAAACATGTATCATTCTAAGAAGAATTCAGCGAGATATTTTCATAAATGTAGATATTATTCACGGAAAATATCCGTTATTCTTGTAGATTTTTATAAAACATGTATTTTCTCGACATATTTTCGAAAAATAATTATCAAATTTCATGAAAATCCGTACAGTAGGATGCCGAGTTGTTCCATGCAGACGGAAACACAAACAGATGGACGGACGGACAGACAGGCAGGTACACATACATGACAAAGCTAATAATTGCTCTTCGCAATTTTCCGAAAGTGCCAAAAATTGTCTATGAAGCCTTCTTGCTTATAGTGTGTGGGCACTATAATCGTAGATTAATAGATAAATACCAACTTTTTTGGAGGAAGATTTTACCTCCATCCTTAGGGTACACTGAACAACAAATTACACCTTTTCGTATCCTAGAAGAGTTTGTTTTATACGTTTATTTTAAGTGAACGAAGTGACTAAACCTGGTTCCATATCCTGAAACAAACTTAAAGGGTTAGCGAACAATATAAATGAATATAGGCCTGATTATAACGGAGTGTTTGCTAAGATAGAGTACCCTACCTCTGTGAGCGTGTAACTAACTTTGTCCTAGACTGAACAGAAGTTTGGTCTAACAGAGACGAAACGCCATCATTGGAAGCAACTTTGGGTCATTTCCAACTTTTTTCTGTACTTAATATCAGTAAGGAGCTGAGTGGGCCTAATAACCATTCTGGACGCAAGCGTGAAGAGAAAAATTGCTACTACTATCGGAAATTGAATTTCCTATCATCCAGCGTGTAGCCTAGCCGCAGTAGTGACAGATATGTTCCAAAAGCAAATTAGGAATAACTCCAAAAGAAGCAGCACTTTTATGGATCTGGAATACAATATTCATAATATATGCCATACGATATTATATTATGTTCTGTCGGAACCAGAGGAGATGAAATTGCACCAATTTGCCATCAGGAATCCCCGCGAGCTTTGCTTTGCAGAACGTCATTCGCGCAACGCTCTCCGCGCTACCACACACGCATCATGCCCAGAACGTCATTCGCGCAACGCTCTCCGCGCTACCACACACGTATCATGCCCAGAACGTCATTCGCGCAACGCTCTCCGCGCTACCACACACGTATCATGCCCAGAACGTCATTCGCGCAACGCTCTCCGCGCTACCACACACGTATCATGCCCAGAACGTCATTCGCGCAACGCTTTCCGCGCTACCACACACGCATCATGCACCAGAACGTCATTCGCGCAAACGCTCTCCGCGCTACCACACACCATCATGCCCAGAACGTCATTCGCGCAACGCTTTCCGCGCTACCAACACACGCATCATGCCCAGAACGTCATTCGCGCAACGCTCTCCGCGCTACCACACACGTATCATGCCCAGAACGTCATTCGCGCAACGCTCTCCGCGCTACCACACACGTATCATGCCCAGAACGTCATTCGCGCAACGCTCTCCGCGCTACCACACACATATCATGCCCACCTTTCCTCAACTTGCCTTTAGTTTGTAGGAAGGGCTGTTTAAAAAAAAGTTTTCTGGGCACAACGCAAAACTAAATCTGGGGACCGCACCTAAGTGTAGTGCTCAACTGACAATGCACATAGAGCACACATAGAAGATAAACACGATAAAGAAGCCTTAACCATCACCATCGTTTTTGTCCCATGCAGTCACATAGAATACGAGAGCCTTAAACATATTCTGCCTATAGCCGGTAGTTTGCAAAGTGTTACATGCTTCTTCAATACAACAAGTATTTCAAAGTTTTTTCTTCTTTATTCCTTTATAGTCAGCTTAGATTAGGCTTTCTACTTTTTTCCTTCTCAGAACGAATTATAAAGAAATAATCCTAGGTATTGGGTACGACACATTGCGTTCTGGATCAACACACCGAAATATTTGTACCCGTGAAATATAAATCAACAGAAAATTTTCGGACATATTTATAAGCGGGGTTCCAATTCACGGTCCCAGTAATTGAGCTGTTCAAGGCCGCTCAGCCTTGCCACCACCAAAAAGTATTACTTCAAGATAAACTTATTTCCGGCAGTATTACTTCAGATAAACTTATTTCCGACAGTATTACTTCAAGACGAATTATTTCCGACAGTATTACTTCAAATCGAACTGATTTCCGGCAGTATTACTTCAAGACGAACTTATTTCCGGCAGTATTACTTCAAGACGAACTTATTTCCGGCAGTAGCCCTATTACTTCAAGATGAACTTATTTCAGACAGTATTACTTCAAGATGAACTTATTTCCGGCAATATTATTCAAGATGAACTTATTTCCGTCAGTATTAATTCAAGATGAACTTATTTCCGGCAGTATTACTTCAAGATGAACTTGTGTCCGACAGTATTACTTCAAGAGGAAACTGTTTTCCGCAGTATTACTTAAAGATAAACTTATTTCCGGCAATATTACTTCAAGATGAACTTTTCGGCATATTACTTCAAGAAACTTTTTCGGCAGTATTACTTCAAGACAAACTTATTTCCGGCAATATTACTTCAAGATGAACTTATTTCCGGCAGTATTACTTCAAGATAAACTTATTTCCGGCAGTATTACTTCAAGATGAACGTATTTCAGGCAGTATTACTTCAAGACATACTATTCCAGACAGTATTACTTCAAGATGAACTTATTTCCGGAAATATTACTTAAGATGAACTTATTTCCGGCAATATTACTTCAAGATGAACGTATTTCCGGCAATATTACTTCAAGGTGAACTTATTTCCGGCAATATTACTTCAAGATGAACGTATTTCAGGCAATATTACTTCAAGATGAACTTATTTCCGGCAGTTCTATAGAGAAGAAATCTGTTGATCAGCTTGATAATTGCGTAGTTTTAACAACAGCTGAAAGAAAGTCAGAATTTTTACCGTGGAGAGAGATTTTCAGTGTTTTTAAAACTCTTTGAAAACCAACAACAAAAATAGGTGAAATGTGCCCTGTTCTCCAATTTTCTCCAATTTCTGAAAGAGCACTTCTTTGCTAGAAATTTTCCAGGTGTAAAATGAATTCTTCGTATGAAAATCCTCTGTTTATTTCCATTTTTTCTTGTCCTTTGGTGAATTTGGTATTGGTTGTTACATTAACCCTTAAATTCCAGTGCTTACTATGTGTGCCGTCAGGTTTAACACTAATAACTCTGCATTTTATCCTAATATTGAGCCTGCATTTGTGTTTTGCAGAGGTGTGAAAATAAGTGAAAAACGTTAACCGATCTGTCTATCTAATGGAAAGGCACGCTCTTCTGTTACTTAGGAATGGAAATTTTATATATCAGGCAGAGGGTTGAGGGGTGTGTGTCAAAGTTATTGTGGGTTTTAATTGTGCAACGTAGCCGTTATGTTATATGAAACTAAAAAACCTTTATATCTGTTGTGTGAAACTGAACTCTTATTATAAATAATTGACACAGACTACATTATTATTATTATTATTATTATTTTTATTATCCATTAATTTCTCTATCATTCGACGCTATATGACCTGAGTTACTGACAGCGTTATTTAATAAAGCACAAATAAATAAGTAAATAATAAGTCGAATCACGATTTTTCGATAATCCTTTTCGTCCGAGCCAATGCCTTAAAGACTTTTTTATGTCTTAAAAGAGAGGGAAGGTTTGATTTCTTTAAAATGTAACTTAACAGTGTACATTCCAGTATTTTCCTGCTGTTGTACTATTGTATACTTTTATACTCTAATACAATATTTTATGCATTTTATACAATTTTATATCACATAATCATATGTTATAAATTTTCGTAATTCGTGGAATTCGGTTTTTCGGTAATTCGAGGAAAATTCGATCCCGCTGACTTCGAAGTCTCGAGATTCTACCGTACATAAAATATCAGGCCTACATCAAACTCAAATCTCTTTTTTTTTTAATTGAAAGCTTATTTTCTGGCTTAGTTGGATACATCAAAACACATCCTACAATTACAAATTGTCCCGTTTACCAATTTTCCTCAAACGTAACACGAAGCACTCAGTCGTTATTTTGGATAATGCACCTTGAAAATTTTACCCGTACTGAAAATTAGGTCGTAGCCCCCATAAAAACACTACCAACGCCGAAGCTCTTAGTTAGAGCAATGCATCAAATCTCTTTCGCCTACTGAAAGGCTTCGTATTACAATTACACGTAATTATTACATAATATTAAATGCCGATCTCTTGAAGGTTTACGAGTATTAGATGGCGGTCTGTGGAAGTGTACCGTCATAAGGCATTATATATAGGTACCAAACTACACGGAGTTACGTCCCAGAGTGCCCTTTCGGAATCATTTCAGTTACAGCCTTTAGTTTTCCACGCAGTAAGTAATTAATGAAATCACGTAAACCCTCGATTTAACTGAATAATGGTGAGAATGGATGTCCATTAATACCAAATGTTCCTTAAATAAAAAATACGACAAAGTACATGACTGTGTTAGCACTTACCTTTAACCTTCGTTTCGTTTTTCAGCACCATGTTCGGAGACCATGGTTCCTTATTTATTCTCTTTTCACGCAAAGCCTGTAGCAAAATGACAACGTATTTTGAAACCAGACTATTAAAGTTGTGTCATTAAAGAAGATTATGTAGAAATTGGGCCCCATGCGGACAGAGTTGATTATTTCAGAAGTTAAAAAATAAAAGTCTGTTAAATCTTGGCGTTTCTCTACAAGGAAAATCAATCCTGGCTCAATTCGTTGTTGGTCCCTACAGTGCAATTAGCTTAGCAACTTTTATGTGCGATAAATAAAGTGAAAGTTAAGACGGCAAAAATAAATACATTTAGAAAATATACGCATCATAGATCGTAGGGGTTTACTCATTTAACTCATACTACCAATAATTTCTATGAATTCCTGTTTAAAAATGTGGGCATTTTCTTTGTTCTTTTGATAAAATAACACCAAATCAAAACACTGAACATAAATATACATTCGAACATTGGCCCCTTGGGTGCAGACTGTTTCTTAAGTGGTCCGTGCCCCACTGTAACTTATTTAAGAACCTTGTCTTCATCATCTTTGCTCTAGCATGTGAAGTGCCCCACCATACAAACATCCCCTTAACAGCGGTCGGCATCGTAATTGGAAAAGAAACCTTCAGCAAATGTTGACCTGGTGGAAGAAGAAGTACGATAAAATACAGAGAGAAAGTTCTAGCGTAAGACGAAAAATGGTATAAAGGAAAGCTGGGTACAAATAACCTGCACTACATATACGTGTTTATTTCTAGGTTATAATAAGTAGGTGTAATGTGCTTACTGTTACTTAAATAATTTATAATTCGTGGTAACTTAGAAAGGATAAGAAAGTAACATACCAGAAAAAATTGTACGTTTATTATACCGGAATATTCATTAACGCGCTAACGAAATCCTACCATTGGACAATATTCTGAGCCAGATCAATCCACTTTAATCCTAAAACTCACATTTTTTACATCTGATGTTTTATGCGATCTTCGACTTTGTTGCAACAGCGCTGATAAAGAATCGAGGCTTCTTAGACATAACATCGTGTTGAGTAGTGAATATTTACGAAAGCTTCTTGGATAGTTCGATTCTGAAGATGAAGGCAATACTCTCACCCAAGACGTCAGTAAATACTTACTACTCAACACGGCATTTTTTGCATCTGTGTTTCTGGCTCGAATTTTCAATCTGAAGTGTTTGAACGTGATTCGTCGTCCAATTCTTGCTTGATAAATACACCGCCACATTTATTCTTTAACTAATCATTAAAAGAACAGTTTATATGTAAGACAGGTTTCTTGGTAAACTTGTTCGCATCTGCATATACTCAGAATTTGTATATATAACCTGATGTTTGTGGGTGATTGAATAAAGGATGAAATTGGCTGCATATTATGCCACGGAAATTGAGAGAAGGAGACATGTTCAAACAGTTTAAATTGGAGTCTTCAAAAGATGAAATTACGTTGGTGACATGACATATATATATGTATATATCGGCCTATATTAAGGAAAAAGACAAAACTTGGGACCGTTTGTCTTCGACAATGTGCGTGCATCTCCGCAAAAGGATGACCGGTCATCGTCAAGAACGCGGAATCCCCTAGTTCCGTGTCCAAGAAAACAACAGTTTTGTGCCACAGGAAGGGTAGTGTCATGTTATTCATTGCAACGTTATTGCAAAGAAATTTCCCAAAATTGGAAGTCGCTATCAATAATAACCTACAAGTATGGACATTGCAATGAGGATCTCTTTTTGTAACTGTTGTCAAGTGAACGACATTTTCTGATTCCCATCTTCTAGCATAATATGTGATATCCTCTGTGTTTCACCCATCAGGCTGCACTCTACTGCAGAGGCTGCTTGGTATATGTGAACATAAAACAAAGACAATGGACACTGTTGTAGACAAAATATGACAGCATTACGATGCATATTGCTCTCTAACTGAGCTGGGTCTTGTGACCAGGATAGTGAATTCGTTACGGGCTGACAACCGAGAATTGTGGTCAGATTCTTGGTGGGGTTACGAGATATTTTCTTCTCCAAATCATCCATAATATTTTGGAATTACTTTTTTAATTTAAGACACAGCAGGGAATTTTGTGACCGGAATAGCTCCTTATGCACTCGCATCAAACTGCCCGCCTGAGTGTTACAAATCTTACTAACAGTACTGCTCTCAGATTCTTCGATAACACTTTTGTTTTAGCTCCGCATCTTAAAAACAGGGGTTGGATTGGATTGGCACCACTTTCAGCCGTATGAGCGATTTATGATCTTTATAACTTGAAATTAATAGCTTTGTGGAAGAGTAACTTCAAAGTCGCTGTCTATTCAATTCTTCGGACCCTCAACATACAAATCCTAACTTAATATTATTTTCACCGTACATGTTTATTAACACAGTAAACACTATACCAACACATGCACTTCTATTAAAACATTAATAGTTTTAAAAAAACCAAGTCCTACATATGTTTCGGTCAGCTAACTGGCCATCATCAGGGGCAACTAGCGTTCCACAGCATAATCACGTTCAATAGGTTAATGATAAGATATGTGTTGTCTCCAATGAACGACGTGAACTTATTGTTTTAACGTTTTTATACAACACCCACACATCTTAATATAAACCTATTGAACGTGATTATGCTGTGGAACGCTAGTTGCCCCTGATGATGGCCAGTTAGCTGGCCGAAACATATGTAGGGCTTGGTTTTTTAAAACTATTAAGGTTTTAATAAAAAAGTGCATGTGTTGGTATAGTGTTTACTAGTATACTAATCCTAAGTTTGGAAACATTTTTTTTAAATTTTCCATTTCAGCAGTCTAAGTCCTTTTCGGTCACTTATTACGGTTAGGAAAATGGTAGAATGATGCCTTCCGATTGGTATTTCCTTTCTTCCACAAGAATTTGCATCTGAACACACATCGTTAGCCAAACATGAACTACGACTTCCACTTTAAACCAAAGAAAATTCTACTGAAACTCAGCCCGCACATCACTGGAGACACACCGTTCACGGTCCTGCTCATGATGTCCCCACAGTCAAGAGCGGTGATTTGTACAGCATGAACTACGAATTATAACGCGATTTTGAGAAATACGCACTTATTTGCTTTTCTTTGCTTCCATTGAATGATAAGCCATTTATAACCGGAACTGCTCCTATGGTAATGTGGTTAACTTCTACTCCATAAGTACCCACGTTAAATATTGGCCTTTTGTTTTTGGTGAAGGCGTCCGCAGCAGATGCTACGGAGGCACTGCAGCCTGAAGGCTTATTTCGCAGCCCTATGATAAAGATGATGAAGTTTTTTCTCTTTCCATTTCATGGAGCACCAGTGGAATGAACTGACATGGGAAAACCGAAGTAGGCCTACTCGGTGGAAAACCTGTCCCAGTGCCACTTTGTCTACCACAAATCCCACATCGACTGATCCGGGATCGAACCCGTGCCTCCGCGGAGAGAGGCCGGCGACTAACCGCCTGAGTCATGGCACGGTCTTATAAATATTGGCCTTGGTAATCTCCTAACTGATCTGCTGCATTGTGTTCTACATTCTTTAAAACAAAATGCTAGAATATACAGTAAAGCTGCAGTCCATTCACTGAGTGACTCGGAAAGCTCTGTTTACCGGAAATTTACTAACATACTATTACATTTCAGTACTCCATCAACCGGAAGCACCCAGCACCAATTGCGATAATTTGATCATTAATTATTTGGTCTCGTACGTGTCGGATATCGCAATATTTACTGTATTACTTTCGCGTACGCCTCGAAAAATTCATCTAAAAGTCTGGCCGTTATCAATCCACGGTAGTACCTCGTATGTCTACGTCATTCGAGTCTTGAGACCAACTGCAGGTTCCTGTAGAAAAGACAATAAAAGAAACCGCAATATAATTCAAGAAATAAGTACATAGTCCTTGGCAGAGAAAATGAAGAATGACATAAATATAAGCAACATATAATAGTTGTGAAAACAGACGGTAATTCGCGGAAACATTAGCCTATAAATGTCATTGAAAAAAAAGTTGTAGGTCTCCAAAGAGATGGAAAATCAGCTCACGTAAGTGAGATGGCAATAAACCGACTGGACTAAGCTTCGTAAATGATGATTAAGGCAACTGATGATTCAGCCTCTGAAATAAAACATTTCGTTAAATGATCTGCGACTCAATAAATCAATGTATCAATCAACCAACAATCAGTCAATAAATCAATCCATGCATCAGTCACTGAATATTGTGCAGTGTTGTTTGCAAAATAAAATGTCCTTTTTTTTAACAAAGTGTGTTCACTTTCTTTCTTTCGGAATCTTGATTTTAAATTTGAACAGTGGTATTAGAACATATGGTAAATGGTACTTAAGACTAGTTACATATTGCAGTATATGTAAACGCGCTGACAAAGGCAATAAGCAATTTAATGCCGTTGTTGCTGTAGAACCAGCAACTTAAAACAAATGCATGTTTTCCTTTCGTTCTCTCATAATGTGTCACAGTACATTAGTTGTCCTGTTATCTGCGTAGATATTGGCTGTATCATACTCGATGCGCTGTGCAACAATAGTGTGACAGTTGAGATACGAAAATAAAGTCCAGTACTTTACGAGCCGGACGCGTGAGGCTCTCTTAAGGGTTACTGTATACTATGACGTATCCTACTTTCCTTTCTACAGAAATACAGGCTTGTATAAACATTATCCGACTAATAAAATGTTTAACCTTTAATATTTATTAAACATCAAGTATTCGACTTGAAGTTGTGAGGTCGTGCAGTTACAAGCCTTCCCCGTATGAAGGCGGCTATCCTGACTGATGTTTTCCGTGACTTTCCTCAGTTGTGAGGAAACTTTCATGGTTTATTTAAAAAAAAAACGAACACAGCCTGCTTCCACAAATCACGAAGCCTGCCACTAAAACAATCTCCTGTCAATCGCGGAGGCCATCAACCAATACGATCACAGCCTTTTCAGGTTCAGCCCCAGACATCCATCCAAAAGAAATTTTTCGTGCACTAAATGCCAGGTCTACGTTTCATGCGCAGGAATGGCTTTATTTAAGAAGGGCCGAGGACGTGCGCGGCGCCCGTCCTCGGCTTCTTGATTGGTTGATTCCTATTCTGTTCGACACTGAAGATGGAGCCAGCACAGTCCTCCAAAAATTTGGTGTTCATTTGTAACACTACATGGCATCGCAATACCGAAGACCACAATTGAAAGTACGACGGTATGGCTAGACGTGATTATGTCTTGAAGTTGATAATGACGACAAAATTTCGGTGATTTTCATAAAACAGCACAGTGTATTTCTTAGTCTGTTACACTAGAATAATAAAGTTTGTTTCTTTACATTACGCTGTAGATTTAATTGTTAAATTTTTCGATAATTTGGTTAGTTAATTGACAGCATGTTAGAGGTCTCTGCGACCAGCTGGTCCCTCGTCCAGAGGAGTCCTACCGAGTGTGGTGTGTCTAAAAAGTGTGTGACAAAATTGACAACATAGCTTAGCTATGTATACGTAAGTTAATTTGTTTTGCAGTTGTAACGGAACTTAAGAAGCCACAGATGTTGTAAAATCCGTTTTAGCTTTTGTAATGTTTCCGTCTTGCTCATTCTAAATCGATGTAAGCAAATGACAATTGCTCGATATCTTACTGCTCTCCGTAACCCCACCTGCCTTTTTCCTCTTTTCTTAAAAAAAATGTCAAGTGCCTCGATCAATAGGGTCTCATCTTTTCCATCCCCCTCCAGACAAGTATTCTTCTCCCTCCTTTTTTCAGTTTACATTCCGCATTTCGCCCTTCCTTCTTTCTTTCCCATTTTCTCTACTCCCACGACACTTTTTCTCCCTACTGTTTTTTCCCCTCATTTCAAATATCTCGCCTTTCTAAATGGAAGCTAATAAATTAATCATTATTTACTTACCCACTGTAAGGTCGTTTTTACATTCAAAATATGTATACTTTGAACCTTTAAAGGAAAAGCTTGTTTGCCCTTTCACTTTTCTTTTGTGATAAAATGCTTTGGTAGGACGATGTGAGATGAAAGAACAAATGAGGACTTACCCTTATTTGTGCGTATATCATTACTTTCTTCAGCGCTCGCATCGCGGTCGTAGGCGGCAACAAAGACAAAAGAATATCTGGGAAGGCCACTTGAGGTGCAGGTGGCAGAAGAGATAGCACAGCAATGCCGCCTAGACGGACGAAGGAGAACGTGCAAAATTTTTGGATGTAATTAGCTTCAACAGGCGGAACTTTTGTGTTAACACATTTAAAGTACCTGGAAAATCTTTAATTTTTTTGAAAGGGTCTTTCTTATCTTATTTTTCGAAGATATGAAGTTACCTCAGAGAAGATATACTCCGTTGAAATGTCGTTTTACATTAACATTTTAAGTCACTATGGAAACTCAAATAATAGACGGTACTTAAATCTGAACGTGAGGTCGTTTACCAATCACAAAGTACTGTCAGTCCTTGCGAGGGCTCACAATATTCTAGGGGTGCAATTTGGACAATTTTCAAAAGCGAAAGCAGTGGTCTTTTTTTACTTGACGATACATTGTCAACTGCATTGGCTACTGTATATAATACTACTCGTATATGATATTCTACGTGATATCGTCGAATAAAGGGCAACGCGGCTATTAATTTACTGTTTTATTTCTTCAAACATCTTTGAGATTGCATATTGAGAAAGATCTTTTGGCCAGCATTATGGCGATATCTTGATTGTTCGGGCACCGAGTTTGCGAGTTAAATTCCTGCTCGATGCTTAAAAATATTTAAACTTTTACGTGTTATATGTCCTTTGCAGGAAGGAACCCATTAACGAGAAAATATCACATTGAAGGAGGCCTACTAAATATCTTAAAAATTCGCATTTGTGTAATTAGTTTAAATTAGAGCAGACCACAAGAATTAATCTGTGAAAGCAGCAGAAGATGAAAAAATGTTAAAAGCATAAAAGAGAATTGGCCAGATTAAATATATTCGAGTTTGTATAAAAAATTGTGGAAAAATTAGAAGCATAGAGTAATTGGAAATTAATGCCTACCTAACATGAAATAATTAACTAACAAACTATATGGAGTAGATTCCTTCTTGTAAGCTGATATTTCCTCAGCTAGTCAAACATTTCCTGCCTTTTATGGAACGCGGAAGTTTATTACAGTATTTATAAGTGTCCGCCCTTTGTCCGTATCCGGAGCCAGATCAATTCAGTCCACTCCTTCTCAACCGTTTTCCCTAAGATCCATTTTAATACAATGTTAGATCACTCACACAAATAACCAGAAGGAACACTGTAAACAAAATAATAAATAAGGCAGCAAATAGCGGTGTTGGTGTTATGCTAATATTTTGGCACATTGCACTTTTACAAAAAGGAATTTTCCTCACTTCAGCTCCAGTAAGTTGGGTCTTCTGCGATCTGACATTGTGTAGTTTGATAGAAGGGACGAAGGTTTAGAGGAACCTGCTGCCTCCACTTCATGACAGAAGAGGCCACGTCCCAGAAGAAAGTAGTCTATATATTAAAAGATGTGAGATCCCCAGATCTCAAGAAAATTGTTATGTTGTAATTCTTAGCCTATCGATCACATTAGACTGTTGTGTGATTTACTGCTACAAAATCTGTTTAGTGCAGTTATCCCAGGCTTTCGGAAATTTTGCATTGACGCGATTTCATGTGTCTTAAAATTAGATTACTTTCAATAAGAGTAACATATTTTACGCATTTTAATCACAAGCCTATCACTTCCTTTCTTATCACTGACGGTATGAATTGAGCGGAATGCATATAAAGCGACTCTGATGTGACTTTCTTCCTCCTTGAAGCATTAAACACAATTCGTGTGTCAGTTGCAGAACTTCCACTGAGCTAACCACGGTAATATTGTTTCCGCCTGTTTATCTTCAGATTATAAGGAAATATTTTATGCGGCGTGTACTGGTAGGCTCGAGGGCCGACGTTATTCCTCCCGAAAGAAATCACTCTACAATTATTAACCATTTATAGGCTGAGTTTTACAAGATCAACCAACAGATCTAATATTAAAACTCGGCATTTTATCCCCCCCCCCCCCCCAGTGGACTTAGGTGTTTTGTGTCATTCTCACAAAAACTGCCTTTATTTTCGCAGACTGCAATCGGTGATTGATTTTTCTAATAGAAGGACAATTTTCTCTGTTCGGTACAATCTTAATTTTTACATACAAGTAAAATGTGGATTAATTTGGATCTTCAAAGGATTAATTTTTATCGTGTGTGTATATATAAAATGATAACGTGACGACTTGGCCAAGCTGAAGGAGGGTGTAGATGTAGAAGTGAGCAGTTAGTAAACGTTCAACAGATTGAACAGTTTTCTAATGTCACAGAATATTCAAAGCAGTTTTAAAAATATCATTGGGCTGTACTCAAATATAGTTGAATTCCATTAAGATCTTAAACCCTGTTTCTTAAATAGCAGATTTCTACATAAGGCCTTCAATTTTGTTCGATAAATTTTTATTGAATTAATACCCAAAATATGATCTCCTACCTCTCAGAGAGCAGGGTCTGTCTCCATTAGAGAAACAATCTGTGAAAGCTGTTTTGCGAACACTCGCTATTTCTTGTAACAATCGTAGAAAAAACATGAAGACAGAACAGTAAAGTGCAGAGTTTCATAATCTTACAGGAGGTAATACACATAGTTAGCACTGGGTTCTAAAAGATTTCAGGTAGCACATACTCAGTTATTATGCTTGCTTGAATTGCACTAAATATACACTCAGTAGAAAGGCAGGTTCCGATTATTCACAAATTATTTTTCTGAAGCTTTTGAAAAGTTTGTGTTACGTGTGTCATTTTTGGTCTACATTAAGTTATGTGCACAATTTAATTTTGTTTCTTGATCAGTCCACCATAATACGTACTTCAAATTAATTGTAAATCAAACTTACGGATTTTCTTGAGAACATTCAAAGATCTTTTTCTATAAATTTTGCAGAAAACAAAAAATCTTAAAAAGAAACCTGTGACTTTAATTGGAAATAAAATGTTGTTATGTCTAGAATTAAATAAAATACAGATACGAATATTAAGTGACTCCTTTCAGTGCGGTATCCGTAGTGCAGTCTTTGTTCCTTTATTTGACGTGTTAGGTCATGACGTAAGCAGGCCCCTATCCGCTTCACACCACGGTGTGTTGAACCGTTATAACAATTTACAATTTTTGTATTATTCAGAAATATTCAGTATCTTATTCTAGTTTACATGTAGTGCGATAGGTTAGAAAACAATAGATTTCCGTCCCAGAAGGTGTGTATAATTGCAGCTATCAGCCGTACACCGCTACGTATCAAGTACTGCCCCTTCTGAACTTCACTGTTCATGTAATTATAATAAAGGTAGGTCTAATGCCCTTGTCCCCGACAAGCGGTCAGTATCTGATAGAGATATTGTATCCGCTTCTACAGCAAAACTAAGAAGAAATGTTTCACATGGAATAACTCCGTTAATGCAGTAGTCTGGTTGATAGAGCAATGGAAATTTTGGGTCTGGATACCGTCTTGTGATGAGAGGCGTCGAGCTGATACTAGGTTTCACCATATTCTAAAAAACTGCTGAAAGTTTAAAGTAATTTAAAATTTTTTAACGTATGTTTATGCAGGGTTTTATTTCAGTGACATTGGGTAAACTCTGTATCAGATCTGAACTCGTCTAAACCTGCTAACTTTTACAGACATTTTCACAGCTTTTTAAACTGAAAGCTCATTACATCACAGTTAATATTTCGAAGGTGCAAACTGTCATAAGTCTGCCATATAACATTCACAAATGCGCAAGTACTAGACATCAGTTGGTCGGTTTACAAAAAGTAAAGGCGTTCTTGTTACACCATATAGGACTGAATGTAGGCCTACATCGCCGTGCAGTCTTAACCTCGTCTTTAGACGAAGTTCATTGGTCAGCCGAACGCTTTTCCTTCGGGGAAATTCCCTCCGTTACTCGTTGAATATGACGAGTCAAGGGCCACAGAGCCTGTCTGAACTTCTGGAGAAGAGACAAATTCTTGTACCTGCCGAAAACAGAAAGACGTTTCTTCGATCATCCAGTCCATATGCTAGTCACTTGCGTGACTAAGTTATTGCTACTTCTATCCAGCCTGTATTGTAAGTAAATAGGCAACCGCGGAATAGCATTAAAGTAACTAACCCTTATTCAACTAAGAGACCCCGACGATAATAATTCTAAGAAAGTTCCTTCCACGTCTAAATCTTACAATCTATTTCACTAAGATCGATCTTAATATTACCTAATCCTCTTCAAGGTTTAGCAGTGGAATTTACACAGAAGGTCTCCCCGGCCAAATGTTTTACAAATCTTGCTTCCCTTGTAAGTAACATATCACAAAAGCCCACATTTCATTATCATAACATTGTCAGTGGACTGCATTAAGTCACTTTGTTTCAAATAACTGTAATGACTGCTCTTCCTTCGATGCGAGAACCCGCGTTTGACATATGTACTTAGGAGATTTCGAAACTCGTACTATTTTCCATATTACTGTATCAATTAACTAAATCCATGGAGTCCTTCTTGAGAAGCTAGCAGGCCGTATGCTAGTCAAGAAATTCCCCGCGTTTTATGGAACCCGCAGGTTCATTACCGCATTCGCAAGAGCCCGCCACCTGTCCCTAACCTGAACCATATCAATCCAGCCCACGCCTTCCCCTCCCACTTCTTGAAGATTACTACATCACGGTTTTGGAAAATATTTAAGACGGCAAAAGTTTTGAGCCGAAATACAAAGAGAATATTTAGAAGGCATCATTTTTGTAGCTTTATTTTGAAGATGATTTCTCTTTTAGCTGACTTCTTTCCACCTGATAACGAAAATAAGGCCGCTTTTGAAGGTTGTCGTGTGTGTACGTGTGACTGCGTGTTTATTTGTGTCCCGTTTAAAATTTTGAAAGAGTTACCGGCCTTAAAGGAACTTGTTACGCACATTATGTCATTGGTGGGCCCCTAGAAGTATTAAACTTTTTTTGTTACAATTAATAATAAGAGTATGGAAGACGTACGAATTTGAGATGCAGGAGCCACACTAGCGCCACTTAGGCCCCTCAGTGCTATATATTTTTGTAGAGTATGGAATAAGAAAATGGCGGTCGTGAGGAAGCTGTCTTTGGCTAGGTTCGAAGGCAATAACTAATGAAATGCCGGATAGATGTGATATTTGATATGAAGATAACATGTAAGGTTATGTACACATAATGTACGGAATGTTATTGGTAGGATAGATAAGATATTTATTTGCTGAGTTACATTATATATTTCCAGGAATGTGCCAGCTAACACCAGCCTATCTCTTGTGCGCATGGCTTTTATTAATCTTAAATTCAATACCGTTTATCGCAAATTTTCTCTTGTTATTTGTAATACAAGACAGACCAATTTGCCAACAGTGCGTAATTTGAGGCTGTACCCGACATCTTTTACATACACAAAACCTGCATTTAAAAATCGTTTTTTCGAGAAATATATAAAATGATCGAAAAATTACAATGGTAGTTGGAATGTAGAGTTATCAATATATGCAATAGGAAAGTAAGTTTCTTGAGTTATTTTCTTAACATGTTTTGTGCCGGGATAGCATAGTCAGTGTAGCGACTGGCGACGGGCTGGACGGTCCGGGGATCCAATCCCTGTGGGAGCGAAGTATTCCGCACCAGTCTAAACCGGCTCTGAGGCCCACCCAACCTCCTATACAATAGGCACCGGATCATTCCAGGGGGTAAAGCGGCCGAGACGTGGCGTCAACCACTCGCCCCATCCAGCGCCGAGATTAAAGAAAGAGTAGAACTTTACCTCTACTCCAGCTCTGTGCCTTCTTGGCGTGTTATAGGGTGGACTTTACCTTTTTTTATTTTTACCGTTTTGCTCAATTGTGTAAATCGCTCAAGTCTCTTACAACATAAACTTATATTACGACGTGGCTCATTCTGTTTTCATGTCATGATTGTATATTTTGCAAAATTCTTTAACTGCAAACGTTGCCTCCTCTGTCAAAATAACCTCCTAACCATTAGATCATAGATTCTCCAGTTTAGATGTTCTTCACACTCCAGATCGTTTCCTGCTTAATATAACTCCAGCAGCTGCTACTGTACTCCCTCCGTAATACGCGGCACCAATATCAATGCTCATTTTTTTTATTGTAACACATATATATTTTGAGTCCTCTCTGGAGTTCTCATTAAGTTTTCCTACATATTTCTGCATATTAATTAGCTATTTTAGGAGAACTTTTACAAAAGATACAAATTTCCTTGCACTTAGATAATTTGCAAAAAGAAACGAAATTCAAATAACATTTTCAAGAACTGTCTCAAGGATAAATATCGATACCGTCGTTAACTGTTAAAATTGTTTAAGGTTACTCATCATTTCTATTAAATTTTAGATGAAGCTGTGAAATACGAAGTGTGGAGATTCTTGTATTCGTATTATAAAGTTTGTTTTTGATAAGGTAACAAACTACAGAGTGTTCGTCTTATCTTGTCCCCGAACACGGCAGATTCATTGCATAGAAAGCCTGCATTCACCTGGACATCCCGTGAGAGGTGCCATATTTCAGGGACGCGACAAAAGGGACACGTACCACATTCACTGTGCCATAAACCTTACAAAATTTTTAACACCCTCTGACTATAACACCAGTAGCTGCAGGCACAAAATGTTATAGCAGCTTGAACGTAATAATAGTTCATATATAAGCAATTAAATAGTAGATAAAATCTCATAATACAAGTCCAAGGATCTCCACAATTAGCTATCCACCGCCTTGTCTGACAAAGGTAAACGCAAAATTGTGATAAATCTGACTGAACAAGTCTGAAGGCTTTTATAAATTGTCGTTTGTATACTTCTATTTAAAATATCCGACGAATAATTGTCCGCATGAGAGTTTTTAAGAAACTGTAACTGAAAACTTTCAAAATTTAAGAACTACAAAATTGCTTTCAAATTTAAGGTTTTTGTGTATCATTCTCGGAATGATGACAAAATAGTCTGCAGAAACACGTAATGGGGCTTAGCAAGTATTCTATTAAATACATAAAATAGAATTGTATTAATTAGAGTGAGAGTAATAAAACTTTGAAATAAATTACAAAATACAATGTGTCGGCAAAATATTTAATATTGCATTAAATTTTCTGCTTAAGAGGTATGCAGAAAATTTCAGACCGCCACAGTAGACGTTTCTTAACCCTTGTATCTTGGCCTCAGTGTACCATTAATTTACTGACCTGTGCCTAAAACAAGCTTCTTCTTAAGTAGGCCTAATCTTACCTTGACTCCTAAGCTAAAAGACTGAATTGATAAACTAAACGGATATTAAGCTAATTTTATACGTTAATTTACGGCTAAATTTCCACGATCCCTTGGATTGTAGGTTTCGATGTATGGATGGGAAACTGAGCGGTCTTCTTGCTAAAACCGTACTATTTTAAGACTTCCGGTTTGGAAGTGACTTTATCTCTTTCTTTGCCGCATTTCCTTGTGTTTTCCACTGTTTAACGTCGTAAAATTTGAAGATCTTACAATTCTACGTTTTTTTTATTAAGAATGGAAATGGCTAAAGGCACTGTATAATACGTTGGGCTGTTATTGTATTAACCGTGATTTCAGGCTTCCGCCGCGATGTTCAAGAAATCTGCGGTCTTCTGGGTTATTAAGCGGCGTCGTGTGGTCATTGTTTACCGACGTTTCGGTACAACATATCGGTCCCATTCTCACGGGTCAAGAGTCCGAGTAGGATACCCGGAAGACCGCCGATTTCTTGTTATTGTATGTTTTTGTTTTGTATGTGGAATTTATAAAATGATAATAGAAAGGAAAATTCAATTCAGGGTTATTCCTGCATTGACGTAAAGGTAAAATTAAGTATGGTCTTCGTCAGTAAATGTCAGAGATTGTTTTAAAAGCATACACAATATGTTAAACTATTCCAGCTCGATGCAATTGGATTATGCTTTTCTCATCCTACTACAGCTTTTCTTACTCGTCCTTAATATTTTAGCCGAAATTTAACGATTTTGCAATCTGCCTTCCTCTCCAGATTTTCAACACACTTTCTTATTTATCCACCATTAGGTAGAAGTTTAGTCTTTTCCGTCTCAATTTCTTTGTTCTGTCTATCTAGTTTCGGCCTACTAACGACATCTTATTTCCTCTTAGATGTTACTTTACTTGTCACATACACACATCATACATTCTGCCCTAACAATTTATTTATGTGTTTTGTATAATTCCCAGAACAACAGTCACTTTTCCCACATATTCTTTGCATTTATTGAATAGTTTTGTAACGGATACGGAATGTGTTTACTGCGTGATATGACCTGCATCTTTAAAAACCATATCTATTTTCGTCTTTAAGCCTGTGTCATAGCTCAGGCGGTTAATCGCCGGCTTCTTACCGCGGAGACCCGTGCTCGATCGCGGGGCAATCCGTATGAGATTTGTGGTGGACGTAGTGGCACGGCGACAGGTTCTCCTCCAAGTGCTTCGGTTTTCCCCTGACTATTTCACTCCACCAGTGTTCCACACTCATCTTCATCTACACGTTCCTCTTCTCAGAAAGATAAATGGGTGAAGCCTGGAAACCTTTCAAAAATCAATGGTCTTTCGGAAATCGGTGAGCACTGTATAGAAAGAACTTTTCTTTTTTCATCTTTAAGGATTTAAAGGCGTCATCTAGTATCATTTTTTTATGATGATTAGTCAAAATCTTTATTATTAAATGATCTGTTAAGCAACATTTCGTTTCCCTTCGGTCCTGTTTATTTACTAAGGGCTTCTCTTCTTCTTTCTTCCTGCTTGTTTTTCCTCTTCGTTTATAAATACAGTCAAGCTTAGGGATGCCACCTTTTGCACTTTATCCAGCTGATAATTCCCTTATCTTAATCCATTCACGATGTAGGCAGTAGTTAAAAAAGATTATGATAATAATAATATCAATAATTGTAACTGATGTATTGTTGTTGCTCAGTAATATCTATCAATCGGGATGCTTTGATCAGTGATTTGGGTAATTCAAATTTTTGTCGAAAAGTGACGACGACAACTTGGAGGTAGTTTCAAGGTTTAAGATAAAGGTAAAGGCAAAGGTGAAGGTACAGGTAAAGTTCTCCCTAGATCGGGCCATGAAGGCCCAGAAGGGAGTAGAGGAATAGCTGTAGACCTACTCTTTCTTTAACCCTGACACTAGATAAGGGTGGGTGTTAAACTCCACGCCCCGGCCGCTTTTACCCCCTGGAAACAGATCCGGTACCCATTGTATAGGAGGCTGGATGGGCTCCAGAGACGGTCTGGATAGGTGCAGAAAATCTCGCCCCCGCCGTGATTCGATCCCCGGACCGTCCAGCCCGTAGCGAGTCGCTATACCGACTACGCTATCCCGGCCCACATTTTCAAGGTTTGTAAATCATTAATTAACATGTAAAATTGTACTTCGAAGTGACTTACAAGGGTATGTATTTT
Source organism: Reticulitermes speratus (assembly GCA_021186555.1). Lineage (NCBI taxonomy): Eukaryota > Metazoa > Arthropoda > Insecta > Blattodea > Rhinotermitidae > Reticulitermes > Reticulitermes speratus. The sequence continues at coordinate 13,553,394 of JAJKFL010000002.1, forward strand.
GTATCGAGAGTTGCAGGAATCTGTCCCTTTCTGCAACCAGTATATAGTCGTATAACATGTAGTTCCATGAACCCAGAATCAATCCAGAAACGTTCTATTGAGACGTGTTCTTGCCTCTTCTCTTTTCACGTTAAAGGCTCATCTTGTGAAACATATACGTGCTTCAAAAATAGGGAATTAAAATAAGCGGATACGTTTTTTTTTTCTATCGATGTTTGAGAACTAAGTCAAGAGAAGTGGAACAGTGCGTGGCTTCCTTCAGACACGCGTCTCTCCTTCACCGGAAGGCTACCAAAAATAGAACGGCGAACATTTGCGGTCTATCCACTGGGTAGGTGACAACATGGGTCAGGTTTCCGTTGTTACAGAAACGTAATGATATATATGACGGCGATTTGTTAAGTAAAGCATTCCGTTTCAAAATGTTTTTTTCTTTCCACATCCTTACAGAAAACCTCTTAAAACTGCATGTTCACTAGTTTATAATTGAATCCGCCATAAAATTAAATGAAGGAACCTGCAGTGTGTATAGACATATATCGTATAGTTGTCAAATGTGTTCAAGAAAACGTGAAAGATTTCTTAATCTTGGAAGTGAATAAAAATCGCCATTGTATAGGACGCTGAGTCGACATCAGAACTGATCTGGCCGTGGCGGCCAATGTCGGAATTCAAACTCGGTCCTCCACCACGTAGCTGGCCACGTTACTGAAATATAGGCCTATATATAGGGACAAAGAATAGGTTTCCGAAGTTTCGGAGATGTATATTTCCTCTCTGAAACAGGAAGTCATATTTTCCTGAAACGTCTGGAACTTCTTGCGTTACAACGCAGAGCGTTAGAATAAAAGAAATCGAAAGCTTTAAAAGCATCTCCGTGGAAACGTAAAACTTTAATCCACAGGGTGAATTTTAGAGCAGTTTAATAAAAATGCTGAGATATAAAAATGAAGGAAGGGGACGAATTAAATTACATTATTAGGAGATTCGTAAATGTGATCTTTGCTTAATATTATTACGGTTATTAAATGAAGACAATTCACATTGATGAGGGATTCAGTAGGTAGAGGAAAATGAAAATTGCATACAAAATTTATAGAGGGTACTGAAAATTGTGCCGTCCCGGTGGCCGTGTGGTCTAAGGCGTAGGTCTGCGGCCGCTAGATTGCTGGGATCACAATTTCGAGTCCCGCTGAAAGCATCACTGTTCGTCTCTTGCGTTTGTTGTGTGTTATGTAGGTAGCGACCTTTGTGACGAGCTGATCACTCGTTCAGAGTAGCCATAGCCGGTGTGTGTGTGTCTAATTGTGTGTAATCTATAAACCTCAACAATAAGGCTGCTTAGGACGGAGTTGGGGTGTTGTGCCACAGAAGAAATTAAAGAAATGATGTGCGAAAATGTGGACTGAAATTTTAAAATCTTCCATGACAGAGTCCTGTTTTGTTGAGCTGGTTCATATTTCGTGAAAGGAGACATTTCTCTACCAGTCAAGTGACTTAACATTTTGAGTAAGACTCTTCTCTAAGACTTAGTTAGTTAGCTAGTTAGTTAATTACTGACTAAGTTAGTTAGTAGCAATTCAATTATATATTTATTTACGTGCTCAATAGACCTAGTGGCCTGACACAAAGCTATTACAAGAACTGTAGAATGAGAAAACAAATAAATCAAGACAACAGCAAAGCTAGGAAGAGAAGAGAAGAGAAAAAGAAGGAAGAACAAAGCATTGTAATTAATTTCAGTTAAAATAAAAAGTTAGGAAGAAATGAGAAATTCGTTCTTGATTACGGAGCATATCTTACACAATAATGAGGGTATTGTAATAACAGAGCTACGTACCATAACAACATAAAATGTGAGTGATCGAAGAAGAAAGTTTTTTATATATCAATAATAATAATAATAGCTCAATACTTCATGACTCAGAATTTCATGATGAATGCGATAAATCTGTAAGGAAATGGGTAGCTTCTTTAATACATCGGCATCTCTGCTGATGGCATTAATAGCTGATGTACCTTCACTTCAGTTCTGTCTGTATGTGCTGGCTCAACAAAGTAACAGTCAGTAGTAATAATAATAATAATTTCTGAATCGATAATAATTTCTTCTGAATGGAAAACATTTCGTTCTATCTCAAGGGTCTTTATCCGAAATTCATATGGACATTCAAACTTACAGATTTTCAGCATTTTCTCGCAGTTAATGTCTTTAGGTTAGCGTTATCTGAGTACTCTTGACATACTTTATTACTTTAAAATTTTTCGAAAATTTTCCTCATGTTGACAGCATTTCTTTTGGAAAACGTAACTGATAAATATTTGTCAAAACAGACGATCTACTGTATTTTCAAACAAACTGTGAAGAAAAATATGAAATAGGAAGGGGCATTTAGTTAGAATATGGAGTTTATACTCGTACTTCTACTAATATCGATTATAATCATAAATAATTTATGATACATAACCCTAGGCCTATCTAACATGGCAAAACACACTTTACTGTAGCTTCTTTTCATTTAGTAGAATTTTTTGAAGACGCTGTGAACGAAATGTCGAATTTCTTGGCCCCTACAAAGAGGCAATGAAATTAAGTCGTTTGTCCAGTAGGATAACATAACAATCCATTAGTCACGAAAGCCAAAGAACTGGTCACTTCTACGCATGCAGCCTAAATCGACACTTGATGACTTTCCTCGTTGTGTACTATATTACTCACTTTCCTTGCGGTAGCCTGGCACTCCAATTTCACTGTCTTGTACTGCAGCCGTAAGGCGACTATGTAATTAACTAAACACATCGCTTTGGGCATTTTCTTGAAATAATTAGTAGCTCTTCGTTCGATTATGTTACTCCGAAACTTTATTTATTACTGTGTTCTTAAAGCCCCCCACTGACAATCTTCAGTGTCATTTTCGATAAAGTATTTTGATATACATGTATAACACCTGAAAATTAAGTTATTGTTAAACTTAGTAAAAACAAACTGACACTCACCCGACACAAAGTAAATATTTATTGAAAAATTATTTAGTTATAATTCTCCACTCCATAAAAATTAATTAAAATTAAATGAAATAAGATCACCATGTTTTTGGGACGACGTCCTGTATTCTGCTAGATATGTACCAACGTCTCAGAGTAACCTACTCCCTGCTTCAGGGCGCGAGGGTACTCTTGATACCTATCTGCCAATTTACACGGTGTCATATCTCAGAAAACAGCACTCCTAATATTCGTAGCTGTGAGAATCTTAAATATTAGTATACACGTGTTTCTACTAAACATTTTTTCGTCTTATCCGAAGTTATTACTGAAAGATTGGTCCTGATTTTTAGCAGAGAAATTATTATTCTCTTCACCACCATTGGTGTAGACTGACTCTGAGGCTTATTAAGCCTCCATCCACAAGCAGATTTTTCTTAGAGCGATGAATTAAGTAGAGTTTGAGGCTGATGACTCACTTCTGTGTAGTGTCAAGGTCACCAATTCACAGGGACAACTTTTCTTCTACCATTGTTTTAGATTATTCAGTGGTGCTGAATCAAAGGTAAAATTTACCTGTAATAGAGTCACACACGAAGGTGATCCTGGATGATGTGTTCGAAGCAATTCGGCAAGAACAGTGTGTGTTACGTTTTAAAGCGCCTTCCCTGACTTCATCCTCAAATAACGAGGCACATCACGAAATACGTACAAGATAATATCTGTAAAAACAGTTTTATAACCAACGTTACGGCCGTCTTGAATATATATCTTAACGTATTCAAACCTGTCCCACATTTTATTCATGTGGTAGTAGATAAAGTGCCGATCCCAGTGGCCGTGCGGTCTAAGACGTGGGTCTTCGGCCGCTCGCTTGCTAGGATCGTGGGTTCGAATCCCACCGGGGGCATGGATGTTTGTGTTGTGTTTGATGTAAGGACGGTAGCATGGAACGTAAAGTGACATGAAGGACGATAGGATTTAAACAGTACAAAAATGGATCAAAGGGGAAAAACCCGGACAGGCAAAAAAAAGAAAATCCCACCGGGGGCATGGATGTCTGTCTCTTGTGAGTGTTTTGTGTTGTCAGGTAGAGGTCTCTGCGACGGGCTGATCCCTCGTCCAGAGGAGTCCTACCGACTGTGGTGTGTCTCAACTGTGTGTGATCATGAAACCTCGACGAAACGAGGAGGCCTAAGCCCATATAGGGCTGTCGAGCCATAGAAAAAAAAAGTAGTACATAAAGTACATATTGTTTTAATTAAATAAAATGCGATTATTTTTATTAATATCAAATTAATAACAGCGTAGAATATTAATAACATGCACTGATACGCATTCTGTAGATCGCGTAAAGACCGCTGGAAGTTCAGACACTGGCATCGCGGTGTTCCGAGTCCCATTAGAGTTAAACTGTAGCTTATATTTTTTTAAATATTATCCACCAAATGCAATTAGTTGTCACAGGTTCATAATAATATATTCAAAAACATTCCACTGCAACGTGTTTCGGCCCATCATCAGGGAGCACATCGGATGTCATTGCACAAAACAATTACATAATAATACTTGGTCAGGTGTATATGTAGATCTGCTGGTAATTATTCGTGTGGTGACCTTTTATACTGGAAGCAGTAGATTAAGGCAGCAAGTGGATGATGTGGAATTGTGCACGGTAGGGAAAATATAAAACTGTAGCATACGTTGCACTTTAACTGTGTTTTTCTGTGGTAGTAATGGCCGTGCTGCTTTATGGCCCTTTATGTGAGAGGACCTACTGTGGTCATATTTAAACAATGTCTATGTATACAGGAAGGATTGGTGCAAACCAGACAAAGCTCGAAAAGGAGAAGAAGGACGAGAAAGAGTGGAAGGAGGAGGAGGAGGAGGAAGAACACAGAGAGAAGTTTAATAATGAATTGGAAGTCCTAATTTATAATATTCCTTTTTCCTTTTAGGTTATGTTTACACCACTCAAGAGGACGTGTTCGTGGTTATGAGTTTACTGTGAATGGTGAGTGCGAAATTATTATTATTATTATTATTATTGGATCGAAGAAGTTGTCGAAATTTTAGATGTTGTTATTAACTTAATTTATGTAATTACTCGTTTATATAATTGTTAAGCCTAAAAATTAACTCCCAGTCGCCATGAAAATAAAAAACAATTGAAATGACTAGCAGTGAACGGACCGCGCATCATATATTGATATGGTGAAACTTATATATTATTTAATTTTAAATGCGGAATGTAGATAGTATTGAATTAAATTTTCAGATTCCTTGAATTTAGTGCGCATCCCATTCTTTTAAAATACAATTAAAAAGAAAAATCGGTTTTCCAAAGAACTGTGTTGTTTATTACAATTTTTCTAAGTTAACAGACATCTGTGAATTCATTAAACACTTCCGGAAATTATGAATATGTGTCACAATTATTGTTGCGACATAAATAATATAATTTGAACAAATGACCTTCCTCTTCGGTAAGTAACTTGCAGCGGTAAACGTGCCAGGATATAGTTCGCACCCACTTTACCTCAAAGTCTTGCTAGGGAAGAAGATTTTCTATCATTTTTCGCCAGTTATGTGAGGACTAACACTTTAACTTCCTCAGTTCCATTTATTTATATGAACAAATAAATGTACTACCGTATATATATATATATATACACACACATATATATATACAGCAAAGTCGAGTCCTTCTTCAAATCACATTTCTAAATGCAATGTCAGTTTTAATGAATAATAACACATAAAATAAGCTCTATTAGTAATTTTAATCTTTTTCTTCTGTCGGTGCTAAAATTTGGATTAATTTTTTTCTTCAAGCGTTAAGAAGTAACAATCTTCTCCGTTCAAGATGGAATTATTTACAGCCAAGAGGCTGCGTTATACAATTGGTACTCACATTTTCTCCACACCAGATGCAATGATTATATTGTTGTAAATTGGTATTACGGAATTTGATATGAGCACATAATATTTATATTGTTATTGCTAGATTTACGCAGGTTTTAAAGCTTATTAATTACTTTTTCCTCTGTGATATAAGCTTTGTAGCGTAAATGGAATTATTATGAGGTTTAATGATCTGGGAAGGACATATCTGTTGCATTTAGAAGTTATGTCAGATTATTATCCTGAATGACAGAGAAAACCACGAAAATCTGAGGATAGGCGGCACAAGTAACAGCTGTATATCCTACTAAATTCCAAAAACAAGTAAGAGAACTTTCTGGGGTGCTGAAACTTTCAAGGTGATGTGATAGAGGACTCTGACTTCTGGGATGACGTCACCTGACGGGATGACGCGTTACCGACGTTTCGAAGGCTCTATCTTCTTTCGAAAAGTCACTAACTTTTCACTCACTCAAGTGGCATCCTATCCCAAAAGACTCGAGTCCTCATTTCGTCTACAAATTTAAAAATATAATACTCCATGTTTTAATGGACTGTGGGTTACTATAGCTTCTGTAGAACTTCTAGAACTCCAGGAAGTTAAATCTACGATTGGCTAAGCCACTTGTGTAACATTATTGACCACGATTCTATCCCTTGTAATAAGTACAGTTCAGACTGACGGTCACATACCTGGGGCTAACAATAACAAGCGATAGCCAATGGACTTTTCAAGGATTTGCGTCATTTGAGGTCGCAAATTAATCTGTTACTGTGGGCAATACATATCCTGAATGAAAATTTTATATTTTCTGGGCAAGAACTGCTGTTTCTTGATGTTTGAAGACTGTTAATTCAATACTATAACATCTAATTCCTTATGTTTATATTTTCAATTATTAATTGATATAGAATATTATAATAAAACCAAATAATTTTCACATGTTTCGATAAGATTATTTTCAAGCACACATTATTTTGTTTACCTTAACTGTTACACATAAATCATGCTAATATTATTACTAATTTAAATTTGACTGTCTTTCGGGCCCACCCAACCTCCTATTTAATGAATATTGTGGCTCTTTGCCGGGGGAAAGTGGCAGGGAATTGAACTTGATCATTCACCTCCATCTAGAGCCAAGGTTAAAGAAGAATGTGTGGAGAGTATGTCTCCTCCCCCTGTATGTGGTCATGGCGCGGACAGGGACAGCTTTGTATTTCTTCATTAACGTAATTTAATTTAATTATGTATATCCTACATAATCTCACTGTAATAAAAAAATGTGTGGTGGCCAGTGACCAGTGAAAATTGATGTATTTTGTGTCTGATGTTCAGTGAGATTTGCCTAGCCATATTTTCCAAACTGTTATTGAAATATCTTGTATTTAATAATTTGACTCCAATCCGTGTTATATCACAGTGTAAATATCGTAACATTTGTTATGGAAGAAGCAACCCTGAAGGAAGGAACCGATCCTGTCCCCGAAGCGTAATATGTTAAATTTCTATACATGCAATGGAAAAGGTCCAGAAAGTCGATGGGTTCAGATGTAGCGCACCATCGTCAGAACCCTTTAGAAAAATAACAAATTTCACTTTGTAAACTGACTGGTTGCCGATCCCAGTGGCCGCGCAGTCTAAGGCTTGGGACTGCAGCCGCTGGATTGCTGGGATTACGGGTACGAATCCCGCCGGGAGCGTGGATGTCTCTTGTGAGTGTTGTGTGTTGTCAGGTAGAGGTCTCTTCGTTAGGCTAATTACTTGTCCAGAGGAGTCCTACCGAGCGTCGTGGTGTGTCTGAGTGTGATGGTGAAGCCTCGATAAAGAGGAGGCCCTGGCCGACTAGGACTGTTGCGCCATGGAAAAAAAAACCGACTTAATATTCCCAGCAAGATAATCTCTCTTTATTCTGACAAAAAAATCTCGTAAACACGATGTTTGAATAAAATGTTTCAAGTATTTGGTGTTTAGATAGTACTGTATTTTATCCTATCACGTCTGCAACGTGTGTTATCGTTACTTAAAACTGTGAGGATCCTCTCAGTATGGCTATTTCGCTACGTTAGACGGATTAAGAGATTTTGCAGATTTCATAATTTGGCTCTACCGGACACGGTTGTAAAGATTCGGAATATATAAAAGTTTCTTCACTAGGCGATAGACTTTTGTATTATTTCCAAGGTATCTCTTCCATGGAGTTAGATTGCTTAATTGTAAAAGTCATAATTCATATCGGCATAAGGTCGATATTCAGGTCGTCACACTACAGTTCTAGGCGTTATTTGAAAAGTAAAAAAGAACGCTTTATGTGGCGACCACGTCCATCCGCCCGTCTGTCCATCTCTATGTGTATCTGTCTGTGACCTAGGATCAGCGTTTAAACCATTTATCACATTGTCATGAAATTCAATACAGAGTTCTTTAATAAAATTTGTCATGCAAGCCTGAGTTTCTTCAAAATCGGCGCAGTGGAAATTATGCTATTTTTACGAGCGTAAAAGAAGTTCGGTCAGTACTTTCTATGTTTCTAAAACGATTTAAGTAAAATCCAGTACAGGATGTTTCGACACGATGCCATTCTAATGGCGGCGAGCACTGGAAAGAGAAGTACAATACTTTCACCTTATTTTTCATGCTTGAAATGTTTAGTGACATTGTCACCTGGCCCTACTGTAAGTGCACGAGTGTGTACCTAGAGGGGCGGTCGTTGCGCCGCTCGTGCATTATCGGAAGGTGGGGGAGGGGGGTGCAGAAGCATTGCACATACATATATGACTGAAAAAGTAGGGGTTGAATATTGACGGGGGTAGTGGGAGGCAGAGGGGTGGTTGCAGTTTAAGGGTGTGCAGGGGGAATGCAGAAACTGCATGAGTGCATATATGGAGAGTGTTTTGGAGAGGGGATTGGGGATATATCTACGTATGTATTTATTTTTTACCTCACAAATCGACATGCATATATAGGCTCTATACAAAACAATTCCTCCCTCCACACTGGTAACTTCCCTCTTTTAGCCTTCTCCCTACTACAACCCCCTATAATTTTATTCACCCCACTCTTGTTTTCCCTTATATTACGATGCATTTCAAAAATATTCGGACGGGTATATCTAAGATGCAAAGAGACAGAGGAGATGCTTGACCTATTTAAATCGCCGCTGCTTCTCTAAAGGGTCGACACTGGAAATGTCCTTCAGGCCTGTTGTGAGAGTTTACCTTCTGCTTGAAGATGAAGTACATCATGCAGGGTCCTAAAATTATCGCATTGTAGAGAGAGACAGGGGGACACAAAGAAGCATTGAATAGTCTGTTTGAAAGCCATTTCAGTGCACTATTATTATGATTATTATCATCATCATCATTGCGATTTTATTTTGGCTTCGTGTACAATTACCCAAGAAATAGATTTTAAGGTTTTAATTTTCGATGACTTCAATGAATATTGTCTACGACAAATTGGAATTATCACCATAATCATCATCATCACCGTCATCATCATTTTGTAGTCAGAGTTACATGTTGGTATTTATCATTAAAATGGCTATTTAATTTTAATAACTATACTACATAGCATACAGATTTATGAGAAAAGCTGAGTTTGGCAAATATTTGTGTTTCTTTTATTACTACTACTGCTACTACTAGTAGTAGTAGTTAGTAGTAATTGCATATTCGTTCCAAAAAACACAATTTGGACACTTACTGTATTATCACCCTTAAAATATTTGAAATTTTGCAAATACACGAGCTATATGACATAGCCAAGTAAAGGAAAATTATATATTATTATTATTATTACACGGTCAGTAGTAGTAGTAGTAGTAGTAGTAGTAGTAGTAGTATCAGATCTTATAGTAATATGACCACCAGTGTCTTCCTATCTTGGAGGAAATTAAGCATGGAAACTCAGCTTACTTGCATTAAGCCTTGGACGAGTCCGAAGTACACAGAATATATGTCACTGACAACAATGGATCTTGAAGCAAAAGGGTAGGATATTGTGAACTGTACTAATATGGCTCTGGATAGTGCCAAATGACTTCTTGTGAACACGATAATGACCCTCCGCTTTCCATAAAATGCGGGGAATTTCCTAAGTGAGAAAAAGTTTAGCTTCTCATGGAGGACTCTGCTCCATGGAGTAGGTTAGTTCTGGCATGAATGTGGATTCTATTCGCCGAACCCGTCGTAAGCGAACGTTATTCTTCCGCGAAAACCGCCTTTTATATTGTTTGTGAGAAGGAGCATTTTGGAAGCAGTCTCACTGTCGCTGATAAAATAAGAAGACCTTGCTCATAAACTTTCGCTAGGGTGTACTGTGTGTCAATTATTGGTCATTATTCTTCTTATAAGTTTCGCGACTCTTTTTTGAGGGTAGTTAGTCTCGTTCGATCTTTTACTTCTGCAGGCCTCATATATTAAACGCACTGTCAGTGGTATCTACATCAGTAAAGCAATGACATTGCCCAAGGGAGTCAGGCGCCGGCTGCGGACTGTCGAGGCCGACGTTGAATCCCAGAGACCTGCCGATAGGAAGCAGAATGTGATAATGTTATTGATGTAGGTAGTATTGAGAGAGCAGTGCTTCTCATTTTGGAGTTGCAGCGAGGAAAAAGTGTTGGCGTAGCATGCAGTTCGGTTTGGCTGTCCGATAGCCCTGTTGACATTCATTTCATATGTGATATGTAGGCCGTTTATTGTTCTGTATTGCATATATGTAGTGTATTGCACGCGGGGGTGGTAAGGGGGTTAGATGCGGCGCGGGGGTTTGGAGAGAGACGGAGGTTACGTTATATTTTCGTTCAGTTTTACCTTCTCACTCCTAAACCTCCCCCTTCTAGCACCCTTTTCACACAAATGCTAACCCTTTCCATAGCTACCCCCTCCACATGTACACCCTCCTCCCCCTCACATGCACACACATGCATGCATGCCTACCAGAAAGATACGATAGACTAGCATTGTTGGAAGGTTGTGATGGTTTGGATTGACCAATACTATATCTACATTTGTGTGTGTGAAATGGCAGTCTCTCATATTGCACTGATGATGCTGGTGATGATGATGATGATGATGATCACATGGCAGTGAGAAAAGAGAGGGGTAGGAGTGCAGTTGCATTTGCTTGCATAGCAATGTGGCTTTACCCCTCTCGGTCGTCGGTAGGCTTGCATGCTGCTGCTAGCTCTCAGTAGTGTCATGTGGATTTAGGCGGCCGGTGCTAGAATAGGCAGACAGTCAGGTAGGAGACGCCAAATTTTTTGTCGTTACACTTCTTATTTAGTGGTAATTTGTGGCGTGCAGTTGGTAGCTCTTGCTTTTTAAACGCATCAGTTTTAATATATTATTTTACCTTATTTTGTAACGTTAGGAATTTAAATTTTTAACCAAGTTTTATGATCTTTTAATTTTATCAGATCCAACTTCAGTTTAAAATAAATAGGCTTCTATATTTAATATTCATTTCTTTTTCTGAAATATTAATTTTACTAGTAAAATTCTTCTGAATTTACTGAACGTTCAAGTGTTGTTTATGATTCTTTTAAATTTGTCTATTGCTTCATGTAATTAAATATACATATTATTTTCATGTTCCAGTGATTCATTTTGATGAAATGGTTAGTGCAGAAACTGACTGGTTTAAATTGTGACCTCCAACAAAAACAAAGACGGAAAAATGAAACTAATATTAACTACCAAAAGACTACTCATATTTAAGAAATTCATCTGAAATTAAAACAAAACTCAGTAAAGAGGCTATTGAAAACAACCGGGTTAAAAACAGTAACGAAGAAGAAGAAGAAGACCAAAGTGATAACAAACACTTTAACTATCATTTCGTGTGAATTACGTCATCTACACATGGAGTATTGTATCTGTGGCTATCTACACATCATGATGAAAGACTTTGCAAGGGAAAGCTTTCTTTTATTTACATCATACAAGGACACTTAATATAGCCGTAATATTTTCCGTGGATGCTTCGAAAACAACCAAAAGTGACAGTGACAAAAATCCGGATAACGGGCTAATGATAAATAACTGTGCAGTGATTGTTAATTATGACTGGACCGGGACAAATTGCATCTCAATGAAGACAACTGTGTTAGAGAATCCTACCATCGCAGTTCTAGATATTTAACCTAGTCCTCCTAGCCTACCACGATAAACCACATGATTCCAGTTAACCTCTGAACGCACTCGGCACAACAACACCCAATCAAGTTCCTCAAACCTTGACAGGACTCCCCATGATCCTGTAGAACTCGTCGTTATTTCTTCCTAGTCGAAAACAAAGTCCTTTTTCTACTTGGCCTACAGCTAACACTTTCTTATCAAAAATCAGGAAGCCATTTTATTTAAGTTCGACCTTACAGTAATTTTTTTCAAGAAAGATAATATCAACAATATCAACAATTTTTATTATCCATTTATTCCATCCTGAGTTGGTGACCTGATATCTTAATGTATTTCAGTTCTTTGACCAAACCTGGATTTGTTGCCCCATCCAAAATATCAACTTTTGTTATAATTGATCCCAGAAACAAAAACAGAATCACGATCGACCCTTTTGTCTCAACTTATGTGATAAACGAATTCCATACTTTGCTGTAGGTGCTACTGACTATCGGTTAGTCCTGATCAACCGTCCCAAAAATTCAAACCTGAAAGTTCCTATTATTTAATAATTACTTAGATCCTGGTTATTTATAATAAACTTAGAAGTACACTGTGCCTATACACCAGGTATCGAAGTTCCAGTCACGGCCAATAATCGTGGATTAACCTCAAGAACTAACGGCTCTACTACAGTTCTCCAGGCTAGGTGGAGTACCTCAAGACAAGACTTCCAACTCCAGGACAAGTCCTCCTTACGTTGCAGGTATGCCACCACAGTGATAGATATTCGGATATTAATGCTGCATTTAGTATATCCGTTGATTTATTCAGTTGAAAAGTTTGGTACAAGAAGAATGTAACATTGCTTTCATAAAAAGTTGTTGAAAATAAGCAATAGATTGTTGACGCAAGGAACGCGCTTTACAACCTGTACCTACTTGAATTATTTGATTCTCTTTATTTTTAAACCATATCCCCAAAGTGACTTCGTCTATTACACTGTAATGTACAGAAAATAGTCTTCATATATTTGAACTACATTCTTTTTGCACTAAACTTTATAATATTTACTGTTGTTTTCTTAGATAAAAGAAGTTCTTATGGAGTGACGCAGCATAGAACATCGCTCTTCGCAGTTAATCTCGAATTGATCTAGTAAATATATTTTACGCTTAGATGAATCTAGAAACGAATATAGCTTCATCTAATTTCAATCAGTTTGAGAGCTTTTTAGGCCTAACCGAAAACCTGGAGGCACGTGATGTAATGTCGAAAGTCTAAGACAGACCGGCAGCCCATTCTTAAGAGAAGGAGGAACTGGCTGACATGTTGAGGCCAACCTTCCGCTTACTGAGTTAAAAGGTGTAGCCTTCGTTACTGCTTTATAAGATACAAGCAGTGTAATACATGGATGGAGGGCTCTTGTGGACACGGTAATGAGCACTCGGCTTTCTTAAAATGCGGGAAGTTCTTGACTACCTGACAAAATATTAGCTTCTCAAGGAGGAGTGTTCTGCATGGAGTTTGTCAGTTATAGTGAAGAAGCTAGTTATATAGTTAATTTTTTTGTGAAGGGCCCCGCAGCTGATGCTACGGACGCACAGCAGCCTTAAGGTTTATTGTGCAACCCTGTGATAAAGATAGTTCTTTTTTTTCGTTTTTTCGTGTAATGGAGCACCGGTGGAATGACACTGACAAGGAAAAGCCGAAGTACTCGGGGAAATACCTGTCCCAGTGCCATTTTGTCCACCACAAATCCCACGTGGACTGACCCCGGGATCGAATCCGGGCCTCAGCGGTGAAAGGCCGGCGACTAACCGCCTGAGCCATGGTACGGCCTATTTAGTTAGTTATTTAGTTAGATATTTACTTAGCAGTTCGCTTAAAGTTCTTTGCCTTGAAACGTTAGTTATTGAGAGAATGTCGGTTATCCCCACTTCGCAATACCACAGTAACATTAGGATCGCAACATCAGTTATATGTTCAGGTTCAAGAATGTAATGACGGAATAAGTGCGAAATGTTTTCACTGGTTTACCATGTATCACCTTCAGTCTTAAAAGGCCTGAGAGTGTCTTTAATTTGAAAGCAAATTCTCCTAAATATTGTTTCGTTTCGAAAAAGAACATTGCAGAAGTTTACAAAGAACCTCATAGTTGGCTTTGACCATGCAGATCTTTACTTAATGTCTTCAATTCTCAAAAAATCGCTTAACTGGGCAAGAAGAAATAAATTTTACATTGTAGGAGTAATTGCTTAGCGTCTTATCTGCACATTTAGTCCTTTTTTTCAGAATTTCTTACTACCATCAGTCCTTAAATATCTGAAGTTATGTCTATACTTGCCAAGTGACATAAAACTAAATATGAAGTGATTTTAAATAAATTAAACTCTTATATGATATAAACGAAATACATCTCTTATCAGGCTATTTTCATCTGGCTTTATTTGTTATTTCAGAATTTCATTTAAAATATGCTGCCCCCGCCTGCTGTAGACATCTTTTACGTGACTATACAAAAATAGGAATTATATTTTATTGTTAAAACCGAATAGAGTTTAAACTCTTTAATTATATCAAAGTATGGAACGATTTAATTTCTTGCTTTGTCAGGTCTTCCAGTGGCATTTGCTAATAATTCCGCTGGTGAAACTTTCATTACTCTCGTCACAAGAAGTTCTCATTCGCTCTGTCTGGCCTCGTACACTGCATTTTTAATATTTGAGACAGTTTCTTCTTCATTAAACATTTTTAAAACCTCAATCACTCACAGACTTAATATAGATTTTTCCATCGACTGTCCACGAGAGTTTATTGTCACATTCTCAGTACACCTGTCCTCACACCCAGAGGTCGTTTTCTCCAGTCGCAGTCTGAGGATAAGCTATGGAGTGCTGAAGGATGACAAACTTATAGCAGTATTGTTGAAATAATTTGTGGAACATTGTAATAAATGAATTCTTGACATTGATAAGTTTAATTATTAAAATAATTAATCATTTGTTTTTAAGTTTATTTTCTCTAGTGAAAGGTAAAAAAGTTTTGTAGTTTACACTAAGACCTTTTGGGATGTCAGGGTCTGTAGTCTGCTAGATGGCTGGCAATATTTCGTAGGAAACAAATGTCTCCACTTTCAATATTCTAATGCCTTGTAGACGAAGGAAGCATGTTCTTTCGAAACGTCGATTATCATCTACCATTTTAATGACCTCGCATCCCAGGAAATGACAGTTGTAACAATCACCAAATTGATATCTGTGTTTCGGTATTTTTTACTTTACAAAGAAAAGGTATTTCAACTGTTAACATGAAAAGTGATTTCAAATATATTCTTGTCGAGGATAACACCTTTTGACTTTGCCTGTTGGGCGTCATCAGGTCTTTCACGTTTCAAGCAAAATATATGCCTAGAGAAAGCTGACTGTTCGGAAGCGTATTTTCGTTCTAACGTAAGTGACATAAAAGAAAACAGGATGTTTTATGCCAAGGTCACTCAAATTTCGTACAAACTTAAAAAGGTAAAGCAATCCCATTACAGGCCTTGGCAGGCCCTTAGGGCTCCAGGAGGTCGAGGCTCCCAGGTTTTTAGACAATCGGCACATGAAGGTGGTAAGGTTGTCAGCCCTAGGCACCGGCCGCCTTTACCCCCCAGGAAAGATTCCTGGTACTCATTTCTGTTAGAGGCTGAGTCGACCCCAGGGCCATAGTGCGACCGAAACGATTATCGTACATACTTACTTCCCAATATTTAATTGGTGCTTTCTAATTAGTAACTTTGCATAACAGAGGACATTAAACAATTATTCACGGAAGAATACCATTTTTCTCTTATCACAAAGAATAAGTGTAAAAACCTTTACATTCTAAGTCATCATGTTGTTTTTAAGAAAACCTCTGTTATTAAAATTTCCATGGCAACGTATATTTTCTATTACTGAAAAACATCTAGCTCTTCACTTATCCAGAACACATTCTTTTGCTGATACAAAATAACGTACGATACTATAATGAGAAATGTCACAAACTCTAAGCGAAATACTTCTTTTCTGGGTGAAAAGTATTGATTAATCAGTTTGGGTGCCTATAAATTTTTCTTCAAATTTCACTCTTGTTACTCTTAAATTTTATACTGTACATTTAGGACATTCGATATACTCTTCATTTCTATTCTATTATCTGGCTTCGCTACAGATTGCTCTCTTTTACACGACTGCTGACACGATTCTCACAATTGTCTGCCTTTACGGTTTGATAAGTTTCTCAAAAAGTTTATGCCATTACTTATGCATGATAATTGAGTACAGTTGATAATTATATTTGCGGAGCTGAGTGGCTGAGTAAGCTAAGCTTTGTACTGTCTTTCCGTTCTAAAACAGGGCCATATTTTCAAATCTCCCTCGAAACTTGGCTGTGACTACACGTATTTTTCTTTGGCTGGAGATCCTAACACACGCCGACACTAACCCCCCCCCCCCCCCCCATCAAAAGAGTCTTTGAAATGTCCACAGACAGGATTTATAAAGCCAGGATCTTGAGTTCCTGAGCCGCAATGGACTGTAGTGCCATAAATATAGATAAGGGACATGTATCGGGAGGAACGCCTTTTGTAATACGTTAAGAAGTAACATAACATATGTGTTTAATTTAAAAAAGCAAGTGAGTTTAATTTTGTTACTGGTAGTAAAGTGTGGAGCGATGTGAGGACGGTGTGTATAAGCCTATAAATTAGAGTTTTTATAAGAATATTTGTATTTATTGAAAGTTCAGGTGCTTTAGTTAGTGACAAATTGTATAAATAAGTGGCTTACTTGCATTCCAGGATGGAATTTGCTTGCCTACCAGATATGAAGCCATCACCTTTCATTCGTGATTGTGTCTAATCGGCCTTATATTTTGTGGGGAATAATTAAAAACTATCGAACAGGAGCTGACTGCCCTTTAGTAAAAATTTCAAGTTCATTTTTATAGGACTCACGTGACTAATTACGTCATTTATTTGGATTACTTTTTGGAATAGTAGAATGTTTAAATATCTGCTTTGGAATAGGACAAGGCATGAAGAAATTGACACGTCTGAATTTAATTTTAGTTTATTTTAGACGGATTTGAAGCTATATAGTTAGGCAACTCATCGTTGGCTGCGGCAAGGAAGGAGGCTTATAGAATCAGCCGCGCAGCACAGTGTGAATTTTGAATATGTGGTTAATATGCCAGAGGGTGCATAGCCAGGCTTGCAGGAAAATAAATTGTTCTATCATGGAATTTGTTCGTAGGTTTTGGAAAATTATATAAAACATGGAAAGCTTATTTGTCTGCTATGAATTTCTTTTAAATAATATTTAAGATTATGGGTATATTTCTAATGAACCAGCTATCTTCTTTCCGAAGCTCGGAGGTTTCTTTAATGGTAAAGCAACATGTACGTAAAATTCTGGGTGCTAGCAGCGGTGAATGTTGGGATTGCGGTCTTGTGAGAGGTGATTATATGTATTTTGGTAGATAGGTAACAATGTTTCGGAGACAGAAGTTTCCTACGAGGCTTTTTTACCTATCTAGCATAGCACGCGACACCAAGTCGCAGAAAGCCGTATGACGAAATATATGTTCTGTGGCAGAAATTCTCAGTTATTTAACTTTTATGCAGGTTTTTTTGCTATTCAGCACGGCCTTAAAAGAAGTATAGAATGTAGGGTCTAAAACACTTAGTTTTTAAAGTCAGTACTTAGTCGCTCTCTTCGAAAGTCAACTCAGAGCACAAAATTTCAGGCAGCAGACCTGTGGCTGTTTCTGCTCCTAGGCCTGAACCAGGGAAGACATGGTTGAAACTCGCATTTAACGTTTTCCAAAGTTTAGATTTAACAAAAAAACATATCTGTTAGCTTTAAGATGTTACGCCCATGGATATTGTGCTTATAGTGTCCGGGAATTTTGGGTTAAGTAGCCAAGTAGCTAAGTGCCAAATATTCGGGCGCGGGAAAAAACTGCTGCCTCTTGTAACATTAAGGTGTAGTCAGGAAATTTTTCAGAAACCTTAGTACCTATTTATTAAACTTGATGACGTCACATCCCAAAGTACAGTAATCTTTATAGTCAACCTTTAAAAGCCTCAAGCTCATTCGTTTTGACGAGAGAGAGAGAGAGAAGTGTTTTATTTACCGACGTTGACAACTGCTAAGTTGATACTGAGTCGGTGGCGAGATTGATATCCAGCATTTTTGGAATGACACTGGGAGGGGAGACGGAAGTAATTACAGAAAGAAACCTACCCCAGTCAAAATCTCCACTACAAATCCCACACGATTGACATGGAATTGAACCCAAGACTCCACGTTTAGAAGCTTTTGTCGAGAGTTTTTACAATTCTTACAGACACAATTTCAGATCTTTCGGATCACATATTTCTTACATCATCTTCGTCTTTACATTTGTAATTCTAATCTTGAGGCTTTCTTATTTTTAAATTTTAACTTCAAAATTAATTGTTAATGAGCTTAAATTATGAAATTTGTTTAACAAATTCGGATACTGGGCCGAGCTGGAATGCGGTAATTACGACCCCGACTGCGAAGCCAGACTTTTGGTCACTGGGCTCCGACGCTCATTCCTACTATGGTCATTCGCCCACAGTAACCGAATACTTTGTATAGTCCATAATTATTTCTCCAAAACGTAAAATTACATATAAAGAAGCAATAGGCAGTTTGTAATCTACAATTCTTTCCACATTCTGTGCCGCCTAACTTTCCACATTTGAATTTATTCTACTGTGTTATTTTCTTCCGCGTGTCTCGAAAAGTAAAATATTCCGGGTACATTTGTAGCTTGCCGCGACCTCTGATCATTTCCTACAATAATATATCTAACTAACGTTTTCACGCATTCATTTATAATTTCTATTAAGAACGTATTACTTATCGTAGTATTACGTCCGCCATTAATAAACAGTTTTACGAAGAGCAGATGTATATAAATTTAGCTGGCTTATCACTTCGCTCTCCCTTCCCGCCTGTAGACACTTTAGGCTGCAAGAATCTGAGTGTTTTATGTCATAATGTATTTATGAGAGAAAGTTTTGGTAAGGAAAATTTTATAATATGTGTAAGTGGTAACGAAGATGTACGTGACAAATACTTGATTTTTAATAATCATTCGTTTATAGCAAGTTGTTTTAATGGAGTAATTATTAAAACATCTGTTGGTAAGGAAAACATCAGAATTTTTCATCTTAGGAAACAGATAATTTTTTATTTGATGCCGAGCAGTTGTAGACAGTAATCATTTTGTTCTTAAAGAAAAATATTTCCACTTTCGAACAGAT
Organism: Reticulitermes speratus; assembly: GCA_021186555.1. Lineage (NCBI taxonomy): Eukaryota > Metazoa > Arthropoda > Insecta > Blattodea > Rhinotermitidae > Reticulitermes > Reticulitermes speratus. Next base: position 13,572,724 of record JAJKFL010000002.1, read on the forward strand.
TTTTTATACGAATGTACAGTGTCTAGCTGCTAACGGAACCCCTACACATGCTGTATTGTTGCTTAGCAAGAGATGACGTCGCCCGCTCTGGAGGACGCAGTCCGGCAAGTCCCTCTTTAGCGCAGGACTGCTCGCCATAGAGCGGACGACATTTGTTGTGACACAGAGTCCAATGACGGTCCTACACCCTCCAGCTCTCCCTTACTCTGTCCCACACTAAAAAAAATTACATATAAATTTTATTGTGATTGGTTCCTCAGAATGGCCGAAATGTTCTGGAAATAAGAAAATCAGAAAATAAAAATGCTTAAAGAATAAAATATATTTAATATATACTTCAGCTTAGAAAAACATGCTTACAAAGGTCGATTTTCAAAAGTACGCTTTCGCGATATTCGGATAAAGTATTCCTTGATGAACTGTTTCCGTGCCGATAGGTTTACAAGAGCTTAGTCCTGGCTAAAATGATCTACGTTTGTGAGTTACAAGTGTCACTTGTACCAAAAGTATGCTTTTTTTTTTTCGTAAAGATGTAAAACACTTCTGCTATGAAGTCACGAAAAGAAACTCCAAACAAGACCATATTTTACGCGATATAACTTCGAATACTTAAAAGATAATTTTCCAGTCACCCGCACCCGTATTTACTGGTATCATCTTTACGTTCATCATCATCGTTATTGTCATCTCTTTCCTTCTTCTTCTTCTTGGCCGTTATTGTGGTTTTTTGTTATTATTGACACACCATAGAGGAAGAGTAAAGAAACAAGTCTGTTTTACACGATACAGGTTGTCCACATGCCAGGCATGAAACGAAAGGCTAAAGGAGAGAAGAAAGGAGCCGCGAAGACTTGGAAGTTAATATAATTCAGAGAATATCATAAACGGTGTCCTCCTACAAGCAAGTATATACTGCAAGCACAGAGATGTAAAAGGCCAGAAGGGAACTGACCTTGTGTGTCCTATTAACAGTCCTAATGTAGTCACCCAATGAATCGCTTGTAACGTTGCGGAAATCCTGTTATATTCTTATAAACACGGTTCTGAGTAGATGAAAATATTGTGTAATGTTTGCTGTGAGACAACGAGAAGTAAACAGAATGTCAACACTGGGAACTGAGAAATGTCACCGTGTTGATGTATGCGAAAAATTTGTCACACAATTTTACAATATTTAACGTGTGTCCATGAGTAAGAGTTACTGGATTTCACCTACCGTCGATTATTCTGAAAGGAACACAGGGTTATGAAAGTTGACACTGCTTCTGTTCTCAGGTGCAAAAGGAATAGAAGTGTCTACTTAGATTATTCCGTTAGAAGAAATGTTTATGTCTCCGGACATTCAAAGCAAAAATTAAATTTATGGAATCATATGGAACCATATTTTGTCAAAGCAAATCGTAAGAAAATCAGGAATTTCTGGAGAAACACACGAAAGCCTAACACATTAACACATAAAGTAAGATAGAAAAATGATGTTTCTTTGCACTCCATGAAGATTTATTGGGGAGTGGAGACATAAATCCACTAATTTTCAACCTCGGCATTAGATAGAAAAGAATCATCAACTTCACGCTTTGATCACTTTAAACCAGTGGAAATAGCGATCTATGCTCATTTTATAGAAGGCTGGGTAGGTTGAAGGGCAGATATAGACTCTTCGAAGTAGAGAAAATGCTCTTGCTCTTGCTACGAATCGAACCGCGATTTCTCTGTAGTCCAGCCCGTAACATAATCACTATACCGACTGGATATAGGAAGGATCAGGCGGAGGAAGGTAGACATAAAATATATTTTGAAAAAGTAATACCAAAAGAACTGTCCGTGCATGAATCCGCTGAATCTTCCAATGTGCCTAAAAGTTTATTCAGGATACGTTCAGAGGATTAGAGAGGGAAATAAAGCAAAATTTTAAAAAATTTGGGCAGATTTGAAAATAATATACTTTTTCCAATGAGATGAAATTACATTTTTTTTTTTTGGTGAAGGGCCCCGCAGCAGATGCTACGGACGCACCGCAGCCTTAAGGCTTCTTGTGCAACCCCTGTGATGAAGATGAGCAGTTTTTTTACCAAGTTTTACAATTAATGGAGCACCAGTGGAATGAAATTGACAGGGTAAAACCGACAACTCGGAGAAAAACCTGTCCCAGTGCCACTTTGTTCACCACAAATCTCACATGGACTGACCCGGGATCAAACCCGGGCCTCCGCGATGAGAGGCCGGCGATTAACAGCCTGAGCCATGGCACGGCCAGGAATTGCAGTTGATCAATAACGTAAAAGAAACACACAGCTATTTAAGGCCTTTTTCAGAAAAGAATTTCTTGGAATTGGCATATAACTTGGCCAAAGTGTGCGTATTCCTCTTAGACTTAATAATGAAAATACTTCTGTTGCGAAGCACTTTTATTACCAGTTCATGAGCAGGCATCCTCAGTTGTGCACATAAAATGCAGAATCCGCGTCTACTGAGAGCACCTGCCTTCTCATAAGACGGACATTCATCAGCCTGCAGAGTCCAACACTGCTGAAGATGAAATCATTGACATTGTTACTCCGTCAAAGAACAGTGAAAATCACAGGCAGAATTCCTAAATTACATTGCAAATTTCTGATGGCAGGCAGCATAAAATAACCTCAAACAATAGACCGTGCTAAAGGTGAAATATTTGCCTGAAGTTATTTCAGAAATGATTTGGCGTAGAAAAAAAGCCAATCATGTCAAAGAGCAGCAGAGAAGGCAAAAGAAAAACAGCCAGCCAATAAACAAAGAGGAGATGAGAATGAACTGGCTTGGAAGGATGAACAGCGACTGAGGCAGAAGAGTAAACAGTGCCTTATTTTGTACCGAGTCCTTCTCTGAGGAATGGATTTATTGTCTCCTATGTAAAGAACGGTCCCACTAAAATTTTGCTGAAATGGATGGATTTGCTGAAAGTACTCGTATATGTGTGACTTATTGTGGTAATAAATGATTTGAAGGGGTCACTTTCCGCTGTCCGGGGGCTAAAAGTCTCACTCATGTTTAGCTTTCCTCTTAATTCAAGCTTCTTTGCTTCTTTGTTTATTTATTCTCAATAACTTTTCCTGAGTAACATACTTCTTTGTATTTACGATGATTAATACAAGTTTTAGGTAACGATAAATTTACAGTTGGTGAAACACAGAACTTACGGTTTGCCAGATTTTATCCTATATAGGCCTATATACGTACACGAGGTACATATATACAACTTTATAAGCCTGTATTTTGTCAGATATGAGTCATGCATCATGGCCTCTCGCGAACCAAGGAAACAATAAACTAACGAGCGAATAAACCTTAGGGTGTAAAATAGTAAATCACAATCATATATATCGAGGCGTTTCATTATATTTTGACAGCTACACGTATGGAGAGCTTTTCAACAGTTGAGGACAGCTATATCTTGCAACTTTATCGTAGTTGGTTTGAGCAGTGGTGGAAATACGCAAAGAAATTGATTGCATAACGAGGCTTTATGCGGTCCTGTTATATTATTGTTCTTTTTCGGTCTTGTAGAAGCATTTAAGGAAGACGATATTAGTAAGTTTATCAGAAGACTATGCAATTTGTCTCGGAATACACGTCTCACGTTTCACTCCTTACATCTCACATATTATTTTGTTTTAAGTTTTGGTACTCTAGTAGGCCGTACTGTAAGAACCACCGAGATGTAGTCCGAATTGTCCGTCATACTCCAACGTATTTACTTGCTTCGCTTATGATTGCTTCCTGCGAACGTTTCCTACACCTGATAATGCTTTGTTGAAGAATTTCCTGCAGAATTGCCTGCAGCATCTGCCATGTAAAGATTAAAATGCGCAGAGCACAAACATCTGCTCTTATGTATTCTGCAAGCAGCAGGTGTAATGGTGTCCGGATAAGGATAGTGGACATGGTTTTTAAATTCCCTTCGACCCCACAGTTTTAGCAACCCGCATTCAAAAAAGAAAAAGCTGATCGAAAGCTGACATTAGAATGTTCATAACGTATTATCTGACTCGAAACAATATCAAAGAACATAAATTCTGTTCGTGCCTCACAGAAAACAGGAGCCCGGATAACTCTTACAAGATATTATCTATAGGGTGTTTTTTCCTGCTTGACCGATAAGCGCCGGCCCGATGCTCTGCCAGCGTTGCGTCGTACGCTGCGTGTCGGGGAGTTTTAACATTCGTTGACGGGAGCTGGACAAATTATCGCAGTCATGATAACCTTTAGGAAGTCTAATAAAAATTAACTAAGCGTCGGGCCGATGCTTATCGGACAAGTAGGAAAAGAAACACCCCTTATAACATGGGCTGGATGACAGAAGAACTGAAGTTTGACTCTCGTTTCCGCGGCGTCCAGACCGGCCCTGAGGCCCACCCAGGGTTTATCCACTCAGTACAGGGCTATTTTCCATGAGTTAAAAGCCAGCGGCGTGAATTTGAACACTCCTTCCAACTAATGCTGATGTTCAAAATGTAAAATTATACTTCCATTTCCTCGTATGTCTCCATCTCGTAGTATTTAACACAAAGACAGGTATATGTTCTTTAACTATAACACTTACGAAAAACTGCGTCTCTCTTATATGAAAAATCGGTTAATGTGGTTGGGGAAACAGTCACTGTTTCTTGTGGGAGTAATACGGAACACCTGAACAGAGTGTGTCGACCGATACAGAACTTAATATTACAGCACTTGTTACATGCCCTTGACGCCGTGCTGCAAATGGCGAGAAGATACAAATTCAGGAATTTCTTTTTATTATTGAGTTAAGGAAATCTTTGTCGGCTTGTACACTTTCCACGTCACTGAAATCTAAATGTACAAAACAATCATGACCGTGTCTCGAATGCCGAGAATACGACTGAAATTTTATTTAACTACATCAGCGTTTCCCGTACTCTTTTCCATGGAGGAACCCCTAAAATAATTTTTCATATTCTGAGGGACCTGTGACTATGAAAAGGAAAACCAAATAAAGAGACAGTTGGTAGTAGAATAGAATAGAATAGAATACCAAATGGTTTCGAGCCCTTAGAGGGCCGATGCACGTAGCCCCTTTTAACAGGCCCTTTGTACTCCCCAAAATGCAGATGTTTTCTTAGAGTGTTGTGGCCCAGCATAAGGCCACGGACCCTCTAAATAATACACAGCAGAAAAATATATCAAGTACAGGTTCCGGCCCAATAAAAATATTGGACGAGCCCTCCCTTGCTAAATACCTTTCGGTTCCCTTTATGGAGACCCTGTAAAAAGAAATGCTCCTTTTCCAGAGCCTTCTATTACATGTCTCTTGGAGTCCCCAGTAAAGAAACCCCCCCTCCAGGTTCCCCTTACGAAGCCCCTACATAGAGAAAGATGTTCCATTTCCAGAGCCTTCTTTTACATATCTTTATAAGTCCCCAGCAAAGGAGCCCCCTTCCAGGTTCCCCTCGCAGAGCTGCCACAGAAAGAGACGCTCCGTCTCGAGAGCCTTATTTTACCTGTCTCTCAAAGTCCCCAGTGGAGAAGTCCCCCCTCCAAGTTCCCCCAACGGGGCACCCATGGAGAGAGATGCCCGCCACCGGAGCCTTCTTTACACATCTTTCAAAGTCCCCAGTCCCCCTCCACGTTCCCCTCTCAGAGCCCCATGCAGAGAGACGCTCCATTTCCAGAGCCTTCTTTTACCTATCTCTCAAAGTCCACGGTGAAGAAGTCCCTGCTCCAAGTTCCCCCAGCGGGGCCCCTATGGAGAGAGACACCCGTCCTAAAGTCTTCTTTTACATATCTCTCGGAGATCTAATGAAAAAGGTCTCCTGATAAAACAGAAATTTACCTCTCTAAGTCCCCGGTAAAGGAGCCTCCCTACATGTTCCCCAACGGGGCCCCTATAGAGAGAGATACCCCGTTCCAGAGCCTTCTTTTACATATCTCTTTACCCGAACAGCCTCAGCCCCCATTCTGTCCCAGAGCCGTCTGTAAGCGTGACAAGGCCTTGCACACCCGTAGGAGCCTTTGGGAAGCTCTTATAAAAGGCAATGGTCCGTTTCCAGAGCCATTGCTCACGTCATTCATTCATATCTCTCGGAGTCCCCATTTACGGAGCTCTCCCACAAAACACGGGGAAAAAGAATACAGTCGCCGTCCACGGAGCCCCAAGGGGACGGAAGGCCTACATACAATGGGGTTCGGCCTGGTTCCCCAAGGGGATCGTTCAAGACACTGCTATTGACTATCCCAGTGCCATGCAACCTTCGGCACGATACCTTTCACCTTGGCTTGGGTAGACCAGAGCCCCCGTTAACCAGCGTGTGTCATAGTAACCCTCTACAGGGTATCCCCTCCACACCTGTTACAACTTCCCACGTGACCCAGGGTACGGATTGCCAGCATGTGTCAGAGTAGCCCCCTCAGGGCACCCTCTCCACACCTGTTACCATTCCACACAACCCTGAGGTACGGACGAGGGGTTGGATTTATGGGAGGCGAGAGTTGGTAGCGCACGGAGATTACTCCAGTATTGCCAATTGCCGGACAAAAATTCTCGCGATATTTCGAGGTACATTTTTATTTTTTTTTTTTGTGGTATTTCAAAATAGTTATATATTTATTCCACGATTCTCGAGGAACCGCTAAATATGTTCTATGGAATCTTAGGGTTCCGCGAAACCTTGTTTGGGAAACAATGGACTACGCTGTCAATTGCTAAAATTATACAAGTACAGCGTTGGTTGTAGGTGAATAATTTATAACTGATAGTGTATTAGATTGAAATGCATGTGTGTTATAGAATTCACTTTTTAAAATAGAGGAGTGTGGTGTTTTCTTGAGGGTCGGAACTTAATTTAGAGTTAGTCAGAAAACTCAGGTTTATAAGACCCGTAGGGGTTGACTCATTTCTTTGGTCTTTCTCAATGAAGCTGCTTTGGATCCGGTCAGTACTTGGATGAGTGACGGTTAGGGCAGATCGAAGTCGTCATAGTTCATAGTGTGGAGGAATTTGTTGCACAGAGAGAAAAGCGATAGGAATCGCTAAATATTAGTTCCTTTTCACAGCCATAAATTCTGAATCTTCCTTCTGTTCATCATTTACCAAATTACAAAGGATTATGCTTTAATAATATATTCATTAACAACTTCTATCTATCCCTCATAGGGATAACAGGTGTATCGGTGGATGTGGAATATGTAATGAATATGGTGTGGACATGAATGAATGTAAAGTACTGTCTGTGCACGTTACCAAAATAAGAAAAATCCTCTCATTTACTTCGCATTTCCAAAGTCGCCTCTTCCACTGGAATTTCCCAATAAACAAATTTTAGCTTTCTGCTCTTCTGAGGAGAGATGCTGCGTCGGTGGGCAAAGGGTTTCCGAGACAACAAGTGTCACCTTCATTTCAAAGGTTAAGCGTTTGTAAGGAATAGAACTGGGATCTTCGAAACGTCGGGAAAATTTACCCAGCCACGCAGCATCAGGTCCCAGAATGACGGAAACCTCAGAAACAGCGCTGCGAAATCATCAACGCTTGCAAAGGAATTGTGGCCTCTTAGGCTTACGTTTCTTACCTCTCCATGCGTAGAAACTTTGGCGGTAAAATATTTAGTTTTATAGTAAAAAAAAAAAAAGCTGCGTTTACAATACGTCATCTAGCATCAGAATGCTGAGGGTGAGGTGGGGTGAAATTATACGTCACTCGTGGACCAGTCCTATTGCCATGCGGGTTGTGTTATTTTTGTTTATCAGGGGTTTGGGAGTAAACAGGATTGTCAGGATGGATGGGCTCGCATGACAGAGATAGAAAAAAGCAGGTTAAGCTGTCATTATTATTGTACAGTAATGGCCATATGTTTTCTTCAGCATTATTCACATCTATACAAAAACTTACACACGTCTCGAACTATATATTTGTGATGTTTCGTAGTGAATTTTCGGTAAGAAAGTTGTCACTGTGCATCTGAGACAGCAGAATTATTGCGCTACTCAAACTTAGGCGTTTCGTGGAGGTTAGTAGCTTCATACTACGGCCACTTTACACCCGGAGAAAAATCGGGGAACATTGAGTAGGAGAATGTTTGGGCCCCAGTGCCTGTGGGATATTTGGAGAAAAGAAATGTCTCTTTGCGCCTATCGGGAATTAAACCACGATTTCTCTGGAGCCCAGAGCTTAGACTAGTGAATATAACTGGTATTGTTTTCTGAAAACAGATCTGTAATTTTTTGTAATCCTAGCTGATATACCGTAGCCGGTTGCTCTTTTGTATGTCCTAATTTATTATTGAATGGCCCGTTTTGACGCTTTTACAGCAATACATTTAAAATGCGTCTCATAGGTTCAAAGCATTTTTTCTTCAGTAAACTAGACCTAATCAAATGTCTCACTAGCTCCCTCTATTCCGACGTGTAGTTCTTCTTCCTGTATTCAGAGGGCATAAAAGAAATTCACATGTGAAAGAGCTAAACTAATGTATCAACATCACAAAATCCCTTTATTGGGAGCTGATAATTCTTTATTAACCTATATACGAAATACACATTGCAACATATTTTCCTTTAATATATGGCCTAATAATAATATAAATCTAGACTAACTAACTAACTCCAATGGAACAGAGTCCTTCCTGAGAAGCTAACAGGTCCTCAACTAGTCAAGAAATTCCCCGCGTTTTATGGAACTCGAAGCTTCATTACCGCATTCACAAGAGCCCGCCACCTGTCTCTATCTTGAAGCATAATCTAGAGCAATACAAATTACATCTTATGAAAGCTTCCGTCTACATACAGATTTCTACTTTCATTATTTTTTTGGACTTTTTCCATCGCAAATGTATTCGAATTAGTGTAATAAATACAATATTTCGGAGGCAGTATCGGCTCCCGTCTTCAGGTTTGCTTCTAAAATGTAATATTACCACATAATATTAAACACTTCTGTAACAAGAACTAAAGTCAAATCAGTGAAGAAATCGCGTTCCAAATATGGTTTAGAAACTTTACTCATCCCAACTCTCTCTCCAGCAAGTGATAAAACGCACCTATAATTAGCAAGACATTTTTGCGGGTTTAATAGCCTACTTATGCATAACAATTCATCATCCTGTGTTAAGAGGCATGATAAGTTTTGGAGACTTCTTTCAGAAGAAAATACCTCTCATGCGTGGAAAATACGGCATGTAAAACAGCCTTTAAAACAATTTATTTTCTCTTTATACGTCGTCCTAACACTGTGCATGAAAAACACGACAATTCGGAAATTTTCCCTGTTTTCGTCTTTATGTGGAGGTTACACAAATGCTATGCTCTTTCCTTTTTGGTAGAACTACTCTCATACTCGGCAATGTAGCTGTATCTAAAGTACCAGCAGGAGGAATGTTTTCATAGCCTGCTCACCTGAAGAAGGAAATAGAATCCATTTCCGAAACATTTTCATTCTTCGTACAAAAAGAAGACGATGGACAAAGCACAAACATGTACGTGGCCTAACATTTGTGTCACGTCAGGTCAAATAACTTTTAACACAGATCAATAATAGCATTTCGTAAACAGGCAAACGTATAGGTTTTAACAGAAAATGGAAAACTGTCTAAGATTAAGTTCCGTGTGAAACGTTTTAATGTGTGGCAGCTAATCATTTACATAAAGTCTTCATCGCACTGGTGTGGATGAAATAGGTTTTAAAGTATATGTAGTTTTAAATCCACTGCTCTGTCTAGCCAACGCATTATAATGAATGGACCATGTCATCGCTCAGATTGTATGTCACAGACCTCTTACCTGAAGGCCCGGTTTTGATCCCAGGCCAGTCCATGTGGAATTTGTGGCGGGCAGAGTGACACCGGTACAGGTTTTTCTCCGATTACTTCGGTCTTACCCAGTTAGTATCGTTCAGTATTTGCATTAGTCCATCATCTTCAAATCTAAATACTCCTCAAATAACAGTTTCAAAAAATAGTGCTTGATTACTTACGGGATCCGAAACACTGTCACGCGCTTCTCCATAGGCGCGTTAAAAGGGGCCGGCGGTGACTGTAAAAATATTTGTATCAACCGTACTTCGAAACTGACCCATTTTATTAAGTGGCTCTTGGTATTTAAAACTGTATTTCTGGAGTCCTGAACACCCACAAGCACGCACATAGACACGTGTTTTATATAAGTCATGTGTAAAACTAAGTAGAAGTAAAACTGTCCCTGTGCCCAATATGAACACATATTGCAGAGTGGAGCTATAGATCCATTTACTCTTAAACTCGGCATTAGATAAAAGTTAGTAATTGATTTAAAGTTCCGGCTCCTTTCTCCGCAGGAAAGAGCCTCGGATATCCATTAAATAGGAGCCTCCGTGGGGCCCGGAACCGGTCGGGACGCTTTAAGTGACCTCTTACCCCAGCTGAGATTTCAACCATGATTCTTTGGTCTTCAAGGCTGTAGCGTAGTCTGTACAATACTTCGTATGTACACGTATATTACTTGCGTCCGTGTCCTAACGTGGACATGAATAAAGTTGGGAATACGTCGCCCCTTCTTTGTTATATAAGTCTATAACTTGACGTTATTTCCTTATACAATTTGATGTCCAATTATAAACAATAGTGCTCTGCTGTGAGAATCAAAGTACTAAATATTGCCTACATAAAATTTCCTTACAGTACGTGCTGAATACAATACCTAGGGTGGGAATATATTGTTGGGGGGATTTGCTTCGCTTCGTCCATAACTCACACACATTCATTTCAGATAAATTTTTCCCTCTATCTGTTGGCATTTTTTTTTTAATGTTTGATTATTTAAATTACAAACGTGGAGCTGGTTACAGAAGGGGAGGGTAGAGTGCATAGTGCATTTGAATAGGGAGTGGCAGACAGGGGTCCTGGTTTCGATGAAGGGTTTGGGTACGCTTGATGCAGTGGTAGGATGAGGAGAGCGTAAGAGTGAGACAGCCGATAAAATTGAATGATTCGGATTGGTTGATCGTCATCATCATCATCATCATCGTCATCATTGGCTAGAAGAGTCATCGAAAATTGTTCGGCCATTTTGGTTCTCCCTAACTAGGGGGTGTGAAGTTACCATAGCACAATTCTGTAGGGGTGTTATGCTCGTGTGCAGAGGAAAGGGGATTTAATACTTTGCCACCCCGATATAGAAGATAACTCCACCCATTTCCCCTCCCTTCACCCCCATCCCTCTAAAAGCTGCTGCAACATGTCCATGGGCGGGAATCGAACCCCGTACCCTTTTCCCCGCGCTCCACAGTACATTCGTGCCTCTCTCCCCCCTCGGTACAAGCGAGTCACCACACGTTGTCTCCTTGTTTACTGTATGACTGGTTTGAATGTTCGAATCATCACGATCAGCAGCAGCAGCAGCAGCACGATGCAAAATACCGCTCTTATTCGTGCACAATAGTCTGTTTCCAATAGACCCACAAGTACAGCGTCCATGTACCCTTGAATGCACTACCAGATTCAGAAGGGCCACTGTGTTTGTCTGGCTTCCCCCTACTTCAGCCGCAAGTCCTGTGTACAAAGCATGACAGCAGAAACTTAAATGTTGTACTTTGGAACCGAAAGGAAATAGGTTCATATTTACGTATCAAGTGTCAGGACAGAAAATTTGTAATGTATTAATCAACGACGCATATGTTACGGTAATAAGAAGGATCTTACAGAAATAGAATATGAAGTTATGGACTGAATGCAACTTGCTAAGTTTAGAATTCATTGTCACGCATTTGTGAACACGCTAGTAGAACTGGGTGTACGTAACGGGAATATTTGATCAGATGAACATGTAACAGCTTTCCAGCTGAATATACTACTACTACTACTACTACTACTACTACTACTACTACTACTACTACTACTACTACTACTACTATTACTACGACTACTACTAATAATAATATCCATAACCTAAGAACAACTTAGCAAATCAAGTCAAAATATATAATAGAACAGAACTATTATTTTGTCTCTTGCTTTATATGGGCGTGAAACTTTTTCTCTTACGTGAAGCAAAGAAGATATAGGCCGCTATTATAAGAGAATAGGGTGCTGAGTAAAATAATTGGAAGTAGAAAAAAACAAAAAAAAAAGGAGAAAATTGTACAATGAAGGGCTCCAAAATGTGTACCCCTCAAGAGACAGAGCTCAGGTGATCAAATCAAGGAGAATAAATAGGCAGGGCGTATGGCACGTGTGGAGGAGAAGAGAAATGCATACAGGATTTTGGTAGGGAAACCTAAGGAAGAGGCCAATTGAGAGACCTAAAAGAAGAAACTACTGAAATCGATCTTGAATAAACAGGATCGTAGGGCGTGGAAGATTTTCGTCTAGCGCAATGTTGCGACAAGTAGCGGACTCTAGTAAACATGGTATTAAATCTCCGGGTTCCATAATATTCTGTCTTTATTATTAGTGGAATTATTAATTTTCAGCAAGAGCTGTGCCCCATGGAGACAGATAGAGCACAACAGAAAAAAATTGCGAAAAGGCAGAAGAAAAAGAGGAATGAGGAAATGAAATATGGGAAGAAAAGGTAAGAATCTTAGTAAGATAAAATGTAAAACAAGAAGAAGAGAAAGATAAGGGACAGATAAATTGGAAAAGGGAGAAAAAGAGAAAGAAAAGGAAAGAGAGAAGAATAAGGTGGAGGTGGCGAAAGAAATACCTATTCATGATTTTTGTGGACAGTGTACTTAGTGGATGTTTCATTTGACAAGATTATACTCGTATATAATAAAGTTGACAGCTTTATAATAACATTTGATACACCTTATAGAGGGAACGTTACATTTCTAAAACGTTCTGGAAACAACCTCAATTACGGGTTTAAACTGCTTTCTCACGTAGGTTGGAGATTTTAATGCTATGTGTTGCTTTGTGTCGTTCTGTTTTTTGTTGCCAAGATACATAAAATAAATAAAAATGGAGCAAAAATTCAAGCAAACATGAAATAAGAGAACACATATCTTCCTGATTTGTCACTCCTGCGCTTCAGGTAGTCGGCTTATATTATGATACATATTTTGTTTCCGTAAAAGTGGTCTATGTACTGTACGTTGTTTTCGTACATGATTGAGCGGATTCTGCATCTCCTGCACCTGCCGAAGCCATTAGAGTCTGCTTGAATCCAATTCTATAGGATTCTGATAATAAAATATTACATTTTATATCATTTACTTTAAAATCTGTACGTATCGGAGCCAAACGAGTAGGTTTATACGTTTTCTTGCTAGTCTAAGGGGCAGGAGTGATCCTGTCCTTGGAACTGCACGTACTTTACTTTGACGCGGAATGATGGATAAAGTCCTGAAACTAACAATTATAAAAGTTTCAAAACCATTTCTCATACACATAAATTTTGCTAATTTGTGCTTATTTTGATGTTGCTACTAAAGTCTATGTCTCCAAAGAATACCGTTTTTGATCTGCGTGCGTCTGTTCTTCTTTTCATAACACGAATGAAAACATCGAAGTTGTAAATGCCGTGAAATCATCTCTGTGTTTTAACCCTTTAGAGAATGCAAATTGTGAAAGTAGTCTTCTATCCAATGGTCCCCGATTTCAGAAAGTTTCCCAGGCTTCGACTATTTGTCCATTTGTTAATAGCAACATGTATGTGAAGATGAGTGTGGAGCATTTGTGGAATGATACGGACAGGGAAAACCAAAGTACTCGGAAAAAACCTGTTCCAGTGCCGTTTTGTCCGTCACAAATTTCACAAGGACTGACCCGGAATGGAACTCGGCCCTCCGCTCTAGGAGGCCGGCGAATAACCGTCTGAGCCATGACACAGCTTCTAGCGAGTAAGGTGAGCCTGAATTTTATTAAAAGATACAGTTCGTACCGCACAGTAAACACACTCCTTCCGGGTTATAGAAACCAAACAATTGTGTGCAGAGAAATAATCAGTTTGTTCTGAGATCCATACAAACGTGTAAGTCCACTTTATGGGCATAATGTATAAATTGTGAACGTTAAATCTGGTGGTACAGCAAGCTACCACAAAGTTTTAAAAGGGTTTATTAAGCACCACACCATGCACTTGTACTGGGGAGTCAAAGCATATTTCCACACATTTTTAAACTTGGCACTCAATAGAGATGAATGTTTAGACTCGAGCCAAAGCAGGTAGACCCAAATGTCCATTGGCTAAGAGGCTAGACTGGCATCAAAGTCAGCCTATTTGCTATGGAGAACAAAAAATTTCTCTGCTCCCTGCTTGGAATCTATCCCGGTTTCTCGATCCTATAGCACTTTGCCTGGTTACCATACGTAGACCACACTGATTAAAATATTCCGGCTCCATATGAACTAAACAGGCTTACCTCCTACTCTTTAATTTCTATAGGAGAAGTAGGCCCTACCAGCATATCCGTCAAAGGACCTTGTGAAGATTACGAATATTTCATACCCCATATTTGAGAAGTATGCAACTTTTCATAAGGCTTTGTTTTAATATCAACCAAAAATGCACTCAAAGTGTCACAGATTCATAATAATATATCCAAAAACACACTAAACTCTTACATGTTTCGGACCTTACTGTTCCATCATCAGGGTATACATCAGTCGTTGCATAAGACAGTTACTTGATAATGTTTGGTCTAATAGCTTATGTAGAAGAAATGCTGGTAATTTTACGTGCAATGAAAAGTTACACTGAAAGTTAAAATGTAAAAATATAAATATATAAATTAAAATATAAAATAATCAGAATCTGCTTATTTGAAAAATTATTATATACATGAAGAAGAATGTAAATTTTCTAATTAGACCAACCTTATCAAGTAATTGTTTCATGAAATGACTGATATACTCCCTAATGATGGACCAGTGAGGTGCGAAAAATGTAGGAGGGTCGTGCCTTATTTGAATATATTGTTGTGTATCTGAGAGTGCATTTATTGTTTGACATAAAAAAATCGAAATATATGCCAGGAATGGAAAATGCAAAATTTACATAAGGAATTTAAAAGTACAAAAAATACGGCTTCAGGCAGAAATATTTTGATTAATCGGGCATTACGTAATATATGTAGTTAATTTTAATTCTATCACCGAAATTTTGTATGCTAAAGTGTTAAAAAGAAGGCTGACTCGTAAAATATACATTGTCTAATCCTTCAGAATCCTGACAGTAATGGGTGAACGTCGAAAGCTTCAAACGTTGTCTTCCTTTTTGATAACCAAAGGATTGTCTTTATATCCTATGTTTTGGTTCATATTACTCTTAATGAAATAACCCAGCAAACCTAGACCAAGGATAACGATTGCAGTATTCCTTATTGTAGTCACTTTCTTCTGTTATCCGTCTCAGGTCAAAAATAATCTTCCGAGACTTTTAATCTGCAAGAAAATATCCTTTCTTCCCTCAGAAACCAGAGGCCCATACCAAACCCCATCGCTCTTGATCACTCTCTGATTCTTTATCAAATAATATAGCTCTTTATGGACATTCTAAAGTCACGATTTCACTGCACAGACCGACACACATTGTGAACTTGATACAGCTAGTTAGACGTCAGTTTTTTTAATATTATATGAACGTGAAGAGATAATTCTAGGTCTGCGCACTTGGTGGTGCCGCTATCTATACGTCCACCAAAGGTTGACTCTGCAATATTGACTTACCATACCTTTCACTGTAGTTTATTGCTGCTATCGTCTGCTATTATTAGTAACAATTTCCAGATATAGACAATGTTTTCCACCAATTAATGCACTTGTTATCAAAACACTAAAATATTCTAAAACTGTTTGATAAAAAGCCCCGACATATTTCGGCTCACTAATGAGCCATCCTCAGGGGGTCACAACTGACTGTTCTCAAAACAGGTACATATGTTTATCCTCTGTAGAGGTATATGGTCAACGTCTTATCTCACCAATCTTACTTTATCACTTGACCATATACCTCTACAGAGGATAAACATATGTACGTGTTTTGAGAACAGTCAGTTGTGACCCCCTGAGGATGGCTCATTAGTGAGCCGAAACATGTCGGGGCTTTTTATCAAACAGTTTTAGAATATTTTAGTGTTTTTATAACAAGTGCATTTAGTTGGTGGAAAACATTGTCTATACTCGAAAAAATGCACGGTGAAAATAGAATAAAGTTTGTTAACTTCCAGATATGTTTAACGACACACTAGCAAGCGTAAGACATAGAGGCGGTGTGTGGTGTGTGTGTGTGAGTGTGTGATTGTGTGCGTGTGTGCGCGCGCCAGTGTTTGAAATGAAACGAAAAAAGGGCGGTAAATATCTACCTTCCAAGACTGCACTGCGTCGCAACTCAGAAGACCGCAGTTGTAACACTCATTGCCGTGAAAACCTACAAAATTATAATTCAGTGGCTATGGATACAGCGAGTGATTGCACTCTGCTAAAGGGTGTCTGTTTTTACCAAGGAGTTATTTATGTAGTCAGGAAGTTACTTAGTGGGCTACGCGGGCCCTGATCCTATGGTGTGGACATGTGACACTCGTAACCCTGAAGCTCTGTAGTAGTTTGTTCTGAATAGCAGTAGCAAGAGGAAGGACCAAACCTTACATCAACCTGCTTGCGCCTACACCTGTCGTGTGAGGAGCAAGTGGCAAACTCGTGTCCCCACACTGCCTAATCCTTTGTCACTTCCACCACCACAATAATTTAATACATAAACAGTCTTAAATCCTTGCTATTCATTGGTTCTTCATAACACTTGAAATGGCGGGTGTTATGAAGAGTCGAATGAGATAGTACAATAAATATGAATGTGAGTAGAAAGGTATCTGAAAGCAGTTGGTTTTGCCTGTGCTACTCTGATATTGTCCCTTAGAAATTGACCTAAACCTCAAGTAAACCTCAACAAAATGCCTGCTAACATGACTGACACAGAAAACTGGTTTTTTTTCGACCACGTGCCTGGAGCGTTACCATTAAAACTTAAGCAGTAACTTTGAAATAAATACCTGAATTAAATATGATATTAATAGGAAGGTGTATACTGATTAAAGTTTTCATCATAGGACTTCGCGTATTATGTTATATAAGTAAGAACCTTTTGGTGGAAATTGCTGCTCCCATCTTCAGTGTTGGTACCCATCTACCAGAATTCAGGGCGTCATAAAGTAGAAAATACCACTATGAATCTTCACCTCCGTTATAACCTCAGGTGTTGTGTAGCAAAGTTACGTATTTTCGATAAGTGTAAGTGATTAACGATAACGCTAGAACCCATAAAAATACATGTTGTCATTTTTGACGCCGTGTTCATTCGTAAATAATCTACGAGATAAGCTGTACACTCATATTATTATTATTTACTGCAATTGGGTTTTCACCCGGTGGCAGTAGTCCTTACACTAGTACACACAATACAAATGTTTTCACCCGGTGGCAGTAGTCCTTACACTAGTACACACAATGCAAATGTTTTCACCCGGTGGCAGTAGTCCTTACACTAGTACACACAATACAAATGTTTTCACCCAGTGGCAGTAGTCCTTACACTAGTACATACAATACAAATGTTTTCACCCGGTGGCAGTAGTCCTTACACTAGTACACACAATGCAAATGTTTTCACCCAGTGGCAGTAGTCCTTACACTAGTACATACAATACAATGTTTTCACCGGTGGCAGTAGTCCTTACACTAGTACACACAATGCAAATGTTTTCACCCGGTGGCAGTAGTCCTTACACTAGTACACACAATACAAATGTTTTCACCCAGTGGCAGTAGTCCTTACACTAGTACATACAATACAAATGTTTTCACCGGTGGCAGTAGTCCTTACACTAGTACACACAATACAAATGTTTTCACCCGGTGGCAGCAGTCCTTACTCTAGTACACACAATACAAATGGACATATAATATACATAAAAGTAACAATACAATACAAAGTATACACAATTACAAAACAATACATACAGTAAATACAAGTACATACATCTCACACACACACTCCTCTAAGGCTTCTTTGACCCTGAAGTTGAAAGTATTACGGTCTATAGTTACGTCGATATATCACGGCGAGAAATCCCAAACGACTTGAATCTTCAACAACACTGTTGATAGAATATTAAATATTTAATTTCGAGAATCGTATGAAATTCACATATATATACTCTGTTGACGGGATAAGTAGATTTTCAGTGTTAAATCAGATGATAAATATAGTAACAACTTTGTTTTAAAAGTTTAAATTTTAGGGAAGATAATTGATTGTCTGTAGGGCCATTTAACGTGAGTAAAGAACATCACTTAGCCGATCCCAGTGGCCGTGCGGTCTAAGGCGTGGGTCTTCGGCCGCTCGCTTACTAGGATCGTGGGTTCGAGTCCCACCGGGGGCATGGATGTCTGTCTCTTGTGAGTGTTGTGTGGTGTCAGGTAGAGGTCTCTGCGACGAGCTGGTCCCTCGTCCAGAGGAGTCCTACAGACTGTGGTGTGTCTCAAATGTGTGTGACCATAAAACCTCGACGAAACGAGGAGCCCAGGCCCATATAGGGCTGTCGAGCCATTGGAAAAAAAAAACATCACTTAATGCATAACAGCGACTGTTCAGTTTCATAAGTAGAGTTAAATCAATGTGCTTAAGCACTTAGTACACAAAAAATCACAGAAACATAAATTACACCGGTTCCAAAAAACAGTGTTAAAGTCAAGATACTTTAAATGATATGAATTTCACAATTAACTTTCGAAGGTTTCACGGAAAGAAGCGAGGTTCGCGAAGATTTTAATTCAGATTAATCAGTACTCTACGATTCTTTCTTAATTA
This sequence comes from Reticulitermes speratus, assembly GCA_021186555.1. Classification (NCBI taxonomy): domain Eukaryota; kingdom Metazoa; phylum Arthropoda; class Insecta; order Blattodea; family Rhinotermitidae; genus Reticulitermes; species Reticulitermes speratus. The sequence continues at coordinate 13,591,492 of JAJKFL010000002.1, forward strand.
AGTGACACTGGTTTCGCACAGTATAAATGCAGTCAAGCACAGTACCCTAAACCTCTTTCTAATTCCGTTGCATAGGACGGAATGAACAAATAACTGAGTCAAAATTGTACCCAAAGAGTCTCAAGCATAAATTATTTCTGAATATTGATACGAAATTCCATTATCTCTTTCCTTTGAAAGGATAAGAGTTATATAATTCAATTTATCTGTTCTGGAAAATTAACTAAATAAGTCTCTTCTCTCTACTCAAAGTTGAAAAATCGTGACTTCAAATTGTGAGAATGTTGACTGCAGGAAAACCTGGTCCAATCAGCTATAGTTACTGTCTAAGTACATATAGTAGGCTATATAAATCGCAGTCTGAGAACAAAATCGACGTATGTCATATAGAGCTTATAAAAACTCATATATATCATCAGTAGACTTAATAGATTAACATATAATCGTTGTCACAAACATGATAATTTTAACACCAAAATTGGTCTTAAATGAAGCATAAATAACAAGGACTTCGAGTTTTTAGGCTTTCGAAGCGGAGCAGTTGAGGTCTCCGTTCTTCTGTGATGCAGCGCCGAGTCACTGGATGATGGCGCCACTACTCTGTCTCGAAACGTCGGACACTATCACCCAGTGACGCGGCACTGGATTACAGCAGAAAGGAGACCTCAAACTTCAAGAAAGTTTAATAACACTCAACAGTTAAGTAACATCCAGTAACTAACCAACACAATTGCAAATACAGAATGTAAAGAAATATTCATCAGATTAATACTAATAACCAAGATCTTCTTTTTCCTGGCAGTGTTTAACTGTACATACTAGGCCTGGCGGCACTTTATTTGCAAGAAATGTAAAAGTCTAAAATTGGCTTAATTTCCCTGTTATACTTTGCGAGTGTTACTACCTTCTCTTCCAGTAACAGGCCGTGCTTTCATCTAATTTGCAAATTTTTTCGCGGACTACGCTTTGAAAACCTCTTCGGCAAACTCTTCTTTACCACACAGTATTCTTCGTGACCTCGGGGCACGTTATTGTTCCCTGATCACTAATCATTATGGCACTGACCAATTAAAATACTGCAACAGAATCTACACTTCCGGAGTTTGGAGGAAAGCCCCCAGAAAAACAAACACACCCAAGTCCAGGTTATCGCATCCGAATATCAGCCCTTATCAACATTCAGCTACATCCATCGCATATTAAAAAAAAAAGGAAAATAACTCTTGTATTCAATTTGCAAATGTTCCAATTCCGAACTTTTTGATGGGCGGGGCTGCACAGCCAAACGTACATGCATTCGATTTTCTTTTAATTACAAATAATCTCCTCCCCCATTCCCCCCCCCACCCCGCATCCCCTTTTCTCCGGACAGGCCTATGCAATGTAATTTTTCTTTAATTACGCTAATACGCCTAGGACAGGCAGTAGCAGTCACTGATGTATGTATGTATGTATCGTCCATTGGTGAACCCCCTTACCTCAGGCTATAATCATCCAGGTCGATACAGTATTGGGGTTTTCAGTCAATCACTATGGGCACACGTAGCAAGGAGTATCGACATCAGTTTCGAAATTGAATTGAATGATTCGAAATGTCAGTGATGGAATAAAATGATTTAAGTTAATTATAATCTCTTAAATTAGTTTCATGAAACGTGTTAGGAAGGGATGAGGTGGTTGATCGCGTAGCAAACGAAATAAGTAATACATAAGGTAAGAATTTTAAGTTGAAGAAGAGCAGAAGATAAATGATATAAAAGGATTTATGACATTCTGAATATGAAATATGAAAGTTACGTGAAAAAATACTAATATACAAGACATCTAGGAACAATCACATATACCAAAAGGGTTTGGCGCGAGAGAGTATAGAGAAACACATCTGTGATGTTAAAGTTAGAAGTAGGAGGAGGATAAGAAGAAGAAGCCTTGTTATTATTCAGTAGAATAAGGAAGTGGAAACACCATGTCTTACGTCCATATTAATAGATATGTACATGTTCCTGTTGCATTATGTGTGGTGCAAAAACTGTCCCTGAGGCTGTGGATTTTGAAAACGGTGTAACGGTCTGTATTTGGGCTTGCAAGAGAAGAAGCAATGCACTGGAGAAAATTACATAAACTGCAGCTTATGCACCTTATATTGTTTTATTAACTACGAAGGAAAAGAAGGGCAGTCCGTGTAGCACGTGGGGGAAATGATATAATTCGCGGTAGCAAATCTTCAACAGAAGCGATCATTTCGAAGACATAAATATGTAGGGAAAGATAATATTAAAATGGACTGTAGAAAAATATGGCTCGGCACATAGTCCAGTAATTAACTTCCATGAATATGAGTCCTAAAGGACCAAGATATTTACATCTTGGTAGTTTTCGTGACTCCTAATTGATCACGACGTTATTTGTAATTGCCAAATGATTCCTAATTGCTGAAGAAGGGATTCCTATTTGCCCAAGAAGACCAAGGTGTCGAATTAAAAATTTTGCACTGAATACGAGTAGATTAATGTAAAACCGTTTTTTTAGGAACACAAGGAGTTAAAGTAGGTGAAAAGTTTTAGTAACTTTATCCCGCATGTAGGCAAGAGATCCCGTTTGTTGCATTCGTCGGTCGTATAACAACACCAAGCCGAGGAGAATATTTAGACCTCAGAAGAAGGAAAGAACAGGAGCGTGGAAAAGTGGCATAAACAGAAGTTTCATAATTTTTACTTCTCACCTAATATTATCTGGGGAGTTAAAAAGGAAGATAAAGTGACAAGGACATGGGGCACGAGCTGGGAAAATTAAGAAATGCACTTCAAATGTTTTGGACAACTTCGAGAAAGGAAACCCCTATAACTTAGTTTTAATTACAGTAATAAAATCGATCTTAGAAGAAGAAAAAAGTAAGTTGTGACTGAATTGAAATAGATTGAGGTTTCCATTTGTCTGGGAAGTGCTATCGCATTACTGGGTAATCGGTTTTGGGCATTTAGAGATAACGTAATGGTCTCATTCTCGAGGATGGAAATGCCCAAGAAAACATATAATGGCATTTTAACTTCACTGATTGAAATATTTCCTCAGCGGTCCCGTAAAATTCTTTTGTCTACAACGTAATGAAACTTCGGATTTCATGAAAGCAGGTATTTTTTTCTTGACTAGCTGGGTAGCTATCAAATTTCAAGCAAAGCTACACAATTGATTTAATTGGCTTTCATCATCTAAATCACCAACACAAAAATTTCAATATCTGATTTTCTTGACCAGCGTATCCTTTATGTATAAACGGATTGTACGCAAGCAATTGTATGTAAATTATGTGTGTTCTACCTTTTGGGTCTCCCTATGCTTTGTGTTCATGAACAGAGGCAGCTGCAATGAGCACATACGCCATCTTCTGTCTGAGTAATATAAGGATACAATAAATACAAAACAACAGTTTTAAAATAGTCAGAAACGGGGAGTTGGAAGGGGGAGTTTGACCAGTGGATAAAGAAGGCAAGTCGTGGGGGAGGCTGTAGTGCTTCACCTGCATGCATCACTGGTGCAAGGGCCGTGCCATGGCTCAGGCGGTTAGTCGCCGGCCTCTCACCACGGAGGCCCGGGTTCGATCCCAGGTCAAGTCCATGTGAGATTTGTGGTGGACAAAGTGGCACTGGGACAGGTTTTTCTCCGAGTTGTCGGTTTTCCCCTGTCGATTTCATTCCACTGGTGCTCCATTACTTGTAAAACTTGGTAACAAACTGCTCATCCTCATCTTCATCTTCATCACAGGGGTTGCACAATAAGCCTTAAGGCTGCGGTGCGTCCGTAGCATCAGCTGCGGGCCCCCTCACCACAAAAAAAAAAAATCACTGGTGCAAGTCACTGTATGGCAGCGAATAACTCAGTGAATTCCATTTTTCACTCCGAGAGTGAAAAATGTATTTATCTTGTAGTGTGTAAGGTGTGTGTGGCTTATAATTCCATAAATAAGGGCTCTTTTTTTTTAAAGTAAATAGGACATTTGCTGGTCGTGAAATCCAGTTCATATGTGGATATCGTATTTCTCGCTAGATCTATTCTGCCAAGTACGTCTGGTCCTCCGAATTTGTTTGCTCCCTTGAGACCTTCTGACTGAAAGGATTTAGGATTATTGTTACGCGAGAAGTGTGGCAAGGTATAGTGAGAGAGCAGTGGCTGTGCTGGGTACAGTAGCGATCACAGCACCACGTACTGTGGACACACACATTACAAGCCACAGATATATGAAGGCTAAGTGTCTCGTGACGGTTTCAATTTTACAGTCTGTTTTGAATGCAATGCCACGAAGCTGCAGGCAGTAGATGCCTCCGAAATGTTACAACTCTTTACAAAATTACACGGCGTGACATTCTATGTGTAAGATAGTAATCTTAATGATTCATTAAGGCGTGTCCTTTTTGTCTGTACGGTAGCTATTGTGAGCGCACTACCAGCTGAAGTTAGATTATGAGAATGGACAAGAGACATTTCTCTTCTCCACATCTTCTAAATCTTCTTTGGGTATAATCCAATTTTCTATTCAGTTTCCTGGGAGTGAAACTGACCACATCCATCTAGTGTTGGAATTAAGAATTCGTGGAGCTGTACCTCCGCCCAGTACACGCTTACGGTGTGGAACTTAATTAATTACAGCTAAAACTTTTCCTCCCGAGGAAAACATGGGACAGTATTTTGAATCGTATGCCGATTGAGTGCTTTCACATTATTACATACCATTTACGGCATTTTCAATTCCATATATTACGTCTGAAGTTGAAATAGTGTCACTTATATTCTAAGAATCAGTCCTATACGCTTCCACAATGGCAGATTTACTTTTCCGTTTTCCTTGCACCCACTACGGAAATATGGATGGGTCGTAACAACATTGTTTTCCCCTCCCTAATCATAGCCTCCCACGCCAAAAGCAAGCCCAGGTGTGTGTGGTTGACATAGCACACTGTTGCTCTGAATATGCTCAGTTCATGTGGCCAGCACACAGGATGCAGGCCGACTGCTTTCAGTACTTACATATTATACACTTTGTTTGGCTGACGGAGATCTGGTCTTGTACAGACGATGTTGGCGCACAAGCCGTAACCTGCTATTGCCACATTTGCGTCATCGAGGAAACAAGATACCATGCTTAATATTTTTAGGGTTATGAGAGTGAAGTCTAGAACTCTATTATGGGCTGGGAAATTAGAATGAATGTAGTTAGACAAGAATGTATAGAGAATGGTGACGGGTAAATGACTTAGGAGGAGGTCACGTGGGAGACCGAGGAGACCGAAGGATAAAATTATTCCAGATTTTATGGACATTAATTATAAGAAATTGGAAGATGGAACTGGCCCAGGATCGCGTACAGTTTTGGAATTTAATATTGACGGTGTTATTTTTGGTTACTTTGTCGGTTTTTCAGTACTATTGCATCTGAAATGAATAAACGATTCAATTTAATGCCATTTTATGAAAAATGCTTTATGGAAAAGATAATTGGTTTATTTTTTTAAGAAATGAAGATTATATAACAAATCAAAGTTCTGAGTGACGCAGAAGAATGGAGAAAGTAACTGTACTAAAATAATCTTAATAAATTTCCATTTACTTCATTTACATCTATGGTAATTATTGTAGGTACGTTTAACATGCCGTCAGTATATCCTGTATGCAAATATGTCACATGTAAAACAAACAAGAATTAATTCTAATATACTTTCTTAAATTATTATGGAAGACCGATGTTTTCCAGATCGAGACGAAGGTAGGGTGATAATTTTAACAACAGCAGCAGCAGTAGCAGCAGCAAGAATCTTTAAGCCAATTTGTAGCTTGTTCTGCCTTCCCGGATAAATACTGCATATCTTCAAGGAACAAGTTTTGGAGACATCGAAGTCACTAATGATGGTGACAAAATTATTAAAGAAGTTGAATATTCGGATCTGTGATTCACATCCTGCCTCGAATCTGGATGTGTGTCTGTGTTTGTTGTATGTTGTCTGGCGTACATGTAGGTCCTGCGATTGTCTGATTCCTCGTAATAGGGATCCTGCCGTGTGTACATAAACTTTTAATTATGAGTTACAACTCTCACAGTTTACTATAGAGTGGCAGGTTTTTATAAATGTGATTATGCTTTTTTTTTGTTTAAAAATAAGTAAATATCGACCGCCTAGTGTAGACCTTGTACTTTGTAGGTGTGTATATTCTATACATCAATGTTATATCTTCATTGAAAAGTCTGCCCCTTTTACTCAGCCCCATCAGTTACTTGCATCGTCCATCCCCTTGGACTATAAAGACATTAGTAATTCATAGACCGGCTATCTTGAAATTGTATTTCAGCAGTACAAACACTGCAGACATCACCCTCCGCTGCGTAACATCTCAGAAGAGCGCGCATCTCATCGACACCGCTGCGGAAGCCTAAAATCACGCAGGAATAAAGAAAGCAAAACTAAAAAACCCATGTGCGAAAGGTTGAGTAAAGGGTTGCAGATGACATGCGACTGAAGGCAGAGCAATTTGTAACTTTCACCACATGGAAACTGTTTAGAGAAGTGCGCGCATTTTGCCTTGTTGTCGCGGTAAACCCACGATATAATGAAGTGTCGTGATCAGCTGCCAGATTTGTCACTTGCTAGTAATTGGGAAACAGCCCCTGTGGCAGTTTCCTTGCGGTGAAAGTTACAAAGTGCTCTGCCTTCAGTAGCATGTCATCTGCACCCTTTACTTAATCTTTCGCACATGGGTTTTTTAGTTTTTCTTTCTTTATTCCTGCGTGATTTCAGACTTCTCCAACGGTGTCGATGAGATCTGCGCTCTTCTGGGATATTACGCAGCGTAAAGTGGTAACTCTGCCGATCCCAGTGGCCGCGCGGTCTAAGACGTGTGTCTACTGCCGTTAGCTTGCTGGGATTGTGGGTTCGAATCCCGCCGGGGCATGGATGTCTGTCTCTTGTGAGTGTTGTGTGTTGTCAGGTAGAGGTCTCTGCGACGGGCTGGTCACTCGTCCAGAGGAGTCCCACCAAGTGTGGTGTGTCTAAAGTGTGTGATCGCGAAACATCGAAAAATGAGGAGGCCTAGGCCCCCTAGGGGCTGCCGAGCTATAGGAAAAAAAAGTGGTAACTCTATACCGAACTTCTGCGACAACCTATCGGTCCCATCTTCAAGGGTCTAGAAGTCCAAGAAAGCTTGAAATTCTTGACCCTTGAAGATGGGACCAATAGGTTTTCCCGAAAGTTCGGTACAGAAGTACCATTCTACTTTGCTTAATATCACAGAAGATCACAGATCTCTTCTTTATTCCTCTCTATCTTTATTATTTTATTATCTTTTTATCTGCATTCTTCTTCCTTCCCTTTTATTTCACTTACCTTCTTCTATTATTTCTTCCTTCTGTCTGTTTACGCTTTTCTACACACTCTGCTAGGGATAAAACCAGCCAGAGAATAAACACACTTTTTAACTGGTGGAAAGATTAGTAATTCCTCCACTTTCTCAGAAATTCTTCATAAGAAAACGTGTTTCCTAGAGTAGTGACGTCATTTCCTTACTTTTATCTCCACTACAAAGATTCGAAGCCCTGTCTTTTCGGCAGGAAGTGTTTTCTACTTTCGTGTGCAGAGGGCTTGCAGTGAAAGCAGCTGGGTGTAGATACGTATATTGTATGTATGTATGTATGTATTATGTTATGTACACTATCTGATGTCCATATGTGCTTTGTTTGAGAGGGGGGATTTCTCTTCATTGTTAAAAATGGTAGATGGATGTTGCACTGTCAAGAGGTTACCAAGTGTACACTCAGGTACAAGAATTTGACCGTCTTTGTTAATGCATTCTCTGAAAAGTCTACTGATGAGTCGAACCGGTTAAAGACATTTCTGGACCCAATTAAAAAGTAGAGGTAAAGTTCTCCCTAGAACAGGCCACGAAGGCCCGGAGGGGGAGCCGATGTATAGCTCTACTCTTTCTTTAACCCTGGCATTAGATGAGGGTGGGTGGTCAACTCCACGCCCCGGCCGCTTTACCCCCGGGAAAGAGACCCGGTACCCATTGTATATGAGGTTGGGTGGGCCCCAGGGACGGTCTGGATGGGTGCAGAAAATCTCGCCCTCACCGTGATTCGAACCCCGGATTATCCAGCTCGTAGCGAGTCGCTATACCGACTACGATATCCCGGCATTTCTGGGCCCAATGCAAAACATAATTTGGGAGCCCTGCCTTACAATGCAATTAAAACAAAGCAAGTATCTGCATACAAATCATATTCCATAAAAACTTCAAAACAGCCATACTTATCAGAAGGACCCATGCAGCCACACCTATTACAATAGCCTAGACCGACCAAGATGGTGAATGCAGACAGGGTGCTTTTCTTTCAGTGATTTTGTCGGACACCGAATACATCTGTACCAAATAGGCCATTGCTTCTAAGCGAGCTGTACGTAAAATAGAATATCACATTCAGTTTACAACTGAAGATATTGGTAGGTTTCTAATCCTCAGTGTTTAATATCAGAGCTATCGTCAAAAGAACCACATACCGTATATTAGCAGAACATGACGATTTCTAACCATCTAATAGATCATCCACGCCAGTCCACACCCATTCATATTGATAATTCCTATTTGTATATACAGTCCTACATTCTATGAGTCGGACAAGTACCGGTATTCGGACGGATGGACAAATATACTCGTACATACACACATACACACACACATGTTAGTCAACCGTAAGATCGTCTTTAAGGAAACTGGACTTGAAGCAAGTTATTATTCAGCTCACCTTCCGTAGTTACCAAGACATCAGTGCTGAAAAAGTTCAGTATTCGATATAATGTCATTAAATAAGCTGCTTAAGTATGCCACAGTATGAAGTTTTAAGTGTTAACAAAAGTATTCAACATTTCTCCTCAACTTCTGTCAGTGAAAGACAGACGGAATAACAGTTAGTTTAGTAACTAGGCTAGGGGCTGAAGGATCTGACAGGGGCACGTGATACATTTCGTCTCCAAATCGTCCAGACAGGCTCTTGGACACACCAGCTTCCTATTTAAAGGGTACTGGGAACTTTTTTCCTCGGGGATAATGCAGCCGGGGCTTGAGGCTGACCATTCACTTTCACTTAGTGCGCATGTTAAGAATGAGTGTAGCTATAAGTCCACTCCCTCTATACGCCTTGATGGTCTGTACACAGACAACTTTACCTTTTATCGTCAAAAAACCTACACGTACAAATAAGAAATGTGAGGCAGAAACTAGGTGTTTCCATTTTATCGTATTTTCTAGACCCGAATATAATTTATGATCTCTTTTAAGTTGATAAGCATCTGTATTTATAACTCTCTGAGGTGCTCCACGCCGTACACGATTCTTTACTCATTTAATTGACTAATTCAGTAGAGTGAGGTTAATAAAAAAGAGCACCATATATAAGTCCCTTTTGCATCAATATGTCCAACACTGTTCAGTCCCTCTCCACTTTTTATTTGCCCCCTTTTTTAACGTCAGGATTTCAGGGCCATTTGGTCATTATCCCTCCCCACTCATCTCCACAGAGGTTTCTGACCTAACCCCGCCAGCATTGTCGTGTCAAAGTGCGTAACTTGACTACGCATGTCTATGTTTTCTTTCATATCAACTCCACGTGGACCGCCCTTTGTTCACTGTGGTTTACGCACACGTGTGAGAGAGAGATTTCAACTGCAAACGGGTGCAGTACGCACATTTTCAGAGCAGTTACGTTTTCTCGAAGGTCAATAATGCAAGTTAAGTTTATCAGCCTTCATAAAACCGTAAGCATTTTAAATATTTTTCCGAGGCCTTGGTAGCTCTATGAAGGCTTGGTTTTTGATATTGTTCCAGGTTTGAGTAAATAGTTAGTACACATTCTGAAATCCTTAAATTTGTACGTAGAGAAAATGACTTGAGGAAAATCGCTGTAAATTCCGACGCAATCAACTTCTAGCCGTTTACTCTTTTCAGATGTTAGAGAAAACGTAGGAAAGCAGTGGGAATGCACATCAGCTGTCGTAGACTTACGTATGTCTGAGTCCCTACGTTCCGTAATAACAAGGTACTATATACCAGTGTCATAATTTTTGACTTGCTGTCTGCCCACTTTTCCCTTAATAACTGTCGAACTAAAGTAAGGATTTTGAAAATTCCACCCGAGCAATTCATAAGCTTCCTATATTCGATAATACCAAAGTTACGTTCTCGGAAATTTTTAGATGGTAGAGAAAATGGTGTAATTTAGAGGAAGATCCTAACGTTTTATGCCATTATAGATATGAACAATTTGTGTTTAGATAACTAAATCTGAGTTTTGATTTTAGTCTGCTCGCAGTAACCACTGAATAAGTGAAGCCTGAAATGTTACAATTGGTGACAAATTTTGCAGGAATAATTCCTTCATATTTAACCTAAAAAAATGACGGAATTTTAAGAAGAAATACAGATAAAAAATTACGGGGTGTATATGTTAATAGACGTAAGGTTTGAGATTTTATTGGCTGTGATTATTCCGATTGTCTTGGATGCAACGTCTTGCATTCTGCTAATTGTGCCCACCAGAATTTAAGAGCCATAAGCTAGAAGGATAAAATTCGTATGCTAATATAAATTATGTATAAAAGTATGTCATTAGGTCTATATTTTAAGAAGTTATTAATCAAGTGAAGAAACAACAAATGATATTGTTCGAGCAGGTGAACCGAATGTGGTACACTTTTCGACCCTTGCACCTGCCTTGGTTAGACTCATTGAATTTTTTCCCATTCGTTAACCTTTTTCAAGGAAACTAGGCACTTGCCACCATTTTGAAAGACTTTAATCCAGTTGAGTCCTTATTTTTATAGATCCATTGTGCTATTATTCTGCCATCTGCGCGTTTAGGTCTCACAAATTGTACTTTACCTTAAATTTTTTTCCCCGCCTGTTGGATGTTACAGCATTCTCCTATTTCTTCATTTAATCACCGTAACAGTGGACAAATTTTTAAACCCCTCATTAAGTAATTGTCTCCATCTTACTTTTACTTCTGTCTAATCTCACGTTAAGTAACATATGCAGTAAATACACTGTCATTAACTAACCCTCAGTTCCCTAGCCAATAGAAGATTCGATGCGTGAAGCTAAACTCAATGTATGTAGGGCAGCAGTTTGCATCTGGAAGTGGCCAGAGCCTGTTCGTTCAGGCGTAGGGTAATGTTCTGTCTAATGTGAGTTCTTTTTACATAATCGTAGGAAGGTCTGTGGGCCCCAGATAAAAAATTCTGTATATGATAATAAACAGAAACATTTCCAGTTTCTTACCGAGAATAATAACCAAGCCACCAAGTATGTGTAAAATTTAGGTTTATTTGGGTTTTCTTTTAATTGATTAACTTCTGTGCTCTTTTTTAATGGCTCGACAGCCCCTTGGGGGCCTAGGACGCCTCATTTTTCGAGGCTTCACGATCACACTTTTTAGACACACCACAGTCGGTAGGACTCCTCTGGACGAGGGACCAGCTCGTCGCAGAGACCTCTACCTGACAACACACAACACTCACAAGAGACAGACATCCGTGCCTCCGGCGGGATTCGAACCCACAATCCCAGTAAGCGAGCGGCCGTAGACCCACGCCTTAGACCGCACGGCCACTGAGACTGGAAACATCTGTGCTTACTGGTCTGTAACTAATGTTGAAATGTAGGGTTTAGCGCCCTTTATTCGTTTTTAAGAGGTTCCGATCTCGAATGTCATCCCAAACGTAATTTTTCACTTATTAACCGTGCCTTCTTCAAACTCTATATGACAATCAGATATTATTTTGACAACTATCGGTTGCCACTTCCTTTTGACGTGTTTATCGTAATGACGTGGCGCACTCGACCCACACGCGCGGAGCAGTACAGGCAAAAAGTGGAAAAGATAGTTGTCAGATAAAATTAAGAATCCTGTATTTTAAATAGCCATTAACTTGCTCCCTTCCATATAATTCCCAGTTTATCATTCATCATCTAGCAGTTGGCTCCTTCGTGTCGGAGACTGTACCTCATTAATTCTGCAGTCTGTCTTACGACAGGTCCGTAGCCTCATCCAAAGCGAGTTCTCCACAAGGGTGCGATCTAGTGCTTCCTCTTTCAATTTCCAGTATTCTCTCTTTTCCTTATAGTCATCCAGTAGCTGCTTACGTCTTCTTCCTCGTCTTCCCGTCATTTCTATTCTTCCTTCTGCACCTACATGACGAAACAACACCAGCAACCAGTAATGCTTTTTGACTTGTATTCTGGAGGTGCCACATTCGAATCCCAGCTAAGAAACTAACTATCCTGACCGAGGATCTTCCGTTCCTTCACGCACATATCGAGGTAGTACCTATACACAGGGCACGGTTATGTTATTATTCACTACCTCCCTGCCAATGGATGGAAGATAGTCTGAAAGTTTGGCAGCGTCATTAAACAAATAATGAAGTAAAAGTAAATGAACAACAGAGATTAAACTAGTAAAAATAACATGCACGGTGAGAATAATATTAAGTATAGAGATTAAACTATCACGATTTTTGTTACACTTGAGTTCTTAACAGCGGTATAATTGAAAATTCAAGTCTTCTGGGCTGTTATGCCATATCGATTGGTAAACAGTTATAGAATTTCTGAATGATTACATTGCCTTCACCTTCATGGTCACCTTTTATTGGACTGCTTGAGACTGGATGTGGAGGCACTACGATCCATCGAAACATCTGTGGCCATTTATAAAGTGACATCACGTAACAACCCTGAAGAACTTGAATCTGCAACATGAAGCTTGTTTTTTTAATTTCCATGCCATTTTATTCTCTTCCTTGAGATCTTATGTTCCAGCCAATGCCATCTATGAGATGTGCGGTGAACTTACTCCATCACCCCTGAGCTGGAGCTTGTGAAACTATGAGAGAAAAGTGCGGAGGGGAGAAGAGTGCACAGTGTGCAGAGCGGGAAGTCTGAGACACTTCCTAAGGCTGTAGCAAAAGCTATTGTGTGGCAATGTAGCGTAGGCGGATGAATAGATATGAAATATTTTGATACTACTGGTCTTTTGAACACTCTAACAAATCATAGGGTTCCACAAAATACAAGAAGTTTCTAGATTTACAAAAGTTATTAGATTCTCAAGAACGACCCTGCTCAATTGATTAGTTAGTTAGTTAGTAAGTTAGTTAATTAATTAATTAGTTAGTAGTTAGTTAGTTAGTTAGTTAGTCAGTCAGTCAGTCAGTAAGTCATCATTCAATCGTCAGTATCATCGTCTTTATATATTACACAGGCACGTATATGTAATTCATAGTTGGAACAGCATCAAGTCACAAATCTTGAATTAAATATGTAAATAACGTGGGTGCTGTGTACCACCTCCTTTAACATTAACAAACCTAGCATATAGCCCAAATATTCTCCCCTTATGTAATCCGTATGATTATCAGAATAAACAATCCTTATTTCCATAAACAGATTTAGTCATCTCATCTTGGTTTTGGATGTGTATTTATGGCTGGAAGGAACTTGAATTTTCAAATATTATTTAGGTTAATTTCAGGCTTCGAAGTTTCAGTTCAATATATGAAGACACTCCCTGTATTACCTTTGGTTCTGTTTCGCTAAATTTTACGTGATGCGAATTTTACGTACGTTAGAATTCGATCAACTATTCACCAAAGCTACATAGTGCATGCATACATACATACATACATACATACGTACGTACATACATATGTACAAAAATACATACGTACTTACACACATATGTACATAAATACATACATACATGTACATACATATGTACATACATACATACATACATATATACATACATACATGCACACATACCTACATACGTACATACACACACATACGTACATACATATGTACAAAAATACATACGTACTTACATACATATGTACATAAATACATACATACATATACATACATATGTACATAAATACATACATACATATACATACATATGTACATACTCATACATACATACATACATATATACATACATACATGCACACATACCTACATACGTACATACACACACATACGTACATACATATGTACAAAAATACATACGTACTTACATACATATGTACATAAATACATACATACATATACATACATATGTACATACATACATACATACATATATACATACATACATGCACACATACCTACATACGTACATACACACACATACGTACATACATATGTACAAAAATACATACGTACTTACATACATATGTACATAAATACATACATATACATACATATGTACATAAATACATACATACATATACATACATATGTACATACATACATACATACATATATACATACATACATGCACACATACCTACATACGTACATACACACACATACGTACATACATATGTACAAAAATACATGCGTACTTACATACATATGTATATAAATACATACATACATATACATACATATGTGCATACATACATACATACATACATATATACATACATACATGCACACATACCTACATACGTACATACACACACATACGTACATACACCTACTATACATCACATCATACATACATATGTACATACACACATACATACATACATACATACATACATGCATACATACATACATACATGTAATTTTATTTACTGACATAACATGTGTTTGTGTTCTGTTAATCCTCTAAGTTTCTACTAAAAAATACTAAACAAATTGTAATTGTGGTAAAATCTTAAAAAAAACTGTCGTTACGGTAACGAACTCTATGGAAATTATGTAAATAAATTCATGGAGAAGAATATGTATGGTCGAGTTTACGGAAGTCGGGGCTTACGTAACGCGTGCTGTGACCCTCAGACTGCTTTTTGTACTTGTTAAGTGCCACCAGAAAGGCAAGTCACAAGCCGTATATGAACCAACAGAAGTTTCAGCTGCGGGCTTTTGTTACTCTTTATTCATTCATTAAATCTAATTTTCTTTAATTACGTTGTTTCAACTGCAAAGACGGAGGTGTGAATGTAGTCAGTTAATTAAGGGCGTAAAATTTTCCCGATGATTAATTAGTCTAAACACAACGCTATAAAAATATGTGAGAGTGGAGGTAAAGTGCCAAATATTCTTAACTTTGGCACTAGATGCAAGTCAGTGGTCCTCATCTACCGGCCATTCGCCCCACCACCTAGGGAAATAACCCCCGCGAACAATTTTATAGGAGATGTGAAGGACCCGCCAGAAAGATGCAGAGAGTATAAAATTCCGTATCTTCCAGGAATTGAACTCTGACTTCTTTGTCCACCTGCAGTCTAGCCACTTTACTGGCTGATTTACCCCAGCTCAGGAAAGCGTATTAGCATGTTGCGAAAGTATTACTCGCTTTTATTCTACACCCATGCCAAGATTCGAAAAGAGTGTGTCTGGATTATGTCGATTATTGTAGAGTGTTTCCGCCACACCACACTGTTAGTTTAGATCAGTGGTTTCCCAACGTGGGCGGTACCGCCCCCTGGGGGGCGGTGGGATTACTGAGGTGGGCGCTAATAGGTACGAGAGGTGGAAGGGAGCACTTTTATTATCACAGGGGGCGCTAGTAGACAAGTAGTGCATTTATTTTTATAATAAAATTCAAATAAAGTAATTCTTGTGTTAAAAATAAAAAATTAACTAAATTTCTTAGTATTTTAATTTATAAATCTTATTCAAGCACATATTATTTTTTTAATAAACTATTGCTAGATGAATTATTGTTAATCATAAAAATATAATAACATTTAATTTATTAATTAACACATAAAACATTAAGTTTAACTCTTATAATTTTATTTAAACAATTTTTTTAAATATAAAATAAAAGTGGAAACAAAAGCGCATTTATGTTTCTTTAAAAAGGTAAGGGGGCGCTGTGGGTGTGTATATGGAACCAAGGGGGCGGTGGACCGAAAAAGTTTTGGAAACACTGGTTTAGATTAAGTGAGATTCAAGAAATATGCTTCGAATGCATGTTCGACTTTACAGGCCTGGATGAACTGTATCTTTAAAATAAATAAATAAATAATAATATCACAGGCACGTAGAAATTGTATACTACTTTTTATGTGTGCAGAACTGGGTCGGTAACATTAGGGGAGGACAGAGATTGGGAGTGTTTAGGGATATGGTGCTGAGACAGTACTGGGGGCAAAAAGGGCGAAAATCACTGAATTCCGGGAGACAATCGTATGAACGGGAACCTCAGAACTCGTAGCCTGCTCATCGTAAATTATTGTTAAGTTTAACACACAAACACAAAAGTTTCTCACAGCTGAATTGCTGTAGATTCAAGTCTTCGGTAAGCTAAGCCGCGTCAATTGGTATATTACTGACCGAAGATTGCAAGGCACTACGTTCCTTCAAAACGTCAGATAACCATTTTAAAGCAACAGGACCTAACTTCCCAGAAGAAGTGAATCTTCTCATGCAAGGGAATTATAGAGCAGGGGCGTATAGAGATATAGTACAGAAGATAAATGAGTACAAAAATTTAATACAAAAACCTAATGGACTTCTCAGACATAGGGATAGATGTGCGGATAATATTAAAATAGATGTTACAGAAATAAGATTTTAAGTGTGCAGACTGGATTCCTTTGACTCAGATGAGGGACTGGTCGCTGGGTTTTGTAAATAAGGTAGAAAAATTTGGAATTCTGTAACACGTGGATGTTTCTTAATTGGCTGAACAGCTATTAAATTCTCACGAAAAATTCTGCCCCATGACGTAAGCAAAAAATTAGTTAATATAGCAAAAATGAAGAAGTATAGGTTTCTTTTATATTGTTTTACGTCTTCGGCCCTTCTGTAAATAAATCTTCAAAGAAAAACAAATAAGAAATGAATAATAAAGAAAGAAGAAATACAGAAATAAAGAAAACAGAAAAAAGGGCTAGATAAACAGAGCAAGAGGCTTGCCATTGCAGGTTAGAATAGAAGTTATTCTTCTTCAACTGCCTTGAAGATGGAGGCAGCAAGCTCTTCCGAAATATCGGTAACCATTACCAATAAACACGATGTCACATCACAAAATACTGTTATCTTCATCAATTATTTTGATTGTTGTATCGATATTTTCCACAATATGACGTAGGATCACAGTAAGATGAAAACGTTTCAGCCCTCTTCAGGTGGTATAACTTAAATCCCCAGACAACACATGGGAGATGGAGTCATAAAAAAGTAAAACACTTTTGTACAGCCTTCAGGTCATCATTCGAAAGCCTTCTTAGCCATTAGAATGCTGTACGGTTCGCGACCCACACTTTTACAATCTTGTAGTCTACACATGTGGTCTGTGTTATTTTTTATGCAACAAAAAAATAAAAGATGTATGTTATTGCTGGAACATAAATATTCGGTCTCTGCGTCTGTAGCTTGTATTTTTATTCTTTTTAAGTGCTAATATAAAAAGAGCTATTGGGTGAGGTCAGTTACCTCGGTCTGGTGCCTCTGTCTCAGTCGCACGCCTCTCGTTTTCATTGGATCTGCGTTTGTCCGTTCGTTCGTCGACTCCCTCTTCGCATATCCTCAGTTGTGTAACTGCTTCTATGGCTACATACATTATACCACTCCACGCAAAAGGCGACCAACTACAGCTACTGTCTCAGATATGGTTTTCCTAACAAAAGATCAATGGTTCGACTACCGAACGTCATGCTTCAACGATTAGGATTCGAGATTTACACTACGGGGGAATGGCGATTTAACCTCATCCTAAACGCCTGCTATCCTCAGAATTTTCATAAATTTACTTAGCCCTTCCCAGACAAATGCTTCAGTCGTATAGACCTTGCATTCATCTCCAGATTTCTATAAAGGGACCCGCGTTTGAGCCTCATCCTGAAGGCCTGCTGTTATCCTAAGGATTTTCATGACTTTATTTAACCTCTCACAGACAAATTCTGTTCTCAAGCGGAGAGGGTTATAGTGACTGAAACTTATGTTGTATTATATACCCTGTTCCAGATAGCTGCTGGAATGTTATATCAGAATACGGTCGTGGGTTCTGTTGCTTTTCTTTCTCCCATTCAGTCCGTCTATACAACTACTGAACACTTCTACGGTTTTCCAAGTCCTTCACTTAGAAATGCATCTATGCTATTTACCAGGTACGGAATGGACGGATCGGAGTTCAAATCCCAGTCGGAGGAGATTTTCTCATCTCCAAGCACGTCCATTCCGGCTCTGGGGTCAACACATCGTCCTATTCAATGGCTACCGGGTTTATTTCCCGGTGGTAAAGCGCACGGACCACTCACCTTCAGCTAGTGCAAGGTTGAGACTGAATGGAATTATAACTCTACCCCGCTCTGTGCCTTCATGCTATATAGGGACAAATTCGCCTTTTACCTTTCACACTATGACACAAGTGCTGTTGATGAACAGTTGTTGAACACGTTAGAAACGTAAAATTAGGTTTTATGTTCTCACGATAGTTGCCAGATAAAATAAGGAATTGGCATTACTTTTGCGCCTCTTACACTCCGCGGCTTGGTACATGTAATTTTACCTAACGTTTCGAGTTCTGAAAATTAAAGCAGTTTGTAGCTGATGTGAGATGGAAATGTATAAACTGAGTTCAATTTATAGAACTGAGTCATCGTTCCTTGCTCGCAACAAGGCGGCCCATTAATGAGAACTGTACAGGACAAAACCTTTGCTTTGCATTACTTCATGAGCACAGGAGATAAATTCAACTCAGCCGTTGGCAGAGGTAAAATAAGTTATCGTACCTGTAGACACACTACCAGTATATAAATACAGTGTGCTATTTATATCCATCTTCTTCCTACTAGATATCATTGCCCTGAGGACGAAGACGACCTCTCTATGTCTTTCTTTGTTTCTTTCTTTATGTCCTCCGTCTTGTCTCTTCCTTCTTTATTTAATCCTTAAGTTATTTAACAATTATTTCCAGCTATAAATGAATTCATATCTCACCTACAACATTCGTAAAGCACTTTATCAAAATTTTCTCACGTAGGTTATCTTGCGTCTAACGGGAGAGCGATGTGTCCACAAAATTATAAAATGGAAAGTATCGAATGTTTTTCCTCTCACTTACGAAAGATGAAGAACAACCAAGTCAAATGAGATGTCTGCATGTTAATTAATGGTAAGCAGGTATTCAGAACGAGGCGGTTGTAGCCTGTTTTAGTGATTATCTCCACAGTCGTGTAGAGAAATCAAAGACAAGAATAACGTCAGTCAGGTTAGCTGTATCTCAGCGCCAAGTTTCGAAGCGAGGGCCACGGAAATAAATGCTAGAGCGACACTGCCATAAAAGACCTGCTACGTAGGTGAAAAAATAAGTTAGATAGTTAATTAATCATCTACTCAGTATGTAAGTTAGTCATTCGATTGCGAAGTTCTTGCTGTTATTTTTGCAGTCACGTATTGAAAGTTACAACTGGACTCAGCATGCGCCTTGTGTCCCTGTTGCCCTGATGCTTGTACCGCTGTATATACAAATCCAACATTCGCAAGACGCAGTATATTGAGGTAGGACCAGAACTCGTTAGTTGGCAACTCGAGTGTGTGTCCCACTTCTACATATAGAAACCACACGTCAATGCACTCTGCAGTATACGCAGTAACCGGCCTGACCATGGACCAGACTTCACTACCCGTAAATTATCCTATGGACCTCCATTGCAGCCGGTGCCCCTACATAGACCTAGGTCATGGGTTCGACTCCCTCCACCATGATAAGACGACGTAATATAGAAATATTTAAAGAAGTAAGGACTATACGTCCGAGGAATCATGGCTCGATTCCCGGTTAGAGCAAAATATTTCTCTTTTTCCAAAGTGTCAAGACAGGATTCTAGCACCCACCCAGCCTCATATTCAGTGTGTAATCGGAGGTCATTCCCAAAAGGTAAAGATGATTATCTGACAACTCCCCCATCTCGTGCCGAGATTAAGAATGAGAGGAACTGTAACTCCACTCCCCAGTGCGCCTTCATGGCGTGGACAGGGAAAACTTTATATTTTACGTTTACTTCCAAAGAAATATTAACCAAATTCTTAGTAAGTCTCTGCCAAGGTAACAGTTCTAACTGAATCCCATCTCTGTGTGGAATTCTAAGCCAATTATCTTCATGTCGTCCGTTTAAGGTTACCCCCCAACCCCTCGAACAGACTGCGCTCAGAGAGCATTCGCACAAAATTTCTGTTAGCATTTCCTGACTCTCTTGTTGTCTTACATGGCCAAACCATCCTACACTCCTTCATTTCTCTACCCCAGCGGTCTTCCAAATCTTATTATCTGCGCAGCCTTCTTGACTAGAGTTACATTTTTCGTGGAAATCGTGTAGAATAAAAATGTATTTTCAGGGCGCAGAAAAGAAATAAAATTTTTAAATCGTAAGCTTCATTTAATTGAATAAAATAATTAGACACATTTATGAAAAAGAAAATTGAATTATTGATGATTTGCAGAAAAATAAATTAATACCCCCACTTATGCACAAACAAGTGGGGAAAAATAAAAATTCAATAAAAAAGTATGAAAATGATACTTATCGATTTTATTATAAAGGAAATGTGCGTGCAGAACCCATGAAAGTCGCTCGCGGAACCTTGGGGTTTTGCGGTACACAGTTTGAATATCATTGCTCTATCCTAAAAGTACTAAGCTTCGTATGGGCAGATCTCCCCACTAGTGAGTCCTACCAATAAATTGTCTATAAACAAGAAGCGTAGAAAACGAGGCTTCGGCCGCCACTTGCCTATCGCACCATCAAAGAAGAAACAGAACAACAGTACTCAGTTCATCCTTCCGTTCCTATAACACCACGTTCATATCCAAATATCCTAACTTTTACTAACTCCACGGAGCAGAGTTCTTCCTGAGTGGCCCATAGTCTTTCCTCTGGTGAAGGAATACCTCGCCATGTGGCAGATGCAGAAGAGACGGATAGCCTACCTTATTCTAAGCGGGATGGTTCCGTCCTAACATCCTCTTCATCATAAATATTATCCAGTCACCTGCTTTCGAATATCCCTCTGTGTCTCTTCTATCAGGTTTTGCAACCAAAACCTTGCATGGACATATTCTATCTCGCCCATACTTGCTAAAATTTATCCCCTTCTAGCACCATTCATTTTTGATTGATCGACCTGATAATTAATATCTGATGAAGCACACACCCTACGAAACTTCTCATCACGCAATTTTATTCTACCTTCTTAACTTCTCCCTCTTATATCCAAATACTTCTCAGCACCTCCTTCTGATATAAATATATTCCCTTGAGGAAACAGACCTGTTTTACACCCATACAAAGTAACAAGAAAAAGTATGTTTTCTGTGGAGTGTATTGAAAAACCGACATTTGAGATCCTCAAGGCGAAGAATATGACGGTTGCTGTTTTTTAACTCTGAAACAAGAACAGAACCATCTTTGCTACCGCGCGAAATTCTGAGGAGGAATGAAAACTGATGAGGATATTGAAGACGTACCTTAGATAATGCTTTTGATGTGATTAAGTGAGTCACTCCCTGGTCTCCGTGGTTACCGGAGACGTCGGACCCAAATTACCAGAGTACTACAGAGGTTGAACAGTGCATTCTCTATGAGGTACGCTCTGGGGTCGAAGAAATAGTACTAATAACTGAAACATGTATTCTGAGTGAGGTAGGGGTTGAGGCTGAAGACAGAGCAAATCATTGATCATATAATACAACATAGCACAACCAGATGGCAGCAAACCCATAGATGAAATTAGCTGTTGGTTTGCTCTAAGAACAAAAAAGGTCGATAAAGGAGGTAGTGGCGTAGCGAGGCGATATAATTGCAGCCGGTTATATGACGAACACGTGGCTCGTATGTTTATGAAACCAAAAATCGTGCAAAGATTATTGCGGTATATTTAAGGAAAAAGCAAAATAAAAACATTATGACATTGCGAAATACGAGTATTATGGCATGATGACCTTATGACATAAATCGTTGTGACTTGCCACGTGAAATTTCTGTGGTGAGGATTTTAGTGTTTTTTAAAGTCTAGAGTCTTTTGTAGATGTTCCATTTGAACTATCATCATTGAAACGAAGTGACATACTTTTCAATGTGGATACCGAGCAGGATTCGAAGTCACAGACAACAAGGTCATCTTCACAAAAGCAGACTACGACGTGGTTCTGTATGAAATCCCCTCTGATACAATTTAACTCTAATATCGATGTCCATAAAATTTCATATAGCTGTAAATACAACTGCATAACATTTATGACCATCCGCTACGCCGAACAAATGTCGATGGTCATTCCAGATATTGTGGCGAACAATCGCAATCAATTTAAAACTCACTTTTTTTTCCTCGCCCTAAATTGGTTTTGTGAACTATGGCGCACAAATTTCAGACATGTGCAACTCCACAAGGGTGCCGAAACCTTCAAATAAAACACTAAACTACAAGTATAAGAACTTCATACTCTACGCTGTGTCTAAATGTCATGATATGAAGCCATATAGCTTCTCTAAAGAGATGATGACCCAGTATACTAACAGGAGTTTGGCTTTATCCATTTTCTGAGGTATAGTTTGTGTATATGAATTGATTTAATATTTAAACCCTGAAATAAACCTGAATTATATTTAAATACTCAGATCGTACCGCGCAGTAAACATTCGCCTTCTCTATTATAAAAGTCAGCCATGTTATGCTGTATTGGGAAATAATCGCTGGTTGTTCTGAGACCCGCACAGAACATACGAGTAGAAACTCACTCTGTGTGTAGGATGTGGAGTTACTGGA
The DNA here is from genome assembly GCA_021186555.1 of Reticulitermes speratus. NCBI lineage: Eukaryota > Metazoa > Arthropoda > Insecta > Blattodea > Rhinotermitidae > Reticulitermes > Reticulitermes speratus. The sequence goes on from JAJKFL010000002.1 coordinate 13,614,316, forward strand.
TTTAAAAATTTGCGGTACATATAGTACCCACTAGGCTCTAAAGTTTTAATGGGTTAAACATGCCTAAATAATCCTGAAGATGGAGCCAGCATATTCCTCTGAAACCTTTAGGATTGTATGAAACTACATTTCGGAAGATTACATATCACGCGATCACCGTGAACATGCAGTATGGGCATTCTGCAGAGATCTTTATGTTGAAGTAGGTGGTACATTTAGTAACGGTCGTGCTTTAGAGGTATGCAGATGCTTGTCGGATTTCCCTATTCGACTTCATGTTGTGATGGCTCGGCGTGGAGATAACTTTCTGCAAAGGGCGCACACGACTTGGCAGGGAGTTGCGTCACCGTGACTCATATGTATTCGTTAAATACAGTTGACTATGCAAAAGGAGAACACGACTTTAAAATGTTTTAAGTCGTTCTTAATATCTTCTGTCCAGACGTGTGTGACACAGATATTACTAAGCTGAAACATCACTCCTTTTTGTACACGTAAATATTAATATCAGTTCCCATTACCTGTGAAGAAATTCACCCGTTATAATGAAGTGATAACAAAGGAAGAATTAGTTACGAACCGAATCGTAGTCATTTTCTGTTTTTACTTTATCGAGAACTGATCTTTGCTGTATCGAACTTCGAGCGTCATACCGTAAGATTTACCACAAATTAACCTTGCATTTTTGCCGGAGTGGGTCGGACATTCATGTGCAGGATCTGAGTTTCTTACGGAGATGAATATTACGGTTATGCGTTTTGGAATGTGATGCCTTGTAGTATGGATAGGTATCAATATTTCGGAAAAACCACCTGCCTACATTTAACGGTACAAGAAGATATAGGCAGCCCTGACCTCCCGGAAAAATATTTGTACCTAAAACACTGCACTGTTTCAGGTTACATAAGACTTTAATCTTCATCAATGTATACATTTTTGGATTACTGATTCGTATTTTATAGGTCCAGTGTTAGAAATTGGCCCTGAAATTTTTTTACACTTTTCTTCCTCCAGGTAAACCCTTGGACAGTGCTTTAAAATAGGCTACGATTGCTTGAACGTATCATAAACCATAAAATGGGTCCAGAACACTGCCTTCTGTCAGATGAATGAAATTAAGTCTGGAAGAAACTAAACAAATTTTAGTATTCTGTAAGTTTGGGGCCCCACCGAGCCGCGAGGTCTTCGGGGGCATTATCTACGCTACTGTTTACTTAATATAACGTTAGATATCCTGTATTTTCTTAATTTGTTTCTAGGACAAAATTACAGTTCGTGAAACCCTGACATTCCTGTTATCGAAGTGGAGTTCAAGAACTCTGAAGAAAGTAACTGAACTAAAAAATGAAATCCACAGTGCGAGGAGACTCATTAAATACTCGATTGTTATTTATTTGATAAATGCTTTGCACCGTGCTTTGGAGTACGGGAAAATGTGAAAAAAGTCATGTCTTAAATTCGAAGTAATACAGTATTTTTTCTGCGCCGAAGTTACCCAAATGGTGCTCTCCGTAGAAATATTTCTCCCAGAATATACGAGTATATTTATTTATTGTTTCTGCAATGTTACACCCATCTGGACCAGTCTCCGAAAACGTTAGAGGAAGCGTATGGAATGTGAAGTTCCTGTTAATGTAATATACTCCATTATCCTCTTTATACATCTGTCTTATTTATATACGTATACCAATCTATATTACAGTTACATGCATTGCGTCAGCCCCTGTAGATATTAAAATATTTTTTTCAGTGGTCGAAGTGACATAAAGAGGAAACGCAGTTAAACTTCGTGGAAGACAACGAATGATATTGTGAAAGATCACGGTCTTCAAGGGTGTGACACGATGTAGTTATCTACCAAAACACACGGCGCCACGTACCAGAAAAATACGTCCGTGATAGCGTTAAGTATAAATGAAATTGCTTCTTTTTTTCCACAGAAATTTTATCTCTTATCTTTGTTAGTGTTTAAATAACGTCCAAGGCTTCTCTCCTATTCGTTACAAGGACGCTTCCTATTAAGAAAGCATGTGACCTATATCCATTGTTGAAGGTTTTTATTGGCGGACGTTTTCCTATCACATCTACAAGTGGGAGAGAAGAATTACTAAGTGATAAGAACACCTACCAATCTTATTGGTCGTTATAAATCGGTTTATAAAGTTGCAGTGTAAGAGCATTAGAGATTGGTGTGAAAATTTCTGTGGAAATAGGTCTCTAACATAGAGAAAGATTAGATAAATGTAGGCGTATAAAATATACTGAATGTACTAATTTTGCTAATTTTATTCATACTGTACGCCCAAAACGAAGCAACAAAATTAGGTTTGTAATTCAGGGGTAAACTGAGGGGTTTTCTAACATGTTTTAGCCCTGTGAAGCCTGAAGTACCTGATTTCTGTGAGGTAGGAAACAGGAGATTGAAAACTTAAATTCCTGCCTCCCAAAACACCTTATTTCTCCATGACAGTAACCACTCAATTAATGATGTTTAGGGAAATTATCGCTATTTACCCTGACAACTGAACACTCTGTGTTCAAAGTGCAGAATTTTTAAATTTAATTCGTGTGTTATATAAGGAAACCACTGGGCATGAACGGATTAACCTGCGCGTGTATTAGAAAGAAAGAATCCTGGACTCCAGTGCTTGAAATTAGTCTACAGTATGATAAACATATTATTATACAGGACACTGTCCATTCTCCTAAATAAGTTTGTATGATATACACATTATTTAAGGATCCGGCTCTGACTTCGTCTACTTGCCACGGGTTGTCATTACATTGATAACTTTGATCTTCTTTTTATGTAAATGTGTCACTTTCGCATGATCCTGGCGGAACAGCCAAGGCTCAAAACACAGTATGTATCAAATATAACTCAGATTAGGAAGAAGGCGTAACATGGCCATGCATTGGTACAGCACGAAAATAATGAACGAATAATTGTCGCAACCTTCAGCACCAAAAATTTCCTCTCAAAGCCACCATCACGTGTCTACAAGTGTTGGATCAATTTAAGAGTCGCACAACAATTATAGTCGCCAGACTTTTCTCCACAAAGCGCGCCTGCCCACGCCGTTAAAATTATGGCGCACCAGCCTGCTAACCGTCACATAACATATATATATGTATGTATATATACAGGGCATACACAAAAGAATGGTGCGGTTTTAATAGTGAACACTATTAACACTGCACCATTATTTTGTGTATGCCCTGTATAATCCTATCCTTTACTGTGTGCGTACAAGATATGATTTTACGTTCAAATTAACTCTTTGGCATCTGTGCAGAAATCGAAAATGAGAGCAGGACAGAGTAACTAACTAACTCCATGGAGCAGAGTCCTTCTTGAGAAGCTAACAGGTCATCAGCTAGTCAAGAAATTCCCCGCGTTTTGTGGAACCCGAAGGTTCATTACCGCACTCACAAAGCCCGCCACCTGTCCCTATCCTGAGCCATATTAATCCAGTCCATGCCCCCCATCCCACTTCTTGAAGATCCATTTTAATATTATCCTCCCATCTACGCCTGGGTCTTCCAAGTGGTCTCCTTCCCTCAGGTCTCCCCACGCAGGACAGAGTATTAATTATTAAATTTAAAGTTTTTTTAACTAATCAGTTATGATTTTACCCTCGTCACAGATAATCGGACGAGAGTTTTTTGAACCCTGACCATAATCTTCCCAACGTAAATATCTGGAGTGGGGTAGACACCTGTGCATGTGAAACGCGCATAAAACTCCAGGAACTCTGGCTCTCTTCATTATTTTGATTCTGCGTTCTTCAGTGCTATAGACGCAGACCTAAAATATAACAGTTATTGCACATTATATTTTGTGACAGCTGAGCGCACATCATGATACAGCTAGCTCTGAAGTAGAGTAAATTTTAAGACTTCATTCCGAAATAAGAGAACAGAAGAAAACGTCTGTTTCTTTTACGGGTCTGAGAGTCCAGCAAAAGTATACAAGAATTTTAGAGAGCATCGCCAAGTCGGTCAGTGTAATTCACAAGTGAACTGCTAAGAATAGACTGACAAGTACATGATCTGTGTGTTGCAGACTGCAGGCAGCTGCTTTATATGTTTAAAGTAACGTGGATAGAAAGAGAATTTAGACTTATTTTTCTGAAAAATATAGATATTTTCCAGCTGCATCCAGTGCCACAGTTACTGGTGTCTCACGGCGTAGATCCAGGTTAGATGCCAGGCTAGTCCTTGTGGGTTTTGTGGTAAAGAAAGCAGGACTAGGAGAGGTTCTTCCCAGACTACTTCCGTCTTATCGTGTGTGTCATTCCACCATTAATACATACACCTATTTTATTCATCACCGACGCTACATAGTCTAAGCATTTTTGAACGCCGTTAAATAAAGCAGTCCTATCATTCTCTCCCTACTTGCCGTATCCTGTATTGTCCCCTTCACTCTTACACCCCTTAGATACGTATGCAGCTTCAAATCTGCACCCATCCGTACGATTTGTTATTCAGATGAACCAGATCGCAGACACAAGCCATTCACTGAGATTTCCTGTGTTCGGTCGCGTGCAACATTGGTTTAACTTTATTGCCGGTTGAGTTTTAACTTCCTCTCTATTATTTTAGTCCGTAGCGTAAAAGAGAATGCTGACCTTAACATAACACTAGGCAATATAATTTGACTGACTTTTTGTTTATCCAATTTGTTTATGTTTATTACTTAATTCTGTGATGCTGATTACGAATATAACATTCATTTTCCTGTAATGTCAACACTCCACATTTTATGCATAAATATTCAGTTTATTAATAATGTAGTACACATTATTGTTAGTCTTCATAATACTCACACAAACATTCCAATGATACAAAATCTGGAGAAACCACATGGATATACATTAATACATGACATATTTACATTGATCATGTGTTACCAATCATTTAAAAATGAAGAGCAGATGTGCTTCTTCGCTTATGAGAAGACGACTCATCAGCACGAACCAAACCCCAGATGTAATCACCCATCATAGCAGCATCCCATCGTCCCTGGTATACTTTTCTCAGTAGCGTCAATATCTTGATGGAAGCATTTACCATGTTCTTCACTAACATCTCCTAGATTTGGTCTAAAAAATTCAAGATTCGAATGAAAGTAATGCAATTTTACTGACATTCTATAGCCTAGTACTTCATAATGTTGAATCAAAGATTCCAATATTTCTTCATAATTTCGCACTTATTCTTGCCAAGAAAATATGTCGCTACCATTCTGAGGCCTCCCAAGCATTCCTTTCAACAACAGTCATTGTTTGTTCAAGATCTCGAGATGCAAGCATCACACGAATCTGTGGTCCAGTAAATATGCCACCTTTCACGTTTGCATCACCATACGAGGAAATATTTTTTCTAATGTGATGCAGAGCAGCAGAATTAGGATCCAAACCTTCACAATCTGCTTCAGTAGTCCCAGTTTAATGTGGAGAGGTGGCAGCAAGATGTTCTGTCTTGTAACTAAAGCCTTGTGGATTACATTGTGCATACCTGGAATTTTTGTACTTTGTTATGTCAATCATACAAAAGTAACAATCATTATGGTGGCTTGTAGGCTCTCTCCAAATTCGAGGTATAGCAAATGGCATACACTTTCTAGTCCCACGCAGCCATCCTTCTAAGGTAGATCGGCAGCTAACACATCACACATGGGGAGCCCAAAATTATCCAGGTCTCCGACAGGACTCCGAAGTATGCTTTGTACACTGTGCAGAACTTCGTCCCAGGCACAACGTTATGTTTCACCTACTTTGGGCTCATATAGAAACCACAAACGTAACAAAAATAATCGACTGTAAGTTTACAACCTCTTCCCTTTGACAATCTGACTTTAAAATGAAAAACACTGAAGAAGTACTGAAATCACGCGACTGCAGCTAACATTCAGTACACAATCAAGCTCCTTTGTGTGAAAAATATCGATGGTGGAGACTGAAATCAATATATCGAAGTCTGTTCGATCTTGAAGAAAGAAGACAAGCCTGTATTCATGTGACATATAGCAGTGGAACACTAACTAAGAAGAGCAAGCGCTTGATGGTGGCGGTTTTCTTAAAAACACAAAAAGCAAAATATATCTTGAAATATCTAAACTAAAGGAAAACCAATGTCAGATACGTATTCAGCAGGCACATGTTATACAGCGGTCGTGAAAAAATTAACATAAACAAATTCTTGTTGAGCAGTGATAATCTAACGTTTGTCAGTCATGATTAACCTGAAACAATATGAAGTATTTTAAAGATTCTTTGTATGAATACGTGAGACCATCTTGCACTCTACTTTGCGTCCATCAGGAACACCGTGCCGACAATACTGGTGCTGGTAGCTGCTTGGAGAAAACTGAAGATTACGTTGATAAACGCTATTCAGTTCTGTGCTTGTATTATGCTGGCATAAGACGCATTCCAGAATTTTAGTTATTTTATTGATTATGTTGGATGAGAGATTTGTCAGACAATAAGTGTCTACATGACACAATATAAGGTACAGGCTTTGGATATGCGAAATATGATATGAGGCAGGAATTCTAGAGAGCGGGATTGTTTTGAGTTACACTTATCTGTTAATACGGTCTCGGCGATATCTCGGCAATATCACCACCGGACGCTCAACCTAATCCCAATATCAGCCTGAAGGGGCCGTAAAAATCGCGAAGTGCTTCAACCGAATTATCTAGAAATGTTCTGGAATTTTGTTCTCTTAATACAAAAAATTAAAAACAAGCAAAATTTAGACTTTTCCATTACTACGACTACTGTCTTTCGGTATGCGAAGCCATATGTTTCACTAAATACGTACCAAAGTTTCAGGGAAATATTCTGCTCCTGTCAAGGGTAATCTGAAACGATAACTTGTTGCTTGGAAACCTTGATACATATCTGCCAAACTTCAAGGCGTTTTAGTCTAGGACACCTTCACATAGGCCGTGAGAACGTCATATATTCTTGTGTTTATGTATGGAAAATTTAACTAGCGGAATTAGGCACAATCTACGAGTATATAGACATATGGATGGGGAAAACTCCCTCATTCGTAATTATTAATTCATAAACCCACTTGTTTCCTTAGACAGTTATAAACAAGTAAAGAAAATCATGATTAATACGTCCTTCCTAAACCTAGCTATGCGAGTTTCTGTACTATATAGTAGGACCAATCGTGTAAAAAATGAAGAATTACTGCAAAGAGTCAAGAAAGAGAGGAATATCATACAAACAGTAAAACGAAGGAAGGGTAAGTGGATTGGTCACACCTTGCGTAGGAACTGCCTTCTGAAACACCTTATTGAAGGAAAGATAGAGGGAAAGATAGAAGTGACGGGAATAAGAGGAAGAAGAAGTAAGCAGCTACTGGATGACCGTAAGGAAAAGAGTGGTTGCTGAAAATTGAAAGACGAAACACCAGATCGCACTCTGTGGAGAACTCGCTTCGGAAGAGACTATGGACCCGCCATAAGACAGACTACAGAATTATTGAATAGCACCGCAACATCGTTACGCCTCACAATGATTGACATTACAGTTGCTTGAAAAGTAATTCGGATGTGGTAACTAAGATGTCTTGGAAAGCTGCGTCTTAGGTAATCGAGAAGGAGACAGAAGTGTAAAACTGAAGTAGACCTTAGAAGAACAGGCAGTTAGGATATGAGTTACACAAGGCTGTTTACGGTCACAGTGCAACGACTCCTTGCCTTGATACACCGGTTGGGGAACTGCTAGGTTTGTTGTTAAACAGAAAAATGTATACGAGATTTTTAGGTTATTAGAGCTGCGCTGATGAAATTTCAAATTTTATGGGACATAACTCCTTATAGATTGCATGCAGTTACCGACGCTTCGGAGAACCATGCCTCCAGGATTTTTAAGGAAATCCAGGAATATTTATTGGTTTGTTGTTAAACAGGTAAACCGTTCTTGAGTACGGCCATCTCGTTGTGTTATCACAACTAAACGATCAACAGATAGAAAAAGTCGAAAACAACTCTGCCTTTATTGTAACAACTTGTCTTCACATAATCAAGCAGCATGTTCCGGCCGTTGTGGCCATCATCAAGGATGTCTTCATAAGAATATACAAAGGAAAGTAAAGTGAAGACATGCCTGATAATGGCCACACGGCCGAAACGTGTAGCATAATTCTATGAAGACCAGTTTTTACGCTATAAATACGAAATTGTGTTTGTTTCTCTCTCTTAAATATTTAGGTAAAGGGTTATTGAATTAGTCCGCTAGTTAGTAGTTGTTAGTATGTTACTGAAATTAAATAAGTTAATTAATCAGTTACCCAGTTAATTACTCAGCTTCTTTTTAGTGAATTACTCTATCAGTTAATTAGTTATTACCTTGTGAGAGAGTTTGTAGTATAGTATTCGGTTTTCTTCTTGGATTTTCGTGCCATTTTAGCAATTCTAAGACAAAAAAAAGTGGGATTTACATAAAATATCAGTTTATACCTCAGGGAGAACGCTTGCATCCCAATTACTAAGATCAATAGATTAATTATCTAGGGAAATAAAGTCAGTTACTATCTGCAGGGTGCTCTCCCTCTGCTTTTGTCCATTATTAGTGCATACTTTCAATGCAGTCTAAACGCAGTTACAGTTTTCTTTTATTTTTCGTGTGAAATAATACTTTACGTTTCCTTAGTCTGTCCTGCACTGCCTTATTTCTTGCTCTTTTCTCGTGTACTTCGAGAAGTCGTATTTATTGCATTTGTGTCGTAAACGACGAGATATTTTGTTTCCCTTACTTATCTCGTAAAGAGCGAGATATCCTAGTCCCTGTACTTGTCTCGTAAAGGGCGGGATGTTTAGATCGCTGATTGTTCCTTCGGTCTCAGCTCGTACCTCAAAGAGGACACTGTCTCCCATATAAAACCTATTACATAAATGTACATAGGTCTTCGTGTAAAATGGCTGTTATTTGTGGTCCGATTTTGAAAACAATCTGAAGGTGCTGATGAATTTTAGTGAAAGTCTCAACATAAAATTTCACGAAAATCCATCAAGTGGAAGTGGCGTTGTTTACGTTCGAACAGACGACAAGCCGGACATGACGAAACAAGTCGGCGGTATTCTCTTTGAGAAAGCACCTGAATGTGATTGTACATTGCAGGCATCATATGCAACATATAAATACATTCAGTGCGAAAAATACGTATTCAGCGTTAAATGTGATGGTACTTACGGTAATCACTAAACTTTAAGGGTTTAATTGTCCATGTAACAAGTACATACAAAACAAAGTGTGTCATTTGGTGGGTTTCTAAGACAACTCTGCTTCCCATGAAGTTTTTCGTAATGAGATTTCGACGCTAGCGTGGAGTTTATCGCCATATTTTTATGTGACACACGATAATTTTGGCCCAAGGTAAACCTGTCCTATCTGTGGTGTGTTAAGCACGGTATGCACGTATGTTCCTGATCTTGTGGCCCCCGCGGCTGTTTGTACTATTCATTAGTTCATCTGTTATTATCTGCATCAACTGCAAAGGTTATAATGACAGGATCATGACGCACTGAGAAGACATTTCAGGGAAAAAAAGTGCTGAAGAAGGTTGGAGACACAAAGTAGCAGCAGAAAGAGAACTTACGATAGCGACAATACTCATACATTTTATTCTTCTTCATCCTTACAGAATAAGTCCTCTAACCTGTTCAAACGCAGAATTAACTTCCGAAAATATAAATATTTTAGGCACTTGGCTAGTTTTATTGAACGAGAGCCCGACACATACATTTTTAGGTATTTGGTAGCATTTCTTGAAGGACGTTTCGACACACTACAATACTCATACATTTTATTCTTCTTCATCTTTACAGAATAAGTCCTCTAACCTGTTCAAACGCAGAATTAACTTCCAAAATATAAATATTTTAGGCACTTGCTGTTTATTGACGAGAGCCGACATACATTTTTAGGTATTTGGTAGCATTCTTGAAGGACTTCGACAGAGCCACTGACGCAATACCATTATTTAGGCACTTGGCTAGTTTTTTACGAAGGAACATACGTTTTGGTATTGGTAGCATTTCTTGAAGGACTTTTCGACACACTGAAATCCGCTTCCTACACAGGACGACATAGCAGAGAACCGCGCTAACATAAATCCTTATTCAAGAGTAGGATTCGAACTCACGAACCCAGAGGCCGAAGACAATACACACCTTCCACGTCGTGATATCTGATCAACAAAATTTATATTATTCACATCATATGTATTAGTTGACGATTAAATCTACAGGGTGAGATTTCTGGCTTTCTCCGCCTTGTGTTGCATGATGTAGGTTTGTAGGTGGTTACCGGCTGTTCGAGACAACGTATCGGTCCCACATTAAACGGTCAAGTAGTCCAAGAAGAACGCCGGAAGCAGGTGGCTCCTCACGCAAGGATCCACATGTTCCCGGCTTTCTTTTGTTATTGCTTGACCCTTGAAGTCGAGACCGATTGGTTGTCCGAAACGTCGAAAATCCATTACCAACCTACAATGGGCAACATCCCAGGAGATCAAAGGAACAAATCTAAAATTATTTGATGAGCGGATCATGTAGTAACATGATGCCAAAACATAATTTGTAAGCAAATTTAGTTAATGAAAGTCGAGTGAAGAAGTAATGTTGGAAATATATGCGTAGATGGGAGGATAATATTACAACTGATTGTAGAAAAGTCGATTATGGAGTTATGAACTGAATTGAACTGCCTTATGATAGACCCTGATTCTGTTTACGTACTGAGCTATGGACAGTGCTGTTAAATGAATCATAGAGTCCAGTGAGAGGCTTTTGTGCTTATGGTTATAAACATATGGATTGCATAACAATAGGGGCCTCTTGATATGCTGCATGACAACCAACTGCACTCAAGGAAGTCCTTGTGCCTCGGCCTCTGTTACTTCGTACACTTTACTTTGTTGACTAGCTAAACTCAATATCAACTTTGCTTACAGAAAGAAATTCTGCACAATGCAGTCAGTGAAACTTGCCTGACGTGTGTGGTTATCAGAAGTTTGTGACACCTGAGAAAGCGGTTTGACCTAATTATTCATATGCAAGTTTTCACTTGTTTCCTGAAACTTTATAAAACGAACTTAGATCGGCTATACATCGCCACATTCAATTATAACTTTTCAAGGATAGTGCAAGTTTGTATGTTGTTCAGTCATCGTTGGATTTAAGTCGTTGGCGCTACGTACAGGTTCAGTAGCATATAAAAGAGAATCCGCCACTCAGAGCGGTCCACTTGGGATTTGTTGTGAAAAAAATTACACTTTGACAGGTTTCTTTCCGAGTGCTTTGGCTTTCCTTTGTCACGTTCATTCCAGTAATACTCCATACTCGTATTTCCTTTATCTACTGCCGATGCTACATAAACTTAGCAACTGACAGCGCTGTTAAATAAAACGCCTCTTTCTTTCATGTCACATGTACACCGTAAGTGCTGAAGGCCCGATCTCATCATCATAACATTATTTAATGAAGAGCAGCGGTTTTTAAGTTCCTCATTATGAACTTTTCTCCAACCTCCCTTTATTTCCTTCTTCTTGATGTTTTTTTTTTCTCAAGAAATATACAGAGGTATGGAAAATTATTTGGCATTAAAAATGTTGTGAACACACACACGTGCTCATATGCGATTATTTTGAAATTATGCCACTAGTTTACAGAGGTTTCAATCCAAGAGTGCGCAAAAATAACAAAAAAAAAACAGCCAGAAATATGCAATAATCATTCTTCGCTTATTTGTATTGGAATGCTTTGAAGTAAATGTGATCCAAGTCAGCTTTATAACCTTGTTGAAAACAAGTAAGAAATCGTCCATGAATAATTGTGTTAATCTAAGTTCTCAGGTTCTATAAATATCTGGATTCATCACACACCCCGGCAAGATTCCTTAAGTAAATGGGATAGAATCTGCTTTAGTAAGCCAAACTAATAATTTTTCCACTTGTCAAGAACGTACACATCGCTTTGATCAAAAAGAAGGCGTATTTTCAGATTTTTATCATACCGTTGTGTTATGTAAATTATTAAGGCAATAGAGATCAAAACACAATATCATTATTCCATTCAAGCCCGACAAGTTTAGATCATAAAGATCATAATCAGAGACGACTGTGCACTCTATAACGTTATCTACTGGAGGCTTCCGTCATGAAAAATAATTATTCAGGTTTTTAATTATACACATACATGAATTCTAATTGTTAAGCTACTCTAAAATACCTTTCAAAATCGATAACTGTTCTTCGGTAGCTGAAAAATTGTTTTTACATTCTCTGTTTTAAGGCGAGTTCGCATAGTCGCGAAAAACCCTTATTACCTTCGCCATGTTCGTCCATCTTTCTCTGTCCTTCTCTCCGCAGATTTCAGCGCGGTCCCCACAGGACGGATTTCCGTGAAATTTGGTATTGCGAACTTTCATGAAAATCTGTTCGAGAAAGACCAAATTTCGTTAAAGTTGGGCAAAAATATCGGGCACTTTACATGAAGACCTAAGTACGTTTTATTCGTTCAGTCAAAATTAAATCGCTATAAAAGCGCTGTCTTCGAGTGAATGGTATCAGGCTGTTAGGGTAATCGAGGGCGTACAAATATTAAGTGAATGCGACACGACGTTAGGTTATATGTACATTGCCTACCTTGTTCATAATTTCTGTGACACGGTTTTGCAGAAACAAATCCTTTGCTAATTCTTTAGTCCAGTTTACATTGAAAATTGCTGACTAATAATCTGCTATTACTTGTGATCCAAATAGTATATGTTTTCCAATTTTACAAATAGGCAATTTAATTTTTAATTTCAATTCAGTTTTACTTAAAGCCATATATAAACCTACGTGTAATTATTTAATTTTTCATTAAAATTCCTTGAGATAACTTTTAGTGTTCAACTTAGACAAAATCCAAGACTGGACCCATCCTAAGCCAGTTCATCCCATTTCCACGACTTTACAAACTATTTACCTAACTTTCATTTTAATTACTCCTTCCATCCGTTCCTAATCTCCGAAGAGTCGGACTTTCTATAAACTTCCCTGTAAATATAAAGTTCTCGGTTCCTTGTGCTCACTGTATATCTACCCACGGTCATGCTGCTTTGATTCAATTACCTATCAATATTGGTATGAAAAAAGATATAAGAATTATCATATTCAGTAATTTTCTCTACTATTCATTTCTACATATATTCTTCTCAAGATAAGGAAGAAGAATAAAACTAACTTCCTGGAGCGGTGTAGTGTCGTCTTAAGATAATAGTTTCTCATCTGCTCACGAAATTCATTCTTTTTGGAAAAGGAGATTCCTTACAGTCAGTTCTAAGAGAATTTGAAGCTACTGTATCATACTTTGTATTTGAAAATCAGTAAGCATCCTTCGAACACTGTATATAATCGTTACAGAGGACCAAACGCTACACGTTTCGGCTTTTAACTAAGCCGTCAACACGCTGTACAAGATTTACAAAGTGTTAAAGCAGAAACACGCAGCTGTTGATTTTCCGTGACAAACACGTTTTGTTTTCGATGGATATTTTGGGTTTTATAAATTCTTTATTTATATAATTAGCACAATGGGATTAGTCACGCTAAGTTTATACTTGGTATTACTTTGTTTCTGGGTTTTGTCCATTATCTACTATTCGGAACAGAACACAAATTTTCGGAACCTGAATCTGTTTCCATCTTCAGGCAAAAGTTGGAGAGTACCTATTCATTTCGGTCCGATAGAAACCCTCAGTCTCTGAATAATATCGACTATAGCTGTCAGGTGGTTAGTGGTTTTCTCAGTTTCTCCACGCAGATATAGGAAAGCTACATCAAATCGGTGTATGACTGCGTACCTCCACAAACCCTTCATTACATTCTTCAGTAATTTTCCATCCATTGGATATGGTGGTTCCATATATGGACACGGTGGTACATAGAGAAATATCTTGTCTCTACTGGGAATCGAATCTCGGACATCGAACCATTATCCAGGCATTATACTGACTGAGCTATCCAGACGAGATTACACAAAAAATAAATTTGAAAAATATTGCCTTATTTTGAAGAATACCTCCTCTTTCTTGAATTGGACATAATTATTGGAGAAGAATATATAGTGTTAAAATCTCGTCCGAGTTGTGAGACACTTCAAAATGTTGACAACTGCAGTAACATCACGTGCGTTGGGTTTTTTTGTTTTTACGCTGTCTATTTTTTTTTTGTACTTTTTTTGTTTGTTTTCACGGTAGATTTGCTCCGTTTACACATTACGTCATTTGTCCATAATTGAGCAAATAGCGGAGAGCAGCGTCCCTATATAACTCGAAGTCAGAGACAATTCGTACATCCAGTTGGCGGCAAAGAGTTGATGTAAAGTTACATGGACAGAAGAGGGACTGTAGTTGTGCACATGTTACCACACGCAATAAGCATTGCGTGACACAACTTCCACCGCCCACTGAAGCCCAAAATACGAACCCGTGCATAAATAAGAACTCCTTTGGGCCTATCCCACTTTTTATACCCTCTATAACATATTCTCCTTCGGACACAACTCCCGCCCAATTTCTGGCATTAGTTGGAAATCTGTAACAAGAGATGCGAACAGATTCACATGGCTTCCATCTGCTTTAGAGAGAATTCTTTAAAAACAACGTTCTTGTGGTTGTGTATTTCAGCCAAGTATAAATTAAATCCTTTGTTTAAGATTTGATGAAAGAGATTTAAAACAGTGTGATGATTCGTGGTGAATAAAATCAACAAAGAAACCACAAAACTGCAACAACAATGTGTGGGGCACGTTTCCATGAGTGCTGTTTTGAAGCGGCTTTTTTTTTAATTTCCTACTCCTTCATTCAGATAGCGCACAAAGAAACAAAGAAAAAAGAAAGAAAGGAATGTAGAAGTATATAAAAATAAAGAAAGTTTATGTGTAACTATTGGATTGGTAAATAATAAAGTGCCCAGTGAAGACTTTGAAGATATAACCACATGGAAAGAAAATAATTAATTGCTTGATTACAACAAGATGTCTGAAGCAGAAACACTTGTGATTCATATATGAAAGTCGCTCAATTCTCAGCTGCAACTCCGTTTATCGTAAGGGTTTTCGTTATTTCCTCAAGTACTGGCGTAGGCCAGTATAATATTTCAAATTACGGAAGGATCGCTTCCTTCCACGTCCCTGCAATCTATTCTTCACCAGCCTCAGCTAATGACATTATCGCTAGCGTAAAGAATAAATAATAAATTATATAAGTCATTGGATTAAAGTCTGTTACTTTGCATTGCTTGAAGTTTTGTGTACTTTATTAAGGTTGCTCACGTAGTGAAACAACAGATTTATTTTATCAAAACTATCGCACTACATACTTCACACCGCACAGTCAAAGTTTTAAAAACCCTCTGTCGATATTACTTAAATTAAATTTGTACACTGCTACAAGCATATAAATTGTTTTATAGACAATGATAAATTTCTGTGCTTATACATAATCTAGTTTAACGTTGAATAGATTTTACATTCAGCGTATAAAGAATATGATTCGTCCTGGAAATGGAAGTCCTAGGGATAATAGAAGCGGTAACGAAGTTTGCTGTGTAGGTAATGATATTAATTGAAAGATATAGTTTAAACCCTTATTTTAAAATTTTTGTTTATGGTAACGTGTCATATTTCATCAGAATAAGTAAGGTCTAAATCATTTGGGGATCAAGCTAAGAAGGGAGAACAATCCAACCGAAACATCAGTAAACTTGTGTCAGGAAACACAGTGTCACATCCCAGAATGCAACAGTGTTAGTAGTCACTGTCTTGAAAACCTCAAATCTCAAATAATTTGGGAGCTGAAAGAGCTAATAACGAAATTTTCATCCTCGTTTCTTGGCAGTAAGAAAGGATGGAATTTGTTAAAAAAAATATTCGACAAATTTTCACGTGTGTCTGTTAGGAGCTGAATTGTTTTATTGGGAAACAAAGGCCAAGAAGCCTGATGTGAATGATGATGAAGGTGAAGAGAAATTGTCTGCAAACGCGGCCAAACATTGTACAACCCTGTTACTATTAAACCCATATTCATTACGTGTTACATATTCTACATTTCGCGTGAATAATTTCAACATACGTGGAGATAGTAACAGCAAGGAACAGAGTTAGAAGGAGAGAGATAAGGCGAAAGAGACAGTGCAATCTTGGTACAACGCCAAAATGCAGTCTTGAACACTTGATGTTAGAAAGAGACAGGCTATTTTCTTTTTCCTAAGCCTTGCCTCGTGTGTGCTGTGGCTTGCTTGTTGACATTGCCTCCGTCGGCCATCTTGAATCGTAGGAAAGAGAAAGAGAAAGATAAAAAATAAGCGATGCAATTTTTCTGACTGCACTAGTGTTCAAACTCTGCTGCATGTCTGCTGGACTGCTGCTTGCCTGCATATTCTAACCAGCACAGACCTCTGGTAGGTAACGATGCTTCCACAGCCTTGGGTTTCAGTTTTTTTACTGTACTCGCTGCTGCCAAGCAGCGCCAACTATCTAACACTAGTTTAGTAGTTGCTGGTGTGCTAATGCATTTTATGCAAGCAGTATTCCTCGTTGAGCTCTGTCATTCATTGCTCGAAATGTGGAAGTTACTGTGAAAGTATTGACAAATTTACAGTAAATTAAAATGTACAATTCGGAAAATTTACAAAACTGTATTTTTTTAATTTTTTAAGACAAACTATTCTTCTCGTGGATAATTTATTGTAAATAACTTGCGACGGGATATAAATTTGCGAAAAGTTACAAGGTTTCAGTTTTTATGAAGGATATTTGTTGCCGTAAAGTTGGTAATATTGTGCTGATATTTTTTTATATAAATAGTTACAAGTGAACGATTCCAGTGTGTATATTAGTGATACAAGGAAGTGTGTTTGTCTAACGGTTGTAGTGGTGGTTTTTCTTATTTGTGTCGCTCATCGCATACCTAATCTTTTGTTTTCGTAAATTGCTACAAATGTGTTCATTAGGGACGAAACATTTTGTCTATTTCCGATACAGCGTTTGGATTTAAGTGCAAGGTGTCTTGTCTGCTGCAAGTGTGGCTTCAGTTATTTTTGTATTCCTTCGTGCTGTGTTTCTAAAGTTGGACATGGTGCCACAGGAAATTACGTAAGTTTATACCACTTCATGCACTCAAAGTTTAAAAGAACTGCAAAAATTGTTTGTGCAAATTTGTGCCACTTTACTTTTACCGTAGTTAAAATTGTCATCGTTAGCAATATTATACATGGGTTAATCGAGCAATAACTTTCAAATTTTTTTCAAAAATGTGTGACTATAATTCAGTAAAACATTTTACTTTGGGTCTAAAATTTAATTTTTGCAAAATGAGAAATAATTGGTTTACAGTCTTTCAAAAACATATTTCATTTTCTTATATCAAAATTTGTTTAAAACGTAAAATACAGAAATTTATTGGTTAGACATACAGTAAATAATCACTGCTAGGCCACATAGAAGATTGTCAGTAACCTTATGATTTCCAAGCTCTTCTGTGATTGCAAATTTGCTCTTGGGAGTTTATTACAACACAATGACATAGTCTATAATTACAGTTCGGTATAGCTTTTCCTCTTAAACCAGAACCTAACCATTTAGATTAATAACAAGATCACTGCTAGTAATAAATACTTAAAGGATAGGTGTCTTATAAATGCATTTCTTGCTGTATGGTGTGTAAGAAAAGGACGTAATAGATGTATTAAGATGTAGTACTATATAAAGAGCAGTATTGGTTTTGGTGCTATAAAATTATATTAACGATTTTAAGGGCTTAAAATATGTCTTCAGTTTTGTGTACTTCAGTGGTATTACCATTTTACCAATATCAGAATACTATTTACAAATTCATTAAGTCATATGTCATTACAGCTCAGTAAAACCTGTTAGGCCTAAAATTGTTTCCATTATTTTAGAAAGTGACAATTTATATATATGCTTCATAAATTAATTTCGCTTTGCACAATGTTTAAATCCAGTCAACTGAAAGTCAAATGTGTTAATAAAAAAAATGTCATATTTGGCAATGCAACTAATAAATTAAAAATTTTCAAGATTTCCTGTAATAATTGAAAGCGAAGTCTTCGTACTATAAATTCCTGTACCACTGAAGCAGCATGAACTTCAGATTTATGCTGTTTGGATGTTACTGAAAGTGATTGTAATATGTCTTTACATAGAAATGTTAAAGAATCATGTTACACCATTTTCATTGTAAACATTAAGTTGTATTTCAATGTATGTAAAAATTTTACACCTTTTCTTTCCATAAATTTGTCGAAATATGATCAGGTTAAATTCTTTTAGAGACTTTGGTTGTATAATTTGTAAAATGCACTGTAACTGTGGTTTGCTTTGGAGGTTTCATTGTAGTCCGCTAAGTAGGGTGTAAGGTCATATTAATGCACATTCTTACGTAGTTGCAGTATATGAAAAGTGTTTACGTATGTGATATTTTAGTAATATACACCCATAAAATTATAATGCAATTGTTCATTATTTTTGTTAATTTATTACACCACTTATTTATATTTTGGCCTCTTATCTATACTCATTAATTTATTTAGAACGTTTTTCCCGACATTAGAATTGTATAATTCCTGAAATAAGGTTTTCAATTTTAGTACCTCTACTTTGTATTTTGTGCCACGTAAACTTTATCACGATCGTGGGGCTCGCTACATTGACAAAAATATGAAGAAAAAAATTTCTGTTATAAAAGTACAATAAACAAGCGAATGTGTTTAGCCTGCCATTATTATAAATTATAAATAAAACCTATTTTTATTTTAAATCCAGTCTTAAAAAAGTAGTTAGATAATTACTGTTTAGACCCGTTTTAGACCTGTTGGCTTCGAACTCCACAAGATATATCATTATATGTTCTGCGGTTTACTAAGTTTCTCCGGCACTGCGAAAATTCGTGGTGAATTGGAAGGATTTAAAATTTTATTTTGCATTCTGGCAATAAGCTTCTATTTTGGGTCGTCCATAATAATTTCTTGAAACATCAGTAATGAATTTGGAACGAACACACATTTAAGCTATTGTATGAATCCTGGTTAATTAAGTTGATTACAAGTAGTTGTTGCCATTGCGATTTTGCAGATTTCTAAGCAGTTTGTGGTGTCGTGGTCACAAACCAGGTAATGAGGAGGCCATAATTTGTTCTTAAATATTCACCAGTTATTTAGAATGTACAGAATTATTAGGTACTACTCACTGTCATGGTTATGTAAAGAAATTACATATTGATTTAGCGTCTGTAACATAAAATTCTACTCGAATTTCAGCAAGCACATTTTTACTGTCATGTAAAAGATGTGAAGTAAGAAGTAGCTACACACAGATAATGAAAAATAATATTGGATCATGCTGTTTTGTTACTGTAATCTGTGTCAAGGTCACTTAGTCTTGTCGTTAGTTTATAAGTAATTATTCAAACATGATGAATATAAGGTGATTTACTAATTCTCAGTATTGCTCTGTGGTAGAATCTTATAAAACACATGAAAGGTACTGGACAAGAAATCAGGTATTCAGTACTCCACAAAATGGTTTCAGCCACAACCTCTTATAATGATTTATTAAACATATTTAAATAATAAATTATTTCCGGAAGTGGAACTAACATGTACGATTTTATATACATTTTAAAACCAATTTGTATCATTGTCATATAAACTAGGTTTATACGAATTAATTATTTCTGTAAATATGATCAATAATGTAGGACTTACAGGAAGTTAAACAATAATTGCAGGGCCATGTTAACCTCTTTTAAGTACGCCATTTTAGGTTTTATGAAGCGGTTGAATAATTTAGGATTACCATTTATCTATATCCCGGTTACCTGAACAGATTCTAAGTAGGTTACCATTTGTTCTGGAAATAGGATCAGTAATGTTGGATTAACAGATGTTTCAGCATTAATCCCTTTCGTGATCATGCGAACATGTTATTGAGTAGGACATACTTGATCCAATGTCATGTCATTAAAAATGCAGAATGTACAGAACAGTTGGTAGTGATCTGTTCCGTGATCATTTAAGACGCTTCAGACAGATCCATTGCAGTAGGATGATCGATATATAGTCTGCAGATGTTTTAACATTCAACTCTGTCACAACCATTTAAACATGATTTATTTAGAAAACAAATAATTCTGGAAATAGGCCCAGTAATGTAGGATTATTGAGTTCGGTTCAATCTTCTTTTCTTTGGACTACCTTTCAATTAACGCCTGGTTGTCACGATGGATAGCCCCTCGACAAGTAATATTTACAAATCTGTTATCTTATTAAGGCATTTATATTTAACTCCTTTTAAATATCTACATAGAAATATAACCAAATCTTTAAATGCATTTTAATAATTTCTTGTAAGCTAACTATTATAGTATTAAGAGTTGAATGATACTGCCTTCATGCATGTGACGTCTTCTATTTTCGTAGGTACTTAGCAAGTTTCGGAATATGGTACTACCTCCGTCATATACCTTGAAAATTCAAGCAATAGTTATCTCCGAGATTTCGGTCAATTTAATCCAGCCTTCACAGCTTCACATTACAAAAGACAGCACTAGACATAGTCAGCGCTTCGAGAATCTCAAATCTAACACAGGTTTTAAAGAAGTTTAATACTGTTCTGTACGCGGTCATACAAAAAGCTTTAGAATTGCCACAAATAGTTCTAAAAACTGAATTAGTATACAGGTTTTACAGATGTTTGAGCACTTATATCTTCCAAGGTGATGTAAGCAGGTATTATAGGCCATAACTAGATACGTGATTTACTGACTTAACTTTTGATCTGTGTTAGGATCACATAAGTACTTTTATATTTTAACTAGACCATACTTAAGGAACAGGATGAATTAGGTAGAATGTACTGGTGCTTGTATATTCCTGTGTTATTTTGATCTTGTAAATATATTCTAAGTGGGACAAAATTAATTTTGTAAATAGTGCTATTAATGCTTTACTCATGTTTTTGTACAGATCTGTCTCGTCACATTTTAAACATGTTTTATTTAGTACAGAGTTACTTATGAATATAGAATGAATAATGTTGCATTTGCTTACAGGCCTTTTAGATTTGATTCGTCAGGATCAGTACAGTTGTTATAAGCAGGCCGTACTTACATATGAAAATTGATTCAGTGATGTAGGTAACTAGTTATGTTAGCAGTCATCTGTTCATGATTATGTAAACTGATTTTCAGTAGATCATAATTTATTCTGGAAGCAGGATATTTATTGCAGGTTTTTACAGATTAGCTTAAAGTAAATCTGTTTATGAATATATAAACTCATTCTGAGGAGGTTATAATTAGTTTGGGCATTAATTTTGAATTTACAGTTGGTAAAATACTGATTTGTGTTATGATAAGATAAACAGATATTAAGTAGGCCTGATTAATCATGGAAATAGCATAAGTAATGTAGGGATTAGTGATGTTTGTTATTGATTTATGCCATGATTATATAAACGGATATTAAGTAGGCCACACTTAATTCTCGAAATAGGATCTCTAATAAGCGATTTACGATTTACAAGTGTTTCGGTGCTGATGTGTCGTGCTTATTTTGCTTAAATTAATTATGGAGTTATAATCAATAATTTTTTATTTAACCGCGACCTTTGTGGCGATCTTAAAAAGAGATTTTAATTAGGGCATTATTGTTTCCTATATGAGGTTATTAATGTAGAATTCACTTATGTTCTTTTATGACCTGTGTCACAATGTAATCAGATTTCGAATTTACCTTAAATGGTTTTTTTTTAAATAGAATCAACAACAAAGGCCAACACAGTCTCCTAATCAATGAATACCGGGGTCTCTATGCCCGATGTTAAAGTAGCCGGGGTGTGACGTTGACCACCTCTGATCTAGTGTCGAGATTAAGACTGAGTGGAACTGTATCTGCATTCCCCCAGTTGTTTTCATGACGTGCAAGGGGACAACTTTGCCTTTACTTTAGTAACCCTGTGGCAATGCATGACCTTGAATATGAGCTGTTTGCACTCACATAGACATATTGCCCATGTGACAGTACTAGCATGTCTTCTTGTAGTTCACAAATGCTTTCTGTTACTTTACTTACTATTGTAGTTGTTGGTTGCTTCTTACATTGTTAAATGTTAAAAGTTGTTAATAGTTGAATAATCTGTGTGTTTTGAATATTATCGAGTGGTTACTGCTGGGCGAGAATCCGCGCAGGTACACTCGATAACTGGATATCAAAACAACCGATTATTCAACTATTATACAACTTTTAACATTTTAACCAATGTAAGAAGCAACCAACAACTACAATTTTCACCTTTTATTTGTTTTGTTTTAAACAGTGTATATGCACAATTGTAAAGAATTAATGTTTTACTATGTAAACAATTGTACCAGTTGGTGTAAATAGTTTGTGATTTGAGATAACGAGTCCCTGAAGATGAACCCAAATTAAGAGTTCGAAACATATAGGATAGTGAAATTACACAATTAATGTGATTAAATTGTACATTTGTCGGCTATAAATATAGAGTTAAAATGTACGGAATGAATAATATTAAGCTTCAGCGATATTCAGTACCCACTACTTTTTTTTCTCTTACTTCCTCTTTTTTCTGGAAAGTTGTGGTTTTAAAGTCTTATCCGCTGGAAAATTCTGTATATTTTATATGTTTCCCATGTCCTAGTCATATTCACAGACCTTTATAATAAACCCTTGATTTCTCAGTCCTAACAATAATAGATTTTCGTACGAAATTTCTTGTTACAGGCTGCTAACATAAAATACATTGATATTTAAATAAATTCGTGTGGTCGTCAGCGTGGTATTTGGTCACACCTTACTTCACTAAAGTACTGTATCAGTGAATATGCATCCTTTAGTTACACTCGTACGAATAAACTAAATGTGATAGCATAGCCACACGTATTAGCGAAGCTGCAGTCTAAGACTTAAAATTTATAAGCAAGACTGGATGCCGCAGTACCGACTCATCATACATTCTGCTGTCGTTTATTGCTGCCACCTTCTGCTCGTTGCCGTAACTAGAGCGCCTATTGACTCGGATTGCTAACCTACATAATGGCCAATACTTTTTTGGGGCCCAGTATGTGCCTGATTCTGTATATTTGTTGTTTTAGTGAATATTCATATTGTGTTCTTCTGGGTAATGCCGCCGTGTGGTCTGGTAAGTTGGCACCAAAGTTTTGGAGGAACATAATTGACTCCATCTTTATGGTAGATGAAGACAGAGGCAATATTATTCTCCGAAACGTTGTTAAGACTCTACCAAATTACACGGTGTCATATACCAGAAGAACAGAATAGGAGCTTTCCTGAAACTTTGTTTTGAAACACTTGTCATTTGTTTTCCTTAAACAGACTACATCACTACCAAGTGTGTCATGAAGTACTGTACTTCATGTTGGTTTATTTCACCAGGTTACAAGTCATAGCTTGACAAGTGCGTAATCACTGATTTCATTCCAAGAACTGCTGTAGTTACACGTACGATCAGATGTCTTGTCCAGGAATGAAATGCAACCTCAACAAGACAGGCATGTACGTATAACGTAACAATGAGGTGCATTCGCGTAACCATATTTGCCGTAGAAAAGCAATAAGTATTACATATTCTGAGTGTGTGTGTCTGTAGCCTTAGTTATCCAGCATGCAAAGCGCATACGCCGTATTATATTGTCACCTGTGGCCTGTCCGCCTCTACCATATTTTTCCACATTTTCTCATAAACAGCACGATTTTCGAAAAAAAAAAAAAAAAAAGAAAGAAAGAAAGGTTGTTGAATAAAAAATTTGTGTTTTGATTTTCTCTACAATTTTTGTCTGAAACATTTGTCATTTAAGAAGAATTCAGCGAGATATTGTGATAAATTTTCATGTGTCTTCATGTAATTCACCCGTTATTCTTGCCATATTTTAATTAAATTTGAATTTTCTGAACAAATTTAAAAAAAAATACTGAAATATCAAACTTTATATAATCCGTCCGGTCGGAGCCGAGTTGTTCCATGCGGAACTACGGACGGTCAGACAGGTAGACAGACATGACGAAACTAATAGTCGCATTTCGGAATTTTGCGAAAGGGCCTAAAAAAAGGTGTGATGTCTGTCATTTATATTTTCATGAGCCAAAGGACCAATAAAACTAAATGAAAGCCAGCGTCGATCGGGTGGTGTTTATTTAAAACCTTCTGAATGTCGGCTTATTACCGACTGCCCTGAGTGGGATTCTCTTTCAGCAGTTTGCTCAGCTTCTCCCGGCGTATTCCGAGACTCTGACTCCAAGTAACCTACGATCGCTTGATCCCAGACTAGCTTCATATTAGTCTTCATGTCTATTTCGACATTATACAATACGTAGGTGAGTCAAATGAAAACATTTAAAAAGTTTTAAGAATTAAACTGCTGTAAATAATTTTGTTACAGCTTTGTCATTTTTCAAGATATTTTCAGATATACCATACACAAAACATGCTCCCAACGCATGCTGAAGACTTACTGTGCCAACAGCTGCACACAGCAGGGTCTCGATTTTTTTATCATATTTTAAGTTTTTTTTATTTGATTAGCCCTTATATATGTAGTGCAAGAAGTGCCGATAAATGGCCTAAAAATCAGCACAAATTAGTGATTAGATATCATCCTTGAATTTTGGGTTATTTGTGATCGATTTATTATGCCAGTACAGTAACCATAATGTCATGAACATTATAATTCCAGTCACATTTCCATCGTTTTGCCTTATTGTTCTACTTCATTTTCTAATTTGATCACAAGACATAAATATGGTCTGCTAAAAGCGATTTTATACAGAATGTTTCAAACATTTATGCAGCATAATTTATCAGCAGGCATCGCAGTTATCACAGACAAGCAGGTACAATGTTTTTGCGTTGAGAAATGCTTAGGAGAGAGCACAATTTACATTTTGATATTACTTAGGTTTTTATTACAATAAATGATTATTTCTTTGCATCTTTTCTTTTTGAAGCATTGTGTATTGTTATGGTTTAAAAAGATCAGTAAAGCAAAGCTCACGGTCTTATAAGAAATACAGAAATCGGAAAAATATCAGTCCGGCATCAAAACCCCGTTCGTAAATAAACTCCGCGCCATAAAGATGCGTGGGGAATGGCAGTTTAGCTCCACGCATTATTAATCTTTACACTATATATACAGCTTAACATCCCGGCCACTGTACCCCGGCGAAAGAGCCCCATGTATCCAGTGGATAGGAAGCCAGTTGAGCCCCATAGCCAGTCTGGAATATGTAGCGAGAAGAAAAATGCATTTTCCTGGAATCACTTCTCTTTTCCTCGGTCGTGCAACGCATGCCCAGTCGTTGCAATGTCTAAGTCTGAACGTCAGCAGACGCGAAATCGGCAGACTCGTGAGTAACAAAGAAGGCTGCTAACCACCGCATCGCGACTTGGCTAAGAGGAAGGTGGGTCAGTATTTCACATCCCCTCCCCTCCACACACACACACACAACGTGTTCTGCTGCACCGCGTGTGTGCACTGAACTGCGACCGTGAAAGGCGCAAGCGCGGAACGCAAGTTGTAAAGGACGGCACGTGGAGATAGGGATTTTACTTGAGGCACTTGAATTTGACACAAGGACAATTAGATGTAATGTGCCAAGCATTGCGTTACTCTGACATCCGTTTTGCTTATAAGCACAGGTAAGCATACAATTCATGTAACCTTGTCTAGAAGTCCACACGTGTTGAAAGAGTTTACTTTAAAAAATTCCATTAACCAGCGCTAGGTTTCACATTTAGTCTCCAAAATTACTCTCACGAAAATCTAACACCAGACAACAGAGTTGTAAGAAATACTACAAACATGAATGGATCATAAACAAGATAGGTAATCTACGTATGACGTAACACTGTGGCGCGTTCCCGTAACCATTCTTGGAATGGAAACGCAACAATGCGTTCTGTGTATTGTTGATACGTCACTGCCAGCAATATAAAAGTATTGAGTGTTGCAGAAAAACGCTTCTATAGCAAATTCTTTGTCTAGCAACAATGAAAATTGCTTCAGTCTTCATGTAAAGTGCACGTCATTTTTGTCCGATTTTAACCAAATTTGGATTTTCTCGACAAAGTTTTATAAAAGTTGTCAATATGAAATTTCACGGAAATCCGTTCAGTGGGAGCCGCTCTGATACATGCGGACAGACGGGACATGACAAACGTAATAGGCACTTTTCGTGACTATGCGAAGGCGCCTAAAAGCAAATTTACGCATCAACAAATAAGAATATATGATATACATATAAAGGAAACAAGGAAGGAATAGTAAGATTGATAATGACTTCAGTACCTTTTGGTATTTCTCAGTAATTTCAAAGCTTAAGGTTACGGTGTTTTGGGATGTGATGCCGTATGTTTTGGTAGACGAATACCAACGTTTCGGAAATATCAACGTTTCGGAAGAAACCTGTTATCTCCAACTTACGTACCTACCTAACAAAGCGCAAGGAGTCACCGAAAAATTTGACTCGCGCGCTACTTCCGAGACGATGATATTCACCTCCGTTGGCTGCTTGGTGTCAGATTACAGACGTTCACACTGTGCGAGCAAGTGATCATCACTGTAAAAACCTCAAGTCCCGTACTAGTAACTGCCAACTAGTTAAAGATGCACATTGCACCATGCACCTCTTCGGTTAGTCGCACATATTTCACTCACGTTCCTATTGCTGCAATAAATGAATAATATTTGCTAAGCATATTCATGCAAGTTGAAATATTGTCAAAGCTTTTAACACACTGTTCATAAGAGGTTCTACTGCACTACGCTTTGTAGTCAGTGCAGTAAACCAAACTCACAACTGGATTTATGATAAACATATGCTGAGTGTTACATCAACTCACTTCTCATGTAAACAGCTGACTGCAGTGCAGTATTTTAGGTCTTCGGGCTTTTGAGATGTTACGTTATGTAAACTTGTTACCGTCGTTTCGGCACAACGTGTCTCTACCGTCTTGAAGGGTCGTAATGTCAAAGAAGAATCATCTTTTTGGGCATCATGACCCTTGAAAATTGAAAAGACCCAATGTCCCGAAACGTCGGTAAGAAACTACCCATTGAAGTTGCGTAACACCGAAGGAGCTCGAAGACATCAGCTGACTGCTGTTACAAAACGGAGACATCCGGGACCAGCCTGCTCAATAGCGTCGGTAGATCAAAACAGCGTTATTTAATAGGTCGAGTCACTAACGCTTCCCTTATAGTGACAGGTTGATACCTTATCGCATCTTATCGGTTTTGTGTAATTTAACCTAAACATTGAAACTCTGCTCCTATTTAAGATTATCACATTTAATTCCAGAGAAAAAATATATAGATTTTTCGAATACCTAAAGTGCAACATACCCAACAAATTTTAACCAAACGGAATTTTAAAATCAACTGCCTGTTTTCCGTATAAACATGCCGCCTCCATCTTCAGGGTAGAAGATTGAGAAGGTAGTTTCTCCGAAACGTTGCTGCATATCTACCAAACTACACGGCGCCCATCCTACAGGACACTAAACTTGATACGGCTGTGTGAAACTTAAATATTGTATCCATGAAGAAGGTTGCTAATAAAGGTACAGTAACTTACCACGTCTTGAAGGTTTATAATGGAAATTAAGGTTAAAGCTCCAACAGTTCTAGACTTTGGCACTGTCATATATTCCATGCAATGTACGTATTCCAATTACCCCATATACCACTTATTGAGACTTAAAATTATATTAATAAGGCACTCACTACAAGTTCAGACGCTCTTAGCTATGCGATTTCTTACAGCCTTTATTACGTCATTGCGTTTAGTGTTATTTATTTGACTCGCCATTAATGTAAAAACGTAAAGTTTCCCTGTCCACGACACAAAAGGCGGGAAGAAGTATAGCTCCACGTATTCCTAACCTCAGCGTCGTATTGAGTTGATTGGTCAACCTCACGCCCCGACCGTTTTGTCTCCGGGATAGAACCACGGTCCCCATTGAATAAGAGGCTGGGTGGGCCCCAGAGCCCGTCTGGACATTCTTGTGAAGAGAAGATCTCTTGTTCCTACCGGGATTCCAACCCCGGATCGGATAGCCTCGGATTACTCCTCAGTTTGCTCTTAAGCTCAGATAAGTAGGCATGAATAGACGTCAAATTGCAATGACCTTTCTTTCCACCCCTGACAAAAACATGGGTCGAATTTCCACGCAGTGGACTCGATGGGTAGAAAACATAACTTTGTAAAATGATCTGTATAAGTCTGAAGTATGTTCAAGATAACAGGAGAACAGATACCTAACATACCTATTGTTAGCCTGGGATCCAAAACCTGCTTCGACATCTTATCAACACCACGTGTAAACTATTAAGCTAATGTTATGCAAGTGATACTGTCGTTTTGTTGGGTAAAAAGTATTATATTTAACGCATTTGGAAAATACTTATTCTGAAAATTGGAGTGCCTTTTTTCACTGTTGTTCCTACTATTGGTATTAACTGATTCTTTCTCGCCTTCAATGACGCAATGATATGCGCCATTCCTTACGCACTGACAGCGAACTACGTGACTGGTTTTTGTTTGTTTGCTTGTTTATTTGTTTGACGCTGCAGTATTGAAGCTTCTATACTTTTAATACTGGCAGCAGAATGCACATACAGAAAGTGTCCACAAAGTCCCAGTTTTATTTGTTATTTTTATATCATGAATTGAGTATTCTGTAAGTTCATGCTTGTGAATTGTTTCTTTCAGACCTTTCTCTAATCCCCTCTTTGGGTTCTGTATCTTATTTGCTGACGTCATCAGTAGCTCCGAGTCATCTCCTACACGTTCGGCATAACCACTGCACACGAAGTCCAAACTTGACGACTTAAGAAAAGTCACGTGACATAAAACAGTTGAACGACTTACATACGTTTAGTAAAATCTACAACTTCAAATTATTCTGAAAAAAAAGCTTTTTTGGATACGGTGTGTAATATATCTAATGACGGAATATAAGCCATGGTAGAAAGTTTAGCACAGTATAAACGTGATTAGTCACTTCTGTCGGATTATTAAAAAAAAATAAAATACGACAGAAGAAGGTACTTTGAATGTGAAATATCTGTCATTTCTCTCTACGGCTGAAGCTGGAAATATTTCTCAGGCTGA
Organism: Reticulitermes speratus; assembly: GCA_021186555.1. Lineage (NCBI taxonomy): Eukaryota > Metazoa > Arthropoda > Insecta > Blattodea > Rhinotermitidae > Reticulitermes > Reticulitermes speratus. Next base: position 13,643,563 of record JAJKFL010000002.1, read on the forward strand.
TAAATATTTAGCGAGTGACGTAAGAGTTATGCACAGAAACGCGTGTAAGGCCTCATGCAAAGGGCTCGTTATTTCATTCAGTTGTCATTAAAAATGTAACGATTCAACAGATTTTAGTAAAGCTTCCCCATATCACATTTAATGAATATCCGTTCAGCGGTTCTGTATTTCTTACATGTGAAGAGATAAATGGACAGGCAGACGAACATACGAGCACAAGTTTGCAACTCCTCGTTATGAACGAACCTAACATGATGGAGCTCAACCTGCACTTACGTCTGTATCTTCACGGCTTCATGGTTAGATGCGTAACAAATTTTTCTCTCTATAACTGCAGTATTTATTTACATATTTATTCATTTAAACATTCATTTCATAAACAGACATGTTTATTCAGTACTGATGGATAAACCCCAAGCCGCAATAATTGTCTGAAACCCTGAAAACTGCAATTTATGTAAGTAATTCCAAATCTAACTACATGGAGCACAGGTTGTCTTCAGAATCAAATACTCGCTTAGGTATATATATGAAGTTCCCTGCTTTTTATGAAACACAAAACTGTTCCGCATCCTAAGCCTGACGATTCCAATCCACATTATAGCACTATATACCTTTAACATTCATTTTAATATTATCCCTCTCTCTAAGCCTACTCTTTCGTCCTAGCAATCTGATTCGTTTACGGTTTTAGACCAAATAATTATATGGGTTTTCCGTATCTCCGCATTCGTATCACATAGCGTTCCCAACCCAACCTGTTTCGTTTGATAGCCCTGATAATATTTTCTGAAATCACAAATTATGGAACTTCTTATTGTGCAATATTCTTCCCTTCCTGACCCTTCCACTATTTTGGGTCCAAATACTCTCCTTATCCCCTTGTTCTTATACTGTCTCCCTTTCTTCGCTTAGTGTTGTTGATCAAAATTCCCGTCCATTCAAGACCAAGTGTAAAATTAAGGGTTTTTATATTTTTGTGTTTCCGTTTTTAAATAGTAGATGCGGCCATAGTAGTTTCTAAATCGTATGACAGCACACATTCCTTGAATTCCATCTCTATATTAAATATGCCTGTCAAGATATATGTATTTTATTCAACATGAGTCGTGTATAACACTCTGTAAATTTCGAACCAAAATACAGCGGTACAAACGTAAGTACCTTCTGCCCATTCACATACCAGTAACATCCCAGTCGTCAGGTTTTGTGGTTTTCTTGATTGCCGCCAGAGGGGAGTTATGATCAGACAAGGAAAATGACTACTACCTTAGCTGCATATATTGCAGTACGAAAGGGAAGAAGGGTGGAACAGGCCTGGCGCGTTTAGAAACAGCAACAATGACATAAGTCTATAATAACGGAGATAAGTAGGAGTAAAAGAATGGTGAAGAATATCCAATCAAAATGTTCATATATGAAGTAACAATATGACGATAACGGAATCTGGAATAACAAGCCATATGAAAAATTCTGTGCAATGGCGTGTCTTATAAAAAATCCCCACAAAAATTGCAATAAGGGTGCTGGAGTTTAACAGAAAATTTCGAGAATTTGTTTTCGATTAGTGTATATTTTTTGTAATAGATCTACAAAGAGTAACAAATGATATCTCCTTAGAATGTCATACACTTGTTTATAAGTCTTGTAAATTCGCATTTATATCTGCAATAAGTAAAAGTTAATGCCAATAAATTACAGGAGGGAAAATTCAAACAAGTGTTTTGTAACATATATAATTTCCAGTGACTGATTATTTCCACTAGCAAGCACAGAATATTATTTTAGTGAGTTATTTGACGCCTAGATTTGAAATTCCATGTCTGGATTATTTGGGGTAGGATTCTGATCCCAGTACTGCAAGGACAAGAAAGATCTGATAGTATATTACTAACCTTTAAGAAGAAAAATGGGAATATTTTTGACTGAAAGTTGAAGGAAATGGCTCAGAGTCTTGTCCAGTGATAGACAGAATATGGTATTAGTAGTGTTCAGTCTTTAATACCGGTTACTGTGTACCTTCTCTCGGTAGGCTGTGTAGGTGACTTATTTGTGTCATGTTACTCCGGCCAATCTTTCGCTTCTCCAAACGTCAAAATGACAAACAACTAATACGAAACCCGGGCACTTCAGAATTGACCAACTTAAAGTGTTACAGCAATTTCTCTACACTGCTTGTTACGTTGAAGCATAATTTCCTGGGACACATTGGTGTTGTTCGTCCAATAAGGTAAAGAAAAGGTATTCACTCTTCTGTGACGTTACTCAGCGTTAATTGGTAGTTACCGACGTTTCGGGACATCCTATTGGTCACATCTTTAAAGGTGAAGCACTCCACAAATCAAAGCTGCATAACATCCCAGAAGAGCGAAGACTTTATCTACACCGCGGAGGAACCCTGAAATCATGCGAGGTAAAGATAACTTTGTCTCTCTCTTTAACAAGCAAAATGCCATAAGAATATGGATATGGAAATGGATGTATACCTTCATCCAGGGGCGGCTCGTCCATAAGGCTGCAGCCTTGCAGATCTTATGGAGGACTCCCCACAGCCTCCATTCATTTTAGGCGTTCTTATAAAGTAAAGAAGCCTCATGTGGAGGAAGCTTTTGTTCATACGTCTGTCCTTCCATTTGTCCGTGATCTAGCATCAGTGATTAGACTCTTCGATTTAATCAAATTCGGTATAAGAGGTCTTTACAAATATTTGTGGAGCAGGTTCTAGTTTCATACGAGTCGCCTCAGTGACAGTCATATTTTCTTTAAAGCGTAAAAGAATTTCTTCCCGATTTTCCACCGAATCTTATGAAATTAAGTATGGGAGATCTCAATGTAATGACGCTGCAGAGTTGAGAGTTCCTTGGAACTCTTTGCAGTGAAAGCCATATTAAGTGCGTAAAGGAAATTTTTGCCTTATATTGTGTATTTTTCATTGTATTTGGACAAAAAACGCGGTACAAGAGATGTCCTCAAAACTTTATTTCGTTATTGCAAATTGCGCAAAAGTAGGCGCAGTGAAAACCATTGCTTCTTAGGGACCAAAGTAAATTTGTACCCGCACTTTCCATATTATTTTTACAATATAAGTGGAATTCGGTATCAGATATCCGCACATAATTTTGTTGAGTATTTGTGAGTTTCGTGAAAATCAGCGAAGGGGAGGCCTTACCTTTCTTTTGGGCGTAACTGGAACTACATTTACACGTGTACAGCGAAAGCGTTCCACATCTCGAAAGCTAAAAATGGTTGTGTAAAGGGGTGGTGCTACGTCATAGATGACACCGTTTGCAATCTTGTCAAACTTTCAACAGTGGGTGGATATCAGTGGTTAGCTCCATGCTCCATGCTGTTGCCGCTCTACCTTTTCGAGGAAGAGCGCCTTCCTTCCTCAGCAGTAGTTCTGTAAGTGTTTATGTGGATCCAATGCGTGTAGACGCCATGGCAAGAGAAGAATATGTTTTTACCATCGAGAGTAAAACTGCGGCACTCCCGTAAACTTGTCTTATCTTGATTTCACGTGTTGGTAGAATTTGTGACTTTGATTTCCTTTTAACAGAAGAATATTAGTATACAACTTTCATCAGGCTTTTTGCTCCTTAAACAGGAATAAACAACTATTCCCAAAATTCGTTCTTATCCCTTTGGTTTACCTCATTGTGTTTGCCATTGGCCTTTCGTATTAATTTGTTCAATTTTTAAACCTAATCTTGTAAAGCTAATCACAAAAAAAAAAGAACATAAGGCATAAGTACGACACATTTTGCCTTATATTTTGATTCTTGCATCATATTATATAATGTTTTAGACTAAAATTTTGGAATTTAATAAGGATTTTATGTAATGTGTCACTGTCTTGTCCCATATTCTGATTTTAGGAAAATTTCGACTTTGAGTTTCTGGTAAAGAACAAGTTTTACTGGAATGACGGATGAAAATTAAGTTATCCAGAAAAATCTTTCTTGTAAACATCTAATGCCAAATTTAATCCAAAATAAAATCTGCGGTATTCTGGGGTATTACGCGGCGTTTTGTGGTAATTGTTTACCGACATTTCGGGACAACGTATCGGTCCCCTCGTCATGGATCAAGAGTCCTTTCCTACTCGGACTCTTGATCCATGACGAGGGGACCGATACGTTGTCCCGAAATGTCGGTAAACAATTACCACACGACGCCGTGTAATACCCCAGAAGACCGCAGATTTCATCAACATCGCGGCGGAAGCCTGAAATGAAGTTTAATCCAAAATCTTTGGGTAATTTCGGAGGTGAAATATAAAGGCCAACAATCACTATGCTGTTACACGTGAAGTATATCTCACGTAAGGTAAATACAGTTAAACTTGGATTTCTTTTGTTATCAGAAAGGCCAAAGCCACTCTACTATGTTTAGATAGTAACTATGTGAGCGTTATCGGAATGTACATGTTTGGAATCTCCAATAGGAAAAAATTATTTCGACTGGTAATTTCTAGTAGTCTCTCTCAGTTCTTCCAGAATATATCTAATATATTATTTTTAAATAAGTCACTATCGACTCTTTTCAAATCTCTACCCCCCTCGCAGTGCATGATTGCATGCCTGTATATGCAAATGATGCTGCTTAATGTTACTTTAAATAGTGCTCTATTATAGTCATTTAATAGTGCTCTATAATAGTCATTTAATCACTCTTCCACGTGTCTTCATTCAGTCTGTACTATAAAAGAATATCATCTAACTAAGCGGTTTCCAGCGACTCTTTTCATGTAACGTGAACCTACATTCGCACAAAACTGTCGCTTTGAGTCCCAATATGAAAATTGGCACAACCGTCACACACTGATCTTCATTCAAATGAAATCTCACAAAATGTTGCAACCATAATTTCACAAAACTTGTGAGAATGGTTTAAAGCAACTTCAGTTTGCTGTGAGAAATACAGAACAAAGGAGACTGCAGGTTTGTGTTTAAAGTTGTGTATCATCCAGGGCAGGCCCGAGACATGTGCGCGCCACGGGCAAGCCGTTAATTTTGCGCCAATTCATACAGATATTCTTTAAAATTTTTGGTCTAGAAGAGGGCTTGCAAATATTAATGAGGGCGCGTGCCCAAACTGCGGGTAATTTTCGAAAAAATTATTTAGCGCGGGGCAGCTGGCCAGCGCCCTATTACGATCCTGGTACCATAATGACTAAAGACGATCCTGCTTGTAGTAAGAAGATAGCGGAAACTGTAGAAAGAAATGTCTGTCTTGTTTTTATTTCAAACCCACCATCACAGAACCAACACGTCGTCATCGCCTGATATCTCGATTGCAAACGATCAAATAACAGTGTGCTTTGGTGTGCGGTAAAGGGTGAAAATGGTTTCATTAATCTACTAGTGTGTAACCTGTTGCTTAAAACCAGTTTCTTCAGTGTAGGCGCCGGCTGAGGCTACCGGTACACTAGCGAAATCGAGTCTAGTCAAGTCGAATCGATTGTAACTCAGTAAAGTGCTGCAAACCGAGACGTTAGCTTCACTCGACTGACTCCTGCAGTGACACAGAGGTATAGAGCTATCCTGTGCAAAACGAAGGGCTCTGTTTTGCAGCATCTGAGGGAATCGCACACGACCCGACTTGATTGGACTCAGTTCGCATGTTCAGCCAACACACTTTAACCCTTCAAGCACTGGTGGTTGCAATATACACTGCTGAGTTTAACATTCAAAAATTCTACATTCCGCCCTCTGTAGTGCATTTATGCGGTTTGTATGGATCTTTAAAAAAAACAGCTACTATTTTCCGACACAACGTTAACAGATTGCTTTCTATTAACCCAGACGAAATGTGTTTACTGCGCGGTACGGATTGAATCTTTAAACATCAGCGAAGAATGGAAGCTCTTGTTTCCGGGGGTAAAGCGGAGGGAATATTAAACTGAACACCTATCCCCATATAATACCAAGATCACAGTCCTTTAAACTTTGCCTCCACGACCTCTCTACACCTTCATGATCCGAAGTTTGTTTTAGGTACGACCTTGGAATTATATTTTTTAAATAGTGCCATCTGTTAATTTCGTTTGACATTCTGAAACTACATTTATCATGGTTAATCATCATCTTTTGTTACTATCCATAATCAGGCAGAATTTTGAAATTCTTTTAAGATATTTTTTAAAATTCCTTTTATCGGAACTCGACGCTTAACCGGGCAGAATACACAGCACGGAAAGATATGGGCGTACTATATTTTTGAGCGGTATTCGAAAGCGCAGTTGTGGTTTTCGGTTGGACGAAATTTAAATGCAATGTACAGAAGGGTATGCCACACTTGACCGGCTCTGCATTACATTGTCTGTACAAACGGTATCATCTGCGCCCTCCGTTTTTAGTACGTAATGGACAAGACGGTCATCTTGCCTCTGTAGGTCCGATCACCTTCAGCCAGGTTCCGCTGTAATGCCGCAGTGTATAACCCAAAGAAATAATTGGTTGCTCTACGTACGGTGGCTTCTAATTTGTCATAAAATATGCCCGCTTTCTACAGAGTGTGTGTTTATATATTCCTTACGATTGTCAGAATAAACAGCAGTTACTTCATTACATAACATAAAAGAATGATTTTTGCAATGGAGATTTTTTGTGTTCTCTGCAAAGTAGGAATTAATTTTTAAACATTATTTAGGTGACGTTCCGGCATCAAAGGGATTTAACATGTCATGAAAATTTTGTAGCTTTATAAAGAAGTCTTATACAGAGTGCTTTAATTATCACTTGGTATTACAACACAATACGAAAAACATTTTGAAATGTCAAATCGATATTTTCAGCAATGGTACTAGAATGGCACGAGGGACCGGACATGTGGAGAGGAGAAACAACGGGGTGCTTTAAGGGAGAGGGGAGGATCGGTGGGGGCGGTGGAGGAGGAGGTGGTGGTAAAGCCTAGGAGAGGAACTTCTTTAGGTTTTTGTTCTGAAGATGCAGAGTGTGTCTTTTACTATGCAGGTGTTCCTACGAGCCATCCAAATGGGCCTGAGTCTATTCTTATATCGTACAGTATTATTAGGCCTATTTTTATTACTCAGGTAATGCCATTGTGTCTAGTGTATGAAATTTATAACAAAGTAGTTATTTAAATGTGCGTGTTCGTAAACAGCCGGTGTTTTCTAAGTGCATGACTTATGTGACTTTAATTGTGTATTCAGATATATTTTTGACGTGGTGATAGATTTTTTCATGCATCGCGCTCATTTGCTGTGTTAATTTCACGAAATATTTTTATAATATTTATTTGAGTGCTACGTAAAACTAAAATGGAAGGACTGTTCTGTATGTTATGTGAGTATACATTAATTTTTACTTAAACTTACGAGGATCGATCAGAAAATAAATTTACAAAGTTTATGTATTATGTTTTTAATTACAGCTCTTAATAAGTACAGTTAAGACTCCATTGTCCTCCTAGCCCACTACTTTTCTGCATAGTTCCCACCCCATTTGAGGCATTCATTATATCGTGGTACGATTTCTTCTCTTCCCTGTTGATAGAAGTCTTGTGTCCTGTATTATCAGTCATCTTGTCAACATAGATTCCACCTTACGATCAACCTGAAATTTCGAGCGCCAAGATTTTGGAGAGAGGTGATAACTGCTCGGAGGCAAATTCGTCTGAAATAATTCAAATAAATGTGGGTTCTTTCATTATGAATTTTTAGGCCTTGTAAAATTTTTTTCTGATCGATTCTCAAATATGTATATATATATATATATATATATATATATACGGTAAATGAAATTATGCCTCAACAATAAAGTAGTAATGGTACGTGATGTTTGAATATGATGGGTAAAGAACTTGACATATTCTTACATTACAAAAAGTAGATTCACGTGTTTTGCAAAGAAATGCACACATTTTTTAAATATATTTTATATTGCTTTCACCGTGCATTTTCACTTATTATTCAGTTAACCAACAAATGCACAAACATAAACTACTTTATACATCGATACTAATAAAAACTATAAAGTAGTTTATATTTGTGCTTTGTTGGGTAACTGAATAATAAAAGCAGACATGTTATGTATGTAGGTGAAAACTATTTTGATAGGTTAAAGTAAAAGGATTTTGTAAACACACTGTTTAAGCTTATAGTTCTAAGAAAACAGGGAGTTCCTTGAGAAGTTTTAGATGTAAAATCCTTCAGGCTTATCAGTTGTGAATTATTTACTTATTTAGTTAAATTCTTCGCTAGTACTTTAGCTGGTTAGAAGTTTGTCTGTTGATAATCAATTAATTAAGCGTTTAATTAGTCTGTTAGTTAATAGGTCGGAGAGTTGGCAAATTAATCACCTAATAATAAATTTGTTTGTTAATTAATAGATATACCTTAAGTGTGGGCGCATACTTTTGATATATTCCGTACGAGAGCTGTATAGCGACTTCCATTCTGGTTGGCTGTGACATTCAAATTATTACTGATAAATTCTCCCTGAAATTACTTTCAAAAGACTTCATATTAGAAGCATAAGTTACGTATTTCAGTAAACGTTTATTGCATAAGATGAGCCATGTGAATATCATTTTCAACTTTTACGCAGATTATATTTATACACACATATCACAGTTATGATTTCTCTTTCCTCTACTTATGTAAAGTACAATCTTCAGAATCTCTGTGACTTTTGCTATCCATCAAAAAGAACTTCGCTTCTAATTATCATCACATCCAAGTGTGTGCTCACAAAGCTCGTGAATTTATTTGATATTGTTAGGAAACATTACGTTTTAAAATGCGACAATACATATAAGACATTATATTAAATTGGTTTTGTGAATTTTAGAGACACTGATGCACACATATATCATTAATCTAATCATTGTTACAGTTTCTCTCTTTACTGATCCAACAGCTTCGTTGACGACCACGTAAAAGTGGTGGGATTATTTTGCGACAATCCGGTTTTGAATTTACGAAGTTTTCCGCGTAATTATCTTGTTACTTCAACCTTGTAACATAGTTTCCTTATGTTGCGTAATTTATTTTTTATAATGGTTGTAAGTTCATGCATTTGAGTGATGTGTCCATTGATATATTATTTTAAAATATTTTTAATATTTTGCGAACATCTTCGATCGTAATATTTATTTATTGCAGCCATAACTGTATTATTGGAAATATATAATAATTCTGAGGATAGGATATGACGCAAGATGTAAGAATTTATTTTTGCCTTTGTTCCATTAAATGTCCACCATATCGAAATATATTTCGAATAAATTTATAAGAATGCATTCTAAAGAATTCAGTATTTCTAAGTTAGTTATTTTCGAATTTATCAGGCTTATTATCTACAAGCAAACACAGGGCCAGTGTAACTGGATTAGGATTGTATTAGATAGAGGGATTTTTATTAGCAATAGTGAAGGTTTAGGTTTTTTGCCAGATAATAGTATTATTGTAGCTGAATATTATCATTTCAGCAAATCATGTACCTCGGAGATTAGTACGATATTGAGATTACGTATAATACGAAAAACAAATTACGTGAATCATTAAGTGGATTAAAATTTTTATTTCAGTTTGTTCTTTAACTTTGAAAAATAAATACAGGTAGTGCGATAAATTTGCGCATTAGACGTAAAAGTATAAATTTTATTGTCTCTAGAACACTTAATTTATAAAGATCGGCATGCTGAGACTTGAGACTTACCGACGAAAGCAGACAGTTACCACTGTTCTATATTCCAAGTGTACAAAATTAAGTAGCCATTTTTCACTCCCTTTTGCAACATACTAGAGGAAATAAAGCGTTTCCTCCACTGCAAATATAACGTTGAATTCCTGGAGACTTGCAGTTACAAATCTTAAAAGGATATGCATGTCTTGTTTTTCGCCATAACTGCTTTCATTTGTCCTATGTGGCTAAGCAGGGATTCCTTCATTTAGGTCTTATATCCTGAGCTCCACAAGTGTTCCACGTCTTGTCACAAAGGATACGTTTGTTTACATTAGGGACTTCCGGTAATGTTTCCCTTTAGCGAAAAATCTTAAGTTTCATTTTTCCAAGTCTGTTTACAGAATGCATTCAGAAACGAATAACTTAAAATGTATGTTCTGGAGTTATAATTACAATAGATATAACGAGTATGAAGTGGAGAGCTACGATTACATCGTCCTACCAGCCGCCATTTCTTACACTATGAACTTGCTCTCATGTTCTAAGGAAAGAATGAGAGAGCTTGGCTATTAAGAAAACTTTTTTTCTGGTAACATTAAAATAAAGTTTTACTTGGGAGATGTATTCATAGATGAGGCTAAATTGTTAACGTACATATTACATAAGATAATTGGAGTGCCAAGGGGTAGACTGGATTTAGCTGGCAAAGGATTGAGTCAAATAGCACACAATAGCCAGGACGATATAGAAACGTCGGTCTCCATAAAAGAGGAGATTTTTTGGACAAGCTGTGCTCTTAGTATTTTCAGAATAAAACGCTATACCAATGAATCGGTTTGGGTGCCTTAATTTGTTTTAAATAATGACAATTACAAGCATTTTAAAACAAAGCTCTGAGGAAAACATTCAATCCGAAAGCTAAACTCACACTGGTAATTTTACGACGCTAATCCACTGTGGATGGGATATGATGTAAAAATGATATGAGGATAATCGTTTATGTTCAGTTGGTAAGGATTTGTAAGGAGGTAGTCACAGTCTGCTTTAAAGAATTATCCAGTCACTTCTTCGATAAAATGAGGAAAGCAAGGACACAGAGGGGACAAAACGTCCAGTTACCTGGTCGCGTGTCTACCCTGATGTCTCTGAAATAGAGCGCTGGATCTTTGGTTGATGAACGAAATTGTTTGGCAATAAACGATACAGGATATTGGATAACGGGAAGATGAGAGATTTAGGAGTCTATAATTACAATAATAAAATTAGGTTAATATTATTGGTTTTGACGAACATAGTAAGAAACGTATAAAGTATTTGAGAGAATGGTATTAAAATTTAAACTTGGGGAATAGGTTTTAATAGTGTGAATTTGGTTAAATGGGGTCAGAACTGAATGTTATCGGCGTACATAATAAATCTGAAAGAACAGCAACAAACAGAATGAACATGTGCATGGATTTCAAATGTTTAAACAATGATTTCTAATATCAGTAGTTAATATGAGTAACTAGGAAATAAATAGTTTGGATAAGGACATATCTAGTGTACATAATTCTGGTGCAAAATGTGCAAAAAGCATATAGTGGTGGTTATATCTGTCCGATTTTCCCCACATTTAAACTCGAGAAGTGATCATGGCTTTTAGGTAACTTGAGACGAAATTATTTTCAATTAATTCCACGCCAAATCTGTAATTTTTTAAAATTACCTAAAAAGGGCACACTTGTACCCGAAATATGGTTGCAGCAGTTTGGTACCCATCCATAGTGTTAAAGAAAGTAAAGCAAATAACCTGTTCATTCACCACCTTCAAAACCTCAATTATCACAATACCAGGCGAATTTCAACCCTCACCAGTCCATCGCAAATGGCTGTCAAGTCTAAAAATATGATCTTTTCTAAATATAATAAAAAAAAAAAAAGCGGACAAGATATTCGTGCACAATATAAGTCATAAAAAACAGATTTGATTCAGGGAAGCTCTCCAATACACTAAGAATTAAGATTTAGAGAAACAGAGTTTTGCCAGTTGTTTTACGTGGATATGAAAATTGGTCATCTCTATTAAGGTAGGAATATAGAATGGGGGTTTCGAGAATTGAGGGCTGATGAGGATATTTGGACCTGAAGTGGAGGAAGTAAAAGTAGACTGAAAAAAGTTGCATCATGGAAAGCTTTATGATTTGTACTTCGCACCAAGTATTATTCAGGCGGTAAAATAAAAAACAATGATATGGGCAGGAAATGTAGCATGAATGGGGAGAAGAGACATGCCTATAGGATTTGGCTGCAAGTAACTGATAAAAGAGACCACTTGTAAGATAAGGCTTAGATGGTAAGACATTACTAAAAATGAATTTGAAAGAAATACAGTGGGAGGTTGTGGACTGGTTTAATTTGGCTCAGGATAGAGACAAGTTGCAGGATGTTCAAAAAGAAGATAATAAACCCTCGAGGTCCATAAATTAAGGAAAATATTTTGACTAGCTAAGAAACTATGAATATTATCTTTTCAAAAAGAATGCTGCATCATACAGTCAGTTAGTCAGTTACATAATATACGTCTTGGTAAATCTACAATTATTGAAGATTTAAGCCTTTCGGAATGGTCCGCCGTGTGGAATGGTAGATAGTAACTATTTACCAGACGACTTGACTTTCTTGACTTTATCAAATAATAAGGAAGCTTATGTATAATCTATATGTATGTTTGCAACAGTAGACTTATACGTAAAACAAATGTACATAAAGATCACGTAACTGGTAACTGGTAATATAGAGTCTCGAAAATTAATTTTGTGCTTAGAAATGACGAGGAGGATCGCCTGAAAAAACTTTTATCACAGAAGTGAAATAGTTATGCTGGGACATGTGATGCCTTAATGTTATTTCTTGTCTGCACATGAGGTCAACCAGTTTAGATACGATTGGAAGTTATTTATTTATCATACCAACTCATGCACAATTTTACAATATTATTACTTCACCCCTATACGTATTGTATACGTAATTGTGCATGAGTTGGTATGATAAATAAATAACTTCCAATTGCTATAGAATGCAGGTCAATATAACGTAAAGTTTAGTTTAGATACGTCTGCTTTCTCCCACATCAAAATATTTTGGCAAATTGTTGAAAATTTTACCGAAGTGTTTCACACAAAGCTATTATGTCTAACCGACCCTGGCGATGGAGCAGTCCGCACCAGTTTTGTACCTGGAGGTTTCTCGGTACAATCAGAACATCTAGGCCGGGATACATCAGTCAGTATTTTGTCTAGTCTATAGGCTAGAACACCGTTTTCCATTCGCAGCTAATCTTTACTGCAGGATCAAAATGTCTCTTGGATCCACACATCTTCTCTTCTCATGGTACCGGCGCTTCTTTCATCAGGGCTAAATCCGTCGGGACTTGAAGCTGACTATTCACATTCCTCCATCTAGTGCAGAGTTCAAGAATTCGTAGAGCTGCAGCCCATCTCTATACAATTCATGGGGCTGTTCATAGTTAAATACAGCGGCTGTCAAAATACGTACATTAGAACAGACTACTGAGCTACACAGTATAAGAAATTGCAGTTCATAGTGACGTCATCAGATACGTTATCAATAAACGTAAGAATATGACTGGGGAAACAGAAGACAATGTATCACATGGGAAGAGGGAGGAGTGGATTGGGATAATATTAAAACTGATAGGTTTTATTAAGAGGGTCTTATTCAAAAGAGAGGAATTAAATTTCAGAACGAAATTTAAAGAAACAAAGTTGTGATGTGTTCTGCTGTGAACTTACCCATAATGGGCTTCAGCGACGCGATGGCGTACATAAAGTGTCATCCTCTCCTCCATAAAAGCATGAAATTTATTGAAGTCTATCAGTTATTCAGAGAAGATCCTACAGTAAAGTATTTCGTTGGTTGCTTCGTTAATTTATTGTTTATTTAGACGCAGCTGATCGCAGAAAAACCGGTACATGAAAAATAAATCCCTTGAATGACGTGACGTAATAGTAACAAGGATGCTGTTTCGAACACGTCCCTACTGCCTCGATCTGCTCTGTGCTGGAGAACTGCCCGCAACTCGCGATTCTGGGGTTTGTCTCTCTCTAACAACCTCACCCTTTCGCAAACTCAGGCGGAGGGTGAGTCAGAACAGAAGTAAAGTTTGTGTGGCTCTGGAATCGCCACGCTTACTCTTAGACATGGAGATGTTACAGTACACAGTTATAATTTTTGTCGAAATGTACGATGCTTGGATTATTTAACCCCTTGATACCTGAAGGTAAAGCAATCCCATTACAAGTCTGGACAGGCCCTTAGGTTTCCAGGAGGTTGAGGCTCTCAGATTTCTAGACAACAGGCACATGAAGGTGATAAGGTTGTCAGCCCTACGCACCGGCCGCCTTTACCCCCCAGGAAATACTCCTGGTACTCATTTCTGTTAGAGGTTGAGTCGACCCCAGGGCCATAGTGCGACCGAAAGGACTATGTCAATAAAAAATTCCAATGACGCCATCGGGAATAGAACCCGCGACCTTCCAGCTTGTAGCGCAGTGCCTCAACCAACTGCGCCACCGCGTGCCCCTCCTTCATACCTGAACATAATGGTATTTAGATATAAGCATTCATGTCATTAATCGCATACAACATGTTCCATTCCATTAAAAAGACATGAATCTGAATGCTACCTGTTCCGACAATTGTGCGAATACTAAGCACAGTGTTCAAGGGTGCTGTTAATCTGCGTAGAGTCGAATGAGGCGGAATGACGATTGACTAAGGACGATAAGAATTACACAAAGGAAACGGCTGTATAATCCGCTTCTTGTACGAGTGAGTACACTTGATTGTAATCTTGGGGTAAAGAAAAGGTAAATGTATACCTGCGCATGCGATGAAATATATGGGGGAAATGGGGGTGTAACTCCACTCATTCTTAAGTTTGGCATGAATTTAATAGAAGGCTGGTGAAGACCCAGAGTCGGTCTGAACGCTTTGGAGAAGAGAAACCCCTATTGCCCTTGACAGAAATCGAACCACTATCATTTAAGCCATACCGCTATCTTCAGGAAAATGCGTAATTTTATAATTTAATTGGGACACATCATTGTCGTCTCACTAAAATAGCGTTTATGCTCTGTGAATATTTAAATTTGAAGTGGCAGTTGACGGATAGAGTAAAGTACTACAATACGTATCGGTATTTTGTTAAACACAGTTTTGCAATTTAATTTGCATACTTTCGGACTTAACATACACATATACGCCATGTACATATCGCGTACATGCACATACACTAACGTGCGTGCCACATCAGTACATACACGCATATTTACGTAAGCGTATGCTAGCTGTAGTAGCTACAGTGTATTTTAAGCAGTTTTCTCTGCGATTGGCTTATGAATGAAATGGCTGTTCACATGTAGAACGCTCCACCTTAGCTTCGTTCTCCTTTTTCTTGAGCTCCCTCTGGTCATCGTCGTCGTGGCCACGGGTCGGCGTCTCCCTAACCCCAGATGCCGTACTCCTCCACTCCCCCTCCCCAAGCGGCAGTGGTCTTTCCCTTCACACGATGTTCCCCTCTTCTTTTAGTCCCCCCACTTTCACCCTTACCTCGACTACATCTCGGCAACCAAAGGGGGAGGAGGGGTTAAAAAATATTCTCTACTATAGATGAAAGCAAGGCAAGTGAGGGTTTTTTATCCCTCTAGGGAAGGAAGGTAAAGAGGGGTGGCATATGGAGGGGTGTTGGAGGGATGAGAGAAGGAGGGGGTTGGAGCGTGGAAGGGTGCAAGCGTCGTGGAGAAAACGACGCCGCCGTAGCAGCCAAGTCTTGCCGACGCATCGCAAACGTCTGCGCACAAGCAAGTGCAAGTAAGGAAAATATATCTAGGAAGGGAAAGGGGCAGGATGAAAAGAGAAAAGATTTGAGAATAGGGGTTGCACCGCGCAGCGTCTAAGAGAGAGAAAGAGGAAAATATTTTCTCTCTCTCGAGGACTCCCAGTGCCTTTTCCTTCTGCCCTTCTCTTCCTTCTGCTACGTCAGGAGGAAGAGGAGAGAAAAGGAATGAGAACGCGAGTTTCCTTTTGCTTCGTCAGTTTGTGTGACGCTCGCGGAGACGTCGGGCGTCGTTTTCTAAAGGGGGGCGTCGTCGTCGCGTCGTCCTCGTTTCTCTAGACGTTCGTCGTCACCGTCGCCGTCGTCGTCTCGGCCTTCTGATTTAGGAAGTATTATTCCTAAACATTCCTTGCTGGCAGAAGGAGCTCATTGCCTGCGTCTTCGGCCCCGGTGTCGTCCCCGCGGTACTTTGTTATAAGTTGCTTGTTGCCTTGGGACGTCGCATCAGTCACACTGTTGAGTTCTGTACGGGAACACCTCACACGTAAATGGTGCTTTGTGGACTTTGTGACTTTCGTCTTTAAGAGGTATGTTTGGACTTGCCTTTTCGTCAAGACTTTGGAAATTTCGAGTGTCTTGGGATCTTACTGAGTGATCATAGCGAGTGCCTTGCTGCAATCTGATATCTTTTGTAGCCTGTTTATGAACTTTTGAACTTTGTTTGAAAATTTAATAAAGTGCATTTACCTTTATTCGAAATTTAAATGTCATTCTTTCTTTTTTAAAATGGAATAAGATACAATGGCATTTATTTCCACACTGAAACACGTTCTTTGGATTTTTTTTCTAATTGAACAAGGTTTATGGGACTTTGTTTTGAAACTTAATAATGTTTGTTGAACTTGTTCGTTAATTTAATCTAGTTTATTAAGTGTCATTTAATCAGATTCTTTTAAAAATACTAGCTTATATTTCTTCGCATTCCTTAGCATGATAGTCTCCTCTTTACTAAGCGGTGTTACGACATATCTTTTTCAGTATGTTGGAATGACCCATTTAAGAACATGAAACCCTTCTTATGTTGATTGCATTTCTTAGCTGTATGCTAACTCTTCCCACTTTGTGCTTCCAGGTGTCACAACAATTACCACACAACAATACCTACAAGACACCGGATCGGCTGACCGAGAATTCCTCCTCTCAAGTTGATGTATTGAGGGGGTGTCCGCTGCTGTTGGTATTGTGGTTCTCAGGAACGCCGCTAGAGGGACGACAACCAATAGCAAACAGCTGCCTAACCGCTCGCCGCTTAACGAAAGAATTAAAAGAAGACGAAGTATTAAGGGGCGAAATAATAGCGATTTTTTTACATCCAAAGCAGACCAGTTGTCCCGTGGCCGCTGTCGCTCTACTTTCTTTTTCTGATTTATTTGAGGGAAAACATCACAAAGTATTAATACTTTACCTTACACAAGAGGTTGCATACTGAGCAATTGTGTTTATAAATTGAATAATGAGAACAATCTGAACGGTGTCAACCTGCAGGAATTACTGTGGCTATAGTTAAATAAAACGGTTAACACCTTCCATGTGCATCAGGTGAAGTGTACGTTTGCGAAAGTGGATGACAAGTGCAGCGAAGATTAGAAGAAAAAGAACAAACTTAAGAAATAACACGAATTTGATCAAGAAGTTGCATCCCAACTGAAGACATTAAGATAAACATCGGGCGCTATTACTTGTAAATGACCTTGAAGAGGAAAAAGAATTGCAGGAAAAGAATACTGGCAACAGACAAAATAAAGAAGTAACAACCAGACACGAGACAGTGCAGAAACCAATACAAGAATATAAGAGGTAGAAATACTGGAGACAGAAAACTTTTGAAAATTTTACCTACAATATCTGCGATAGTTACATGATATTTGTACTGACCGACAACTTTCCCATTTCTCAACCAATATCCTATTGAACAAGAATCCTACTGCCCTATTCCACTGTTGACTGTCAAGAAACCAACTGCTGCTTTCCAAACTAGTGCTGGGAAAGCAAAACAACCAATCACTCCAAAACCCAAATACGACTATATTAACTTCAACCAACGTCCACAAGATCGGTTTGTCGTGGATTTTCTACAGAGCAACGCCATCGTCAGTAGCAGCAGTAGCGGCAGTAACCGCAGCTCCACCTTCAACAATTACTTCTGTGATTCGACACGGTTTTTTGACCACACACGCGTCAACATTACGGACATAACGACGACATACACGACGCCTTTAGACCTCCGAGCGACGCCGATACCCGACGCCTCCTCCATGTCGGCAGACGTGCAGCAGCAGTCGGCGCGGTCCGTCTTCAAGATGAACCCCGACTTCTGGCAGCAGGCGAGGGGACCGCCGTCAATACCCCCGGGGCTGAACCTGGGACAGCCGCCTGCCGGGGGTGGAGGTGGAGGTGGTGGAGGCGGCACTCCGTCTACAGCTACAGGGGGGCACACTCCCCCAGGCGCCGGTGGTGGTCTCAACAATACCCCAAATAGTACAGGTGTCAACAACAACCAGGCTGGCGGCGGAAATGGGGGTGGAGGCGGTTCAACAACTCCAGACTCTAAGATGATGACAGAGAAAATAGTCAACGAATTACAGGTAAGAGGCGCGCCAGGAATGCACTTCCGCGCGCCGGCAGTTTTTTTATCTTTCTCTCCACATAAAGTATCGACTTTGTGCATGCGACTTACATGTAGGCCTACACATGCCTCTTAAGTTTATTTACTTGCCATGTCAGACAGCCTCCTAATGATATTTGCTCTCGAATTAAACACAAGTTATGAGTGTTGTCCTAACAGCGAACTCGCAAACAGCTCCTTATCTTTGTGTTACCATGCAATTCTCTATATTTTGCATAAGTGTGGTTGCACATATAGTCATCAGTCTGGGGCTCAGTGCAAGTGTGTTTTAAGCCCTTACTTATTTAAAAAATGTGTTACCGAAATTTATATAATTTTGATTCATATTCTGAAGTATTAGATGTCAGTTGCAGGACGTCACAGGTGTAGGGATTATTTCGTGTAAAAGTGGGGCTTATTTAATGGTTAAAATTCTTTATAACGCTAAGTACTTTGTATATGATTTGTGCATGTGTGTTATTTAGCCTACGTAAACAATGTCGTCGATTTTTTTTTCTGGTTTCGAATGTGTCTGTGTTTCGTATCGTCTGTTTGTAAATATGTCATTAGCTAAGCGAATCATATAAACACTCTACAGTATATGAGTCAGATATTTTTAGTGTGAATTATGAGTCTGTACATGTTTGTGTTCTTCTTTGATGCCTGTAACCTGCAACTTCTGCCGATACAAACATTATCAGATGCTGAAACTATAAGAATCCTTTCGATTTTATTAGTATTTAAAAAAACAGAGACATTGTGGAAGTTTCGTACAATATACTCACTGGTGTTTAAGACAACTAATCACACGGAATTAGATGGAAAGAAGAAAGTGTTGTTTTAAACCTTAATTTGTTATTGTAAATACTTCATGTTTATGTTTTCTTCCGTTTCTTGTAATCATTTCGTTGTTCCTTTCCACATCATGTTTATTGGCATTTTTCATGGTGTTTATATAGGCCTGACTGCAATTTTATACGTGTTAGTAATGCTGTGGGAAAAAAATTCAATTTTTCGAAGAACATTAATCCAAATATTGAGCACAATTTCGCCGTAATTTACACAAAAACTAATTTTTAGTCATGTTTTTATCATATTCACAAAATCAGACATCTTTTTTAATTATTACGAAAAACAAAAAACTGCATTCACTTCCATTCTAGTTCGCATCTATCTGACAACCAGCTATATTTGGATTAGAAAGCCTCGCTCCGGGTAGTGAACTAGTGTATTCTAATAGTTTTGTTCGGGCGCGAGACAGCTGTTGCAGTTTTAGCGGCGACTGCGTCTCCATCTACCGGCACAACCATATGCACGTTGGCGGACCACACTAAGACTAGTCCCCCTCTTCAACATTTCCATCTACTCAGGCTGGAATTCAACATCGATAGGGTTGCAACGCATTCCTAACATTCCTAAATTAGGAAGTGCCAACTGGCATTGAGAAACCAGTCGTCTTTGTTACTGAAAACAAGTTCTGACAAATTTCACTTCCACTTCACGGTTTTGAATAAACAGCATAACGGTTACATGAAGTGGCCCTATAAACTAGTGTGACTTCTCATTTCCTTTGATACATTACCTAAAATCCTCTTTATAAAGCCTGATTATATATTTACATATAGCAAAATTGAAAAGAATATTATAAAATCAATACCAATGATTTTTCATATTCTGCAAATTAAATTGTCACAAAAGGATATATTTTTGATCGTAGACGTTACACTTTGCTGTGCTACAGTTTTAAACATATTCAGTCTCGTTATTAATAGCTGCTGTGTTAGGAATGAGATATTTCCTTAATGAAAATTTCTCTCTATTTTACTTGTCTTTTTTTTATGATATAAGGTAAACAAACATATGAAGTAATATCTCAGAACTTCAGGCTAGTTAATAGGCATTTATAGGTTTATTAAAACAAAATTATCATATGCACATATATTAGGAGAACGTCTTATTTATTAACAAATCTGGTATTTAATTAATTAATTTATTTATTTGTTCTTTTATTTTTCCAAATAGAAGTTGTACCGAAAATGAAGATTGCCTTTGTGCCAAAAGTTTGTAAATTCAGAGTCACATTTGATAGGCTATAAATGAAATAAATGTTTCTCAGGCTCACTACAAGAATTTGTCATTTTGGAATTTTATAAATTTGTCTAAAAAAGTAGTAATTCTATAAAAACAATTTCTTCCTTTCAAAACTCTGTTGAAACTAATTACATATAACATTTTACCCTTTAATAAAATTGCATTTGGCATGATTATAGGAGTTACAGAAAATAGAGGAGGAATTTTCATTATTTCTTACCGACTTCGTAGATTCAACACCCCCGCCCCCCGCCCCCCCCCTCCCCCCAACGTCTCAACTGTAACGCTCCAGTGAAGTAACGGTTTCTGAACATGTGTACTCGATATTTAGTGATTCTTTCATTACCCATTCCCTTCTGCATCCTAATTATACAAATCGATTTTATTTCTCATACTGAAATTTCTTTCTGGTCATTCTTCCCCTTCCCATCTACTTCTCCTACCGCAATACCACCTTTATATCCTCCTCCTTTTTCTCATCCCACCCTCTGCGAATTCTCTGTCCCTCTCTCTCTTCAGCTACACCAACTTCGTTGTTACATAACTATCCCCACTCTTCTACCCATCACCGACCCTCCAAAACTTCCCCTCTTCTCCTCGTGCGCGATTCCTTACATCGCCCCCTCGCCCCGACTTAAAACCTTCTTACCCCCCCCAGTCCTCCCTCACATGCCGAAGGTCCACAAGTAATAGGGCTATAAATTTTTTTTCACCTAAAATTTTTGTATGTAGGGGAGAAATGTACGAATATAATGATATTACGTTGTGCTTGTTTCGTTATTTCTGATACTAAAATGATTTTAACCCCCCCTCCCACTCCCCCGTCTATTGAAATCCGCATTATGCTGAACCATAACGACTGCAATAGCGGACTAAGATTAGCGAGAAAAATATTTCATTCCGGTAATTGCAGTCTTACAGTGCTTCATATGTTGTGTTACTTCTTTCAATCAATAAATCATTAACCTCGCGTTTAAGCTGTTACTCAGCTTTCTTATACTTTACTAAGCATAGAAAACAAGTCTGTACAAGCAATTAAGTAGTGTCTGTAATTTATTGTTATTATTACCATTACTCTTTCTATCATTTCCTCTCATTTTCATATAAACTGGACAGACACTTGACACAGCAGGGACTTAAGCGAACTTTTACTTTTGTCTGTAAATATTGTAACTGTTATATTGTGACAAGTTTTGCTGTATTACATTCATCCAAAATCAATGGTCTCTATACTGACATGCGTTTCCGTTTTTATTTCTTTAGTTCGCTAATGAGACTTCAGGCAATTATTTCTATGGAAGGTGAAACCTCTTCAGTTACCACAAATGCTAAATTATTTCGGCCGCTACTGTGTTTGCATTAATTTTTCTTCCTTGAGTAACCTACAGATTATGATTTAGTGACAGTGCTGTATCAGTAAAATCGGCCTCCTTCCTCTGCGGATCGTAATGAAGTATGTCTGAGCAGCTGGCCTGCATTTTTTAAATCTTTCTTCCTCTGTCCCAGTATAATTTAAAGTGGTTATTAAATTTCAGTTGGTTAATATTTATCACCACCACCATCACATCATCATCATCATCATCATCATCATCATCAGGTTTAAACCTTTGCCACGCCTTTTTTTGCGCGGAGGATACCTGACTTAAATCACGGCCCGCAGACAGGCCATGATTATCGTGGTTATCCTCAGCACACCCATGCGAATTTCGGAAAGGCGCCTTAAAATAAGCCATGCCCACTTTATCAACGTTCCTTTGGAATTCATTACACAAATTATCTTATCATTGAATGCATTATGCCGAGCTATTAAAGGTGTTATTAATATAAACTATACATGTGGCTATGTTTTATATTTACACTCATCGTGTAGCTAACTACAGTACGTGTGCCATAAACGCTGCGTGAAGAATACGTAATGGCCTTAAAATAGTGGATTTTAAATTATAAGATTTTTTTTTGTAAATATTAATAATTTTATATTAAGTTAATACTTGCTGTTTTATTGCTTATCAGCTGTGTGTACCCGCAGCGATAAGCGTGTACAAACTCTCAGTAACTCAAAACTTTGTTCACAAAATATGGTTATATGTGTTTATTTTGCTTTCCTGATAACCAAAGACATTAACTGGCTGACCCTTGGACAGAATTGTTAATGTATCTAGAGTAGCCTCGTGATAAGAAAGGATAATCTTTTTACACATATGCTACTGATTTTTGTCATCATTATCATCTTACTGTTTTGTTTCTTTGTGTATTTCACAGTTACTTAAGCCTGCGTGCGATTTATTTTTGACGTACCCTTACCAAGTCACAAATATTATCTTTACTTTAAGAGTCTCTAAAGTTTTGAAAATGTTTATAGAAACAGTTGTGAAAACTCACTGTATTGTGGGAGTATTATGCATGCAGATAGATCGATTTTCAATATTTCAGCACTTTTTCTGTAGTTGCTATAAGCTTAGTTCATTTTCAGACATAAATTATAATTGATAGGCATAGTGCTTGAAATAGTCTTTGTGTATCTCCTCAGCTACTGGAAACAGTTTACAAATTTCTCATTAATTTGAGGTTTTTACAGTTCCGATTTCTTTTTTTTTTCTTCTGACATTCAATATATTCGACCATATAGTGTCGAATTTAAGGACGAATGATATGTTTTATAAATGATCTTAGATGTTAAATGATATAGAACAAACCCATTATGGTCTAATTGATTCCGGAGATTTACAGGTGGAACTAAGTCATACTACGTAAAACTTAGTTAACATAGGGTGTTGAGGCCAAAGTTCGCCACCGGCCGCTTTTCAGACTACAAGTCTAAAACGTTACTGCTACACCAAAATGAATAGGACGATGAATTTTAAAATTATTTTATTTTGGGAAGTGGAATTGCGTGTAGTCTAGTAGATAGGTACAAACGCTTGCAGTGTTCATGCTGCCTCCATCGTCGTGAAAAGAGATGGATGCAGGAGTTTATTTCAAAATTTTTGTACCTGTCTACCAGACTACACGACGTCATGTTCTAGAAGACCGAGATCACAACTTTCTTATCATTCGTATTACCTGAATATTATAATTTTAATGTAACTGTAAGATATTCACGTATATTAAATATTCTATAACTTTATAAACTCAAAGCTTCTTTATATAAATTTTATAAATGTTTTTCCCTTCCGCACCAAAGCTTGTGTTGATTATAGTACGTGACTCACAACGTAGCGATAAAAGTTAATTTAAAGGATCTGGATCAACTGCTGATGATGAAAAACTGGATTCCGGCCCTGGCTTACAAAGGAGGAAGCATATTTAAAACCTGAGTTCCCCTCCTACTCACGGTAACAAAGTTGTCGAAACCGGTTTTATGTAACATCCTGTTTTACTTTATGGTACTCCCAGACGTGGATCATTAAATTATTTATAAAACAGCATGACTTAAATTTGCTTTAAAATTAACACGAACTTCTGCAAATTATGTCTTTAGGCCTTAAATGCGGGCATTAAGAAAATTAAGGAATTCTGTAATTTTATGGCGTGCAGATTAAAATGTTTGTTTCGGAAGCAAGTGCTGATTCTCTCTTCAGGGTGACTAAATTTGTTCGATGCTACGTAAGTCTTTAGAGAGAGGACGTCTTTCGACACAT
The DNA here is from genome assembly GCA_021186555.1 of Reticulitermes speratus. Taxonomy (NCBI): domain Eukaryota; kingdom Metazoa; phylum Arthropoda; class Insecta; order Blattodea; family Rhinotermitidae; genus Reticulitermes; species Reticulitermes speratus. Next base: position 13,667,449 of record JAJKFL010000002.1, read on the forward strand.
TTTCTCCTCCCAAACACTCCAGCTGTCCGCAGATTAATTTTATTCCAAAACTCCCACCCCCTTCTACAATTTCCCCCGAGTTCTTTATAACCTAAAAACCAGTTATTGAACGTTATGAGACATGTAGTCGCCTGGGACAGTGGACCTTCTGGTCTGTATTTAATTCATATTTTTAGAAGAGTTTATGATCCTGTTCGCAGTTTAAACACTTAAAATCAAATGCCTGTGACTTTTTTTTACAATTTCAATTATATGGTACCTTGAAAGTTTCTTGAGAGTTTCTTTAAGTCAAAGACAGCACGTGAAATATTATACCAAGGCTTCTTGACATACGAAGGACCCATGTGGCTTGCTTTATGGTTTGTGCACCCCCCTAGAATGTCCTTCGGTTCTCCAAAATATCTTCTCGCTTTTACATTCTTTGAAAAGAGCGGCCAAAACTTAGAAAAGTTTTACGAAAAGAAGGTGTGAAATATTCTGTGTAATAGGTTGTATATGTCTTAAGAATAAAAAGAATAGTATTACACCATGATCGTAGCAATATCCGTATCTCTAGCCAACATTTAATGGCGGAATTTTAAACGTTGTTGTCGAAATGTTGACTGCTTCACTATGCGCTCTGAAGGGTCGCGTTGCCTGATCACTCGGATTACGAAGACTGTTCTGTTTTATTTCAAATCAGAGTAAGGGTTTTCTCTGTCTTGTTAGAAGCTAACTCAACTTACTCTCCTAATTTTAGTATTCAACAATAGAATATATTGAAGCGAAATAGCCTAAACCTTTTCTGAACCTCATGGGTCGTATCCTTAGTTCTGTGTCCGTATTTCAAACATCTGATCATCGCACATTAGATCGTTGTATCCGTATCTTGAGCAATAAAATGTCAGAGCAAATGTGACCGGCGGGTGTGTCCATAAGAAAGCTGGAGAGCCCTATTTGAGCCTATTATTACAGGCTGCAAGCACATGGATTTTGAAACTGACGGTCACTGAAATCTGTTTAGTAAGAAATAATTATCATGCATATAAATCGAAAAGTTATCCTTCTATTAATAAGGCAAGTCACTTATATTTCAATCAAGTAGCCAGCCTTTGATTGTACGCCCAGCGATTTTTATGCATAACCCTCTCTCTTCGTTAAACATGGATATACTGGACCAATCATATATGGTTTACATGAACTGCAACACATACAAAATACGGCTAGAAAGTGTATGATATTTTACTGGGGCCATGACAGAGGGGCAATATCAAGGGTTCTTCGATTTTATTTCAAACACCCTTTCATTTAAACTCGGCGAATTACTTTAAACACCGCGTTGTAAATAAAATTAATAACTAACTAACTAAGTCCATGGAGCAGAGTCCTTCTTGAGAAGCTAACAGGTCGTCAGCTAGTCAAGATATTCCCCGCGTTTTATGGAACCCGAAGGTTCATTACCGCACTCACAAGAGCTCGCCACCTGTCCCTATCAAATAAAATTAATACCAATAATAATAATTATTATTTGCGTTATTGCAAAGTTAGTTCAATTCTTCGGATTTTTCACGCCCTTCCTACCCCTTTGTACTTTGCGTAAACATACCATTTTTTACGGTTTCATTGGATGGAGATTCCAGACTACGGCCCAGCGAACATCCTTATAAAAGCTAGCAGACCTAGAGTAGTTCAGTAAGTAACACCGAACATACGTAGAGTCATATAATGAACATCCTGTAGAAGATTCGTATTAGATTAGGCCTTTGTTTTAGAATATTCATATAACATGCTGTTGGAAAATTTTAAACAGCCAATACAGTTTTTTCCTCAAATGCCTGAAATTTTTGCTTGAATAAAGTTAGACTCTTACATTTTTCTGAACTTTTTCTTTTTATTTCCAGGCCCACAAAATCCTCCACTACTTCTGAAGTCGCTTTGATCATTCTGGCGGCCTTTTAAATGACTTGATTTTCTTTGTCTTTCAAAATAGTATGACACTGCTTCTTTAACATTTCGTTCAGTACATAAGTCCAGTATGTTTCTCTTTCATATTACTATTTCATTACCTTTCTAGTGACGATGCTTAGCTTTTTACGGCGCTGTCAGTATTTCGAACTATGGATCTATAGAGTCAAACAGTAGGAGATATGTGCACAAATTTTCTAAAAATATAGGAGCCACCTCAAAATTGTAGGGGCTAGAGGAATGACATGAAACAAGTTCCATAATGAGGAACCAAAAATACTAGGCGTCGCAGAATATTCCAGATGGCTATGATCTTCGCGCGCTCACTGAGAATGTTAATTTGATTCCCGCTCGAAGCATGAATAATTACTCGCCTTTTTCTGTCTTTTGTTATAATGGTAAAAACATAATGATGACATGATCAACAATTCGAGGATTTACAGGATAATTTAGTAAAGATATCTATTATGGACTGAGAGATTGTGGCTTGATTCTGGTAAGACATCGCTACACCACAATCTCCATACTCGCTTTGGTTCCCATCCAGTTACATTGCGCAGTTTACCCACGGATAAATCGGATACAGCGTGAGGCTCTCCATTCACCTGAATATAATGCAGGGATTAAACGTCTGTGACCTTAGACACACCCGCCTATAAGGCTCTAATTTCGCGCTGTTAAGCACAGCACTAGTTTTGCTTTTATCTACAACAGAGGAATCTTATGCTCGAATAGGGCTGTTCCTGCTTCACAACTGCATCAAGAGCCCTTATTGCAATTACTGTTTCATCCGGTTTGGTACCCTTAGTTCTAATAGCCGAGCTTCACTTTTGCCATAATGAATTGTGGGCACACACATTTTATTTCTTACTCGCTTCTCATTTTCCCTACTTATGTAAAATAATCACACCTTCATTTCTCAAAATCTCTTATATTTTCAGGATTTATGTGCATATATAAATACTATTACTTACTAGTAGATTTTTCAAGTATGTAAATAAATAAATGTATACGTAATTGGTAAGGAAAGTAAAAAGAAAGGAAATATAAGCTCCTGAATCCTCGTGGTCATTAAATGTAACGCAATTTTACGCTTAAAAACTCGGAGTTCTGCCCATAGTCTTTTTATACGTTCCATATGACTCTTAAAATAAAGAGACTTTATTTCCCTATAAAAAATTATCTAATGGGGGCACGCTTTGTTCTCCATTGCGCACGAGATTCATGTTGAGGGCTACGTTCTTCTGGAATATTAGGCCGTGTCATATCCCAGAAGATCGTAATCGTCAACCATACCGCCACGAAAACCTCGAGATTCGCAGATAAATTTTAATCTTCAAAGGTTTGCAAAACGTGATTTTAATTTAGTTCATTTCAGTCAGCACGAATACAAAAAATATAACATATATAACAGTATGCAAAAGAGGTTTATTTGCGTGAAATAACTCGTGGCAGTGCATCAGCTATTTATAGACTTCAAGAAAGCCTATGATTCAGTTAGGAGGGAGTTCTTTTATAATATTCTCATTGAATTTGGTATCCCTATGAAACTAGTAAGGCTAGTAAAAATGTGTCTAAATGAAACCTATAGCAGAGTCCGGTTAGGCAAACATTTGTCTGACACATTTCCTATCAAGAATGGTTTGAAACTAGGAGATGCTTTATCGCCATTGCTTTTCAACTTTCCTTTGGAATATGCCATTAGGAGGGTTCAGGCAAATCAGGAGAGCTTGAAATTAAATGGTACACATCAGCTTCTAGTTTATGCTGATGATGTTAATATATTGGGCGGAAGCGTACATGCTATAAAGAGAAACACAGAAGCTTTAGTTGTCGCTAGTAAGGAGATTGGTCTAGAAGTAAATGCTGAGAAAACTAAGTACATGGTCATGTCTCGCAATGAGAATGCAGGACAAAATTACAACATAAAGTTAGATAATAAATCCTTTGAAAGGGTGGAACAGTTCAAATATTTGGGAACAACCCTAACAGATCGAAATTCCATTCAGGAAGAAATTAAGTGCAGATTGAACTCGGGGAATGCTTGTTATCATTCGGTGCAAGATCTTCTGTCTTCCAGCTTGCTATCCAAAAATACAAAGATTAAGATATACAGACGTATAATTTTGCCTGTTGTTTTGTATGGGTGTGAAACTTGGTCTCTCACACTGAGAGAGGAACACAGGCTGTGGGTGTTCGAGAATAGGGTGCTTAGGAGGATATTTGGACCTAAGAAGGACGAGGTAAGAGGGGAGTGGAGAAGACTACATAAAGGGGAACTTAATGATCTGTACTCATCACCAAATATTATTCGGGTGATCAAATAAAGAAGAATGAGGTGGGTGGGGTGTGTAGCACGTACGGTTGAGGAGAGAGGTGCATCAGGATTTTGGTGGGGAGACCTGAGGGAAGGAGACCACTTGGAAGACCCAGGAGTAGATGGGAGGATAATATTAAAACGGATCTTCAAGAAATGGGATGGGGGGGGCATGGACTGGATTGATATGGCTCAGGATAGGGACAGGTGGCGGGCTCTTGTGAATGCGGTAATGAACCTTCGGGTTCCATAAAATGCGGGGAATTTCGTGACTAGCTGACGACCTGTTAGCTTCTCAAGAAGGACTCTGCTCCATGGAGTTAGTTAGTTAGTTAGATAGATAGTTAGTTAGTTAGTTAGTTAGTTAGTTAGTTAGTTAGTTAGTTAGAAATAACTCGTGTTAGTCCTGGTGGTCCCGCAGGCTTCGCTGGCTCGAACATTGAAATAAAGGGTCCGAATTCTTATCCGGGCACAGATAATTTTCTTGAAGTTTTGTATTTACCACGTGCTGGTGCTGTAGAATCTCAGACGACGATCTAATCCTCCACTCAAATTGCCCCAATGCAAAGTCTCAAATCCGTTTACAGATCCAAAAAAAGGAGAAGAAAGGAAAAGACTCTTAATAATATCTGATACTTTTGGATTATAAGCCATGTGTTACTCACACACAGGTTATTCTTCTATCTGATGGCGTTCGTGCTTACGACAAATAGCAGCACTTTCCGAAGAAAATCATTTGCTTTGAAGCAGTCAAGAAGTGCCTATTCGTCGGCCTGAATTGCAGCATCGTCTATAGCCGATAAAAACTGCCAAGCTGTTTCAAAGAAAGTTTTAAAATTGACAAAATATATATTAAATGAAACTGTTATATCATAATATAGGAGAAGTACATATATATTGAATGGTTGTCGGTGGAAATCACAACAAGAGATGGGAATTGCCTAAATTTTCCTTTGAAATTTCAGTGAGATTTCTACTAGTCAATAAACGATTTAACTTTCTGGTTGTAGACGTCGAAGGCCCTACACTACTATCAACGAGGCTTTCAATATTTTTCTGTTGCTTAGTCTGTGTTAAATACAGACATTTTCTGCAATAAGAATGTATCCCAGGATATTCTGAAATGCTTAGTCTTTGCGAATAAAAGGTTTCATTTTGTAGGGGACGCGGCTTAACAATTTTTAATAATTTTCAGCACGCACTTCGTCGAGAATTGTTTGGGGTCGCTTACTTCATTACTAGTTTTAAAAATAGTACATTTATCCTAGCGATTTTAAAATGCGCATAACAAGAAAACGCATATAGTTATAACCGGTAATTCTAGTTTCATTTCATTGCGTAATTCTGTGTTGCAATTTTGTATGAAGCTAAGGCCACAGTCAGCATATCTAGCTTACCATCAGTACACCATAATACAGGGCATACACAAAAGAATGGTGCGGTTTTAATAGTGTTCACTATTAAAACCGCACCATTCTTTTGTGTATGCCCTGTATTACTTAAACAACCTAACTGACTCGAAGGAACACATCATTATTTTTGATTTCAGGCTTCCGCCGCGATGTTTATGAAATCTGTGGGCTTCTGGGTAATTACCACGGCGGCGCCGTGTAATTACCAGAAGCCCACAGATTTCAACAGCATTATTTGATTAGTCGCTAGCTATTTGTTCAAATCGAGAAGAATGAGATGGCGGAGGTGTGTGGCACATATGGAGGAAAACAAATTCATGCAGTGTTGTGGTGGTGAAACCTGAATGACAGAGAACATTTGGAAGACCTAGGCGTAGATGGGAGGATTATGTTAAAATTAAAATATGCTTGGAAGGCGTGGACTATATTAATGTGTCGCAGGATACAGAGAAGTGACAGGAAGTTGTGAACACGGGAGTGAACCTTCGGGTTATAAAAAGCGCCGACAATTTATTGACAAGCTGAAGAACTACAACCTTCTCAAGAAGGTGTCTATTCCATATAGTCAGACAGACAGACAGACAGACGGGTGGATGGATGGATATATGGATGGACGGACAGAAGGACGGAAGGGTGGACGGACCGACGGATGGACAGACAGACAGACAGACAGACAGATAGGCACAGATAAATATTCACCTCATGATAAAAATACGTGTGGTTGTGGAACCCAGAAGATGAATACCTTTTTCTACAAAGTCACGCCATTGGGCCCCATTTGTACCTGGTATTGAGTTACAGCTTTTATAAACTATTTCTCCCAAATGAGTCTATAAACTGCCAAGTTCACAAAAATCCTACTTAAGACATATTTCAGCTTTCCTTAGTGATATTTTGTAATCTTGATATTATAGGTTGAAAAGCTATCACATTATTCGATGATGGCGGAGAAATTGTATTACCAATTGGCGCTGCTGTTGCCCAGTAAAATTTTATAAATATCTTCCTGTTATACCTTCGAAACACGAAATTCATTAATAAAATTTAAAGTTTCAGTTCCTGCGACACAGGAAAAAACTCTCTCCATTACAAAGCAGAAGAGTCTATTCTATATGTGAAAATAATGACTGTTTATTCTTAGAGTAAAGAGAAACGCATAAATAAGCTTTCAGGAAAAAATGTGGACCCTTATAACGCTAAGCTTGTTGGTGTATATAGGTACCACTATTTTTTTATTATTATTGAAGGACCCCGTAGCAGATGCTACGGACGCACCGCAGCCTTAAGGCTTATTGTGCAACCCTATGATGAAAATGATGAGTTTTTTTCTGCTTTGTCGTTTTAATGGAGCACAGGTGGAATGAAACTGACAGGGGAAAACCGAAGTACTCGGGGAAAAACCTGTCCCAATAGGTATCACTACGCTTTTCAGGGTTACCAAATGAACATCAACATCAACATCTTAGTGAAAATCTAATAGTGCCTAATGAATTAAGTACCTTAATTGTACGGGGTTTTGTGACATGATTCATGTTTTTAATGACTGAAAAACTGCCACGTTATTTAAATTCGAAATTACATTGCAAAAACAATTTTGAAATTTTTAAATAAAATTTAACGCGAAATGGAAGTCGTTGACCAATATTTCTGTGGGATACACAAGCATTTAACCTTATATAAATGCTGTAATCTTACTACTAGCATAACACCTTCTGAATCATACATCTTCAAATGGCAAGGTAAGTACAAATAATTCAAAAGGGAGATAGACGTAGGCGGCCGTGGTCTATTTTCAAAAGGAATATTCTAGAATTGACCAGAATTTTCCGAGAACAGACATGAAGAGATCGTTCAATATAATAGAGTTGGACAAGGACACACTGGAGTAGGAAGCACGAATTGTTAACCACTTGAACACGTATGGCCAAGCTGTTACTTCCGGTTTTCATAAATAATGACATTTCTTGGAAAGAAGAATTTGAATATTTATTTCACAATTCTTTCGTTTTTTTTCATTTTTAATCTCTCATATACCAATGTGTAACCTTATGACAACATCAAGTCGTATAGAAGACCAAATTCCTTTCGAAATACCGGTATGTATCAGCGAACTGCACGGGGTCACGTCCCAGATTACTGCACTCTTTAACGTATTTATTACACTAGTTTTACAAGAACAATGTTTATTCATTACGTTACGTTCTTTTTCTTTATTCTTTTATACAAATCGCCAACAAGTCACTTGTTGATGAAGCTGTCAGAGTGACCTGTACACTGCATTCCAGCCGCGCAGGTACAACCAGTTCTGCACTGCACAAAAAGTTGTTTTGCCTCGAAGACTCTGTCCATTCTGGTAGCTGTAACCACCAAACGCACTTTCGCAAGAGGCAGTTATTGGCCATTATAGCTTCTTATTCAATAGCTGCTGTGTTCGAATTATATGCCCGTATTGTTAGTAAGTTTAAAGGCTACGGAATGAAGACCAGTGTTCTGTTCCCGGTAACAACAATAGTGTCTGCCTGGGGTTCGTCCAGGGCAGCTCCGGGGTTCACGAACATTGCCACAGATTTGACGCCTGTGGTTAAGAGATCTGAATTTAATGTTCTTCACCCACTTCCTTGTACTGCTAAGTCAGTAACAACGTGAAGGCTTACCACAGTTCCTCATACACTCTTCACGTTCTAGTGCCTAGGTATATGCACAACTTTACCATCATCCATCGTATATGGAGTTTTTAACAGACACAACAGGTGTGGCTATTAAATAACAAGTCTACAAAAGGCAGGCCGGAATATTGTAGTCCTTATAGCCACTCGTTACGGACTGGACGGTTGGGGGTTCGAACCCCATTGGCGGCAAGATATTTTCTTTCCTCCACACACCTGTCCAAAACGGCTCTAGGGCCCACCCAGCCTCCTGTAAAATTGGTACCTGGACTTTTTCCCCGAGATAAAGTGGCCGGGGCGTGGCTTTGACCACCCATCGCAGGCAGCGCCGAGGTTAAATAAACGAGTAGAGCTACATTACAACTGTAATCGTTCTGTGCCTGCATGTCATGCTACGGCGAGACCTTTACCTTTACTTTGAAAAAGTACCTTATAAATGAAATTATTTTGCGTACATGCTATTTCAGGGGGTGCAAAAACCCGGGACGCTAGGTCGCCATGCGACTAAATTCTAGAATATACTATGGCTACTAACGTTTATGTGTTCTTAGCACCATTCTGAGCCTAGAATCTTGACGTGGCTGCTACATTCTTCTGAAATTTGTGCACCCTTCTGCTTGTCCTTTAAAAGTAATTTCCATCGGAAGCTACACACCGCTACATACGAAACTTCAAGCCCTCGAAGCATCCCCTTGGTCATTCTGTAAAAGTGTTTTAAGTAACTCTGCCCTCTTCTCCGTACACTTCACTTAAGTTAGGAGTTGGGTGCGCAGCTGTGCCTTGTATGTGCACCTTTACCTCTACCATTTAACTCGTTTAAATCTTGGCTGTCGTTACAGGGTATTTAAATCATCAAGCGGTCCGAAAAAAAACCTGTTAACTTAAGACATGAGCGTCTCGCAGCTCTTCTGTCTGGCAGTGACACCTGGACAGTATAAAATAAACACAGTCAGAGGCATAGGTTACGACGTGGACGTCATAAGATTTGTCGCAAAATGTACCTGGAAAATCAGTTGGAGTTGGTGGTGGGGTGTAGGTAACGAATCCGGAAGAAAAACGTTCTGACCACAGAGATGAATAACTACAGAATGGAAACACAGTTTTCCCAAATCAAAGATAAAGTACAAAACATAGAAAATCTTAGCAAATAGAAGCCTAACTGAGAGTAGAAAGGATTTTCAGGGGGACTAAATAAGCTACGTGAAATTTATGAGGTTAAGTCGTAAGAATTTTTCCGATGAATACCACGAGGACCTTGGCCTCTCCATTGTCATTTCGGTCCTTCTATATCTCATCGTCCCCTCGGCGGTATTGGAATGTCATTTGCGGAAAACAACCTCTTTCCATTTTTTCCCAATATTCTTCCAATTTTGCTGTTACCCATGTGTTTCCTTAAATATATTTTGACGTCCAGTGTTTCCTGATACAGATTTATTTGCTCGTTTTCTGCACAGAAGCCTAGCAATGATGTCAAAAACACGTAGTTGCGCTATCCCCGATTCACTGGATTGGTCTTAGTTTAGAATATAAATTCCACTTCTGTGAAAAGATATTTTCTTGTTGCGATGTTGTGTGGGTCTAGTTCATTTATATGGCACAATTATTTTCATTGTATATTTATAAGTTTATGAGATAATTTTCTTATTTTTTAAATTATATTTAGTAGGGACACATACTCAGTTTCTTGTTACATTACTTCCCAAATATTTTTCTTTTTACACTTCGAATACTTATTCCATAAATTCCCTGTAGGTAAGGTTTCGGAGTGAAGATTTTCATACATTTGCAGGCAGTTTTGTTTATCTGATGTTTTGTATTATTATTATTATTATTATTATTATTAGTAGTAGTAGTAGTAGTAGTAGTAGTAGTTAGTAGTAGTAGTAGTAGTAGTAGTAGTAGTAGTAGTAGTAGTAGTAGTAGTAGTAGTTGTAGTAGTAGTAGTAGTTTCATAATTTACTGCTGTGCTGTTGAGTCAGGACGTTAATCAAAGAGAAATGAAAAACTGAAATAAAGAATTTAATATTTAAGTTACATTTCTATGTCCCACCGCATTACAGCTACCCTCTCTATAAACCACGTTCAACCGTTGTCATTTAGGTTAATCACGTAACATTTTTATAGAAAACACTTTTGAAATTAAATTAAAGAACTATATCATTGCCTTTCTGTTGTACAGTTTGCAGTATGTCCATCTTCTACAATATTGTGCTGCAGTGTTTACCAGACTTATCTTTCGAACAATTTATAAGCTTCCAGATGCACCTGTGTTTGCTAGAATCACTTTCACTGTCCACATACGCTGTATTTCAGTCAGTAGCCTTTTCTTTTTCGGTATCTTTCAGCCTCTTTCTGCAGTACATTTTTATGAGATGGTACAGAAACTTCAGTCAACAAACGTGTGTTTGATCTCGGAATAAGGTGTCAAGTTTTTTTTTTTTTACAGTGTGATCTGTCTGTTATAATTTGTTGATTCCATAATTCGGCGACTTGTTTAAAATTATTTTTGGTATATTTTCTTACTATTTATTCCTTTCCACTTCCACTTTTATTCTTCTCATGCTCCTTAAACTGCAATGATTGAATGCTACTCTATTCAAATATTTTAAAAGCAATATTTCCACCCAATTCTAGTTCCTCTTAAAAGTATGCGAATTTTGCTATTCTGGTATCTTGCATCAGATTTGATTGTTGTTCCGATTGTAACTCTAGAAGCAGTGAACTATTCTCAGTTTGCAGTATATATTTACTTCTATTATTATTATTATTATTACTATTATTAGTGTATTTTTGCATTTGAGTTTTCACGAAGCAACTGGCCGTTTCTTTCATAAATTGAATTGACTGTAATGCTACTGTCTATATACTCAGAAAAACATTATCCCTTTTAACAAATTTTTCTTTAACAAATTATAGTATTGTTAACGCTCTTGTTTTAGGGTGTGATTTCTTATTATATTTTTTCTGTGTGTTTTGTTTGTTGTTTGTTTGTTATTGGATATATTTTCCTTATGTTCCTGTGCTGTCTCTGTAACTGGCCTTATGGCTTTTCTGCCAGCACATTAATAATGAAAAATTGAATCATGTTAGTTAACTGCCTTGTTTAATAGCAAGAAGTTTAAACATTTTCGTATGGATTTTTAAGTTGTTAATTGTCTGCTTGAATATAGGACTGCCATTCCGGCCTTTGCCTAGAGATATTGAGGAAATCCCTAAACAATCTTAATCAAAAACAGTTTGGGAGGCGGCGAAGATCATACTGCGTTATGAAAATGAATCTTAGAAAATAATATATGAAGATACTAACTTGATTAAACTCGCTCAGAGTAGATAAAATTGCGGCTTTTTGTGAATACGCTAATGAAAGTTAGTGTTCCATAAAAGTGGGATATTACTTCAATACTGAATATAAACTTTTCATGAAATACCCTAAAATGCACAGTGGAGACAGAAGTTATATATTCTTCATTAATACTGCATGGAAATAAATTATTAAGTCATCCAATCTAATATCAAGCGCTGAGGTTGGATTTGATTTAAAATGTATTTTATGTGCAAACAAAATCTTCTATTTGACCTCTGCATTCCAGGTACATATCAAATTATCTTCTCCGTTACCTTGTCAGACAGACGATTGAGCCGAAGAGGCAGAGTCTCCTTCGCAAGATATGATCCTATCTGGCTGACACTTAGAAGCCGGCTTCTCATTGCCTGTGTATGTTAACAGATGTCACTAACATGCAAAATATTTTCGCGCTCTTCTAACGAAGCAGAGGCCCAACTTCTCAGTCTTATCCAGACTTTATGAGCAATCTGCACGTTCGTCCGAAGCATGTACGATAACAACGTCTGGCAGGAGGAAGATCAATAATACTTCATGTTCCTTTGTTGGATCTTACTCCGCATTCTTGTGTCAGTTTATACTGCGCCATCTCTTATTAACAGTTTGAACCACATCGCCGCCTATAATGTCATACAGCATTAATTTCAGTTTGCCTAATGGGCACTAGTATGTTTGCCGGGCTAATTCTAGAGGAAGTACGAGTATTTTAAGAATAACTATTTCGTATCTTCAGTAGTGCAAGACGAATTAATTTCATCTAGGACTTAATTTTGGTTGGACTTCAAAAATAAGTGAATGTACCTTGGAAAATATCAGTTTAGTAGAAGGATTGGCATGATTTGGAAGATTAGGTCTTCGTTATCGGCAGAGATACGGATTTTAGAATCTAAATCAAGTTCACACTTATCACGCCTGCTTAACAGACTGAAAAAAATGTCTCTTGTGGCGTTCATGTCTGTCGTTGTCTTCTGTGACCTAGCATCAGCATCGAAATAGTGGACATGTTTTCTTTCAGTTCGACATTGGCGATTTTGAGTTTTAGTGAATCACAATGAGCTGGAATAGCGTAGTCGGTATAATGATTAAGGTAGGGGTTTGACGACAGAGGAATCGTCCTTCGATGCCCGACAAACACAAGAGATTATTCTTTTCCAAAGCTTCCAGACCGGCTGTGGGGCCCAACCAGACTCCTATTTAGTGGGTGCCGGGATTAAAGTGGCACAGGCCTGTCGTTTACCGACCATTCACCTCCATATCGTGCTGAGGTTAAGAATGAGTGGAGCTATTCCTCTACTCCCTCCATATATCTTAATGTCATGCACAGGGACACCTTTACCTTTGCTTTGCCTTGACCCATTATATGTTTACGCTTTTTAAGGCAAGAATGGATAAACATACTGCGAGGAAGTCAAATAAAGGGAAAAGAATGCTGTTGCGAATAATTTGTTCCAAATTACTAGAGTACACATGTTTCAAACTTCTGTCCACATCGTCATTTCCTGTCTACGGAAGACGTGTAACATATGAGTGACATAGTGACGCTCTACACCTAAAGAGGCATTCGCAATAAAATCAACTCTAATGCTCTTACTTAAACAGAAGCATTGCTCCGCACTCTTTATGCCTTCTGAATATAAATATGACATAAAACGTACTGGGTACGCCTACAGTTGTTTTTACTATAGTACCACTTCCTGCTGCTTGTTTGAGTTGCAACGCAAGGGCATTAAGACAAGAATAGGTTAACTACTTATGTTCGTGTAAAAGCGAAAAAGTAGATTAAATTTCTCAACTTACCAGTCAAAACAATTGGGAAACACGGTCATTGACATGGACCATACCATGAATCAGGCGTTAGTCGTCGGCCTCTCACCGCGGAAGCCCGGGTTCAGTCACAGGCCAGACCATGTGAGACGTAAGGTGGAGAAATTGTCAGTGTGCTGTGTTATATAAACTTGTGAATTGACAGCCCCGTTAAATAACATTTAAAGTAGATCACTGACAGGCGGCAGCGTTTAAATTGTTGACTCCTTAACTTCATGTAATTAATAATTAAAAATTCCTTACTACCTCACAGAGAGAGTACTCCTTGTCCATTCTAAAGAACAAGTATTGACGCTGTATAGGGAAATAATCTCTGTTTATTCCGGGAATCATAAGAAACACATAAATAAATTCCGTGGAAAAAATACCAAGTTTTACCGTCACGCGGAATGTACATACAAATATAAAAGCGGTTTAGGAAGTTGATGAAGTTTTGTTTGGACATTAATTACATTCGAGCTATAAGTCAAAATTAAATTTAATGTGATAGGTTAACTGCCATATCATGAGTATCCATAGGGTAAGTGGAGGTTAAAATCCACAAATTCTTTACCTCTTCCGTGCACTGAAATGATTGCTCGTCTCTACACCTTCCAGTCAATTTATAAACTCGCAAAATAAACCTCACCTCATTACTTTATAAGCTGGACGAGCGATAGAACCGGTTTGGACTAGATTTCAATCAGAAAAATCCTGGCCCTGGATTTGTTTGTCATAAATAAAGTCAAATTGTCTCTGTCCACGCCCTGAAGGCATATAGGAGTATCGGTATACCTCCACTCGAAATTACCCTTGACACTGGATAACGGAGGTGGTGGTAAAATTCACAACCCGGCCGTTTTACCCCTGGTTACCCATTGAACACTTTGTTGAATGAGCTCCGCGGTCAGTCTGGAAGCTTTTTTTTTCTTAAAAAAAGAAAAACCTCTTATCCCTCCGGATGGTCCTGCCGTGGCCTATTACGCTTCATATTATACAATTGTAATTTCAAAAGGATTCATTTGTTTTTGCAAATTGTATTTGAATTTCAGTTAGTAATAAAGATATGGCCATCCACAACGAAGTAATCCATTTTACTGACTAAGGTATTCCGACAAATGGAACATTAAAATTGCCTACAATATTCTGGTAGCTGCTTTTCTTCGATTTATATATTTAGGCATCTTTTGTATCACGTTTGTGAATTGAACACCTAACATGAATTGATTAATACAGGGCATACACAAAAGAATGGTGCGGTTTCAAAAGTGAATAAAAACTTTATGTCTCACATTACACGGGCACAACATACACCGTCAGCGGCGGCAACTGTCCAAGTTTCTCATGCGCTACCAGCAGTTCGCTTCTCATGCTTACTGCGTGGCCGCAGGTTCGTAATCTTCCACAGCGCTGGATCGGACGTGCTGCTGCAAATGGAGACAAGAACCTTCTCCCTTGGCCACCCCGTTCGCCAGATCTTACACCTTGTGATTTCTTTCTTTGGGGGTTCGTTAAAGACAGCGTTTATGTACCACCATTGCCCACGTCCATCCATGAAATTCGTGATCGGATAACGCATGCACTGCAGGCCATTACAGCGGACATGCTACACCGGGTCTGGGATGAGTTTGATTACCGTGTGGATGTGTGTCGTGTGACCCAGGGTGCACACATTGAAGGATTGTAATTACCAAATGAGAAACTTGGACAGTTGCCGCCGCTGACGGTGTATGTTGTGCCCGTGTAAGGTGAGACATACATTTTTTATTCACTTTTGAAACCGCACCATTCTTTTGTGTATGCCCTGTATATTAAATCCATCACAATATAACAAATACACAATAGTTCGTGACGTTATTGATTCTCTTGTTAAAGAAATATAATACGGACCTCATGATTGATTGTCTCTTCATGTGTAATGTCTGTCATGTCATTTAACTGATTTCGATAACAAATGTTATGGAAGTCTTCATTAAAAGTTATTACGCTAACTATTTTGGTTTCATGTCAGCCTACTATAACAGTAGCTTATATCGCATATCAGATTTCTCAGACACAGCTCATTCTGTATGATGTAAAGGTAGTTCTCTTGGACAAGGTGGTACGTGTGGGGGAGAAGCTAAATGCATACAGGATATTGGTTGGGAAACCTGAAGCAAAAAAGGCCATTTGGAATATATCGGCATAGATTGGAGGCCAATATTGTAATGGATCTTAAGGAAATAAAGTAAGATGGTGTGAACAGTATTCATCTGGCTCAGGATTGGGACAAGTAGTTAGACTATTGTGAACACGACGATGAACCTTCGGGTTTTATAAAATTCGGGGAATTAATTGAATAGCTGAGAAACTGTCAGTTTATGAAGGAGGATTCAGTTTCATGGATTTAATTTGTTTGGCGTTTAACTTTTTGAGTTAAAACATAAATAGAGACATTTTCTGTTCTCCGTACGTATTTGTTTAATTGTGTAACTATTTATGTCGGCTGTGTTTAACGGCCCTAACAGTAGATAAGATTTTATAGGCTTGAACGCTAAAGTAATTGGTAAAGAATGGAATTTTATAGCGTTGAACGCTAAAATAATTGGTAAAGAATGGAATTTTATAGCGTTGAACGTTAAAGTAATTGGTAAAGAATGGAATTTTATAGCGTTGAACGCTAAAGTAATTGGTAAAGAATGGAATTTTATAGCGTTGAACGCTAAAGTAATTGGTAAAGAATGGAATTTTAAAGGTATGGGAGGACATGATTGTAATATTAAGAGTGGCAAGAATCCAGAATTTTAGTGCAGGCAATGAGGAAAACCAAGAATTTTTAAAATCACAAGCAACTTCATGGTATCTGGTATCCAGGCCTGAATTTGAGCCCCGGACCTCCCGATTAAGAGACAGGACTGAAGTTTGTTACTTGAGAGAAAAACAATTGATTGTCCTGGTTTATAAAGAAAGTGTTTTGGACCTAAGGAAAAATGACTTAGTATCTTCGTAGGTACATATATATATATATATATATATATATATATACGTGTTTAACGAGGAGGTTAACGATTGTGGTCACCTAATATCGATAGTATACGTAGTAAACTATAGAAATTTTGTTTATACCGGCTGTGGATAAAATGGAGGCGACAATGAATACAGAAGTTCGGTGGCGAACCGCGTGGGACACATCCGCGTGGAAACCTGAGACTGGAGACACGTGTTACGCAAAAAGCTCAATACGTAACTTGCAGTGAGGTGCATGACCGGAGCTGGAGTCCGGACACGAAATTTTCTCTTCACCACAACCGGTTTATATCGTGTCTGAGAGCATCTAGCCTATTTCTGATGGATAGCCATGCGACTTGTTACTAGGGGACTCTCAGTTTCGAATTTATGGTTTTCGTGGTTTTCTTAAGTCCATCCAGGCAGATGTTGGGATAGTACGTCATATTAGGCCACGATAACACCCAACCACATCCTTTCCAATTAATTATTCCTCATTCTCTCCAGGCAGATGCTGTGGGGCAATAAATCAAAAGTCTACCGCGATTGCTTCCTTACACATCCCTTCTAATTCATTATTTCTCAGCCTCTCCAAGCAAACTCCGGACATTTCCTCAATATGACATAACCGCTTCCTTCTACGAATTTCCTATTCATTATTAACTAATGGCAAAAAGGTTCGGCATATTTTAAAATAGGCGCTTCCTTTCAAAAACATTTTCAGTTTATCGTTCCCAGTTCCAATACTGAAGCCCATGTAGTACAATGTAAAGATAGGTAATAGATGATTTTAAGGTATGGAAAAATTCATATATCTGGGAAAAGCGCTGATAAACCAAAGTGGCATTCACAAAGTCATTAATAGCAGTTTGAACTCGGGGAATGTCTTTTACAATTCGGTCCAGAATCTTCCGTCTTCCAATGTCCTGTCCAAAAATATGAAGATTAAAATATACAGAACTATAATTTTGTCTGTTGTTTTATATGAAATTGAGTCTTGATCTCTTACATTCAGGGAGGCACATAGCTAAGGGTGTTTGAGTATAGAGTACTGAAGAAGATATTTGAGCCTAAGGTGGCGACGTAACAGATGAGTGGAGATTTCAAAATGAGAAGCTTCAAGGTTTATACTCAAACTATTATTCGGGCGAACAAATCAGGGAGAATGAGATGGGCAGGATTTGTGACCTACATGGGGGAGAAGATACGTGCATACAGAGTTTTGATGGGAAGACCCGAAGGAAAGAGATAACGTGGAAGTACTAGACGTAGGTGGGAGAATAATATTAAAATGAGTTTTCAAGAAATCGTTTGGGTTTCGTGGACTGGGCTTATCTGGCTCAGGATACGGAAAATGTGGCGGGCTCTTGTGAAAGCGGTGATGAAACTTCGGGTTTCATAAAATTCGGAGAATTTATTTACCGGCTGAGGAACTATTAGTTTCTCAAGGAGGACTCTACTCCATGGAGTTAGGGGTATTTTCGTGCAAAACAACCAATTTTGTTATTATTATTTATTATTATTATTTACTTCTTTATTAATAAATTGTTGGCACAGAAGCCATAAGGCCAATTACAGGGGCGGCAAGGAATTGGTAATAATAATAATAATAATAATAATAATAATAATATATAATAAGAATAAGCGGAACAGTAACTGACAACAACAACAACAACAACAACATTCTTCCTCTTTACCTATTTTTTCTAACATTTCCATATTGCTATGAAATGTTACATAAAGTTTTGTGATATTCATTATTAAATTCCTACAAGGTCATTTGTTGCTACAAAAGGGTCTTTAAGTAATCTCGTGATGAATATAACTGCGACAGATAAATAACTGCTACAGCCGATATAGCGTCGTCAGACAGAAGAACTTCGATTGACCCGGTAGATGCGCGCGACAGCAGCAAGGTGCCAGCAAGGAGCGACACCTAGGAACTCTCGCGTCTCTTTTGCACAATAAAACTGCCACACGACGGGCGTCCAGCGTCGGCGTCGGTCGTCGCAGATGCCGGGAGGACGGCCCGGCGACGACACGCTGTGGGCAGCCGCGACCCTGGCGTTATTCGCTAGCCGCTTGTTAAGCTGTCGGAGCGGTGTCCCCACTTGCATGTTGTTTCTGTGCTCTGTGCAAATAGCGCTTAGTGGAAAGGACGCAAGTTTTTGTTTGGGAATGAAACATGGTAGCTGTCTTGTGAACTAGCAAAGATCGGGACACTTTGAGAACAAATGCTCAGAGGAAAAGCACATTAAGCCAAGAAAATTAAGTAAAATGGGAAAGTAAAAATTACATGATTAAGCTGTTAAAGATGAAAATTAGCCCGCATTACATCTAAATATTCAGTTCGTAACAAGTAGTAAACATAAACCATCTCGAGTATAATAACCGGTTAATGCTATCAGTGTTTCTTCTGACACCTATAAAAAATATATAAATACACTCTATGGGCACAATTAGAGTTTCTGAATGTAAGCCTGGTGGAACACAAAATAACCAGTTTCTGAGTGTTAAGCCTGGTGGAACACAAAATAACCAGTTTCTGAGTGTTAAGCCTGGTGGAACACAAAGTAACCAGTTTCTGAGTGTTAAGCCTGGTGGAACACAAAGTAACCAGTTTCTGAGTGTTAAGCCTGGTGGAACACAAAGTAACCAGTTTATGAGTGTTAAGCCTGGTGGAACACAAAGTAACCAGTACGCTCTCAATGGTTAAGGACTTCACAATTTCTACTGTTCACTTAATATCATTAGGATCTTTGAAATATATAATGAGATAGGCAGGATATATAACACTCTTTGGTAGATAACTACGTACCAAACTCTGATCAGTTAACTTTGGAAAGAGGAATCCGTTTGGAGAACTAGGCGTAGATGGAAGGGTGATATTAAATTGAAGCTTAGCTAAATTGCTTTAGAACAACCTCAAGGTGCGCACTCCTGTGAGCAGACTTTCAGCTTACATAACAGCAAGTATTTCCTTCACCAGCTGAGCGACTGGCCGTTTAGAAGCCTTCGCATAATCGCGAAAAGCACCTATTAGCTTTGCTATGTCCGTCAGTCCGTTTGCATGTATCGAAGCGGCTCCCAATGGAGGCAAATCCTTGAAACTTAATATTAGAAACTTTGTGAAGATCTGTCAAGATACCTAATTTTTTTTAAATCGGACAAAAATATCAGACATTACATGAAGACCTAAGTAGGTTTTGTTGTCGCCTGCGACATATCGTAAATTCGCCATAAAACATTTTTGTGCAACACTCAATTTTGCTATATTGTTGACAGTGACTTGTACCTCAACAATACACGCAGAACGCATTGTTGCATTTTCATTACAACAATGGTTGCGCGGAAGAGCCACAATTCTACTTTAAATGTGCAGCACCTTTAATCACGCAATGAATCATACACGTATTAAATAAGCGCAGTGTCTTTCTTTTGTAAATACTTTCCTGGAATTAGTTACGTATATTGGAATGATCAAGTCGGTTTGCTTGTTTCATTTCCCAAACAATGTAATATTTTCTGATTATATTTAGACAGGGATAACTATAGTATGGGGCAAATTTAATTTTGGTTATTTCTGTTCACGAAAATCACCTGCTCTTCAGTGAATATTTATCCACGTTTGTACTTTTTTAAAACAGTACCTACTTTGCAGCAAATAGAAACATTACATAAAACACGCCTCTCATTAATCTGTGTAAGTTTTATACGAGATTTTATGTGGTTCGTATTTATGGAAGTATAAAGTACAAATTCTAAACCTCCAGTGTGATATCTTAATGTTTATAATAATCTAAAAACCACAGCAACATTCAATCAGACACATTGAATGAAACATAGCATGGTTGAACTAAATTGCGACCATGCTTTCATGTGAAGCGACGTTTGCTGAGACTTGTTTAGTTTGCCAAACAACATGTCAGTAATTTATCAAAAACCAAGACCAACTAGATGCACAATCGCTATTACAAACTTTAATAGTAGCATTACATTAAAACCGACATGTTTCGGTCAGGTATCTGACCATCTTCAGGGGTACACTACATTAAAATGCTGTGTCCATATGTAGAACACATATGTATTGTGTTTTACATATGGACATAGCATTTTACGAGTTATCCACGTTGATGTAAGAAGAGTTCTGATGTATGGTGATTCACTGCAGTTTTGTAGATATTTTATGGGCCTGTTTGTGGTTTGTCAGGCATGATCTATAACTGTCACTTCAGTAGTGTAAAGCAAAATAAGTGATTCGGTACTTTCTTTGGTACCGCTTCTAATAATGGAATAATTTTGTTTTGACTTCGTGATATTAGTAGTTATGGCATCGCTAATGTATTCTGACAGATTGACAGATGTTAATGAAAATTGGCGTGACTCTCATAACTACAGGCTGCCCTATCATGTGTCGTAGTATCAGCATGCCCTGTGAGAGAACTTCTGAAATGGAGAGAAATTAACTCCACTTAATCCAGCGTGATCTTAAAATGTACAAAAGTTCCTTTGTAGGGAGTAAAACAAAATAATTACATAAAATCTATATTTAGTTTTCAGTTTAATATTGATAAGCAGTTGTGTAGCGGAGCATTATAGAGACGCCTACAAATTTCGTGTCGAACCTGTTTTGTGGGTGTTAACAATTGCACGATTACGGTTAGTATTTTGAGGTTATACGACTGTTTGGTAAATATAACTTACGGTAGTCGGAATCCATACTGTATAGAAATTATTCACAGAAATTAATAAATTAATTAATCACTTGTATTTATTGTTTGTCCATCGTCACGGGTTTAAGCATTTTGAAAAAGAAAATCGAAATCCCAAGTTTTTCCATAACCATCTGTCGCCTTTTTATTTTTAAAATAATTTCAAATGCTCTTTATCAGGTTCTGAATTAACCATAGATATATAATCTACTTACATAAGTTATAATTTAGCCATAATTAGTTTCATTCAACCTATCATAATAGTTTCCTGAGAATTCAGTAAATAATATCGAAAACTGTTTCCCGTAAACTTTAATCGCGGTATTAAAATAGTTATATTATCAGAAGGAATTAGGATGATTTGAGGAAAGTATTATCATCATCATTATTTTTTTGTCTCTTGTCAAGCCTTTTCTTTTCGGTATTATTATTATTATTATTATATTGAGTGGAAATGTTTCAGAATATATGATTACATTAAGTATATATTTAGATATATAATAATAATAACCATGGCTCGACAGCCCTATATGGGCTTAGGCCTCCTCTTTCCGAGGTTACGAGGTCTTTGTGCATTTGCGGCAGTCAGGGACCGGCTGACTGGCATGTTTAGATATATGTGTTCGTTTATTCCCCATTAAGTCTTCGTGGCGTAGTGGTAAATTAAACTCAGAGACAAATGTACCTTTACCGTTTCATACTATTATCAGTAGTACTATTAGACGGTATAGCGTAGTCGGTATAGTAACCAGACGAAGGCCTGGACAGTCATCTCCAAAAACGTCCAGACCGAATCTGGGGCCCACCCAGTCTCCTATTCAGTGGGTGCTGGAGACTCTTTCCTCGAGGAAAGATGTCGGGATATAAGACTGACCATTCCTATCTAGTGTCGACGCTAATTATGAGTGGAGATCTACCTCCTTCTTCTTCTTATACAGGCACAACAACCTCATCCTTTGTAGGTTTTGGCCTTCTCAACTATATCCTTTCATTTCTTCCTATCCTGGATGCAGTTTCTCCAGTTTTTGACATTTTGAATCCTCAAGTCTGCCATAACATCATCTTCCCATCTATTCTTCGGTCTTCCACGCATTCGTATAGATATAGGCTTCCAGTTATAGATTCTTTTAACCAATCTGTCATTTTCCTTTCGGTACACATGCCCAAACCACCCTAATCTTTGTGCTTTAATATGATTTACTATATTCTTATACTTTATTATTTTATTAAGCTCTTCATTGGTTTTAATTCTCCATGAGCCATCCATGCTTTTACTTGGTCCAAAAATCCTTCTTAGTATCTTCCTTTCATATATGAGCAATTTTTGCTTCATTGCTTCTTTCAGGACCCATGTTTCAGAGCCATAGGTAACTACCGGTCTTATAACCGTTCTATAGAAATGTAAGACCTCCAGTCCTCCCAATATATATATATATATATATATTTAATTTTATTAGCATTTCTTAGTTACAGCAAGAGAAACAATACAAACATTTGTCATCAGTTGTTCCATTCACCAACTGCCATTGTGCCTTACGCGCAGGACTTAACTCTGGGTGCCAAGTAGCATACTTCCAGAATTGTAGCCGTAGTGAAAAACTCTACACAACAAAAAAACTACTTATCATATAATCCATTTAAAGCAATATATGCTTCGGCCTCTTGTATTTATATTTTTTGTACATTGTTTTCAAGCGTCCTCCCACATATTACATGGCGTGTATATGGACAACTTCACATTACTTATTATTATTATTATTATTATTATTATTATTATTAATGATGAACTTCAGGTGATGCGAAAAGGCAGGTTTCGTGCCTTATTTAAATCCATTTACATAGTGTACTTGAGACAATGGCAGGAAGCATTCGTGTTGCGGCCGAAATTGGGACAAGAGGGGAGGGCCTACTGCCAAAACGACACGTGTGTCAGGGAAACAAGGCCGATTGCAAGGAAGTCAGGCGACTATAAGACCTATCGGTTACGCAGTGACTGCTAGAGATAAAGGCTCGCATAAACAGTTTTGTCACTGAAATGTTGAAATGCGTCTTCATACCTGCTGTCAGTTTTAAAAGCCCTCTGCAGAAGGATACAGTGCCTCGTTCGATCACCACATTACAGCGTCTGTGTTTTACCGGTTTCAGAACAAGCTACAGGGCAACTGATTTCTGGACATCGTTGTTCTGTCATAAACACAAGGGGGTAGTTTAGGCAGGACACACGGCTGAGACAGGACAAGATAAAGTGAAAAGTGAAATTGTTCTGTGCTAAATTAAATACCACGGCCTTGACAACATGAGGGGAGTGGTGGTATAGCTCTACTCATTCTTAATCTCGGCATTGGATGGAGGTGAGTAATCAGCTTCACGGCCCGGTCGCTTTATCTGCGTGGGAACGGCCCCCGGTATCAATTGAATAAGTAGCTGGGCAGACCAGAGAACTTCTCCGAACGCGGTGTACACTATAGGGATCTCTATCCTGCTGGAAACCGATCCACGATTTCTTGGCCGTCCGTCCTGTATCCTAGTTACTATAATGATATATCCCGGCTCTAAAGAGAGACAAGATAGGCGTATGAAATTTTGATTGGGAAAACGTCTCTTAAACGACCATTTGGAAATGGAGATGGCAGGATAACTTTAAAATGGTCTTAGGGGAATAAGTTGTTAGACTGCAAAGTTGGTAGAATGGGCTTATGAATTTGTTTCGTTTGGACTGCGGTTGTAGCGAATTTAACCCTTTGGATTCTAATAAATCTAACATAATGTTATGTGGTTAGAAAATTAATTACATTTTTCAGTTTATAATTAATTAATTCGTATGATACTGAATTTGTGTCTTATTCTTGTATACAGTTTTTATGCAGTATTGTTATACATTTCTCGAAAATTTATTGGCCGAATTAAAATATTTACTTCCGTACACTCAGAAATAACGCCAGTTGTTATTCACCACGTCATGAAAGTGCAGGGCGTTGGAGTTAAAACTCCACGTATTTTTAAGCTTTGACATAAGACGTGAGACATGTATTTTGCTTCAGATCCGGCCAACTCGTCGATGAGAGCAGGTTAGAACTGTGAAGCCTGAAGCTCGCCTAAACAGTGTCAAAACTCACAACACAGAAATTGCCTCTACATTGTGAAGGTCAATTCGTTACTGCTGTTCAAGGCAGTAGCAGTCATTTCTTCTGAGAATCTTACGAAACACAATAAACTTACACTGTTGGCAAAATTCGGGGCTTTTAACCTATCAAAGCCGGCTCGATGCACTGTACGGACTTTAATTCTGTACATGCAGCCAGGCCTTTGTGCACGGTGCGATCTCGAAAGTATTTAAGAGTAGTAAAAATTTAAATATCCCACACCCTGTCCTGGGCAGTACTTGGAATTTAAACCTGTGTCACTGAAGTGTTAATGTTGAAGGAGATGCTGCGTATTGTACACACAGCAACGACGCTTTTTAAGGTTTAAACTTCACTATAATCACAACAGGAATTTGTGTTTATACCTTATTATAAAGTACATCCTTACAGGAGATGTTTATCGCCATTTCTTTTCAACTTTGCTTTGGAATATGCCATTAGGAGTGTTCAGGCAAACCAGGAGGGCTTGAAATTAAATGTTACACATCAGCTTCTAGTTTATGCTGATGATAATATATTGGGTGGAAGCGTACATGCTATAAAGAAAAACACAGAAGCTTTAGTAGTCGCTAGTAAGGAGATTGGTCTAGAAGTAAATGCTGAGAAAAACTAAGTACATGGTCATGTCTCGCAATCACAATGCAGGACAAAATACAACATATAAAGTTAGATAATAAATACCTTTGAAAGAGTGGAACAGTTCAAATATTTGGGAACAACCCTAACAAATCGAAATTCCATTCAGGAAGAAATTAAGAGCAGATTGAAGTCGAGGAATGCTTGTTATCATTCGGTGCAGATCTTCTGTCTTCCAGTTTGCTATCCAAAGATAAAAAGATTAAGATATACAGAACTATAATTTTGCCTGTTGTTTTGTATGGGTGTGAAACTTGGTCTCTCACACTGAGGGAGGAACGTAGGCTGAGGTTGTTCGAGAATAGGGTGCTGAGGAGGATATTTGGG
This sequence comes from Reticulitermes speratus, assembly GCA_021186555.1. NCBI lineage: Eukaryota > Metazoa > Arthropoda > Insecta > Blattodea > Rhinotermitidae > Reticulitermes > Reticulitermes speratus. The sequence continues at coordinate 13,692,737 of JAJKFL010000002.1, forward strand.
CCTAAGAGGACGAGGTAAGAGGGGAGTGGAGAAGACTACATAACGAGGAACTTAATGATCTGTACTCATCACCAAATATTATTCGGGTGATCAAATAAGAAGAATGAGGTAGGCGGGGCATGTAGCACGTATGGGGGAGGGGAGAGGTGCATACAGGAATTTTGTGGTGAGACCTGAGGGAAGGAGACCACTTGGAAGACCCAGCGGAGATGGGAGGATACTATTAAAATGGATCTTAAGAAGTGGGAGGGGAAGGCATGGACTGGATTGATATGGCTCAAGATAGGGACAGGTGGCGGGCTGTTGTGAATGCGGTAATGAATCTTCGGGTTCCATAAAACGCGGGGAATTTCTTGACTAGCTGACACCTGTTAGCTTCTCAAGAAGGACTCTGCTCCATGGAGTTAGTTAGTTAGTTAGTTAGTACATCCTTACATTCCAAGAGTGGCCAGTTATGAGCCTAACAGGAAGTATTCGATTTCACGTGCATGTATGAGGAAAATGAAATAAAGTTCACCTAGAACAGGCCATGAAGGCCCAGAGGCGGAGTAGAGGTCATAGCTCTTCTCTTTCTTGAACCTCTGCGCTAGATGGGGGTGGTGGTCAACGCCACGCACGGCCGCTTTACCAGCGGGAAGGAGACCCAATACCCCCAGGAGAATGAGTGAGCCCCAGGGCCGGTCTGAACGGGTGCGGAAAATCTCGCCCCTGCCGGGATTCGAACCATGGACCATCCAGCCCTTAACGGGTAGCTATACCGACTGAGCTATCCCGGGCCCACCTGCACTTTTGTCCACTGTGTCCACACTAGCCCTATTTGTTGTTACCCAAGGTGTAAAGCTACCATGGCTTGAAGCAAATAAATGCCTTTATTTAAATGTGAAATGAGAAAAGACGCATTATCGGGGTAGAGAGGGGATGGAAAAGAGGGGCAGTCGCCAACAGATCGTAGTATACGTTATGAATACTTGTAAATTTTTATTATTATTCCACATGTAGTGTCCCTCACAAGACAATACGCTTCCGTCTCACATGTCCATCGCCACACGCCTGAAACTGGTTACCAGGTCACACGCCAGAGGAGAAGTGCATTACTGATAACATAACTTGCCTGTCACTGATTGGTTTAGTTTTCATCATGTGACAATCACTGCTACAGCACAACTATCTTATTATACGCCATCTTGTCTGATATTTAGTTTATTCCATAGCAAGAATGTAAGAATGTGAGGGCGTGAACTCCACTCCCCTGTGCACTTTTGTGATGAGCTGCATGGACTCGGTTACTTTTGAATTTATAGTACAAACAAAATTACCAGTTCTTCGTCAAGGGTATGGTTACGTTCTTGTTCAGTGTCACAAGGAATATACAGCGTGTCGCAAAACTCACTTGACACTAAGTGGCATCGTGTTGATTGAAATTTACTGCCCGTTGCGCAACGTTAGCAGCGTTGCCAACTGCGGCCATCCTCGCAAGAAAAACTTACCTTTCCTGTAGATTTGGCAAAGAAAAAAAAAGACTGCGAAATTATCGTGTGGACGGCATGTCTCTTGTTAAACATCGAATGTCAGGTAACTTTTTTAGCCACTATGTAGTGTAATTTAAAAATTTAAAAAAGAAATAACATTCACATTAAAGAATTCATTATGCTCATGTAATTGGAAATTCTGGGAATGAGGATTCGCATCAGCAACAAGTGATGCGCTGCCAATGGCTGCTCTACATTTTGACAACAGTATGGACTAGATTTCTATCTTTCGATGCTCCCTGCTACGTCCGTTATAGGGAAAAGAAACCGACACAGAGTTAAATTTGTATTGAAAATGCTTAGGATGGAGGGAAGACAAACGACGGATTCCTAAAAGGAGAAACTATTGACACGCACTACATTAGGATTTCTCCCGTCATACGCATTCAAGTGCACAGTCCAAGAAGGATTCTCCGCCCGGTGAAGCGCAAGTGGATACACATTAACGCCTTTATCCGCCATTAAAATTGGAGTGACATCATCATCCACATTGAACATTCAAAAGTAAAGATTAAAACAGAAAAACTATAATTTGTCTGTTGTTTTTTATGGTTGTGAAACTTGGTCTCTCTCAGCGAAAAGTGCAGACTGTGGGCCTTCGATAACAGAGTGGTGAGGGAAGTATTTGGACCTAAGAGGGGAGAAGTAGTAGGATACTGGAGAAAATTGCATAGTGAAGAGCTTCATGATTTGTTCTTTTTTACCAAATGTCATTAGGACGATGAAATCAAAGAATATCAGATGTGGCCACGTAGATTTCATTGAGGAAAAGAGAATTTCATGCAGGATTTCAGTGGGAAAACCTGAAAGAAAGACCCGGTTGGAAGACCTAGGCGTAGACGGGTGATACGGAAATGGGTCTTAAGGGAATTGTAGTTGTGGAATGGATTCAACTCGGCTCCAGTTACGATCAAATGGTGGTTTCTGAACATGGTAATCGGCAGTTTAAATTTATAATACTGGTTATTTTCTTGACCAGTAGAATGAATAACTATACTGCACAAAAGAGTTCACCTACTGACATAAAGCCCCACAAATTTTCCGTTAGCCATGAAATACCACACATCACTGTAAAACTTTTCTAATGCATGAACATATTTTAATGCAAATTTGTTATTTACTCTGCGTGATTTCATGCTTCCGCTGCGGTGTAGTCGTAGATGAGATGTGTGCTCTTCCGGGATATTACGCAGCGTAGAGTGGTAATTCTGTACCGCCGTTTCGGGACAACCTATCAGTTCCATCTTCAAGGGCCAAGAAGTCCAAGGACTACGCTGCGTAATATCCCAGAAGATCGCAGATCTTGTTATTTACTGTTTCTTATTATTGTGCCTGGTTTTCGTACAGCCAAGTGCACTATGGTGTAGTCAGCTTTATGCCTTGCGCTTTACCGTGTTTCCCTGTAAAGTCGTTAAACTGCGAAGGAAATAAACGTCGTTTAACATGGTTCTGTTCAATATAATGTCGTTTCAGAAAACAATTAGGTCTTGAGGATCAAGTGACTGAGTGGATTCCAATGTACGTGGTTTAAACAGCAGGTCACCATTTTTAAAAAACCGTTTCCAAAGTAAGTTGTGTACCAGTCCATGTGGGATTTGTGGTGGACAAAGTGGCACTGGGACAGTTTTTTCCCCGAGTACTTCGGTTTTCCCCTGTCCGTTTCATTCCACCGTTGCTCCATTACTTGAAAAAATTAAAAAACTAATCATCTTTCTCTTCATCTTCATCATAGGGTAGCACAATAAGCCTTAAAGGCTGCGGTGCGTCCGTAGCATCTGCTACGGGGCCCTTCACCACAATAAAAGTCGTGTACCCCCTGTAGGAATATCAGTGGAGTCAGCTTCCATACTTACAGTTTCCCCGAAGAATTCGTTATGTGGGGAAAAGAAAAATCGTCTGAAATCTTCTTGGATCTGACGCAGTAAAATCTAGTATAAATTTACGACATGTTGGTAAAACTTGTTGCCTCCATCTTGCTGAATTTTAGGTCAAAAGTTTCTTCAGAAAAGCTGATAAATTTCTACCAAAATACAAGGTGCCCTTTCCCAAAAGACAGTACTCGTATTCAAATCGCTGTGAGATCCTCAAATGTCAGAAGTGGTAGCGGTTAAAAGTTTTGTTGTAATCTTACTTGTGTCTTATTGTAGTATGCTGAACATACATTTACAGTGGCCTCGCGGTCTAAGGCGTGGGTCTGCGGCCTCTCGCTTGCTGGGATTGTGGGTTCGAATCCCACCGGGGCATGGATGTCTGTCTCTTGTGAGTGTTGTGTGTTGTCAGGTAGAGAGAGGTCTCTGCGACGGGCTGGTCACTCGTCCAGAGGAGTCCTACCGAGTGTGGTGTGTCTAAAGAGTGTGATCGCGAAACCTCGAAAAAAAAATGAGGCGCCTAGGCCCCCTAGTGGCTGTTGAGCCATAGAAAAAAAAAACATACATTTAATCCGTCTTATAAAGTTGCGGTGTATGTCCAGCGCAGATCAGAACTGAGTTCTCGTATATTCCGCAAACATTACGCATTCTTAACCGCAAGCGGCTACAAGATCCATTCGCTCGGAACTCAAGCCGGAACGACATACGAAATATCAGGCTTCCGTCGTGGTAAAGTTAAGGCCTTCGCTCTTCTGGGATGTTACACGTCGGAGGTTGGTAGTTGGTTACCGACGTTTCGGGACAACCTGCGCCGCGTGATGTCCAAGAGGACATTATGAGGCGACGAATGTGTCTCTTGCATTGTATAAAGTATCTTGAAATCATTTCAGGTGCGACTACTTGTTTCGTTGCTCTTGCAGATAATATTTCGTGTTCTACACTGGTCGTTCTGTAGTTAGCTATATAGCCTGCTAGCAAAACACCCGTTCAAACTGTATCGCTTATCTGCGTCGCACTCAGTCACCTCACATACCTCACTGTGAACAACAGTTTTATATTACAGCCTTCGATGGACTGTGAAAACACGATCTTAATGAATGTGTGCACAGAAACCGGGGTAGCGTAGTCGATATAGCGACTTACTACAGGCTGGACGGCATGGGGTTCGAATCTCGGCAGGTGAAAGATATTTCTCTCTTCTTCAAGACGTCCAAACCGGCTCTGGGCCCACTCAGCCTCCTTTTCAATGGGTACCAGGGCTGTTTCAATGTGGCTGAAGCAGTCGTGTCGTGAAGTCGACCACTCTCCTACGTCTAGTGCTGAGGTTAAGAATGAGTGGAGCTATACCTCTACTCTTCCTACATGTCTTCATGGTGTGGGCAGGGACAAATTTACCTTCTTACTAAATATTCACACTAAAAGATAAAGTTGTCCTCGTGTTAATTAAGCGCCACGCTGTGAAGGTATACGGAGATGTAGAGGTATAGCTCCACTCATTTTAATGTGGCAGTAAATGATATGGATATAAACGATCAGCTTCACGCCACAACCGCTTGAATAGTCCCCGGTACGCATTAGATAGAGGACCGTGTGTGTCCCACAGCCGGTCTAGACTCTTTGGAGAGGGGAATTTTCTTAACCTTGCAGGAAATAAAAACGCAATTTCTGGGTCGTCCGCCTGTAGATTAGTCACTACACCGAATTATATATATGACAATGGGAATTTCCGAAAGGCCGTTACATTTGCGGTACGATATTAAACTTAATAGAACAGCAAATTGCTTTAAGTACTGTTTCTATCTAGTGCACTCTATGAACTATTTTCGACACAAAAGTTGACGTTGCAACACCGACCCTAGCCCTAGTTTTAATGTATTTTATTTCTGCCATCATATGCTTCTATTCGTAAATAGTACAAACTCTCACTGCTAACGAACATAACAGCAGTATAGCAAGCCTTAGCGAAACTACGAAACGAAGATGTTATGGGACAAGTTTTACCTCCAAATGATTCCATATGTGAGACTGGAATTTAAAATCTGCAATTGCAGACAGTGATCTAATGTACTTACATTTGTTCGTAAGCATCTTCTGGTATAGATTTTATCTAGCTGAACGTTATCAAACATAAAGTAAGAATTTCATTTCATTGCATATTTGTAACTTTTTAAACATAAAATAGCATTTTTAACAAAATTTGTATGTGTTTGCGATGTTCCCATATTTCACAAACGCATTTTTCATCGGTCATTAATCTTTTTTCATTATTATTAATTCTCAGATAATCTGATTATATTTATAGTTTCAGTTCTTACCGCAAAGTAAACACACTCCATCTCTGTCAGTAAAGATCAACCAGTTGAGAAGGAATTAATTGTCCTACGTTGCAAGAATCACAAGACACTACATACACTACAGGGGCAGAGTTTACGATGTTTTAGTGCAAAAATAATTAAATAACTAAGTATTATTATTATTATTATTATATGCTTAAAGGGAGAGACAAATATAGTTTTTCGCAACCTCAAATTATTAGTACTTTACGTTCAGCACATAAAATTTTAACCAAATTTGTAATTCTGTATCGTTTTTGACAAACGGTATATTATACGTTTGCACACCAAGCGTCAGTTGTGTTGCTTTGACCTTGACATTTTCACTGTAAACATATGTGGTAGGTTTCGAAGGCATGACATCGATAACAAGCTTCTTTAAATTCCTGAACTTCGAAGTTACACGCTCAGACACACACACATATTATACCATTAACCCCGGTTCTTAGGAAGATAATATGGTAAGATAATGAGCTATTTTCGAATGAAGGAATCTGTATGAATGCCACTTTACTGAAGACTAGTTCACACCTCAGCGAAATTTCAAGGAGAAGTTTTTAAGCACAATATCTATTTATAAACCATTTTCTATGCACGCGCTATGCTTCTTTTGCACAGAAAAACTTCGTCAGAAATATCTTATCTGATTAAAGGAGTCTCTAATCCACCTTAATACCGAATAAACAAGCTTTTTGAGCTACAGGTATAGTAAGTCACTAAAGTAACTGCAATATCTGTGTCTCAGGCATTATTTTCAAGTCCTTTTGCTGTTGGTGTCTTCTGTTCCTATTCATAACTGCTACCAACTCTGCCACCTGCCACAAAGTTGTGGCTAACATATATGGCGGCGTAGCAGCAAGCATATCCTGCCATCTTCTGATGGTATTTCTAACTAGTTGCTGCTTTCGGACCTAACAGCAGTACAAAAAACCGCAGCTTATTATTTTTAAGAATTCAGTTAAACAACATGCTACTGGTTGGAAAAATGCTTGAATTGTAGATGTGCCAAATTAAAGGAAATGTTAGTTTTACGTAGAGTTGTCGCCGTGAGATATTTCTCGTAACTTAAATTTTTCGAAATATTAAACTTGCTCTAAATAGGTTATGAGAGATAAAACATGTTGTTGTTCGTTCCCTGCAAAGCCTGATAATTACATTCAAATATTTACATGCTATTTTTACCCCCATCTGCAATCTGTATCTTTCTACAAACAAACTACTGTATAGTCAGACAAATACCATAACTCACATTACGAAGTGTCTTCAGCCTCTCTCTATGACGTCAGGAACATTAAGCAGTGAGTCCAACTTCGATTTCCATGTCGAAAACCGAATTTGTTTGTAGCTGGAGTGGAATTGAAGAGCGCCTGGCGCGATTATGAGGAAGTAACGGACTGACTGAACGCGATGGCTGGCGGAGTCAACGACTTGTCGTTCTGAACCATAAAAATCAGTGTCCCATTTTTATTCAGCAGTGCAGTTACTTTCCCAACCCACTGTAGCACGTAACATTATCCGAGTTGGGGCAGGTCAAGAAACTTGCACTGTTGATAACGATAAGCAAGAGCAAACATGGGGCTCCCAAAGGGGACGGTCTGTCTTGTTAACGTACATATTCTAATCCGCGATGGAGACAGACAGTCCTTTTATATGCACAAACAATAAAGCTGAAGGCTGTTTGATAAGACTGCAGGTAAACATACGTACCATCTGTAAGAAAGGAAGACAGAAAGAGAAACGAAATAAAAGAGAGAGAAGGGCGGAGAAGTAAACCAAGGCGTACAGGAATAAAGACACGAAGAAAGAGAAACAAAGGAAGAAAGGAATAAAGAAATAATGTGAAAAAAACATGAATAAAGAAAGAATAACAGAGAGTACCGATTTATTTTACAGTCAAATGTTAGGAACCGAGGAGAGAATTCAGTCCTTAAAAGAGTCCTTATTAGTGCAGAGTTTAGAGTCTGGGATCTCAATACAAAATATATGCCTAGGCCTAAATGTTAAACACTACAAGGCCAAGTTCAATTTGTAAGCAGTGGACCTGCTGCGTAATAAATTTTTGAGGGGGGGGGGCTGCCTTAAATAAACAAAACCTATCGCATTAGGTTATTGCATAGACCTACATTCAAAAATAGGCAGCTTTTAAAATATGAGATGTCTACAGCGATGAATATTCATAGTCTTATCATCTGAATTACTACACCGTGTAGTCTGGTAACTGGATACCAACGTGTCGAACAAACATATTGCATTCCTCCTCAGGCATCCTATATATATATATATATATATATATATATATACACATATATATTATATATGTACACCTGACAGTAAATATTCAAAGCATTAAAAATATAGAAGAAAACAGTAATGTGCACGTGGTAGGTAACAGCAGTAGCTACAGAAAACAGTAATGTGGCACGTGGGTAGGTAACAGCAGTAGCTACAGAAAACAGTAATATGGCACGTGGGTAGGTAACAGCAGTAGCTACAGAAAACAGTAATATGGCACGTCGGTATGTAACAGCAGTAGCTACAGAAAACAGTAATGTGGCACGTGGGTAGGTAACAGCAGTAGCTACAGAAAATAGAAAATAAGTGTAGAAAATTGAAATTGGGAAGATGACCGTTTTCAGCGAAGTCACGCCATGTAGCCTGGTAGATGGATAATGACGTTTCGAAGGAACCTGTTACCTCCGTCATTAGGTTGGACCTACCTTCAAAACTCACAGAAATTAGCAGAACAGCCCCCTGATGTCTTACAGTTGTTACGAATCGCATCCGATGAGATACACAGGAACTTGTTTATCTGTTTACTGTTCATGAAGTAGTGTCTGTCTTGTGCATAATTTGCAGTTGTGCTACAGATTGAAAGTACAGTGGTCATTCGGTAATTCGGCCCCCCAGTAATCCGGATCCCCTGGTGGTCCGGAGAATTTTGGGTCAAATGTGGCCCAGTACGTTTTTCCAATTCAAGTGATTATTACAGTATATTATTATTATTATTATTATTATCATTATTATACTGTTAGGAACCGTATTACCGCTTTAAGGAAATTTAATTTACTATTAAATGAAGATTTTTTATGTTACATATACCACGGAGTTTCCCCTCCGTGATCCGGATTCCAGGGAAATCCGGATCACCCCTTCCTCCCACAGTCCACATGACCGAGAAGCTACTGTACCATCTGAGTGACTGAGCACTGAATACTGAAGTTAGCTTCTCCTTCTCTGCCTGCCTTATTCGAACTGTTCTAAATTTGAAGTTTCCTTTCTTCTGGGGTATAATGCCGCGCCACAGGGTAATTGGTTCCCGACGTTTCGAGACAAAGTAGTGGTCTCGAAACGTCGGAAACCAATCACCCAGTGACACTGTGTCGTATCTCAGACGAACGGACACCTCACCTACACGGCTGAGATATCCTAAAACACACATATTAAAATGTTCCGTCTTCTCGCCCTTCGCCAACATCTGCTTTCAGGACTCGCGTCATATACAGTATACATCCATATTTGTAAAATTTCTGCATCGTCGCCGTATATGTAGTTGTTTGCATAACATGTTTCGTGCTAACGGAAGTTTGTAAGTATGTTCCTGTTATACTTTTCCAAAGAAAAATTTCCCGTAACGTATTATCTGTCACGTTCACATCGCAAGAGCAACATTAAGGTAACTTGGCCACCATGTTAATTTACGAAGTTTGGATATCCTTTCGCATGTTCTTCAATCCATTTGCAATTACATCCGTAATTTGTTGACAAGGTATTACTGGAGACTGACTAGAGTTCTCGGTTGTGTAAAAAGTGTCTTCCCTAACGAAAAAACGAAAGTCGTAATTTTTGTGAAAAAGCTGGGCTCTGAAAGATTTAAAGTAACAAAGTTTCGAGTGAATGTACATTGTGTGTTTTTATATTTGTGTGGTCATGTCGCGGCACCAGGTTAAATAAGTGAAGTAAGACAGAAAATATAACAGATTTGATGTCGGTGTTGCTACAGTCACATGATGTGGGTGTTGTACATGCATTTTCAAAACACGTTATACTCTGTTCACTTCAGAGTTGAGCATGGAAACTTGTTTATATGATTCATCTAGAACTGCTGAAGTTTAATTCGGAACATTTTCATTGTTGGTGTGAATTTGTACAGATATCAGAACTCGTGTGTACCGTTACATGCACAGAATGAAGCGTCAAGAGACGATGTAATGTAGTCACTATAAACGAGTTTTTGAATTATATTAAAACTTAAAATTATACTTTGTTTTGTATGAAGGCAATTTAAATGGTGCATGTGTCAAAGGACAGAGGCAGGCGAGTAGTTCTTATTATGGTGACGGACAAAAGCTTTGGTTTCATAACAACAGAAGACAAGACTCAATACTTTCTGTAAAATATGTTCAGGACTATAAAGATGTACACTGCTATAAAGACATAGTTTTCGCACTTATTCTGAGCAATTTTTCTTCCCAACTTTCACATCTTCCTTCCTTGCGCCTGAAGAAATTTTATTACCACAGAACAAAAACTCGCAGATATTATTCTGTATATAGGCATGACTAATATTTAGTCCGCCGTCCTTATTTAATAAGTGAATGTGAAGTCGTACATATAATCTAATGATGCTAAGTTTTTTTATTATTTTACGTACTAGAAATTTTGAACAATTTAAATTCCCTAGTCTGTAACTTTTGTGCCAAATAAGAATTTTATTTTTCGGTAAGACGTAGCACTTGTGGTAGGGGTAACGTGCGACAGATGGTGCTAGAGTCATATTCATGACACCGACATTGGCAACTCTGTCCCACGAAGAAATTCGCCTCGTGTCGTTTGGTTTTTAGTGGCGAAATGTATTTCCCCACTGAAATTCACCGCCAGTTGTGGGAGGTGTATTGTGATGGTGTAATGGGAGTGTAGCAGGCAGAAACTGGTCGAAAGGATGTCGATGATGGTCGCGTCAGTCGCCCCAGCACGTCGAGACAACATACATACATACATACATTCCATGGATCCATAAGTCTGTCGAAGTGACAGCAATTGCAATGTGGAATAAGTCATAATATACAATATACAGCTATACAGACTAAAGAATTTTACATTTGAACACTATAAATTAAAACACTATAAACGTGTTACATACCTTCACTATGAACCATCTTTATACATAAAAAATTATCTACTGAGTAAAAGGAGTGTGTATTTAAGTATTTTCTTAATGCTACTTTAAATTTTGTCTTTTCATTCTTATGACTTATGAGACTCAGAGGGAGTCTGTTGAAAATTCTGATACCGGCATAGACTGTACTTTTTTGAAAACAAGATAGGTTGGAATTTGGTCTATGCAGGTGGTGCTTATTGCTGGTGTATGTACTGTTTATAGGTGAATTTGTTTTAAAATGTTCTTGATTGTTTAAAATAAAGTTTATTAATGAAAATATATATTGACATGGAATAGGTAAAATCTCTTAATTTTATAAACAGACTTCTGCATGGAGTTCTTGGTTGTGCACCGACCATAATTCTGATTACTTTCTTTTGTAAGGTGAATATCTTCTTACTGTTGGAGGAATTACCCCCCAAAATTATTCCGTACTTTATAATTGAATGAAAGTATGAGAAATAAATTGATTTAAGAGTGTTGGTGTTGCTGATATGATACGTTGATCTAACTGCATAACATGCTGCACTTAACTTAAGAACCATTTGATCAATACGATTCTTCCAAGTTAAGTGGTTATCAACTTGTAAACCAAGAAACTGACTGGAAATTAGAAGGAATGTAGTGACTATTGCATTTTGGAAAAGCGAAGAGTGACTGGAGTTGTCCATCGGAAGTTTACACAGCACTGTCCATGATTGCAAGAGCCCAATTCCTACCGCGATGGAGATTTTGAAACTCGTGCCAGGATGGGACAAGTGCATCAATATACTCTGTGAATGTGTTGACAAATATTGGAAATTCAGAGGAATAAATGACTACATTTAAGGTTTTAATGACTTGCTATTTAACGTTATGGTCTATGGAGCCTTACTTAGTGAACACCTTTCATATGTTTATTGGCAGGCAGAGTTGATAGTAGTTACCTATGAGAGTAGTCGTCTGCCATTTCCTATTTTCTTTGTTGATTTTATCACGTATATATTTTTATTTATTTTTATTGTCCTTCCAAAGTAATGTAGTTTTGCCTCGAAATTTAAAGGTTGTTAGTAACTGTTATAATACGGTATTTTCTACGGGTCAATGCCAATTGAAAGATTTCGTGATAAGACTAACTTTTTAAAGCTTAACGGTTATTATACTCACCACCAGGTTTAACATTCAAAAATTCTACATAGTGTTCACATTGCTTTTGTATGCTGTGTATGGATCTCAGAACATACAGCGACGTTTGTCTCATACAACTTTAAGGAAATATATACTGCTTATTGTCAGACCCAAAAGAAACATCCTAATTCTTTCAGTGACTTATAAGCGAGAGTTAATTTCCTTATCGACTTGTCTCTTAGAGGGTTCAAGTAACTCTATCGCAATATTGGCGCTTGTTCTGTTGTTGTTTTTGTTGTTGTTGTTGTTGTTGGTGGTGGTGGTGGTGGTGGTGGCGGCAGCGGTGGTGTGAAATGCTATGGCGTTGACCATTTTAAAGCTCGCCTTCAGGAAGGATAGAAATCCATATTTAAGACATGAATCTACTTGTACATTGGCTGTGATAACGTTTTGTCTCCGACAATTGAATGACAGCGAAGAGAAGATACAGACATTAGCAGGCAAGGAGACTTACGACTTACGGTTGGATTCTGATTACTGCTAAATTGACTTCGTCAAGTGAGAGAATAACCACTGGAAATTTCAAATCCGGGACCCTGGCTTTTATGCCTGCTACATCTTGCCATTCGACAAATATCGTTAATACTATATTAATATAAACGTGACAATCAACCTTCCAAAGACAAAAAGTGTCGTTTTTATGTAAGGACTCAGTGCATACCGCGCAGTCAACTTGTTTATACAAACCCAATCTGTTAAATATAAAGATCCAGTTTTAACCTTTTAAAGCCTAATGGTTACTTGAAGTAAAACAATTTTAACATTAAAAAATTCTACATTCTGCCCACACTGTATTTATGTGTTTTGTGTTTATGTCAGAACAAACAGCGACTTTTGCCTTATACAACGTAAATTGATTTGTTTTTTAACCGAGATGAAAAGTGTTTACTGCGCGGTACGAACTGGGTCTTTAAATGAAACAGTTACGCTTCGTCTTTAAATGGTTAAGGAGAATTTTTTTATGAATTCTTGGAGTTAGAAAAGGAGTGTTTAAACGTTAATCAGATGCGGTTTCTCCTTTAAATTTTTAAATTACGTTCCTTGTATGCAGTAAGCATACTGAATTGTCCTTATTACATACAACACAGTGGTAAAATGCCATTTATGCTGGTGTTCTGGTTTTCTTTGGAAGGCCGGCTCTACAGGTCTACACATACAGCCAATTCACACTCAAGTCGTCATTAGGAAGACATAGAAATTTGCGTGTTTGAGGTTTTCGCAGCTATGTAGCTGAGAAATCTGTTATCTTGGGATATGCCGCTACGTCACTAAGTAATCAAATTTTTAGGTTTCGAGACAAAGGACTGGTCTCATCTTCAAGGGTGGAAATAACTTATTAGATATTTTCCTTGAAAATAAGAAAGTAAGGACACTACTTTGTCTCGAAATGTCGGAGTCCGAAGCAGCACCGTTTCCATAAGACGGGATTTCTCAAATCGACTTTCTTTTACTGGTTGTTTTCTGAACATCACAAGGGTTGAGCTGGAGTGAAAAATTTTATTTTCATATCTTATCTTCGCCTACTTTTTCCTCTTTCTTCCTTTTTCTATTTAATTTCCTCCTGCCCCTGTACAATCCTCAAACGCAAACTAGTACATATTGAAATCTGTAAAGGATAAAGGAGCGCATACACGCGTAATTCTAAAGATTCGTATTTGGAGTTCGCTGCCACTGGTTTATTAGCAAATGTTATGGTTTGATTTTCCCATTCACAAATTTCAGAATAGGCGAATACTTAGGTATAATTAATGTACTTTCAAAAACTGTAATTTCGAAGATAGTATCTTTAGTAGCCTTTATCTCACATTTAGTCTTATACCGGGTGTACATTTACTCGATGAACTAGCTCTCGTTATTAACACGGTAGTGGCTCCATTGCCATGGCGAAGTCCAGTTATAGATTTTGGGGCGTGAAGAAAAATATAAATTCAGGAAAGGCGTTTCATAATTTAGGTGAAAATGTCATATTTAAATGTGCTATAATTACAACGAATATCAATATAATTCAATACTAATTTATATACAAATATTTCTTGATGTTTGTATAAAAGCGACAAGCGTGTTTCTACTTTGACAGAAGGCTACAAATTACAAGCGTGTTAGGAAAATATCTGGACCTAAGAGGAGATTTGGAATGTTGAACAGAGGACTTGGCCGTTTATGGAGATTACCAGAAAGTTACGATGGTCAGTCGTTTAAGTTGGAAGGCAAAGGCGATAAATTCATACATAGTATTTGGTGAAGGTGGATTAGAGGAAGTGATGGACGGGGATTTGTATTTACTACGTCATAGCACATTTGTATTTACTACGTCATAGCACATTTGTATTTACTACGTCATAGCACATTTGTATCTACTACGTCGTAGCACATTTGTATTTACTACGTCATAGCACATTTGTATTTACTATGTCATAGCACATTTGTATTTACTATGTCATAGCACATTTGTATTTACTATGTCATAGCACATTTGTATTTACTATGTCATAGCACATTTGTATTTACTACGTCATAGCACATTTGTATCTACTACGTCGTAGCACATTTGTATTTACTACGTCATAGCACATTTGTATTTACTATGTCATAGCACATTTGTATTTACTACGTCATAGCATATATGTATTTACTACGTCATAGCACATTTGTTATTTACTACGTCATAGCACATTTGTATCTACTACGTCGTAGCACATTTGTATTTACTACGTCATAGCACATTTGTTTCCGTAGTTACGTAGATAACTTCAGAAGTTTGTATGATGAAAATGTTTGTTGTTATTATTGCATAAATTACTACATTGTAGGCGGTTTCTGTCACTGTCAGGAAAGTTTGATTGTAGCGCTGTTGCTAGGATACGGAAATAGCCTATCTTAAGCTCTTATTGATAGAACCCTCCTCGAATGCTGATATCCACAACAATACTTTCACGGCGGATAACAGTATGCAAGGCCGGATTGCAGTAAGGCTGCGGAAAAGGGCTTAAAACAACTAACATTAATTTCAGTCTTTTATTGTTTAAACAAAAGCTTTATAGAATCTCTCCAAATAATTTGGTGTTTACAATTTATTTTCTTTAAAATTGTGTACACTTGTTTATGGGAATGCGTGTGTATGTGCGAGTGAGCACTTTGCATTCCAACATCTCTGACTCATGGGCCCAATAAGAAGCACAGCTTGGACAGCAGAGTCGCTAAATAGACAATCTGCCCGTTAAATACTGTATTTTATTTCATTGTTAAAACAGTACTGTCGAGTTTACTGACAGATTCTAACTACAATAATTTCTCTTCGTATACAGTCCTTGGTGCAATGCTGTCGCTGATAAATGAAAATTTACAACGTTTTAACATATAAGAAATGTACAAATTTAGTTTAAACCTTTGTCCAACACCAATTTTAAAATATACCCTATTGTTTTGATAGCGTTTGGTGAGCCTTATGCAAAACAAACTCTACACGTTTTTCTTAATTTAAGTAACTGCAGTATTTCTACATGTCCATCCCATCGTATGAAACGTACAAATCTATATAGTATTGAACTCTGTGGACTAAATTTACATTAAAATTACTCCATTAAGAAAATTTCCTTTTTTTGAAGTTTATAACAAATTATAATTTTATCCGCAGATGCGGATGCGGGTAAGGACCTATCGGATGTATGTAATACTCTATTTATCCGTGCTGAGTGTAGAGTTATTGAAATAGAAGACGGAATGAAAATAGGGCTGGACGAACGAAAGGCATAGGAAATGAAAACGAGGGACAGAAGGTGATAGAGGTACGAAAGGGATAGAAAAGAGTGGTGAGGCAGATGTTTTAACGTGAAGATGTATGAGGACATAAGAGGAGAGGAATGTTGATAGGAAGGGCAAATGACATAGACGGGAAAGGAATATATGATAAAGGACGGGAGGAGGTAAAGATACAGAAGAGAAAAGCAAAGATTGGAAGGAGTGAGGAGTTAAAATGCAAACGAGATTATTTTCCTTGTTGTTTTTGACGGCCATACGCTAGTCATCATTGTCGCCAGCAGCAGCAACGTGGTACAGTATAAGGCATTCCAGGCTTGTTCCGTCTTCATGGGCGTTGCTTTGAGCCGTTCGGAGCGTTTATACGGTATGATGCTATAGATGTCCTGATCCTGTTATTATTCTGTGATTAATGTTATGTACTTCAGGTAACTTAATAGTGCTTTTCAAACTATGTAGGTGATATTATAAATATATTGTGGTATTCTATGGAATTATGTGCTGAAATAATACTTGTTCTTTTAGAACTGTTAATAAGAAACTTCAAATTTGTGTCTCCCTTGTTCATAAACAGTACTTTCTCTAGTATAAACTAACATATGTTCTGTCTTTTGTTTCTTGTGCTGCTTTGTGCTTTGGATTGGACCAGTCGCGTTCAAATTCTATAAGCGACAGAACGCTTGAAGAATGCTGGTCGACGCTTCAACGAGTGAGTTGGCATCTCTTCCGTTGTGTATAGTATTCTTCCATTACTTATTACCATTATTATAATATAAGAATTATGAGGGTATTGTATCAATAACAGTTGTCTGTGTTGTGCCTGTCGTCTTTGGTTGCATGATATGTTTTATTATTCTTACTGTGGATTTGCAAATGTTTTAAGACGCTGTATGAATTTGCGTCTTTGCTTGTCAGTGGAGGAAGTAGACTCAAATTTCAAATTGTGGTCTTCTGGGTAGTAACTGTTTGGGGAAAGGGAGTGTCTCCGTCGTCACAGTTCTGTCCGCATCTAATAAATTTATGATGATAATTGTGAACATGTAAGCACCTTGCTTCTACGAAACTCTAGTATCCTCTTTCCAAACTAAGACATAGTGTCTTAACTCAGAAGACCAGAATATGAAATTTCATCGCCATGAAAACCTCAAATGTTACACGGAGATCGAAGGCGTCTGAGAAGAAAACAATTACTGAGGGAGAAGGACGCTTTTGAGTCTGTAATAAAAACGTTACAAAAGGAGGACTACAAAAATTTAACGTAGAGTTTCACAGTTATTCACTTTATATTAATAGGATAATTATTTCAAGAAACGTAAAATATACTTGACTTATAGGCCGGCTCGCTTGAGGGAAATATGAAAGTGGTACAAAATGTTTTAGGAAATTTTTTTGGGGAAGAAGCCACTCAGATATGTAGGAACTGATATTAGGATAACTGATATCAAAGCTACGGAATGAATTAAACTGGCTTGGGATAGGTTTTGATAGCGGTTTCCTCTGAACACTTTGCTGAATATTCGAATTTCGTAAAGAGGAGAAAATTCTTTGAAAACAAAGTTTAAATGTTATATGTAAGTACATTATTCAACATTCCGACATAATAATACTGTACATACGCCAGATATTCTGATAGATGATGATCGAATTCAAACGGATCTCAAAATTTCGTTATTTTAACGCAAAGGAATGCTTTCGCCCATGATTAAGCACTCTGCCGTGATGACATAGAGATGACGTGGATTTAAAGTGCCATACATCCTTGGTCTCGATACATATGGTCACCTTTTAGCGACTATTATGTCTAAATACTCATACTTGACTCTCTTTGTGTGCTCTTTTCTACACAGGGTTTGTCGTTGGATTCTGATGCTTGTAAATACCGACGACAGTCCTAATTTCATGAAATTCCTTTGTGTTGTAGTTTTAATGTAGAGGTTACTGCTGCTGGTGTACGTAATCTTTTATTATATGGAATTATAAATGTAGATTATACGACAGACCATTTTAGTTTTGAAACCGTAGGGCCTACGATCTATAATTTATTACTTCATTGAGAGTCGCAGGTAAGGTTTTAATAAATCTGTTTAGTACTTTATATTTTTTGGATGTATTATATATATTACTTGCATGTTTGTTACACAGTTATGAAGGTAAGTATAATGTGTTTGCTCTTAGAGAATATTCAGTTTACTCGACTTTCGAGACACTTCGATTACCGTAAAAATATGAACAGTGAGCGTAATAATTGTCATTAAAGTAATGTTGCTTTAATTATGTTTTCGCTGCTGAGTTTCTAACTGCAACACGTACCTTCCTAGATCAGGTATTTGCACCATATCGAAACACAGGCTCTATTACGCTCTCGTGATCACGAGTCTTTGTAAGTTGTTCCTCGGATATTACGTAGAAAGACTTTGTAGGTAAAAATTAAAAAAAGTCCTGAAGTTTTTATACTGTTTGCTTAGATGCAACTGTGGAAACGTAAAACTAAATTATGGAATGTTTTTACAAATTCTCACCTGCATTTATTTATTTTTTACGAATTATGTCGCTGTGGTTACAGCGGTAAAGCATTTCGTACGCATTGTCTCCCTGTATTTAGGCCTATTTGTTATTATATTGGTGGTAGATTGTTGTGTGATCTTTTATACATTTTTCCCCTCTTGTTGTGGGCTTCCGTTTTTCATAATATGATACAGCCCTTTTCGTATTATTCGCTTATTATATACTCCCTTTACGTTATCCCCTGTAATATCACAGGGAAGCATTTTTTGTATTTCTCGTTTTATTTTGCCATTGCCCAAATTTTACTGGTAATAATTAGATAAATTTTAGCTGCTGCGTATCAAGTGTGTCCTCTTTGTTGGTAATTACACAGTTCCGACGTTTCGGCGTCCCTTATTTTCTGCATATTTCAAGGCAAAGTAACTTTACAATTGCCCGTACCAATGCATAAACTAGGTAGAACTAACGGTGGGACCATTAAATTCGCACCTCCATCATATCCTAAAGTCTTCTGTTGTATATTTTACGTACACTAATCCATTTCTTGGCTTGTGTTATTTCATTGCATGGCACTCACTTTCGTGACGGAATAAGACATATCACAAAATTTGATAAGTTAATTCTCGTTTTAAGTTTACTTTCTTCCGTTATTTTGGTGTATGTGTCATAATTTAACACTTTATTTAATTATGAAATAATTAACTGTGCTAATGCGATACGAAGGTCCAACGGTGCCACTGGGCACAATTTTATACAATTTCAAGGCGTATATTCTTCCCGCACTCGGAACTTTTCTTCTTTGACGAGTCGTAATATTGTTATGCGGGTTTCTTCGCGTCGTTTCAACAGACTTTCACAAAAAATATTCGACGCCATCCATTTCCTGTTTTAGTCACTTTTAACACTTTTATTTTTGTCATATATGACGTTGCGTTCGGAAGGGTAGCATACCTCTTTCGTATCTGGGAGGTCCAATTTTCGTACCTCTGCCTGGGGACTGAATATCCTGAATGAGGTTCTGCGTGGCCTTCCTAATTATCTCTAAGGAACTGTAATTCGGTTTAGTTCGTAACGGCTTCTTTTCACCTCATTCCAATCTGTGTTTCACCAAACATTCAAATCTTCAGTATTTATACCTACACTGAGCTACTGAGTGGTTAAGTAAAACGTAAGTAATAAATAAAATATTCGTGTGACTTGGTGAAACACGCATTATGTGGTTACAATAACATATTTTTTAATCCAAAGTTTTGTTCATATTGTAGGCTTGTAAGTAAAATTTAACGCCAATATGTAGTTTGTTCATTATTACGTTAGTCCATTATAAGCGATAAGGCTTGTGATATTTCAATTTGTGTTTATACATTCATTCCTTTTGTCAAAGTCACTTTCCCCAAATAGACAAATGACATATGACGATAATAATAGGAGAATAGGCAGACAGACAGGCGATGTTAGTTTGTGAACCTGGTAGATTATATACGTCTACATCGTTTTTGTTTAATTTACGTTCCTGTCTCATTTACATACTTGACCATATGAACAATAATTTCAAAATTTGATAAAAGTAATTAGCGATGTATTTTTGAAGACATGTTGATGAAGACTGGCACAGGTAGGCTGCCTCACAAACCTGTTTACAGCACCTCAATAACGTTTTAATGTGTTATCATATCTGCTGTTAACAAAAAACAGTAGTCTGCACTTTCTCTACCATGTCAACTTTCTCTGCGTTGTAAACAAACACGTGTAATGAGACATGCACCAGTAGGCAAAATTATTACTCAAATGTGCCTTCCTAAATGCAACTACGTGGTCGCGTCACTCGTTTAACCCGTGGGCTTACCGACTGTGCGTCTTCATCAGAAGGATCAGTCGTAGGGTACTTTGATGAAGTAGTCTTTTTTTTTTTCTAAAATTTCGTTGCAGATATTCTGTATGCACCTACCTACGACTGCATTTCCTCTCAGGTAGCAAACACTAACACGCCTTCATTCATATAATCGTTCTTCAATATATCCGTAATCTAAGGGTAAGAATCTTAAAGTTTCGGTTAATTTTCATTTCTGCGGAGTTTTATCTGGGTTTGTCCCCTCCTTAGAACAAAGTCTCATGTTCAAGAAGTACTTCCGGTGTTTCTATTATTTGCAGTTTTGATTCAGAATTGTTCTTTTCTTTGCGGTTCGTAACTAAATTCTCCGCTACAAATCTCAACAACTCCTATACATACACAGGTTTAAAATCATTGTCTCAAAATTAGTCACAATCCAGTGTTTGTTATAACACTTTACTTTAATGTCAAAAGGTTTTTTTACAAGGTCCCATTACCCTCTGTTCTTAGAACTCCATGTGAGAAACCATGTACGTATTTTCGAATTTTTTTCTAACCAACTTCCAGATTAGTCGTAACTGTGTTTACCAACTTCTTCAGTGTTGAACGATTGAAGACCTGACTTACTGTTAGGGTCCAATGTCATTTCCTCAGAATAAACAGCGAATTTTTTAAAACGTCATTAAGTGACTTGATTTTGTAATGCAGATGAGATTTTTTTGATGGTAAGAGCCGAATTTTTAAAACGTCGCTAATGTTAAATTCGCACTTAGGAAGTTAATTACTGATAGTATTATTTATGTTCGAGCCTAATTGGTAAGTAAATGTGACATGCATTAATTGTTTCAAAATATGTAGTCATAAATGTCGTGTAGAATAGATGTCGCATTTTGGACGTGCAGCACGCAAATTTTTGCTTTTTGATGTTGTCATCTACGTTAAATGTAGTGTGTAGCATGTATTTATATAACAGACAGGTAAGTATATGATATTTTAAAACACCTATAATTACTGTAAATGATTATTACGTTCGGACAAGCGTACTTGTTTGTGGCCGACGAATTTTGTTTTACAACCCACAAGCTTTAATTATCGGCATTGTCCGCTCGAGAAAAGTTCCGCTGCTTGTGAAAAGAGGTCGAGAGGAATGAGATGGGTGTGAGGAAATGCAAACACATGTTTAAACTTTAGTTTTCATCTTCAGCAGGCATAAAACAAGACGGAATTATGACATAACGTCAAGAAATGTGATTTCCACGGTAATTTAGATACGAAAGTTTCATAACACGGATCCCCAACCTTGAATATTGCCTGTGAGGTGTAGCAAATTTAGTACAATTCTTACTCCCTTTCTAGTTTAATTTAATTTAACGTCACTTCTGTTACATTCTAGGAAAATAATTCGACTTTCATAATCTGCTTATATCTTTTATTTTGTTTAAAAACACTTTGTCGCATGCATCGGTTACATAATATAGGACAGTGAATAATGTGTTAAGAAGGATCAAAAACAGGTCTTGAGTATTACAAGAAACAAGGGAACGATTTTGTTGGAAGTATCTAGAAAGTAGCGGAAAACGTAGGTGGCGATATCCGGCTCCCTCTTCGACATTCGAACTGGAACCTCTCGGATTTGCAACAGGCATTGTAAGAATAATAATAATAATAATAAACAAATAAATGTCTGTCAAACACAACTTACAATTTGATCTGAAAGCAGTATTTACAGTTTCAGATTCTTTCAACAAGCTATTATTAAGCTGTGTAATAATATAAAAAGGTGTAAATTTACAACATCACATACAGAACTACTGTTGCCTCAGCTCTTCACCTTCAGTAGTTCTGTATATGCTGTTATAAATTGGCTCGTTAAAAAGGCCAAGACATATAGCTGTTAGTTGTATATCAAAATATAATATGTGTTTGAAGGATATGTGGATTGGTTTATTATGTACTATCACAACGACATGAGTCACGTGAAGATAATAGGCCTTGTAATATCACGCCTTTTTCTTTAAACTTTAGAATAAAAACGTTTTCTATCACAAAACTTTGTAACCATATTGAGATGACTGGACTCACTTTTCGACTTATTTATTACCTCCTAGTGTTTCAGTCCCATTAATCGGAGATTTTATCGTTAAATTTCGGTATAAACCATCAGAAGCCAGTAAAAGACACGAGTAACTGATGAGTAGGAAGCTAATAAAGTCAAGCAGTCTCTGTGACCTTATTTCCCAACCAAAACTTGAACCCCCTTTTTCTGTAACGTTGTTGACTGAGCTGTCCGGGAGTGTGAGTGGTTGACAGTGTTGAAGGATCTTATTCTTGCGTGATTTCGAGTGCACTGGGAGCGAAGGGGGGAATGAATTTTTTGGCACTCCTCCCTCACATTAATTCCACCCACTTTACATCAGCCAATGACCAACTTGGGGCGGTGTGGCCCCAACTTTTTTTTTTTCAATAGGCTCATTCAGGAAATTGGCGAATGAGGTGTCAGATTTTTTTCCTCCTTTCTACTAATTCGCTTAGAGCATAACAGTTGTATGTTGCTTTACATTGTGCAAGTTTCTTTTAAGGTAAAGCAATCCCATTACAGGCCTGGACAGGCCCTTAGGGTCCAGGAGGTTGAGGCTCCCAGATTTCTAGACAATCGGCACATGAAGGTGGTAAGGTTGTCAGCCCTAGCACCGGCCGCCTTTACCCCCGGAAATACTCCTGGTACTCATTTTGTTAGAGGCGAGTCGACCCCAGGGCCATAGTGCGACCGAAAGGATTATATCAATGAAAAATTCCAATGACACAATCGGGAATCAAACCGCGACCTTCCGGCTTGTAGAGCAGTGCCTCAACCAACGCGCCACCGCGTGCCCCCAAGTTTCTTTTACTGAGGAGATTTCCTGTACACTATACAAAGCGTCACTTATACTTGCCGCATGCCCAAATGTTGGTAAATTTCATACAGAGTACACGTTGTCACATCCTAAAGTACAGTCGTCTTCATTGTCACTGCTGTGAGAATTTCAAATCAAGCATTAGTCATTTTGATTGTGACGCCGATGGATAGTCATATGCCGTTTATATGCTAATGAAAATTTCCACGTTTGCGTCTGCAATCTTGCCGGCTGCTAAGGGTGTAGGGTGTTGACACATCCTTCCATTCCACTCGACCTCGCTTACGACTTACACTTATTGTAGGCCTACCAGCCGGACAATCATTTTTCTCATTCAAGTAGCTATGGTGATTGTCCTTTATAAGTACGAGCGAAACTACGTATTGTAATCAAAAGTGGCTTATGAAAGGCAACATCACATCTAAAACTTTACGCCGAATACACAAAACAGGCCCACTCGTTACTCGCCCGGATTTTTCTTAAAATAAATTATAGGGCTTACATAAATAATGAGATTGCTCTTTTATGTTTGTAACCATGCATTTTTATGCACATTGTCTAAGCACTTGCGAAAAGCAGCCATTAATTTCGTCATGTTTGGCAGTCTGTCCGCGTGGAACAAAGGGACTCCCAACAGGAAAGATTTGCCTATAATTCGGGTTCTCTAAAATTTGTCTACATTTCCGATTTTGTTTGAATTCGGATGAAAATAACAGACACATTCTTTGCATCTAGAACAACGTAAATTTACGATCTCTTGCAAAGACTGGTCATCACAATCGGAGACAACTTATGTTGTTCGCGGTACTAGCCGGGGCTGAAGAAACACTTGAACATCGAACATCCAGCATAATCGAATTAGACGTCGGATATCGACTTTTAAGAGATATCGATTGAAAAGCCTTTGAATTATATCCACTTTGACACCTTACTTTTGAAAGCCTCGTTGTCGTAGTACGCTTCCACGCTCCATCTGTGTGTGTGGAACGTCTAATTAAAAAGTAAAGGGTAGGGAATTTGTTGCGAAAATTGACATTAAATGTTTGACTACACTGTAGGGTTATTAGGATCGTAATTCTTGCCAGTGGCGTTATTTACTAACCTATTTTTGCAAAAGGGCTAGTAATAAACGCTTAGTAAGGCGTCATATATATTTGTGAATCAACATGTTTAATGAAAGCGCTACAAATGGAGTTTGATTAAATTTTGTGTTTGGATAAGTCATTTAAATTTGTTATCTTACGCGTAATAAATTTTGTTGGAGACACTCCTGATTGGCTTATAACTTTGCATAAATTTTATTTCCAATCCAGCGTTCCAATTTTTAGGAATAATTGTTCATCTTGGATATTTCGTACCTAAAACAAAAAGTACATCACGTTAAGATCTGTTGTATACTTATTCAGTTTCGTGGCACACTCTATGAAGAAGTTTTAAAAATCAGCGCGGAACACACTCATAATTTCTTGTAGAATTCAGATAATAATGTCACGAAATAATTCAGGCTGTCAGGAATGTGGATACTTTTGCATTATACATTTTTTTTTTGGAAAATTTACATGTGAAATAAATTCAAGGACGTGCGATTTGGGTTTTCCACAGCGGTGTAGTTGAGAATGCAGGTCTAGGGCTGTGACTGTTGTTCGCTGTTATAGGGACTTGCGACGTTTTGAAGGAATGCCGGAAGTTATTCACCCGGCAACACAGCGTTACGTCCAAAAACACTTGACTCATAAATTCAACGAAATACGAGTACAAAGAAAGTAAAGTTTCACCAATACGTCACACGTGTCCTGTTTATCAAGTTTGAAGCAATAAATTTGTATCAACAAAGAAAGGTGCGTTTCAGTGAAGTATGCAGATTCGCGACGTGAATATTGTAACCTAAAGTATGTACTAAATTCTACACCGTGCCTGTCCACAATGTCTTATTTTCATTATAACAAAACTTTCATTATATTACCATCTCTGTACTTGCCTCAGGATCCCATAGGTCACTAACGCATAAAATTGTACAGTCGTCACTTGAAGCACGTCTAAATGGCTTTGCTTAGTTTTTTGTGTTTCGTTCGCTTTTTTTTTGTTCCCCTCCTTCATGTGCCATACCGTAACGTGTCAAGATCAGAAGGGTGTGAACTGAACTGAACTGAAAGAAATTTTGTGAGGGGTGGTATGGGGGTGCTGAAAACTAGCCCCTGGCAAAGATTGAGTCACTTTGTACATGTTTTCGTATTGGTACAAATGCACTGTGCATCAATCAGGGGCTCTTTTTAGCTTGGCGTCAACTCCCGCTCCAAAATACTTGGGTGGATAAGAATAAAAATTTTATTTTCTGAAATAATTTAATCCAGTGCATGTTACGCACAAAATACGTTATTTTGTATAACTTTTTGGCCTCGATTTTGTGTGTGAGAAGACTATTGATCCCTCAGCATTTGAGTTTGGGCTTCTGACAATAGAAGGTTTAATCTGTATGGCAATATTGTATTAGCAAGGCTCTGTATTAATACAATAGGCAAAATTATTTGTAAATCTTCTTTCTCAGTTGATATTTCGAACGTCCGCGCCAGGCCATTTAAACAACTAACATCATTCACTTCTGCTTCAACTGTAGACATAGTCCCTCTGTTTTACATTGTAATGATTATTTCAAAAGTTGGCTTTTTCACATTTGATAATCAGTTATTATTATTATTGTTGTTATTATTATTACATTTATACAAGTTATTTACAATTATATGCCTGAAACAAAACATGTTTTTACAGTATATAAAGTTGCAGCTGTTTTGTTGTTAAAATATGTGATACGTGTAATGTTATTTCCCACGAGAAAAGTTTTGTACTTTTACATTAGTACTTTGCGGAGTATGTGCGCAGTGCCCAGTATGTGCGCAGTGCCCAGTCCGTGCCAGTTCCTTGTCTTAAAACGTTTTCGATTTTTTCTTGATCATATTTCAATCTCCTGAAATTGCAATATCTATTAACATATATGTTCCTTTTTCATTACCATAGATTATGATGTCAGCTTTATTGTTATGGATCGTTCTGTCAGTTTTTACTTTTATTATTATTATTATTATTATATCATCATATCATCATCATTATCATAACCTTCTTTATCAAACTCTAATATGTGAGTGAAAGAAAACATAGCTACAAAATTGTTACAATTACGTTTTTCATAAGTAACCATGTAGAAGAATCAGTAGTTGGTAAAATAATGTTAAAATACACCTTACGGAAATTGGTTATGTGGATGCTGAATGAATTAAATTTGTCTGCATTCGTTGCCCTGTACAGGTAGAGACCTTGCGATGGATTTGTTCCCTTGTTACAGGAGACCTACCAAATGTGTAAGGATTCAGAATCACAGAATTAATTTCGAATGAGAATTGATCATTCTATTCGCTGCTGTGAGAACCTCAGAGTTCAAAAAATGTATAATTATCATGCAGTCACTTCTTTTAGAAACACTGTATTAGCAGAAGTTCGAAACAGGTCATCACTTGCGATGTTTTTCTCTCCACCCTCCGCTCCGTGGTCAGGAGAAATGGGTGGATGGTTGCTCTTGCTTGGTTACGAAGACGCGCCCAGTCCGTGTTAATGGGGAGAAAAAAATTGCAAAGCGTCGGCGTATTGGTAAAAATTGTACGAAGCTGGGAATATCTGCTCAAGTAATCGTGGACAGAGAGGGAAGTATTAGTTTCTCCTCCCAACGGCAGAGTGCGCAGATGCGTGCTGGCATCTCTTCCTTTGGCTGGTTCTCTTCTGTATTTGTACCGATATTTCTTACCACGTTTTTACGTGCATACTTACGTTCCTTACTTATTATCTTAATGGATAGTTCTTGTGTCGGCTAATATTTCCTTCTATGTGTTTTACGTGGGAATATTTTGGTTTATGAATTATATAAAACATTTATTACTGTCTTTTTGCATGAAATCATTTAGGTTTAGAATTTATGTTTGTTACTCTCCTGACTACGCGGTGGCGCAGTTGGTTGAGGCACTACGCTACAAGCCGGCAGATCGCGGGTTCGATTCCCGATGATGTCATAATCTTTCCGGCCGCACTACGGCCCTGGGGTCGACTCAGCCTCTAACAGAAATGAGTAAGGCGGCCGGTGCGTAGGGCTGACAACCTTACCACCTTCATGTGCCGATTGTCTAGAAACCTGGGAGCCTCAACCTCCTAGAAATCTAAGGGCCTGTCCAGGCCTGTAATGGGATAGCTTTACCTTTTATTCTGCTAATTCTCATGTGACAGGCTTCTCATCGGCGTATTTTTCCTGTCGTTGATTCCTTCTACCGAAGTGCTGCCATCTTGTTGTGGTATGTAGTGTTGTTTGCACCATACTCAAATCTTTCTTCGCCCGCATCTCTTACCTTAAAAAGAGCACAGCTGATATTCATGTCTTCGGCCTCAATGCTTAGTTCATGCAGCCTCTCCCAACCCCTTTCCTACCATTACAACTACCTGTTATTATTCGACTATTATTGATTATTATCGAACCGGATACTTTATTATAGCTTGTGTTATTATTACGTTCTGTAGCTGCTGTCGATTCTTTTAGATCTGGCTCAGAGTCGCTCACTCATTCACACCTAGCTCATTATAAGAATTAGATGCTGAACTTTTTCTTCGTCCTCAATTTCCACGGCATTCTTCAGTGGTCGTTCCCTTAGTTTGAGAGAAAAATAAATGGCGTACTTCAACCTGATCGTACTGGGTCACATTCTGTGCTCAGTGCTGTACTTTCTTTTCGGCCTCAGTACGAACGTCATAGAGAACACGCACTGTCTCTATTATGAAAACTATGCGGCTTGGGTTCATTTGGCGTAGAATAGGCACGAGTGACATTTTGATGCGAACACTTAATTAATTATCGGGTTCCATAAGGTATGGGATATTTTTTGACTGGCTAAGCAACTGTCAGCTCCTAAAAGAGGACTCCGCTTCGCAGAGTCAGTAATCTAACAATAAATTGGTTATTTATTCAGTTCCTTCCTTCTACTCTGTTGTGTGCTTGCTGCAGACCTCTCGTTTTCTTATTTGGTATTCCCGTCTCGTAAAGCTGCTCTTGGCGGTGACATGAGAAACTTTGTATATGACTGTTATGCTTATTATTATTTAATTTATAATAATTTTAATAATGACAATTACAACAAACACTATGTATTTTTATTCCTGAGATTCCAAACGATATAGAGCCTGATAAATTTGAACAATACAACGCTATATTCATATTAGCATTGTACTTTAATTGTTTAGCTAATTATTGAAAACAGCCAAAAGACGTTTTTCAAAATACATGTACTTAAATTCAGTTTGTGATTTGAGTCTCAGTTTTGAAATCCTTCTATGTGTTTGCGAAATAAGAATTATTATTTGTAAGTGAGTAGAAAGGGCAAAAGAACAAATAGAATTTATTTTCACGTTCAGTGGCGCCAAAATATATACGAAATACTCATAGTCATTACTTTTCTTCAGAGCAAGACTGAGACAAGTAACCTACAAAGCATTTTCCATGTACATTTTAAACGCAAATACTGCGAGGCTTTACATTCAGACACAATCGAACAGGTTAGAGTGATGATAACAAAGCTGATTTGTGGGTCTGTTTGGAATGTCAGTTTATCGAGAATAAAACACTCGTAATTGGCTACAACCTGTAGCTCTGCGGCCTTATATTTGATATGGCACAACCATAGTTGCCTGATCTCAGGCTTTCGCCTCGCTGTAAATGATATCTTAACTCCTCTGGGATATTACGCAGCGTTGATTGGTGGTTTGTTACCAACGTTTCGGGACAACCTATCGGTCCCATCTTCAAGGGTCAAGCAGTCCTGACCCTTGAAGATGGGACCGATAGATTGTCCCGAAACGTCGGTAACCAACCACCAACGCTGCGTAATATCCCATAGGAGTAGAGATCTCACGACTGTTGTTATTATTTCTTTGCCAACTCCAGATGGGCCCTGCTTTCGTGAAACTTATTATGAATATCCTTCAAAAGTTTCTGCGTCCCCTATAGCACTTATATTTTAGGCGCTTTGGTAAGAGAAGAGGTTCTGTCAATTCGACATGTCTGTTAGTCTGTCAGTCTGTCACCTCGTATGTAACGCAGCGACTCCCTTCAGATGGATTTTTGTAAAATTTTATATTTTGGATTTTCATTAAAATTTCTCGACACTTACACATAGTTGTTAAAACTATACAAAAATAGGAGACAGTTTACATGAAGATTTTTCGCCATGATCAATCTCCGTAATTTAAAGTATTGTCCGTGACCTGCGCCCTGAGGGCGAAGATACAGCTTACACATTTTCTGTGAGGTACGAACTGAGCCCGAAGAAACAATGGAGCATCGATAAATATCCATTTAAACTTCGAGTATCGACTTTAAAAAAAACTAAGATTACGAAATCTCTATGACGGATTGTAAATCTCTCATTAAGGTATGGAAAAATCTTACAGCGTGCTTTAAAATTCCGAGTCTCTTTCTGGAAACTACTCGCAAATGTAAAATATAGCGAAAGCGCCAGAAATGTTACGCGCAAACATGGCGAAGAGTTGACCTTCCGTGATGCAAAACAACATGATATCCTGCGATCGCTTTTTTGCTGCAGATTTGAAGAAAGTTGCAAGAATAAGTCTGGAAATCATGAGAGCTTGGATATAAAGTCGAGATAGCTAATTACTTTAGTAATCTATAACAGTTAACCTTCCGCTTCTATGTACCTACATAGTGGCTTGGTGCTAAGGTATAAAAATTTATATTAATTGCCTTAGTTCATGAAAGTATTGTATTTTTGTTTGCGAAGTTTTTAAAGGATGGTTTTAAGTAAAGGGTTGAGAGTGCGGAGGGGAAAATTTGGGATGGGAGGGATGTGTAGTATTGGCGTCACGCATATGCTCTCCTCTCCGTGCATGATACAAAGGGACTCCAGCACTGCGATATTTATATAGTGAGGCAATTCTTGAACTTTGCACATTGTGTACACTGACTAGACTTCAAGGATGACCACTTAAGCCATAAAATGTGTTGGAATATGCTTAGAAGTCTGCACAAAGGACGGTTTATTTTTATAGCACAGTTTCCTTAAGGCAAAATTTAACACAAGACCTTTGAAAAGGAATGAAATTATGGAATTACTTCTAATGCAACTCGTTCATAAATACAGTTACGTGAAACAGTAATACTAAAACCTAGTACTCTGTTTTAAGGCATGTAGGCATACTAGTTTCTTATATTCTTAAATGTCACTATGTTTATTGTGAATTTTGTGGTAATTTCTCATTTATTTATTGTAGGGTTTTTGATTACTTTCTGTTTTCTATTGACAATATTTCTGCTTTTACCACCACCACTACTACTACTGCTATTCCTTCTGCTACCACTACTGCTGCTTGCTACTGCTACTGCTACTACTACTGCTTCTGCTACTACTACTTCTGCTACTACTACTACTACTACTACTACTTTTGCTACTGCAAAGATTTTAACGCCTTATTGAGCAGGACAGAGAACTGCCACGCGGACGTCGTCATCGGACGCTATGCAGCATCGATGTCGTCCGTTCTAAAGAAAGCAGTCCAGTGATAAAAAAAACCGCTCTGTAAAATACGTATTGTTAATAAACATGATGAGCGTTATCCTCTTTGAGACGGACATCCTAAATAAGACATGTTACAATTGGTAGAGATTTAGGTGATGTGCACGGCGTTTTTGGAGTTCTTCCTTAATTATTTGGTTGGTTGTCATTCTATGGACAAGTTTTTTTTTCAAATAAAAGGGATTAATTTGGTATATAGGCCTAAAAGTTGCTACGAAGGGAAAAACAAAAGATATATTAAAGTGTCTGATGAGGAAACTGCCTTCATTTCTGCTACTTAGGTAACCGAAATCTTGCAAGGAACGTCCCATATGTGTTTGTTACGAGTTGTTATAATTGAGCCACATCAGTTCTCAGTAACAGAATTAAATCAGTAGGTGCATTCCATAAAGGTAATTTTATAAAAATTTGCCTTCGAATAGGCGGTATTGAATTCTTCATTATTCTTTACGTTTAAGAATTGTTTCCTCTATATTTTATGTTTCGCACAAACCACAGATAGTTAGGCGAACTATAAAGAGATGGCGCAATACATTTCGTTACTGACGTCACTCGCGAAGTAAATCCCCATTAGAAGGTTCAGTTCTTGTCACGGAAATAGGTAAAAGACCGTTTAGGGAACTACTTACCCTTAACTTGGCTTATATGGATAAAAGTGATTAAAGATCTTTTAATGTCCTCTTTTCTTTCGACGTTATTTCTTCAGACAGCAGAGACCAAATAATCCATCGTTATCATCTGCAGTTGATAAGCACTGTAGGTCACAGAGTAATGCTTCATGCAGGCGAGTCAAGACTTTCCAATGTACAATTACGTACTCTTTCTGGCATTATTTCGATTACCTGTCAACATTTCGAGACCATTAATAAGTGTAGGGAGGTAGGAGGTGGTTAGAGGGGAAGTACTTCAGTGAGGGTGGAACAAAATGGGCCAATTTTATTTAACATGCATTTTAATTTGAAAATATGTTTTTTAATGGCTTGCCATTTTTCTTCTTCTTCCTATTATATACCCACTTTTATGTGTCCCTTCTTCATGCTTTGTTCTTACTTCTTCTCATTTCTGTCCTACCTCTCTCATTATTTTTTCTTACATCTCTTAAACAGACCCACTAATGTGGTTTGGTTTGTTACTTTATCATTTTTATGTCTCTTCTCTCATTAGAGTCGGTCATTCTCTTTATTTTCCTCATAATAATTCTTGCTATATTTAGTGCACATAGTTCATAGAGCAGAATGTAAATGGTTCTTAAGGTCACGACGATTATGCAAGGTCTCTTGATAAACGAATTCCTGATTGGCTGCAGTTTAACAGCATATCTTAGCTAGCGCGTCAAGTAACCACAAGACAAGCAGTGCACGCACAACGTATCATTGTGGCCCATTAACGTAACCTTTGTTGCAGTGCAAAGACAACATTTAATTCTGTGTGTATTGTTGTGCTACATTTCACTGTCAACAATATAAAACTTTTGATGTTTAGTACAAAAATGCTTTATGGCGACTTTATGTCGCCGGCAACAATATGACGTGCCTAGGTCTTCATGTAAAGTGTCCGACATTTTTGTCTGATTTTAACCGAATTTGGAACTTCTCAACAGCTTTTCATAACAGTTCGCTATATCAGATGTCATTGATATACGTCCAGTGGAAGGCGCATTGATACATATGTACAATCGGACGGATGGACAAACAAACGGGCATGACGAAGGTAATAGGCGCTTTTCATGACCATGCGAAGGCGCCTAAATATTTTTTACGATTTTTTGGAAAAGAAAATACCATCGAAATGGAAGTAAATATGTATTAAGAGACACAACGTCATAAATATAGATAAATTTGCAGTTTTCTCATATAGCTATAAAGATTACTGTCCCCTTGAATGTGACGCCTATAAAGTCTGGTCAAAATTTAGCAAATTGTCGGTGGGACCTATCGCCTACATCTTCAGGGAATGAGATAGTGGCAGTGCACTCTTTCGAAAAGTCGGTAAATTTCAAATAAATTAAAATGAGTCACCCAAATACAGTGATTTTTATATTATATTTCCTTGGAACGTAATTAATTCGTTAGAGATTAAGTGAAAATAATTTTCTACCCAATGCTCCCCGAATTCTTAAAGGCATTTTTTTTATGGTTCCCAAGCTTCGCTCTTTTGTCCTTTTGGTAAGAGCAAGATGTAGATAAAGATGAGTGTGGAGCATTTGTGGAATGATACTGACAGAGGAAAACCAAAGTAATGGGAAAGAATCCCCTCACAGCTCCACTTTTACAAAGATCTTTAGCATGTAAAGTGGCAACGTTAGATTCTTATGTTATTTTTACAGTACATTTTTATTGTATATATTTTATTCCGATAAATGTACAATTTATTATCTCCTATCTATTTTAATGAGTACCATATAGCTGATGTAATGATAAAGAGTCCTGATGATGAACTGATACAGTTCGAAACATGTTGACTATTTATTGACATAAGCATGTATTAAATAGGAGATAATAAATTGTACATTTGTCGGAATAAGACTATATGCAGCGTTAGATCTTCGCTTAATTTAGAGATCCCCAGATCAGAAACTACGTTTTTTCAATTCGGTTATTTTTCAATACTGTAGCAGATCCTCATCTTACTTAGTGTCAACTGCGATGAGGAAATAATTATTCTTGTAGATTGCAAACAGAATAAGATAAAAATTAGGTACAGTGTGTCAAATTGTAATTTTGAATGATGTGACGCCGTGTATTCTGGCAGGTATGTACCTACCAGGTTGACGGTGACAACTGTTACTTCCTTCATCGTCTACCATGATGATGGAGGCAGAAGGTTTCTCTGTAACATTGGTAAATATCTGTCAGGCTACAGGGCGTCGTATCCAGAAAACCGTAATCTGGATATTAAAACGGACTGGACATACAGCTCGAATTGGGTTTAAAGTGCTTATACAGTTATAGTGAAGAAATTGTTTGGAAAACATCCACTTGTAAAATCAAAAAAGAGATGACGTTATTAAGATGCATTACAGAAAAGAAAGTCGTGGATTGGAAGGTTCTTTGCGCCTTTAGTGTTCATTACAGCTTAGTTAATCATAATTGTGAAGAAGCTGGAAATTAGGGATTACAGGTCCCTGCAGGACAATCGCTCAAGAAAAGAATGAAGTTAGTGAGTGCCCCACAAAAAGGTTCATAACAAATGCTCCGTACATAAGAAGGAGAAGATTCGTCGGCTCACCACGTCTGCTGAGCGGTCTGCGTCTAATATAAATATATTTACGAATATATTATTTAATTACAGATAATAAGTAATACGGAATATGCCTAAAGTCAATTTATCCTTAAAAATAGGCTACGATGTTGCGGCATTTTATACGCTTTCTTGTTACTGAGCTCGGTACTGGAAATTCTGGAAGTCACCAACGGTCTGAATCTGGAAAAATGAGCGAATTACACACAAGGTTCTTATTAGAATAACTCCCCACACAAAAGTAAAGGTAATTTGTCCCTGTGCACGCCATGAAGACGAGGATTAGTAGAGGTATAGCTCCACTCGTTCTTAACTTCGGCAATAGTAGGATAAAGCCGTCAGCTTCACGCCCTTACCGCTTTAGCCACGCGGAAAAAAGTCCTGGTGTCCATTGAATAGGGGGCTGTAACTGCCAAAATAAGCAAAGTAAACCGTTTATTGTAACGTTTATATGAAGATCTGCCCGATTACCACATGGCGCTTTATGGCCAAAGAGTACTCGTTTTTATGTTAAACAGCAAGTTATTTTTAGTACGATCGCTGGATAAGTAAAAGCGTGCCAAAGTCTGTTTTGATGAAGTTCACTGGACGCTTCACAAATGTGTCTTAGTTAATCGATTTAGATGCCTTCACATACTCGCGAAAGGGCTTGTTATCTTCGTTATGTCTGTCCGTCTGTCTCTCTCGCTGTCTGTCCGTCCGCACGTAACAAGTCGGTTCCCACTAGATGGATTTGCGTGAAAATTTATATTGGAGACTTTATTAAAATCTGCCGACAAAATCCAAATTTGGTTACACTCCGGACGTTTTGAAGAAGAAGATTTTATGAAGATGAAATTAGTTTAATTGTTTCGGTTTTTTGCGACTTATGCATGTAATCAGTGTCACAAAACAACTGACTGAATTCTGCTAAGAACAAAGAAAAGGAACGGAGATACCTTACGTGCAAAAATCTTATCGACAGAATCTTTACGTGGCCTGAGAATTGAGGTTCAATAACTGTGGTTGATAAAGCTCTTTAGCTTTACACGAAACTGTTGACATACCTTCTAGTACAAAATTACTTCTGACAGATTGTTTGTATGTCTCTCTTATTATAAGTACTATATTTAGAAACACACTGATCTGCACGTGACTGTCCTGTTTACTTCTTAGACCCTTGGATACATTTGCTTTTTAACTTACATTCAAATGATTGTCACTGTTAGTTTATGTAACGAAGATGTTTCGACTGCAAAAACTTGCTTTACTTCACGTGAGATGGCTTAAATGATTTGTAAGGAGACATCTTAATTTATTATAACCTTCTGCAGCCTTATATTTATGTAAATAATATTTAAAAATTCAGTTTCTGTCTTACAGGAAACAAAGAGTTTCCTTTAAAAAGACCAAAATATGTTTTAGGAAGTATTAACCAAACTTTCTGAGAATAGTACCGAATTAATAGAGACACTTTAAGTAAAATATAAGCTTACTTCATTGGCAAGGCAGGTAGCACATGTCGTAACCAATATATTTCAAATGGCTAAGTTTTTATTGCCGATCCCAGTGACCGCGCATTATAAGATGTGGGTCTGCGGTAGGTCTAAATGTCTGAAAATATCAAACTCAGGCAGTTTTTATCAAATGAAATTTTTGTAAATGGAACCCTAAACCGTCATTTAAATTAACGTATTTTTTTACTCTAAGAAGTATGTAGGATAAGGATATTTGAAGGAAATTGCTGAGGAAAATTTGAAATATTACACGAGATTAAGAGAAAATTGCATACGAGAAGTAAAAAGTTGTATTCTTTAGAACATTAGAATGACAAAATGAGTAAGGATGAGATGATTAGGACATGTAGCACGCATTGGAGTTATTAGAAATCTGAACGTGATTGTAGTTAGAAAACCTTAAGGGAACTTGCCGGAGCATGAATGGGAGGTTGATGTTAATACAAACATTAGAGAAATTTTATATGTAGGGATGGAGTGAACTTGTCACTTCAGATTGTGTCCAGTTTAAAGTTCTGTGAACGCTGTCGTATAAAAGCGGAAAATTTCTCTGTCGCCTTAATAACCACCGCGTTTTTCAAGAACAATACCCCTTGAATGTTTCAGAGTCTCGCACATCCCCTGTCTTGCCTATCTGTAAGTATGGGCAGGGCTTTGTTGTGTTGTTATACAGGGATGCAGGTGAGGAGAACCGGTTCCAGCAGCGTTGTCAGTATGCTGAAGCAGACAAAAATAAAAACAATAATCCTGTAGAAAAACGTTTTACAATTATGCGTAGGTACCTCCTTTTTTGTGCCATGCCGCTCGGCGATATGAAATGCCAGTAATGAAAGGCGTGTGAACATGAAACAAAACTTGATGCCATAACCTCTTCCTAGTTGTAAATTAATTTGAAGATTCATATTCTTGTAAATATTACTTAAAAATGTACTTCCTACTTCACATAAGCATTGCCTCATTTTTGCAAGGACCAACAACAAAGATGTTTGCAGAAAAAATTGTTGTTTGTTCTTAGAATTAATGAATCACTTAAATGTAGATTGTAGGCAAAATGCACAATTCTTTAATGCTAAATCAAGTGGTAAGTACAGGGCATACACAAAAGAATGGTGCGGTAACAACCAGCTTTCACGTTTGAAACGCACCATTCTTTTGTTTATGCCCTGTATAATAACTACCGCGCTTTAAATAGTTCTTATCTTTGGAAATTAGCATGTTAACGTGTCTCATTCTAAGAGAAGAGAACAAGCTGGAGGTATTAGAGAACAAGCACTAAGGAAAGTATTTGGACATAAGAAAGAACAATTACAAAATAAACGAAGAAAATCGCATCAAGAAATTGCCGGACGTTTTCGAGACACATTAAGTGAAAGAGCAAATTGTTAGAACGAACTACACAAGAGAGGATATTATTAAAAATGTCTATTGCAAAAAATAGGCAATGAAGATGTAAAAAAGGAATAAGATAACAGCACGATACATGCCTTCGTAAAAAAATCAATAACTGCTTCTCTGGCAAGTAATTTATTTATAATGGGACCGAAATTCATTCCATTTTCACAGTAAGTCGCCAATAGATTCCATCCTGAAGCAGCTGAACCCAGGCCTGCTCTTTTGTCTTTATGTCTCAAAGATTTATTTGAATTCTATAATCCGTTTCACGTCTCATACCCCTCAATGTAATTTGATTTTCGGACACAAATTTTGTATTGATTTCCAGTTTCTCTACTTGAATCTTCTTAACAATGTTGCGTGGGTAGTACAAATTACCAACTGTCTTTGAACAGCAATAACTGGCAAGTAAACTCGCGACAAAGGAGTGAAACTCGAAAGACACTCTAAAACTAATAATGTCGGCAATATTGGGAATGGGTAGGTTTTCTGAGAGCAGTTACGTAAGGTGTATACCAATAGCAGTCGAACTCCTTCATGTTGCTCTAATTGACATTCACCAACTGATCTCTCTGGTAGTAAGCAGTCGAAGATTCTAAACCGCAAATACAAAAATCCGCAATTAGACAAGAACCTGAGCCAGTTGCACCCTCTCAAGTTTCCAATATATATCGTAGTTTAGTTTCAAGGTTTCATGAAATTAAGTCTGTGGTCTCCTTGTATTTGATACCTTGTAGTTTTTTTGGTTGTTGCAAGTGTTTCGATAGAATCTGCAGCCTCCATCTGCAGAGTTTGATATTGATCTAGCTATAAGAAGAAGGCAGCACATTGTTCCGAAGTGATGGTAGACACACACACTTAACTACACGTTGTCAAAACCGCAATAATCTCAAAATATTTCCGTCTTAAGATTTTCGTCCCATATTCATCTCGGATTTCAAAATAAGCTTTTGTATGCTGCTGTCCAGCACCAAAATTCTCTAAGGATTCATTACTTCCGGAGCGAGTTTTGAGATGCCTAAAAAAAGTTTCAGCCCGAAAAGCTAAAAACTAGATGCTGTGCGATATTTGAAAATTGACGAAAATATAATAATACAAATGATTTTATATATGACGCGAGTGTGTACTGTTTACAGCGGGCTCACATTACGTTACATTTTCGGCAATAAATCTTAAGCTTTCGTAAGAGTCTTGGTATACCTTGAACAGCTCAGCAACTACCAGCCCCTCAAGGAACCTGCTCTTTGAAGTTCATTATAATGTTTCATCCTAGCAGTGTGTCTAATTAGGAGTGGCTTCCTGTATTTTCTGCCCCTGATGTCAGTTTTACTAGTACACATTACGAATTTCCTCATTAAAGTAATAACCTAAATTGCCCACTTAAGTTCATTTACCTTCGGCCAAAATACTGTCCACAGCATTCTGTTGTCATACACTTGTATATTCTTCCGTCACCTTATGAAAGCACACTGCATAGCTGGCATTACTGAAACTAAGTTGTTACTAACTTCGAAGTATATTTGTGTTGCTATGGTAACTACACACACACACACATGCAGATTATCTAGAGACCAGAACTCTTAACGGAATCAATTTTTTATTTATAGCTAATAAAAGAATGAGGTAGGTGAGAACAAATGAAGGTTGTGTGGGGTGAAGAGTCCCCCTTCATTTTTGTTCTTAGTCCTGAGTCACCATCACCTTTGAAATAAAACATAACCAAAGAGGGTATAATTTTCTTCTCAAGACACACGAACCAATGTCAAACTGAAACTCCCAACGTATGAATGCCCAAAAGGGATAAATGAATAACTTCTAAATATTTTTTGTTCTATGTCCCTCTCAGCAAGGAAATTGTCACACAAGGCTCCTATCGTGTTGTAAGGGGTTCAAGTTGGGGTTACTAGAAAAGGGGGTTGTATTGTTTTATGAATAAGGAGTTCAAAAAAATTACTTTGTCCACAATTGAAACTTAGCCCGTGGAACTCTACCTGAAATTTCATTATGGGAAGACTATGGGCCTTATGTATATTAGGGTTATGGTATATTTAGTTGGGGAAAGAGCTGAGTGGGGAATGATGGATGCACGATATGCAAATGAATGATGATGATGCTGATCGTTGATGACTGAGCTTTATTTTATTGTTTAATATTTTGTTTGGGTAACAGTTACTTTTTGTGCTTATTTTTAAAGTGACACAGATGTAGACCTACATTTTACCGGGCTCTACTTTTGAAAGTCACTCTGTGGAGACGCATCGCTAAGTCCAGTATTCACCCTGTTCCCAGTGTTTTCTGCATTCTTTGCACAAATGTGCCTACGTTTGTGCCGGTCCCTCCTTCCACAAGCTTCGTCTACTGCACCACCTAACATATCACGACTATAAAATAATATACGCCTGGGTTATTACAACGTGTATGTTAATAAGTTTTTCCTGGCGTTTCGGATGACCGCGCTGCCTCTATCTTGAGGAAGGGTGAATAGTTACAGGTGGCTGATAGAATGATTGGGAGGAGGAAATTTGTCGATTTAGTAGGAAGGTTGCAAAGATTGTGGCCAATCGGAGCTCCTAAATGGGAACAGAGAAGAGAGATAGTGGTAACCCACACGATGTAGCAACTCCAGGACCGCCGAGAAACATGTGTCTTTCTTGATTTTAGGCTTCCGCCGCGATGTTAATGAGATCTACGCTCTCTGGGATATTACGCGGCGTCGTGTGGTAATTGTTTACCGACGTTTCGGGACAACGTATCAGTCCCATCTTTACGGGTCAAGAGTCCCGCGAAGATGGGACTGACACGTTGTCCCGAAACGTCGGTAAACATTTACCACACGACGCCGCGTAATATCCCAGAAGAGCGCAGATCTCATGTGTATTTCTGTTGCATTTGGCACTGGGTTAATTTCGTTTTGGTCTCTGTCTGCCCAAAATAATCCTACTTTAGACATGAAGCACAAATCATATTTGTTCATTAATGCAGACTTGTCCTTTAGTACACAAGAATCACCAAGTGACGCAAAAGTCACTTGACACTTGACATTTATCAAGAGAAAGGCCGTACAGAAGTAATTTCATTGTATTTGTGAGACAACTTGTGACAGCTTTCCGGAAAGACTTAGACA
Organism: Reticulitermes speratus; assembly: GCA_021186555.1. Taxonomy (NCBI): domain Eukaryota; kingdom Metazoa; phylum Arthropoda; class Insecta; order Blattodea; family Rhinotermitidae; genus Reticulitermes; species Reticulitermes speratus. The sequence goes on from JAJKFL010000002.1 coordinate 13,732,646, forward strand.
ATGTGTCAATGTAGCAGGAAGATCCTTTGAAAATTTGATATAGACAATAAATGTAACATTGTGACCGTAAATTTCAATTAGCTTATTGAGGTCTTCGCTCTTACCTTCAAGGGTCTTGGCCGTTGAAGATGTAACCAATAGACTATCCCGAAACGTCGGTTACTAACTACCAATCAACGCTCCGTAACATCTCAGAAAAGCGAGAATCTCATTTACACCGCGGTGGAAGCCCGAAATAATGCATTTAACTTGTTGCCTCTAGTGTCAAGTGGCATCTACATCTACATCACTCTGTATGTGAACTAAAATATGTCATGAATGTATACAGTTCTAATTGTCAACATTTCCTATATCGTTAACATTTAAGGCGGTATAAAGAAACTAGTTCTAACATTCTACGAGTAGTATAGAATTTGTTTGCAAAAATAACAAACTTCAACTCTCATTGATTACGCATAATCGGTGGAAAGCAGCTACAGAGTCTGTGTACTACACTGACAGACCTGCACTCTTCACCCTTGTTTGAACACGTTCAGTGTTTCGACTGTTAAGTGCGTTGCGGTATTTCATATTCTTGCAGCAGTACTGTTGTAGACTCAGGTCTTCTGTGATGAGGCGTTGTGAAGACTGACAAGTGGTTGCTGACGTTCCGAATAATGGTAGAGCTTACACTTCAGCGACTGCTTGACCCTCAAAATGAAGGTTTGCCTTCCTCGAAACGATCCGTAAATCTTTACCAGTCGATACGGCATAACATCCCAGAAGACCTGAAACTTAGGCGATTTGTTTCCATACCTACAAAATGGTTTATTCTACAAGGTGTCCATCTGTTACCCTGTGGTGTTGCTACATCTTGCTTGACCCCGACGGCAGAGGTGGCGTTAGTAGGAAATGCCAACCAGAAAAATGAAAATTAAATAAATTCAATTGTATCCGTATTTTGTACTAGGCAATCAAAAGGACTGAAACCTCTCTAGGCTGGTGCTGAAAGACGTGATGTTACACAGGGGAAACGATTACAGAGTTTACACATTTTATTCTTCGGCTTTAGAGGAAATGAAAGACTGCTTCAGGTTTCGGCCGCTTTACACCAAAGAAATTGCATATGGCTCTGAGAGCCTGTTTCTACGCCGTGGCGAAATTTCCATTACGTCCGCTGCCGTGGCCCTCAAGACTACTGGTGATGATTTTACTCTACAGTTCTTTCCCTACAACAAAGCCATTCAACATACAGAAGTCATTAGTTAGAAGACAAAGCAGCTAAAGGAAATTAAGCTAGAATCTTACTAATCGTGTTCTTATGACCTTTAATTATATTTAAACCTAGTCTGAAAATATTAATAGGCATATTTCAGGCGGAAACGTAGCTGAAATATCATATGGTCACAGAACACACTCTTGCTTGTATGTAGGATGTGTTTTAAATTTCCTGAGAATCCTGGCGCCACCGTTTAACCCAAGCCCAACATTTGTGTTCATTTTAGTACCACCTTTATCACCAAGAACTTTGTAATACCTACGTTTCTGTAAAGAAATTGCTGTAATTTTTAGAAGTTATACAAGCAATTCCTAGTCGTAGATGCACCGTAGTTCCTTCTCCCCACTGTGGTGTGAATCGCGGCATAGCCTTTTCTGGTTTCTAACTTCCGTAGTTAGAAAAGACAGAGTTGAGATTGGTTCGTGATGACTGATATATTGCAGTGCGTCACGACAGGTAGTCGGGGCCGATGGAAGTGCCTTCGACACCTGTCGTGCGCAAAGAATGCTGCGATGAGAAACCGCGTTCCAGTCATTAAAAGGCCACACTGATATTCCTTTACTGCACATACACATGATACCTGCAAACTAATAACGATACAGATACGGTGTAAGAGCAGGAATATTTTTACTTTTATTGCTTATAATATTCAACACTTCTTTACAGTCCGTTGACATTTCAATCGCAAATTGATGACCATAAAGACTACTAAGAAGACAATTTCTTTCCACTTGAAGAAACATTGTACTTATAAAAAAAATTTGTCAAATCCCTTGCATGGAAACCGTTAAGTTGTTACATATATAGCACACAGTGAAAATGGTTACCCGTTTGCACAACTCTTTATCATAATAATCTACACAGACCACATGTTTCGGCCGAAATCCATTAGGCTATTATCATGTTCACAATTATGTTTAAAAAGTCAAGCTATGCCTTTACAGGCCTGGAGAGGCCCTTAGGGCTCCAGGAGGTTGAAGCTCCCAGAATTCATAGACAGTCGGCACATTAAAGTACTAAGGTTATCAGCCCTAAGCACCGGCCGCTTTTACACCTCAGGAGATATCCCTGGTACTCATTTGAGTTAGATGCTGTGTCGACCCCAGTAATGCAGTGCATAAAAGAGCCAAATTCATTTTGGTACGTGGGCTATATTTTATTTTACTGGTTGTTACATATATCTTTTACTAATTGTACTGGTTAGCTTATGTAAGATTTTACTCCTACATTTTTCGGCTATTGAGAATAACCATCCTCAGTGTTCATCATATCAAAAAGAAGTATAAGGTATTAAAACATACTGCCGTCGTTGGTAAATGCTAAGTGATGCGTATAGATTATATTGTCATATACAGGGTAACTATCTTTGTTTTCCTTTGTATTGCATTTAAAGATTTTTATGTTAAAATTCTTATAATTTTGCCTTTTAAGTTTAAATTAAACTCCACATTTTAGATTTATTATTCAACTAGACGTGAAGAACATTTTACTACTTCCAGATGTTTGGATGCAAACTACACATAATCTGAACTAAAATAAATCCTGTATAATAATTTCTGAACTACTTTTTATTAATATTACGCATTGATATTATAATTAAGTTATTTTATATGTACCGGTTACCGTTTAAGATGTACGGCGGTGTGATTTAACACCTTATAATTCATTTGTCGAAGTTATATTCCCTGAAGTACCGAATGTTAACTAGTGCAGTTGGTTAGTAATAAATACAGTGGAACCTCGAACTTCGAACACAATCCGTTCCAGGAGACGGTTCGACTTTCAAGTTGTTCGACTTTCAAGTTGTTCTACTTTCGAATTAAATTTCCCCATAAGAAATAATGTAAATTGAATTAATCCGTTCCAGACCCCCACAATTTACCCAATATAAAACATTTTAAGTGCCTATTTCAAAAGATCATAATGATATAACAAGTATATTTAATTTCAATAATTGAAAATTTTTACTTATAATAGTACATACATAAAAATATTGTATAATAATCAATCAATAATAGTAGTAGGAGGGATATTACTGTTCACTGGAAGGTGAATTACCCTTCTTTCATCTGGACCAAGCAGAGTTTCAAAACCGGATTTTCCTCGAATTTTTTGTTCGAGTTTCAAGTTGTTCGAACATCAAACCGTTCGAAGTTCGAGGGTCCACTGTATTTGTATAGCGTGTCTATTGCACGAAAATTTATGTCGTTTGCTGATTAATATTTTCTTAATCGTTACGTATCAGATACATTCGGTTCATCTGCGGACTGAGCTGGCATATGGACGTACCAAAATCCTCTGTCCTCAGTATTGCAGATCTGTGACTATCCAGGCACGCCAATTACAGTCACGGGCTGTGACTTTGAACTACTCTGGCATACACTGCGGAAATTAGAATGGAAATAATTCCAGGCGGTAGCGAAGTTCCACGGCCGACCCTTTTATTTCGGACCTATCACAGTCAACTATTACATTTTTCCCCACCCCTCTAATTCACCTACAATTGTGCTGCATTTCAGCTTCACATATAGCAGAAATCTAAGAAATTATATGAAACCACGCGTGAATATCCGTATAATGTGCTGAGCTGTTACAAGACTATAGATGTATTCCGGAAGATACATCGTGGAAGGATTACACGTAGGCTTACGCTATGCTTCAAGATGTGTATCAGACGTTCCTTAATTTGATTTTGTTGCTTCGCGGGTTGTTATTTTACTGTAAGTCAAGGCAGCATCATGGAACTGTTGATATTTGGGTTCTTAGCACTACAATAAAATGTTCGTATTTCAATTACGCCGTTACTAAGTTGAACATAGTCCATTGTATGATACACATTATACTAAACGACGTTTCGGGAGCTTGATTTAATCCAATCCTCATGTAATTTGTTGTCGTTATACTGACAGATGTTCTGGTAATAAATTTGTTAGCGTACTAGCCTCAGTATTTAAAATGTCTCGGTTTCGATCCCAACCTTCTTTAATAACCTAAGATATGATCTCCATGTATAATGGTGAACAGTCGTCTCTATACGTAATAATGCCAACTTTCGAAGCCTTGTGTATAATTATCTTCAAAGTAGGTGTATTAACCAGCATAACCTTGTATGAAAACCAGTTTTATGTAATGTTTGTTTTCTGGGCTCATAGAGGACGACGAGCCTAGTATTCTCTTTGTATGGAAGGTCGTGATAATCGTAAAATGGCCTCGTCATATCGTTCTATAACAAACGTACGTATCGTTACAAAATGCAACAGAATTCTGCATCTTTTATAACATACATGTAAGAATCTTTTGTTGACTAAAGTACTAACACTGATCACAAAAAAAACACAGATTCTCTTATTAGCCGTGCATTTTCATTTATAAGAAAAGCACATGAGCGTACTGTCCACTGAGTAGGCAGTTCGAAATAATAACTGTCTTCAAGAAAGAATAAACAATTATTCGAAAATAAAATACCTTATCCTCACATCCTAACGTGACGTTCACGTCTGGCATCAATCACCGAGCAATAACTCTTTTTTAAACATGCGAAAGAAAAATGGTCATCAGAGTTTTCTCTAATCTGTGACGTGACGTAAACGTCTGTCTCCGGAGTTAGGATTAGCATATTAGAATGAATTTAAAAAGTGAGTTTTTGCCACTGTAACTTTGTTGGCCTGTGAAATTATGAGAGAATGAATGTGTGAGAACGTGTGTGTGTGTTTGAGTTCATAGGGAATTTGATCTCGAAGAACACGATGAAATGACGTAACATATAATAAAATGATAGTCTTGGTGTACTGTAACAGAAATTTTGAGCGACATCTAAACCTTTCCAATTGGCCTAAAAAAAAAAAAAAAAAAAGAGGAAGGGAAATAGGATAGAATGGAAAAATGAATGTCTAGTAAGGAAGAAGTAAAGGTAAAAATACTCGTAATACACTTTGCATTGAATTTTCAGCGGATTTCAAACGATCTGTAAATGTTAATTCTGAAACAGCTATTAACCCTTGGAGTATAATGTACTGTCACTGCGAATTTACTCTTTAATATATTGTCATATGTTTTTACCATGGTCCCATAAATTTTCTTTACCCAGTATCGTTAAGTATTTGTCTAAACAAAGATTTAGGCACCTGCATTTTATTAGTACTTTTCATATATTAAATACATTCAGACCAGAAGAACATTGTAATATTTTTTTATAAACGAAACTTTTCACAGCTGCAGACTAAAAATTTTGCTGTTTATGAAAGATGGAATTATAGTGCTATTATATTCATCATATACGATATAGAGACAGCTCAGTTTACAGACATTATTCTTTCCGGTATATATTAACCTTGTTTGTCCCTTTCTCTTCTTTATCTCTTTCTTCATTCATGAGTTAATTTATTCCCTGCTCCCTTTCTCTCTTTCTGTATCTATCCATCCATATCTATCTCTTTATTTATCTATCTACCTATCTATCTCTCTATCTACCTATCTATCAATTTGTCTGTCTATCTATCCATCTATCTATCTATCTATCTGTTTATCTGCCTGTCCACCTGTCTATCTGTCTGCCTGCCTGCCTAGCTTTATTTATTATTTATTTATTTGCTTATTTTATGCGTTTTTTCAGACACCCACTAACTTCTTTCTTTTCCTGTAGCTACTTCAAAGCTATTCTATTACACATTACGTATAAAAGTTATTAATGTTATCATTACCGCCTTTCATTTCTTAAGCTATGTTTTGTATTTCTCAAAAGCAGACACAGAATCTGGATAACGTTTATGTCTCTCTGTGACATTGCAGCCCTTCTTCTTTAGCTCGCATTATTCCATACATTAGCATTTATTTCTGTCTTTCGCTACCTTTGTAAATCTTTTTATTCATTTAGCTCTTTCGAATGCCTTGTCCTCTGCTTGTTTCATAAAATGAAAACTGGGTTTGCGTCTCAAGAGCTACTTTGCGTAGCAGAAAAAACGCTGGAGTGGAATATTTATATGACATTAAGAATGTTTTATCTGTCCTATGTGCCCTTACCTTTGCGCTCTTTGGCTTAGCGAAAATTTGATTAAATACATCTTCTTTACATCAGTAAAGGAAAACGTATTTCAATATTTTAGTAGCAGAGATTTCTCTCTTAGAATTGACTCCGAAAATAGGAAGAAGTTGACTTTTTTTTAACGGTTATGAGGTTTTTAGGGCCGTACTTTGCAGAATGCGGTTAGATGCTTTTTCTGCCCCGCCACCCCCTCCCGCCCAATCGAGAAGGTCCAAGTCACAATTCCAGTGTAATCCCTGCATTACTTGTAGAAATTGTTGGTCAACCACTGGAACACCTTTCAGAGTATTTTAATTGTCCATTGTCAGTCTTGATTCTGTCAGTGTCATACACTTACCACAGAACGTACATTTGAACGAAGCGCCCGCCCATTGAATCTAGCAACCCGCTCATAGCTGCATTGCTGCACAGCAATCGACGCTTCGCCCGCTCTGTAGTGCTCAATCCCGCGCCGCGGGACTACGCGCCCAGTAGAGCGGACGACAATTTTATTGCTGCACAGAAATAGACCGGCCCTCGCTTTCCCGTACTCACTCCCACCTTAAAAGAAACTTTTTGTAGCATCACTACTGTGAGATCCACAGCAGCCCCAACATCCAACAGGTAATCATAACGCTTCTGCAATGGAGAGTTAATCTCTGACAGGCCTCACAGTAAACAAGCTGAACATTCTTGTTTTGTGACTTTATGCACTGTCATCATTATGGTCATTATATTTCTAATGCTGATTCCGATTCAGCAGGGCGTAGACTCTACGCACCTGCCGTCTGGGGTTCTTCATCGCCGCTCTCCATCCGCAGTCGAACCTGGACCTTCTGAGTATGTGTCAGTCATGGAGTCATATCGCTCGGTAGTTCGATTATCGAGAAGTCTCGGATTTCTTCCTAGAAGTGTGACATCGTGCGGCTTTTCATGGTTTCCTGGAACCCCCGTATATAGACACTGTTTACTCTGTCTTATAGTTCAACGTCACTTAAACAAAAGAACCCATCATGAGCCAATTCAGTCCCGACTTTTTCCCCTTGCTGGCCAATAATAGGGGCAGTATGTTCAACAAGCCATCGACCGCTCCCATACACACGCTTCCTGATTCATCATACTGTTCGGCCCAATACAGCCAGTGTAGTTGCAAATCTGTCATTAAGTTATTAAACTAAAGAGAAAAAACAGACCATGTCATATTGTCTGTTTCTGCCTTTAGGTCTCTGTTTTTCCTTTCTTACTCTTTCTTCCTCTTCGTCTCTTGTGTTCCTTCTTTCTGTTTCTTCTTCTACCCCTCCGTTCCTTACTGTGTCTTCTCTGCCTTAATATTTATTTATTTATTTACTTATTTATTGTTTCCCCTCCATTTGTTTCTATTTCTAATGCTACTTTTATTGTCTTTTTCTCTCTCTGTTCTGTTTCATTATTTCTCTCCTTCCCTCTTACTTTTCTCCTCAGGTGTGCTTGTTCGTCATTCGTTGTCTCTAGGCCCATAACGACGCTGAACTGAAGTGGCAGTGATACAGGCTTCATAGGTACATTACCCTGAGACTGATCAGAACTCGAGACGTCTCTAAACAAATCGACTGTCTTGTTCTAATGACGTATAGTCGTCGGTAAGGTAAAGTAAGCTAGAAAGCGATAAAATTTATTCGTTTAAGTACGTGTCACATACTGCTGTCTCACAAAGCACATGCCGCAAACTCACTGTGGCGAAAACAAGCAGCAAAGTCTGCTCGATAGCCAACTTCTGCCAATTAATTTCAGTCGTCTCGTCGCTCAGTTCATAAACCTAGCGCATGATATCGAGGTTATTCTGTCCGTTCATCTGGACATGGTGTCTTCGAAACCTCTCAATTTTTACGTCAAATTACAGTAAAAAATTTTTTTCCTATGGCTCGACAGCCCTATATGGGCCAGGGCCTCCTCGTTTCGTCGAGGCTTCATGGTCACACACACTTTAGACACACCACATTCGGTAGGACTCCTCTGGACCAGCTCGTCGCAGAGACCTCTACCTGACAACACACAACACAGTAAAATTTACCTGACAGATTTAATTTTAGGGGAGTACGCGGTAGCGCAGTTGGTTGAGGCACTGTCCTACGCGCCGGAAAGTAGCAGTTTTCATTCCCGATCGGGTCATTGAGAGTTTTCATTGATATAATCCTTCCGGCCGCACTCTGTCCCTGGGGTCGACTCAACCTCTAACAGAAATGAGTTCCAGGATTATCTCCTGGGGTATAAAGGCGGCCGGTGTTAGAGCTGACAAAATTACAACTTTCATATGCCAATTGTCTAGAAATCTGGGAGCCTCAAACTCCTGGAGCCCTAAAGGCCTGCCCAGGCCTGTACAGGGATAGCCTTACCTTAATTTAATTTTAACCGGTGTGGGTAAACTATAATGCATATTTCACACCAGTTAATTTAATTTTACTGATGTTCTTGAAATCAGCTTGTTCCACAGCACTTTCAATACATTTATATAATTTCGAACATATAAGTTTTGTGTAACATACAAGCATACACACTGAGTACTTAACTAGTTACGAAGAAAGAAAGAAATCAAACTGTGTTGTCTTATATACTTGTCTTATAAGAAACGTTTTCGTGTTGTTGCTGTGTTTAAAGATGTTGGCCATGCATGAGGCATTAACGGTATCATGGGCGTTTCTCTGTGGGGAAGAGGAGAGGTGCATACAGGATTTTAGTGGGGAGACCTGCGGGAAAGAGACCACTTGGAAGACCCAGGCGTAAATGGGAAGATAACATTAAAATGGACCTACAAGAAGTGGGATGGGAGGGCATGGACTGGATAGATATGGCTCAGGATAGGGACAGGTGGCGGGCTGTTGTGAATGCGGTAATGAGCCTTCGGGTTCCATAAAATGCGGGGAATTTCTTGACTAGCTGACGACCTGTTAGCTTCTCAAGAAGGACTCTGCTCCATGGATTTAGTTAGTTAGTTAATTAGGTTTCTTGTGCGAAACAATTCTCCTTCCAAAATGTAATAAAACGTCTAAAGCAGAGAGGCGTAATAATTTCTGCTGGCAGGCCATAACACCACCACTGTGTGTTGACCGCACAGGCCACACATGTAAAATTATAAAACATTAAGAATAATTATATTATGTTAAATTCATAATGTAAAAACGCAAAAAACTCGCATGTGCGAGGTTTAAAGTTTACACTGCAGTGTCTATGTAGATTAGTCTAGCCCGGTAGCTAGTTTCCGAAGTCTTGGAGGAACCTGCTGTTGAAGGTACATTTTCACGGATCAGTTCATTTTTTGTAATAAGCCCCGGGTTACTTATTTGTCTGAAACGGAGGGAAATTTATACCAGACTGCACGGTGTCACATTCCGGAAAACATAAATCTCAAGGCTACTGCTATGAAGACGTCTAATCTGGCATAGGCAATTTTTGAGTAATTATTCCCAGTTTATAATTGACATAACCCATTTACCTCTGCATAATTTGCGCTCTTCAGAACGTGTCGCTAAATACGTCGTAAAAGAAGCAACAAATAGAAATGTTTTCGAGGTAGAGTTTCACCTCCATTCTCCCTCCCGTTGTTGTCCTGATATCTACATTGCAGACTTTACACAGCTGTCGTTTTAAGGACACATTTGGCGCTTGCTGTACAATACCGTCTGGTGCAAATGGCGGTCAATGGCCTCTGAAACTGGGTTTCTTATCAAGTAGTTGCATGTAACTGACCGATTAGAACAGTTTTACTGCCGCAGTGCAGTGATGTGCAATAACAGGAGGGATGCTCAAGGTCGTAGTGGTGATGTTAGATATAAAACAGCTCCCGAAGATTGTTCCCGCGGATCACTGGACGTTCCGCAAGCTTCGCCGACGTGCTCCGCCATTAAACTGCGTCATGTTTGTCTTTCGTCAATTCGCACAAATAATAGAATTATGGGATATATGAGTTTCTGAATTTTGCATTTTCAGGCGATTTCATATATAAAACCCGTTCTTCGACGGGAGCCATAACACAACATACATTTTTCGCTAGTCACATTTTTCATACTTCGAACGATGGCAGAAGAGTGAATGGACTTTTCATGGCGTTAAGCAGAGATCGCCAGGCGTTCCGCGAACTGAAGAATTTTCGGAACCGCTGGAAGCGGATGGATTTGTTTATGGCTCATTTAACGACTCTGTCCTTAGTGAGCCGGTGTGGCAACTAAGCTGCATGTTGGACAGCCCGGGGGTCGAATCCCGCTAGCGGCAGGAAATTTTTTCGTTTCCGAAACGTCCAGACAGTCTCTGACGCCTATCCAGTCACCTATTCGATGGGTACCAGAGTTATTTCCAGGGGGTAAGGCGGCCGAAACATGAAGTTAACTACTCAGCTCCATCTAGTGCAAAGTTAAGAATGCAGCTATACCTCTGTTTCCCCTGTGTGCCTTCATGGCGTAGACAGGGACAAGTTTAGGTTGCCTTATCCTGTTAGTATTACAGGAACATAGCTTTAAATTTTAGGGTAACTGGTGAGTAAGATATTTTAAAAAAAATTGGTGAGAATTTGGTAGGATCATCTTAGGTACTATACCGAAATTTTTCTGGAAGGGCGGAATAAAACAACGAAAAACCTCTGTCATAATAGCCTTCCCTGAGCTGAGATTTATAACCTGGAACCTCACTTAAGACCCGGTGGTAACCCAATGAACCACCTTCTGTAATATAAAGAAATTCTGCATGTTGCCACCGAGCGTAATTATGTGTTTATGTGATTATCCCAATAAACATGGCTTATTTATCTAAAAAGCATTAACCTGTTGATCTTTATAATAGAGACGGTGTATATTCTCTGTGATGTAGAAACTGTGACATGTAATTTATGTGAAAATTATACTTCAAAAATATTTTGGTATTTCAACACACGCTGAAAGATTGCCGCTTCCTGAAATCTTGTAACACAGATAAATGTTATTCTTTAAGAAATCTCTTATGCAAAGTGTTAAAATCTTTGTCTAAACGAATATTGAAATACACTGCAATGCTGAGATGTTTATGCACTCAAACAAACAGAAAGAACTGACCTTACGTAACGCCTCAGGGAAAGTATAGAATCTTTGCACTTAAAGGTGCTTGTTTATTTTGACGATGTTTGTCTTTCTTCTTATTAAACATGCTTAAAGCGAAATTTTAAATGGGTTTTTTCGCGCTCTGTGAATGTGCATTTGTCTGTCCAATAAAGACCCTTAATAATTGCTAATATTTTCTAATTATAAGTAGCTGATATCGGTCATTGAGTGTCAGTATTAGTTTTATGCCTCCGCTGTGAGAGCTGATAAAAGGACAAGCGCTGTGCCTCAATAACTGTACATCATAATGCACATATTATTTTTTGAACAACAAGCAATTTGTCTTCTGTCGCCATTTTCCTTAGTCGCTTGAAGCAAAACGCAAGTGAATTACCTTCAAATGTGCCAGAGCACATTCTTTGCCATTCTTTCCGACATCGATTCGTTCGAAGCTAAATTATTTCTGAAGCTGATGAAGCAATGCACCTAATTTTCATACTAACAGATGGTGAAAGCACAGAGTCTTTAAACTGCCTGTCCGCCTTACTGAAATTTAGGTAACTTTCTGTTTCTTTTCTTAACACTCTTGGTGATGAATGAAAAAGCACGTGTAGCAGTAATATCCGTGTATGGTTATGTAAAGAAACTACGAGTACGTGACATCGAGTGATAGATTAATCAGTGAACAATAAATTGTAATGGACGTTGAAGGATGCGAGCTTGACCTAATTTGAAACAATGTGTCTGAATTTGTCTGATGGGACGGTTGAAAGACACGAAAAAGTTGTCACTAAAATCGTGCTCTGGATTTGAACACGGGACCTACAAATACGAAGTAGGAATGCTTTGCATTCATTCACGATGTTATGTGATACTATCATTTCGAATTTATGACAGATATTAGAGAAATTTTGAAATATATTTTCATAGGCCTCAATCTACACGTAAAGCTAAAGGTCTAGAAAGTTGCCCCTATGGTCAATCAGTGAGGGAGGGTGAGGTGGGCAGTGTATGTAACATAAAAAGGAGAGATGCCAAGTTACTGCATTATTTTGGTCGGAAAACCCTTAAGGAAGGAGAAAACTTGGAAGAACTAGACGTCAATGGGTGGATAATATAAAGTGGATTTTTAATAGGGTGAGAGGATGTAGAATGCATTATGTGGCTCAAGAGAGGGATCGATGGCGCGCTGCTGTGGACACTTAATAAGCCTTTGAGTTCTCCAAAAAGGTGGTGAATCTTTAATGTAGCTACGTCAGGTTTTTCAGGGACGAGTTCATGAACTTTCTAAGAATGGTTACGTCCTCTTTACGACCATTATGAATTTAAGTAAATAAAAATAAGTGTTGATAAATCATAAACACGACACTAACATGAGGAATGAAATCTGCAAAGCATTGTAGACGCAAATATTGCAATTTGTTTACCCAGGTTAGCCACATACGCATTTTAAACAACTCGGCGACCTTCGTGATTGCCCGAGATGTTACGGCTGTGCCAGTGTTAAAAGAATTGCCCTTATTTATATAACAGAGAACAATAAAACTGTAACGTGAAAAATACAGGCTAATGCCATGATGAAATATACAGCTGGAGTTTGTTTGATTCGGTGATATCAGTTGTCTTATCTCCACCACAGGATTTATGTCACATACTGGCGCGTTAGGTTATTGAACTTTGCACACAGCTCTTGAGTCACGTTAATATGAACAAACATTGCATGACAGCTTATGACGAGAACGGCTGTGTGTGCTAAAAGGCCAAACAAGACCTATCCCAACACAGAGTCTGTTGAGGCAGGCCTGCATCTTGTTAATTCAAAAGTCTTACACCAGAAGCATGAGAAAGAAAGAAAGAAGGGGAAAAAAGAGTAATGCGACTATAAAAAAAGCAAAGACGTTTGTCACGTGATGTACGCAACTTATACCTCCCACCCTCTTCTCCTCTCCGTTCGCTCATTCGCTCTCTTTTCCACTTCTCCTGCTTCACATTCAAAAGGGTTAAGGAACATTACAAGGTCATTGCATGTTTGAAAGTTGCACGAAAAAGTGTTCGAGACTTCGGTCTCCTGTGTTCATTACATTTCGTCGCACTTTTCTGGACGTCGGGGAGGCGCATATGTGATCTGTGCAAAGTGTTCGAAAAATTTTTTGAAACAATACCAAACTGTCTAGTGAATTCGGTGCCATAAACGTATGCCAAGATCATAAAAACTCTTAACAGAAGAAAGTGTTATTTCTGTGTTGCTGGGTGAGTACCTGACGTAACTTCGTTTTTATTTATTGTCGTAATTATAGTTGTTTATTTCATCTTCTAGATTTCTATTTCTCAATAGGCCGAAAGTAGAAGCACCTTTATAAGATAAAAAAGCAGCATGTCTAAAGAACTGAGATTACAGTTTCTCACGGCGGTATCGATATTACGACCTTTTAAGATATGACGCCGTGTAGTTTGGCAGATGGCTATCAGAGTTTGGGAGGTATTTGTTGCCTCCTTCTTCAGGGTAGAAGAATGTTAATTTGTAATTAAATGTAATTAAGTTTCTCTTACCAGGAAGATTACGCGCGCTTGCATACCAGACGGTCATAAGTTCGATACGTTAAGCTGAGAAGAACATTTTTGCAAGTGAATCGTGTTTCGTGTGCTAGTAAACGTGCTTATATTCAGTTGTAGCTTATTTTTTATTTTATTTATGTGCGTTTAATCCATTACATTTTCCTTTTACAAATAACGGAAATCGCCGTATCTTCATTGTCATCATGAGGCTTCAACTTGGTGGCCGGCAATCCTGCATCATGTTCGTATTTCACATACTGTCCTTAGATCTTTCGGCGTTTCCCGTTGTTCTTCCAGATGAATGCTACAGTAATATCTTAAAGTATGCCGAGATTACTTCCACATCATTTTTATTAATAATTCATCGTCGTTTCATTCGGCATTACATTCAGAAGTTCAAACAGTACCGTTAAATAACCAAAAAATAAATAAAATGACGTCACTAATTTCGGCCATGGAAAGCAGTTGAGTCGAGAAGCAAATCATGCGGGATTTTTATGTAGAATCTATGTTATGTTCTCTCTATTATGCTCTTTCATTTGGCCCTTCATTATCTTGACGTGCTGGAACTAATTATTTTTGTACTTGTTCAGCTTCTATTTTAAATATTATATTTTGAGCTCTTGTAAACATCTCGTCCTTTATTTTGTGATCCGGAAGAGTGTTTATTGTGGCTGTCCTGTTGAGTACACGTACCAGTTTTGAGAAAATAATAATTCATGTTAATTTCGTGATGATGATGATGGCGGTAAGTGTCATCATCACGAAATGTGTAGGGTCAGATCATTAAAAACCCTTTTATTTTGCACATACTAAATATTTTTGTGATGCGGTACATACGAACACCCTTAATCTCAGCTGAAGGGTAGCCTAGAGCAACATATCCATAGCTATTATAATTGCAATGTGTTTTCTCTTTATTTAATGCCGGTGTTTTACCTGCACGGGGTACACATCTTTGAACCTGAATTACGAAGGATTTTGAATGCGTGCCCTATTTTGAGGTTGTATCCCAGCATCATTGGGGATGGACTGAGGAAACACACGAAAGACTCAGATTATCTGATCTCCTGGCCGATGTTTTGACCCGGAGCATCTTCAATACGCAACAGGATTATCAAACACAAACATCACTGCGTTGTTAGATGTAAGATTATACACAGAGACAGTGACGTTTAACATGTTACGAGCTATTTTTAATTCTAGTGCGGTTTAATTACTGACTTACTTTACGTGCTTAGATAATACTGCAGATTATTTTTAATTGTGAGTCATTGTGAAACAGGCTGTTGGCTGCACGTTATCTGCGCATTACCGGAAACGCAAGGGTCGCAGTAAGGCTGACGTCGATTTTATTTTTATCCGGTGAAAGTACATGAGCATTATCACCTTGAGGTAGGTTAGGCGCAGCAGACACTGCTCTCCTGTTTTTGAAACGTTTTTATTATGCGTAGTACATGGGAGCAGGATTTTTAGTGGTCTGCGTAACAGTCTGGCTACTGACCTGCCACAACTACACTTAACATGGGATAGATTACGAAACGGAAACTACCTGTCCTAAAAACATTAACCGTAAGCAATTTTTTCAACATACTTCTGGAGAAATATTTATCGAAACGACCTAAACGCGTTAGAAAGGTTAATAGCCGGGAATGCAAAATCTAACGTGATTTCAAAACTTGGAACTGCACCAAAACAGGAATTCTGAACTAAGCTTTGTTATCTTTGATGATCCATGCGACAACATTAGCCATTCCGATCACATCACATTTTAACATGTATTACAGGTAACTGAATACTGCAGTTCTGTGACAAACAGCACATATATTTGGTATCAGCAGACTACTTAAAATAAGCCTGCTGGTTTACTTAAAGACACATGCTGCTGTCTTCTTCATGGTACTTTTTTGTCGTCGTCTTAAAACCTTTGCTATTAACTTACACAAAACTGTAGTTCATCTGTTGTTTTGGTGTCTTAGGTGGCCGGGATAGCGTAGTCAGTATAATGACTAATCTGTGGGCTGGATACTGCGGGGTTCGAACCCCGGTGAGGTTAAGAGATAATTTCCACACCCGTCCAGTCCATCCCTTAGGGCCACCGAACATGCTGTACAATGGGTACCGGGTCTCTTTCCCTTGGGGTAAAGCGGCCGGTGCGTGGCGTTGATCACCCATCCCCATCTACAGCCTGCATGGCACGTTACGCGGAGACCTTTACCTTTACATTTTGGTCTCGTATCACGAGGAAGAACATAGATTGAGGGTCTTAAAAAGAGTACTGAGGACCGAAAAAAAGGGAGTAACGAAAGTTGGAAAAATTGCCAAATAAGGGATTATATCCTTTATGTTGTTTGCATGTTGTACTAAAGACGATTAAAATAATGAGGTTTAAATGGGAGGAACATGCAGCTCACGTGAGAGGGAAACAAAATTGTACCAGAGTTGTGCCCGGAAAACTGAATGATAAGAGAAAACTGACTTTGTTTCAATTTTATAATATATTTTGCGTCGAGTAAAATGTAAAGATGTACGTGAAAATTAACCAGAGAATAAATTTGACGGAAGAGGTTTGGACACGGTGGAAATTGTAGTTCTGGTTTTGGCCGAAAAAGCCACAAATATTTCAGATTGGTTTCTTTTATATTTCCTTTGCTGTTTTAAAGCCGGTGGTTGGTGAACTATATTGATAATGGCCATGACCACTCCTTACCCGATATTTCTGTAATTACACTCTTATTTCATTCGATGCTGAATAGACTCCGTAGCTAATGTTGTCGTCGTGAAATAACCTACAATCGACAGGACCTTGATTCCCGATAACGAGTCATATTTTTTTAAACATCTGTGTCCAGGCCGACTCTGAAAACCTCACAACCTCCTAATTACTGGATACAAACCCCCGGGTCCTGATAAATCACTTCAGTCCAATTACAAGACATTGAATGTGTGGATGTTTACATCCATGCTTTATGGCATTGTATGAAGAGCAGAATTCAGCCCTACCTTACTATAAACAGTTAGTTTCACTGATCATAAAGAATGGACCTTTGAAGTCGGGACGTGCATGAAGAATATGAATGAGTATATTACTTTCCAATTGATACGACCTGCCAAGATCAGTATCAGCCAAGCGACGGAAGCATATCCTTCATACTTATATGCAATAATTTTTTGAGTTTAAAGTCTGGAATAATTTGTTTCTGTGACAGTATTGCAAAAAATATTCTTCGTGGACATGCGCAGTAATCTTCGCGATAAACGACACTACGTTTCAAGACAGTACGCATGATGGCTATGGATGTGCGGACCGGAGGTTGGCTGTGGGAGTTTAGGAACGTGTTTCAGTCTATTTATAGTTGGATTCGCGACTAGACCTGACGGTGAGAAATTATCAACATCTGCCTTATTATGCATTTCTCCTTTTTTTTTCTTTTCTTTTTAACCCGTTCAGGCGTAATGTTTATCTAAAGAATATCTGTAAATAATATCCATTACTTATAAAAATACTGTGTTTCCATTACAAAGTCTATGCTATAAGGATATCGTCGCTATGCATTTTTGAGAATTATTAAAAAACACGCAAAGTCACTGAAAGAAATACAGAGTATTTGTAATGTTATAGCAGGTGGTACATGTAATGCTTGCTGTGCCTTACAGAGTTATGTGAACGCTTGATGTGGGTGTTGTGTTTTTAAATCCGCAACTCTGGAACTCTGAACTGATTTTGACGTAATTTAGTACGTAGTGGTAGTCTCAAACTTCGTTAAACGAATTTAAGTATGGGTCTATCTTTTCCCAGAACAATGTATTTGTTACACGTAGCTCACTTCGGACGGTATCACTCTGTCCATGTTATTCTTCTTTCTGTTTCTTTGTTTCGAGTTTGCTGACGGCCCTGAGGAGGTTCATGCACATTTTACGTTGCTGAGGTTCCGTTGTTAGTAAGGAGAAGCGAACTGTGCATGGGGGGGTTCCTTGTTATCATGGAGTGCCGCGTGACCTTTATCAGGTATCAGCACAAATGTGATACCAAACACCATGTGCGAGTCCCAGTGACACATTCTCTTGATACTATACGTTGTAGACCTGGAAACTTCTATGTAAAACAGAAAAACGTAGCTCAGTAAAGTGACCGGTTTCGAGGTATACGACCACAGTCCTGCTAGTGGTGTGCATAGATATTTATTATTTTGCCACTATGTCCACACCGGTTCTGGGGCCAACCCTACTTCTTTCTACATTTCGTATACCGAAGGTACAGCTGCAGAAGAATTACACTGGCCTTTCATCTCCATCTGTTGTTAAGAGGTATACCCTTACGTAGCATAGTGTTTAAGCGTACGGCAATTTAATGTTAACTATATTAATGGCTCCAAAAATTTAAATAAATAGCAGGGCCTAGCTTTGTGGCGGAGAAAAAACTGTACGTCATACAGGCGAATTATTTCGTAATGACGATGAACCTTTTGTTATTAACAGTGATGAAACAACACGACATTCTCTGCAGAAAATGTTGACTATTTCGATATTTAAATGGTTATTTAAGAGAAACAGATAACATGTTAGAAGTAGGCCTATGTTTTGAACAAATACTGTTCAAATTTTCATTTATTTAATTGTGTTAAAATTTATAAAGAAAAGCTGGAAATGAGACGATTGGGACATGTAGAACGCGCCGAGGAAATGAATGTGTATGAAATTGTAGTCTGGTAACAGCCTAAGAACACACTTCGGAGACGTGGATGAAGATGGGAAGATAAAAGTAAAATAGAGCTAAGATTAGTACGTAAAACGCAAATGTAAAGACCGATCGGATTAGCTCAGAATGGGGTTCACTGGCTGGATTTTTGTGACCGTATTAAACGTACCTTCCACAAGGGCAGGACACTCACTGAACATCAACTGGGCTGCGAGTTAAAATTGAATCCTGCTTTAACAACTTCACGCAGCTACTTATGCAGTGGGTACCGGGAACGTTATCCCCGGGGGGTAAAGCGGCCTGGGCGGGAAGCTGAATACTGACCTTTATTCCGTTCAGGTCTTAAGTGTTCGTAGATTTTCATGCTGTGGAGCTTAATTAAGCACAAGGACAACTTTATATTTACCTTACATAACCAATGACACCTTGGCATATAAATGGCATAAAAATACGCACAAATTTATGAAGAAACACTCGTGTGCGAAACACACTTTCAGAACATGTGTTTTTACAAACCACAAAGTTGCACAACTAGCGGAGATATTAAGTCTTCACCAAGTCAAGTTAACGTAAGAATTGTACACAGTCGTCGTAAAAATGGCGGGAGTTTCGATGCATTTCGCTTAACAACACTTATTCTGATATCAAAACATAAATAAAACAAGAGATGTTTTATAACCGTAAAAATGCTCACTGCCAGTATTCGATCCTAATGCATCTAGTGGCATTTGCAGAAAGAATTCAGAGTTTTTCGTAACTGCAACCAGTACTTCTTTAATGTTGCTTTGTACGGTAGCTGTGATTTCTGCTTTCAATTCTTCAACCCGCTACTGTGTATGACTAACACAAACTACCAAATGCCAAGAAATCTATGTCAAAAAATCACTAATTTCAACATGATTACCGCGCCTTCTCTTGATCATTATTTATGTGAACTCTTTTAACATTTAGATGCAGAATGCTAACTACTTCTTAGGACGAGATTTGAGGTACTCACAGTGTAGTTTGTGACGCGTCTTGGACTAACTGACCATGAAGAAGGAGGCAGTACGTTCCCCTGGAAGGTCTGTAACCGTTTACTGGTCGACATGGTGAACCACCCAGAGACCTTGGATCTATACCGTGTTTTCTTTGGAGACGACATCCGGCTGTTATGTAACTATATGGTAATATAGCCAAACACAAAACTTTATTGTAAGCGAAGTTATATTACTTACGTGAAGTCGCTACATGTTTCAGGCCGTAATAAGACCATCTTCAGGCGAAACTAATACAAAACATGTAAAGGAAGGTATTATTAGAATGAAAGAGGCCTCCATCTTTACACAAATATATAGAACTCACGTTTAATAGAAGTGGTGTATTACAATTTCTCCGCGAGGAGTTGTATTATTAATAAATATTAAAATATTGATATATTATAATATAAAGATATAAACAAAGAATATAATATCAAAGCTCCAGCTTCATAACAATTGACATCTTGGAACAACTGACAAATCAAATTCAACGTCCCAAATTACCACCCACATCCTCACTGAATATTGAGAGACTGTATACTTGTCTAGTTTAATATATCAATATTTAAATATTTATTTATTAATAATACAACTACTCGAAGAGGGATTATAATACACCAATCCTATTAAAAGTGGATTATATTTATTTATGTAAGAAAGAGGCCTCTTTTCATTTAATATTACCTTCGCTTCCTTATTTTTAGTGCACGGTGGCGCAGTTCGTTGAGGCACTGCGCTACAAACCGGAAGGTCGCGGTTTCGATTCCTTTTATTTTTTTCATTGACTTAATCCTTCCGACCGCATTGTGGCTCTGGGGTCTACTTAGCTTCTAACAGAAATCAGTACCAGGGATATCTCTGGGGGTAAAGGCGGCCGGTGCGTAGGGAATTCTGGGAGCCTCAACCTCCTGGATCCCTAAGGGCCTGTCCAGTCCTGTAATGGGATAGCTTTACTGCATCATAAATGCAATCAAAACAAAGGAGGAAAAAACACATGGAACGAAAGAAAGAATTTAACGAAGGAAGACAGAAAGAGAGGAAAAGAAGAAGAAAATAAAGGAATGTTAATGGAGGTAGAGTAATAAATACCTGAAGACTTCGGTGTTATATTTCTCCGCTTTCCCGCCAACCAGATCATCCGAGCGTGAAGACGATGATGTAATTGAAGGGAACATAGCTAGCAGAAAATGTCGCAACGCGAAGAGTAGCTATGAATTGTCTTGTTTCGCATGATGAATATATTCTTCAGGACGAGTTAGTACAGCGTACAAGAGGTCAAACTGTCTATCCTGTCCAGACAGGCCTAGGGGATGCGAGAAGACTTATGAGAGGGACTTAGCGCAATAGTGGCACATGGTTCATAATTAACCATAGCTCATATATAAAGGTTTAAAATGTCTTAAAGGAAATCGACGATTTCGTAATAATCATTAATAAATTCTGAGCATTTTTTCACGTTAATGCGCTAACTTCTCTAAGAACAATTTTAATCCATTCTATGCCACATACGAGATATCTCTTTAAAAATCATTTGACCTTCTGGTCTAGACTTCTTTGATATTTGACAAGATTTTTGTTGCCACCAATCTTTCTTTTGAATTAACAGTCCATGGTGTTTCATCCACATAAATTATATTTTACTATAGGATTTTAGTAGTACCTAGTAGAATGCAATTTATTTACATACAGAAATCAGTAACGATTTTAATATTATCCGCAACGCGTACAGTTTTGTTAAAGAAAGGGGGGAACTAATGAAACCTAAAGAGCATTTATTGACTTATTTATTTATTATTTAACGGCGGTTTTATTATTAGCATTTCATAATATTAAGACTACTCTTTCTAAGATTCTATGTGACTAATATTTCATTCGCAAACGAAATTTCTAAATCAAAATTTTTCAGCAATTTCGTTGCCGACATTTGTAAACAGAACGGTTTGCTTAAACACAATTTAATTCGACAGATTGAGCAAATATTTCCGAGTAGTAATCAGTACTCGTGAGCAAGGAGACCAAACATCGTGACTGAATATACAATTATTTTCATCTGCCCTTGTAGGTACACTTGGATTGTCCCTTAAAATAAGCAAGTACCATTCCATATCAAAGTATTACGAGCTCATAGTACATGACATTGGACAATGTTTAAGTATGCAGATGATAATCCATCTTTAAGCAATCTTGTTTTATGTAACGCCAAGTGAATATGGTGTGTCTGACTGTGCTATATGCCATTCTTGCACGTTTCTAGTGAATAACTGCAGGGGGGGGGGATGTTGGTAGAGGTGAAATAGGGATAAAAAGTGTATGTAGTGTAGAGTAAGGAGAGGAGAGTTTAGTAAGGGACTAAATAAAAAGAAAAGAAATATTTAGGAGACCGTCTGAAGGTCAGAGAGAGAAAAATACGAGGTGGGATAAGAATGAGAAGACGAATGGAAGATGATATTATATAGGTGCATGTGTGAGAGAGAAGACAGCAACAGAGATACCTAAGTCAAAGGTAATAATTTGAGTATTGTTGATGTTTGTTATACGTAAGATTTCACACAACCATTTCGGTTTCAAAGTTTAGATATTAATATCACTGACATGTATTGTAAACGCGTAACCAATTGGAAAGAGTTCGATATAAAACACGAGAAAAGTCACGATGCTAATATTTATAACTGTATGGGAAATCGTGGTAACAGATGTACATTAGACATGACAGATATTTACCATGCCCATAAAAACGGATCGATATTACAGACAGCATTTTGAGCATTATTAACATTTGTGATGTAGGAATCAATGGATACTAATCGATATTAGAGATATCGTACTGGCCATCGTTAGTGTTGTGACATCAGGAATGGTAAATAAAAGTCCTAGCAATAAAACAGCGCCTGGTACACTCTAAATTATTTTTTCTCGTCACAAAGGAATACCTAAAAAAATAAAATATTTAAATGCCTTGAAGATCAAATTTTGTCCATCTTCCATAATATTTCATTACTTCTACAGGAAGAAATTTTTCTCTGTACAAAAGCGTCCAGAGTGCCCTCTCTGATCCTCTTCAGCGGATATCGGTGCCCTTCTTTTGAAAGTAACAGTGCCGGGCAGTAAAGTTGACCACTTGCCTCCATCTGGTGTCAAGGTTACGAATGAGTGGAGTTATAATTTCACTTTTCCGTACGCCTTCATAGCGTGGTGCTTAATCCAGCACAAGAACAATTTTTCCTGTTTCTACAAGGAACAGATGTCAATAACCGGCCGTGCTTTCTGAAGTACAGTACGGATAGCAGCGGCAGCGTTCACAGAACACTTGGGTCATCAGGTCATATAATTTAAAAACAAGTTTTATCTTTAGCTAACCTCATGGTGCACAGTTTTTCTTCATCCAGGGTTACAATTCATTAACTTGTTAAGAAGAGGAACCTAAAGATCCGTTACTCCGTCTACAAGAAGTCCGTCTTTGAACACTGAAGGCAGTGAAGAAGATTATGATCTTCTGGGTCATGACGCTTTATAATTTGGTACAAACTGAGCAAAGTTACATTTCTTCCTCTTGTGTTGTTTTCCCTCCCTTTCCCACTGTTTCTTTCAAAGACAAGGTCCCCTCCTTAGAAATATCACAATGGTGCACAAATTTTCCAAAAACGTAGGCGCTTCCTCAAAATTCTAATCCCCAGTTCCACACTGATAACCCACAAATATTAGGCGCCAGAGTATAAAATTGAATCGCCCGGTCGACCTGGCGCCCGGGATTTGTGCACATCTGGGCTATTACGTACCGCTTTCTGCACACAGCCACCTGTTATAGCCTTAAGTAGAAGGTGGCAGATTCCTTTGAAACCATGTTATTTGTATGCCAAAATTTACGGCGACAAAAATCCTGAAGACCACGCTGTTTTGCTATTGTGGTATTTGCCTAGAGCGTCTGAAAACGGCCAAGAAAACTTCAGGTAGGAAAGCCTTCAATCTGGCAGAGATTTCAACCTGTGACCTCCCAGGCACGAGTAGGAATACTACTCCATCGAAAGTGACTTTGATAAATTTGTTATGTGCCTCTGTCTTCTTCAGAAACTATAAGCCATCCGCTGTATATTAAAGTTGTTGTTCTATTTTATGAAGAATGTCTGCGGTTTGTTTCCATGGCTGCCCTGTACTTGCTGTTCGACTCCTTTTATATCAGACAATCTCTCATTAATCCTATCATTTTTATGTTTGAATGAGGAACTTAATAATTCCTAGTTCCCGCCAAAAGTTTCTGTAATCAAATCAAGGACAATGAGATTGACGGGGCATGTGGCATTAGTGTGAGAGACGCGAAGTGGATACAGGGTTTTGGTGGGAAAATCTGAAGCAAAGAGCCCACTTGGTAGATCTAGGAACAGATGGACAGATAATATTAAAATGGATCTTAAAGAAGTAGAATGGAAGTGTGTGAACTGTATTCGTTTGGTTCAAGATAGGAAAAAATGCCGGGATCTTACGAACACGGTAATGAATCTTTGGGTTCCACAAAATACGAGGAATTTCTGGATTAGCTGATTATCTAGTAGCTTTCCAGTAAGGACACTGCTCCTTGGTGTTAGTACATATAGCCGCATGTGATATTACAGAAAGCAAAATAATCCGGCATGTTAACATGTTTCTGGATTACACCGATTCAAGCAGAGAGAGCATTCGAGAGTCATCTAGTGATGGACATTTGAAGTGAAGTATGAGTCAAAGTGTCATGACGTCACGACCTGTAAGTTTCTGAGGGAGACGGGAGGGGAATCGAGTCTAAGAGCTGCGTGCGGTGATGACAGACTTTTTCAGAGTGTTCAGTGGTTCCTGTAAAAGACTCAGCTTAAACTAAATTAGTTTAAGTGCTGGAAGACATACTTCCTTCACATCTACATGTTGCACTCCCATGACTCGGTCGTCATGAATTAAGTACTGGCAGTTCCTCCAAACAATGAGAAGAAGAAGAAAGGCTAACTGGATTGGTCACATCTTGCGTAGGAACTGCCTTCTAAAACACGTTATCGAAGAAAAGATAGAGGGAAGGATAGAAGTGGCTGAAATAAGATGAAGAAGACGTAAGCAGCTACTGGATGACCTTAAGGAAAAGAGAGGATGCTGGAAATTGAAAGATGAAGCACTAGATCGTACTCTGTGGAGAACTCGCTGGAAGAGGCTACGGACCTGTCGTAAGGCACGCAAGAGAATGAATGAATTTCCTCCACGCCAGATGTAAAAATTTTTCTCACGCAGTTCGCTCCCCAGAGGTTCATTTCTAAGAATAGAGTGTATTTAGTGAATGTGATTATTTCGTAATTTTATCTTTTTCTCTTCAAATAATCTTCACGTTTTTCATAAATCATGCGCTAAAATTTAAATACCCACCCCGTTAGGATAAAAGTGACCTTCTTGTGCCACTGGTGTACGATCAGAAGCAGTTCTACTGTCAGTCGAATTCCTAATAGCTTGAGCTGATTTTCCACTACGTTACTTGTCGACAGCTAAAGGTCAATTCTAATTCAAGCATCCATATTCAAATTTGTCTTAAGGAGAACCTCGTCGGAATCCTTTACAATCCATCCCTTATGACACTCCCAACGTTTAATTCATTCAGTTTCATTCAATATTTTCAGTAACATTATTAAAGAATATGAATTTGACGTTAGCGAGTTCAGCCCAGTTCAAAAATACGAATAAAACTGGCATTGCGATTCAAGGTCTCTAAACCAGTGGAAAATTGGTTTCGATTTCCCTTACCATACAGTACCTCCATGCTTTACATTTTACGGCAGATGCCTCTATGTGGTCTGATACGCCACCCAAACATTTTATAAAGCTTTTTAAATCAGGGTTTAACCCTTTCAGACCCTAACTAAAAAATTTGTGGGTAAATTTATTTATTTATCGTTACATTATAACCAAGCGTTTGAATCCTTAGTGCATTAACGTTCAGACGTAAGAGAAAGGGAAGAAGTTTGAAGATTGGTGGAATGAAGGAGGAAGAGTTCAATAGGAACAAGGAGGAAGAGAAAATGACGAAGCAGAAGACAACAAAACGAAAGAAAATGTAATAACCATTGTCAAATCCATTTTTCTATCATCTAGGAAATTACTGCATTCTTGGATGTGAAAGACGTGGATATTTTACAGATTTGACATTCTCACAGAAGAGCTACTGAAGATTCAGGTCTTCTGGGATGTAAACCCGTGACTGCTGGTGAATGGTTACCGACCTTTCGAAGGGCTTCTCGGTATTTGCCATTCTATACATTGTAATATCCCAGAGGACTTGAGTCTTCGACTTGGGTATTCTTTGGGATCGAGGCTACCAAGTCTCACAATACAAAAATGACGATGCACTGAATTTTACAAGACATCTCGGGTGTTACTGCATTCGTCGAAAACCTCTACTGTAAGTATCCTCTTAGCGTAATTCTTTTGCACATTCGCTGATTTTGTGGATGGTTTTCATGAATTTTATTCCAAGATTTTCATATTCATTCATTCCGTTGTCTGTCTTACGAGAGGTCTGTAGCCTCTTTCAAAACGAGTTCTCCACAGAGTGCGATCTAGTGCTTCATCCTTCAATTTACAGTACCTTCTATATATAAAAGTGTTAGTACGGGTTGAAGATAGAGAATTTTTTGTGATACACATCTGCTGCATGAAGTCATAAATTTTCTTCAGCAATGACGTCTGAATCTCGGGATTTTTAAAAATCTCGTGAACAACCTTTGAGTTGTTATCATTGTGGGAGCCACTCGCACATTCTCTGCAATACAGAAACATGTCAATACGAGGGGAAGTAAGTCGTCTTAAAATGTGTTTCATGACCATTTAAATATAAAGAGGTAAGAGGAATTTCTGAATAGAATTCAGAAAGCCTATTTGTTTTGTATAGGTTTTAATTTTTACGGATCGGGAGTCATTATTATTATTATTAGTAGTAGTAGTAGTAGTAGTAGTAGTAGTAGTAGTAGTATTAGTATTATTACACCTTCGAGAAGAAATTGCTGCTTAAGTACACATTCCGTCTGTAGTAAATTTGTCGGATTGAAGATCAAAGATTTGCGCCTTCGCCATATTTGTAAGTTTTCATTTACGGATAAAATTTTGTACGTAATATGTAGGTATTTTTATGATCTATCCTCCTACCCAATTTCAGATGCATAACTCAATTGTTCTTTTGTAACAACCGTCCAGCCCTTTTGGCACTGTCGCTAAGTAGTTATTTTACATTCCAAAAGGAAACTCCCTTAATTACAGACTGCAAATGGCAAGTTGCAAATTTCTTTTATGATCTATTACCACACAACATTTCAAGGCCCTAAATCAGGTGTCTCGAATTCTGGCGTCCACTGCGTTCTTAATTCTGATTGTATTGAACTTATGTGTACGAAGTTGTGGTTGCAAAGTCGACATTGCAGGCACGCTGACATACGCATGCAGATACTCAAAAAGACACACACAACGTATAAAGCCGAATTATTTCCGTACGGATGTAAAGGGGGTATCTACCAGAATACACGGCGTCAATTCCTCCGAACCTTTGGTATCTTTAGAGGTACACGGCGCTGCGATGCATGATATTGTCTTGGTACTGACAGTCGTGAGAACCCATCTTCATGCAGCTGTGATTATATCTGTCTACATTTCACTGGAAAGATATCTGATGTTTAGATTAGGCTTGGGCCTAGCATGGTCTCTTCGTCTTCTGCTTTGATGCAAGACGTTGGCTAGTAATCGTTGCGATGGTCTTCCTTTGCAGATGACCATGTCGTACTTCCTGTCATAATTCGCCCTCTGCATCACAGGATACGTATCTTCAAGTAATCTTTATGGCCTCTGCCATATATTGACCTAACTCTAAAGAAGCAATTGTGAAACAACTACAAGGAAGAGAGTCCTTCTTAAGAATCCAATAGTTCCTCAGCTGGTCAAGAAGTACCCTGCATTTCATGGAATCCGACGGTTCATTACCGTACTCACAAGAACCCACTGCTGTTCTTTGTCCCAGCCAGATAAACTGCAATTGTCTCCCTCTCATCCAAATTCTGTAGACATCTTTTAATATTACCCTGCCATCTACGTCTAGGTCTTTCGACCAATTCTAAGCTGCTGTTTTCCATTAAATTAATCTTTAGACAATCCCGATTTTCCATTTTACAAATTTACACTCCCAAAGGCCGTGCCGTGGCTCAGGCCGTTAGTAACCATCCTCTCACTGCGGAGGGTAGGATTCAATCCAAGGCCATTCCATGTGGGATATGTAGTGGAAAAGTGGCACTGGGACAGGTTTTTCTCCGAGTACTTCGGTTTTCCACTCTCAGTAAAATTCCAAAATTCTCCATACTCCTTCATTCATTCTTTCATTCACTCATTCATTCATCACCTAGATCGATTTTAAAAAAGCACAATTAAAAATGTTCCCAAACGAAGCAGGACCGAATCATTGATAACATGTAGTTACTGGTAATAAGGTCATTCAAGGTCATCATAAAAATAAATTCCAGAACTGGTACAAAATTTGAACACCTAAAAGGTGAATTTAAAATTGTCCGTACCGTATGCGTCCTTATAACAACATGTATTACCACCAACTCGTACACAAAGTTAAAACAAAATACGTAAGAACTTCACAAGAGTCCCGACATGTTTCGATGCACTAGTACACTATCTTCAGGGGAACACACTGTACACTTAAAAATACAATAGCCCAGTTATTAAAATGGTTAAATCACCACTTAGTGACGCCGTATGTTAAAGTATTATGTAAAAATTGTTGGTGCGTTGAAAGTTGTTCAATGGCAAAAGTAGCGGTGCTGAGTGCAAGTATCAAGTTTTCATATTTTTCTAATTAGAAGAACTTGCATACACTCAGCACCGCTACTTTTGCCATTACACAACTTTCAACGCACCAACAATTTTTACATAATATTTTAACTTACGGCGTCACTAAGTGGTGATTTAACCATTTTAATAACTGGGCTCGTGTATTTTTAAGTGTACAGTGTGTTCCCCTGACGATAGTGTACTAGTGCATCGAAACATGTCGGGACTCTTGTGAAGTTCTTACATATTTTGTTTTAACTTTGTGTACGAGTTGGTGGTAATACATGTTGTTATTACACCTAAACGTTGGTTACTTGTGACACTTTTGTATTATTTATGGAAGTATGTGGTGGCCTTAATTCATAGTCCCTGACTTACATTTGTTGTGGATTAAATTAAATCTTTGCTTAGAGATTTGAAAATAAGCCTCAAGTTCTTAACCTACCTCACTTTTACACTGACAGTTCCTCGGTTTCCGTATGAGTAGTGTGACGTAGATAATGCACAGTATTTATGTGAGTGCCTTATCGATGCTGTCTCAGAAATTTTTATACAGCAGTGGAGGAAACGGGAATTGTGCCTTTTGAAATACTGCATAGAGTGAAGTAAAAGGCAGTGTGTTGGTTATTACACAAGGGCTTGCTTGTTACAGCAGTTCAGTATTCTTCAGTTTATAGCTTTAAAAGTGTAGTGTTAGTGCGTTCATTTCTTATGAAGTGCGAATAATATTAACGTTCACAGACATTATTATTATTACGGACGAGTGTACAAGTGCTAAATATCGCATACATATATGGCAGTTTAAATTTTATTTATAACTTTATATTTAATATTATATTTACAGGTTTTCTTTTTTTACAGTGGATTAAAGTAAGCATTCTTGGAATATTAAATGGTGAAAAACAAACTTTTACTTTATGGGTATATAAATATTAAGGAATTATTCAGAATTTGCTTTCCTCTTAAAGCCGCCAAGTGATTTTAACGTAAAAAATATTAAACATAATAAGTCGATTATTATCTTATAATTTTTAAAATAAGGACACTGTGTGTCGTGAGCTCAGTCTAACATAATATACTGACATAACGAAATCTGAACTCTTGCCTTCTGAATAACAATAGTACCAAGAATTTAAAAATCCTTAATACTTGTGTTGGATTGGAATGTGAATTCAATCTCTGCTTAATTTTATTAAGGAATTTATTCGATTGTCTTTGTATAAATGCATTTTACTTCTTTAAAATTCCCTTTGCTTAAAGTATCTAAATCTTTGTACGCATACCTGTGTCTTTTTAAAGTTTTATTTCATAGAGTTTAAAAATTATGCAATCAAGTGTCTAATTGAATATTGCATTATTTAAATTGCTGACTGCTTTTAAAGTCACTAATTTATTTAAAACTAAATACTATAACATACTCTGTATTTTTTTTTAAATAACCAACTTGATGCTGGCTTTCATTTCAAGAACAAGTCTTGTGAAACTGAGTGTCCATGATCACGTAATTTATATTAATTTCCATTGCAAATAAGCCAAGAACTGTTGATTGGTTGGTTGGTTATTGATTCATTGTCAGTCAGTTTGTAAGTTAGTTAGTTAGTTAGTTAATCGTAAGCCTTCAAAGATGGCGAGGTTTGTTTCTTTTACAGATTTCCCCAAACATATGCACACAAACCCGACAGGAAGACCAGTGCCCTGTGCGAAATACATCGTTGCGTGGCATGGAATGAGATAAACAATTAGAATGCAGTGAATTAAATTGACTTTAACACACACACAAGTGCTCTTCGTATTTGTATATGCAAGTCTAAATAACGTAACTTTTGTACATATATGGTATTGCTTTGAACATATTACGTATATTACAAACTGATATCTGCACTCCGCAAAGTTATTCACTTTAATCATAAACGCTTCGTTCCTTCGCTTATCTAGTCTGCGAAGTGTGTCGAAGTGACTGCAATTTTGCCCCGAAACTAGGTGAATAATTCTGTATCGCTGAATGTGTGGGTTACTGGGAGCACTGCATTGTGACTATTTAGTTGTGCGAAGGATGTACACCAGTAGTGATGGTCCGGAGGGATGGAGGAGTAGTGATGCCGGAAGCATTCCGTACCCGATGTATTCTCGAGGAGAATACACTGTGCCCCCATCTGGCATTCATCACGCCTTTTCTGGACCACCATCAATAAATAGCCATCAGGTACACAACCAGCCCACAAAACGTGGCTTCTTCTGGTGACGAAAGCTTTTGGTCGTGGGCGCATGGACGATATGGCCTTGTCTTTCTGTCTCTTGTTGTCTCCTGCAGATAGACGCCTTTCTGTCTCGTGTTGTCTCCCGCAGATAGACGCCTTTCTGTCTCTTGTTGTCTCCTGCAGATAGACGTCTTTTGACAGTCGGTCCGCCGCCAAACGAATCTGAACCATTCGTAGTCTCAGCTGAAGCAAAATATAAATTTGGTTTTATCGTATTGGAACATGATACAATCGACTAAGAATAACTGGAAACAAATAAATTTCCCATCCGGTCGAAACGTCTTATCCTCTCGCAAGACCCGAATTTTCAGATTTCCATTTTTCTGTCATTATATCCTCTCTTTTCACTTTTCCAGCTTGATTTCTTCCTTCGTGCTTCTTAAACTTTTTTTGCTTGTTCATTCGCGTCACCCGACGAACGCAGTCAGAGCTGCGAGATTTGCTATACTAAAACCATTATTGCATCTTGAAGCATCTATGCCCTCATTTCCTTAAAACTCTACAAGAATTTTCGCCGTAACAGGGTATAAGTAAAGAAGTTATTGGAGAAAGTATCAAAAAGTTCTCATCCGATGCGGGAGACAGCAGGGAAGAAGAGAACAAGAGGGTGAGGTGGGGTAGAATGAAAGAGAGAACGGATCAAAATAAAATTCCTTTGATATTGGAACGTTTCAAAATTAGTAATTCTTTCTCTCTTGTGCCTCGTTTTTTTATTCAACTGTCTTAAGCCCTGCCCACTTTCTTTTTATTCCAGTCTTTATAACGAGTTATCCAATTCTTTAAAACCAAAGAAATGGATCTAGCCTGCTTTATTTTGTACTCTTTTTAACCCTTATTAAAATGTTCATGAAAATGTAGGCGATATCAGAAGTAATTCTAGGGTGAGCAAAGAAGACAGGATAGCCCTTTCTTTCGGAAGTTTTAGTGGGTAAGAGTACAGGGGAACGGAGCTACGAAGTGGAACAGGCAACGTGGTTGTAAAATTCCTCGGCAGTACTAAGAATGGCCAAATGTACTTATCAACAGCTCTACATCAGAGACAAGAAAATTTTAGTAGACATTTTACAGGGGCTGAGTAGGGCTTAATAGCCGAACTAGGTATTGTAATGATAAATAGACTAATCCTATTCCTGACCGGTATCGAAATCCCTTATCCAGCATTTTCTGATTGAGCTGTCCAAACTTTTATGGGATGTCGATTGAATCAGGAGTAACAAGGGTGGGCTGTATAGCACCTATAACCTGCTTAATAAACAAGCAGACGGTAAAGGATAAGTTCACCATTCTACAAGATAATTTTCATATTACTCCTATCAGAAGGACGAGCGGACGAAGGCTGTGAATTTTTTTTTTCTCCCCAATTAAAAGTGACTCTCACATCTCCATTTTCTTTCTGTTTCGTATACTCTTATATCTTAGCTTTTCGTCCTCTTAGTCTTCAGTCTTAACATTGTTACAGCACCCGATATAAACTCCGTGAACTTCCAATGACCGCAGTTAGGAAGTTGATTCTAGATTCAAAAGTCGTACATGTAATAACTGAGCCCCATACTTTACATGCACACATGTCGTCCCCTAATATAATGTACTGGGCTCTGTAACGAAAAATACAGCAAGCTGACGACAGGTGGTGGGTGGATGGATTCTGCTGGACCCTGCTGAGACCCCTTCTCGACCCCCCCTCCCCCCAACCTCCCACAAGCACACATAACGCTATGAAACAAGTTAGACGACTTCCGGTCTATGTACTTTCATTATTTGTAACACGCTTAATAAACTGAGAGCGTCTAACGCTGTTCCAGCTTTCACTAACGTGCAGCCGCTGTTCGAGCAAAATGAAACACACGCACAACAGCAGAGATAAGACATCTTTCGTATAGTCCTTCCTTCACTCTTTAAAATGTAGTTGTTACTACGCGTGCCACCTGCTTTAACATTCAGAAACTCTGCATTATGCCCGTACTGTGTATTGGTGCGCTTCATATCAATTTTACATTATACACCAATCATTTCCCCAAACTTCATTAAACGTTCTTTGTAATGGACACGGAGTTTGTTCTGTATAGGCGAAACTGAATTTTTAAATATTATTTATTTGAAATGAAGGCTTCTAAGTTTTAATCATGCAGATTCTGTATATTGCAAGTAAGCCTAAGCATAGTTCAAAATTCGTCATTCAGACGGCGCTGCAATTCTGTATCTTTATTCGAAATGATATTTCAATTTGATAACGTCTACGCTTTGCGCTGTCGTGAAAAGCGCGTACAAAATTAACGCACATTGACATCACTTTTTACGTATGTTTCATCTCAGAATTTATTCGACGAATTTTCTTGAAATTTTGTAATAAATGGGGTGGGGAGGGCGAATTTAATTTTGAGTCATATATATATAATGGAGTGCCATACGAAATTTACATGAAGCTCAGACCTAATTCAAAGATTTGATCGTAATAAGTGATTGGTACATAACAGGAAATGTAGTTTACTTAAGATGCGCAGCTATTACTTTTGCATCTTTTATATGTTGGGTATGTAACAAAATCCATTACAACAAATTTTGTCTCTGCGGATTGTGTGCAGTGCGCAGAATAGTGTGTTTCTGTTAGCAACAAGTGAACGTGAAACCGGCATTCAAAAAAAAAATAATGTATGTATTTCGAAATTATATGCAGACCTTTGTAAGATCTGAGATTTTTATGGCGATGACTATGAAAATAACTGCCTTTTGGTTTGTGACTCCGTGTAGTCTGGTAGATATATACAATCACTTCACGGGAAACTACTGCCTCCATCATCAGGGCAGGGGCAGATGAATCATGTACAGTGAAATTGTAGGAGTAAGTCTCTGTGAAATATCGGTCCCTTACTGTGAGGCAAAGCGGAGACACTGATCTCCATGTATACACTGATCTCCATGTATACACTGATATCCATGTATACACTGATCTCCGTGTATACACTGATCTCCATGTATACACTGATCTCCATGTATACACTGATCTCCATGTATACTGATCTCCATGTATACACTTATCTCCATGTATACACTGATCTCCATGTATACTGATCTCCATGTATACACTGATATCCATGTATACACTGATCTCCGTGTATACTGATCTCCATGTATACACTGATCTCCATGTATACACTGATCTCCATGTATACACTGATCTCCATGTATACACTCAATCCACTATGTAGGACATGTTTCTGCTCCATTTTTCAGTTTGTTTTCCGATTCTATGATCGTGGCCTGATCGACGTGCTTTGAATATAGCTTGAAGAAAACGAAAAATGTCCCTTTAAGATGGCCGATGTTCAGGTCAATATTCGAACTACGTACCGTCCGGATAGAAATCATAATTTTTACCTCCACCACTTTTATCTCTGTAAACTGCAGTGGTTTCTATATACCCACCTGCTGTGACATTAAAAAGTTCATTTTACTCACACGGTGAATTGGTGAGTAGGTGTTTCGTACGATGCTCTGAACAAACAGCGACTGTGCCTCAGACAGCATTCATCAACAAGTATTTTCAGTGGTGAAGCAATGTGTTTTCCATGCGGCAAACATTTAATTTATCTTGCTATTCAGATAAATTTCAGGGATTTAACGTCTTCCGCTTTCCTGTAAATGGAGGTAGCAGCCTTCCCCCAATACGTTTATATCTGTCCATCAAACTGAAATCCGGCAAGAAAAACGCCATTTTCTGGTTTATTTATTGAATGCAAATTTTGAGGTTTTCACAGACTTGTGGTTGAGGATTCCCTTCTGCTGGGATATACCTCTGCGTGGCAGGGTAAAGGACTCCGTTTCCGGACGTTTCGAATGAACGTGGTGCCTTCGAAAGATCTAGAGTTCAGAGAAACATTTTTTAAATGTAATTTTTTAAGTAGGTTGTATTTGTAATTATAATTGAAGGATCGCAAATGATTTGGAAATAGATTGGGCCTGTTTTACCGCACAATCCCAAAATTTACGATGCAGTATTGCAAAAAGCTACTAAAATCTTTTTTATATTAGCAGCCTCTAGAACGATGATCAAAACCGGGACCTCCCAAATGCTAATTAGGAGTGCTGGTATCAAATACCAAATTGTCATTACAAATAACTCCTGCGAAATTTTAACTCCTCATGGCGGTTAACTGAGTATTATTTTCTTCTGGGATGTGACACCGTGTAGTTTGTTATAATTTGCCAAATTTGCAGAGATACCGGCTGCCTTCTGCTTTAGGTTAGAAGAATTAAATAAAGCCATCTGTTGGGGGGGGAGGTACAATTTTGTCCGTACGTACTGAGTGTAGAGTTCATGTGAGTTTTCTTGGAGGGGAGAAGGGCCCCGCAGCAGAAGCTACGGACGCACCGCAGCCTTAAGGCTTCTTGTGCAAACCTCTGTGATGAAGATGAAGAGAAAGGTGATCAGTTTCTTCATTGTTCCAAGTAATGGAACAACGGTGGAATGAAATTGACAGGGGAAAACCGAAGTACTCGGGGGGGGGGGAAACCTGTCTCAGTGCCACTTTGTCCACCACAAACCCCACATGGACTGACTCGGGATCGAACCCGGGCCTCCGCGGTGGGAGGCCGGCGACTAACCGCCTGAGCCGTGGCACGGCCTCTCATGTGAGTTACATGTTGTGGATACTCAGGCATTCCAGTGACAGACAGCTGATTGTCTGTGTGACAGTCAGTGAACGCTGTGCGTTAAGAAATATCTCGTAGTTACAGCAATGGGAGCTTATGTAATGCTTTTGTTTGGGTGCTGATTATGTTCTCTGGCAGGGAATTAGTCGGTGAACGAAAGCTTGTTTACTGATGCAGCGCAACACCAACCTTTGGAATCATTAACTCTTTGGCCTTTGTACATCGTTAAATGTTTTAAAATAGAAATTAAAACACTTTTATGATAACTTTTATTAACCCTGCACATTCACCTGCTATTAAGCATACTAAGCGTACGTATATATGGTGCTACTTAAAGTGACATTATAGGCCCAGGTGCTCAGAATAGCTCTTCTTGTCGGGCCCATTAGAGTAGATAGAGCTGTTACCCTTTGCCTGCAGACAGGCACTGATCATGTCTCGGAAATGTTTTGTTCAAATTTTTATTTTTAAGAGGAGACGATGTACAAAGTCAAAAGCGCGATTGTTTCAAAATGTAATGTACCATTGTCAGAATCCTGTGAAATTTTAACACCAACGTTTTTGAGTGAGAAGTACTTTATGATCATTTTATAAGCTCTTAACACGTATACCACGCAAGAAACGACGACGTGAATGGTAATGTACATATACATATATTGTGATAGAGCTCAATAACACCATAATACATCACTGAACTCCTACATTCAGTAAATTTCAAATCCACCACGGTCCACATTTTATCTGACAAATATCGTTTGTCACTGCCCGCCACTACTCCCCCAGTGTTGTCGGCAGTCGGTGAAGAGGGCTACATGAATGCGGTAAACATTCCGCCAAGAAGAGGCAAATACTTTTGTCAGATAAAATAATGATCTTTTCCCTTCTAAGATACACCGTCGTATTTTGGTTCCATTGATTCTTAGCCTTCAAATTTCACAAGATTTTCCCAGCTAAATTCCTGATAAACCTTTCGGTGAAGTCTGGTTTCAATATATTTTAAAACACAAGGTTAAATATCGTAACTTTACTAATATCATATGTTAACATGTCGATTAATTAATAACATGAGGCTAGCACCGTAAATAAATTTAATCAGTTTTCCATAAAAGTCCTTCTTGTGGCAATATCACAGCACTGGGCCTCATCATCAGCAACATCGCTGTAGTCCACACACACAAAAATCACACCCGATTTTCTTACGATACTCTGATGTACACTTAAATCTCTCTGTTGGTTTTTTCACTTGAAGAGTTACCTACTGACATGCAGATCTCGCTAGACACCTGCGGTGGATCGGGAACCAGCCGTCGGGCCTCACCCCCATACGGCCCTAAGACCGCGCCCGTTCGTGGTAGCACAGATATGGTTCGGGCCTGTTTCAAGTGATATGAATTAAATATTGCATAAAATATTTCGGACTTTATATTCTGCAAATATGTTACACGTATTTAGATCAATCGTGGGCTGATAACATGGGTAACACGTGGGTAGGTAAATTCCGGGGTGGGTCCCGGCCAAGTAGAATTCTAAAATTACGACTCTTGCAGAACTCGAGACTTCGCATTCCTCATAGACATACAAGCAGCTTTCTGTATGTCTGTCCCATCTCATTCTTTAATAAACGTGACAATATCTGTTGAATAGTAGTAAGAATTTTAAATTTTCTCACAGTGTAATTTGCTCAAATCTCTATTATTGGTCTCCCTCACACCTAAAATTCTCTTCAGCTCTTTGTTTACGAGTGGTCCTTAAGAGAAAATTTTCACATCTCTATATCCTGTGTTATTTCTCGACACTCTGTAACTTCCGCAGTTGATGAAGTGTCAGGAAGAACAATGTTTTTTGCACTATAAAATGAGACACCTTCTTTTGTCGGGCCCTGTTATAGAAGCACGGTTTAGTGCCTTTCCATCACTGTTATTAAGAAGTATTTCAGTTCTGGTTTCTGTTTTAGAAATTAGAGAGCGCATTTGTAGAATTTTTGATAACAATCGGATAAAGTCCCATTATTGTGATGAATTATCGTCTTGAGAAGTCTTTGCGAGAAATTGCACTTCAGGGACTCTTTAAAAAGAAAGACGTAAAGAAGGTGCAATATTTTATTTTTACTTCTCTTTTTTCCCTGAAGAGTAATAACTTAGTGTCTTCCCTACACTCCTGCGTTTTATAAAGTGATGCGCGTTGCATAACCTTAAAGACCAAGAGAGGGAAGCATATTCAAGAAAAGAAGTATTTCAGTCTTCATGTGTGCGTATATTAGTGTCAAAAATATCATGTTTAATATTCGTGCTACTTGGATTGAGGGTTTTTTGGAACGTAGTGCTAAGAATATTATTTGGAAAAAGAAAATGTTTAAAATGTAAAAAAATACAAAATGAGGAAATACATAATTTTTATATAATACCTGAAGATTTAAAAACTGTGTAAAATGGTGATTAGTGATAGCAGTTCTGAGTAGTGTTATTGCCTGATTATTGATACAGGGACTCTTTCCGAAATTTTTTTGGAATTTTATTCGGAACTGACATGGCTGATAGCCGTTAAACTGTGACATTCACAATCTGGACTACTTATACTCGTCTTATATTACGGCATTAATATGTTGAAATGAAGGAAGGATAAATTAGGGGGGGACATGGGGTATATGAGAACTCCATATAACATTTGTCGGAAAAACCGTAAACTATTTATTAAAGCTAACTTTAGGTGGGACGAAAATATTAAAATGACTTAAAGGAAAAATGAGTGAGAACATGAACTGGACCGAACTAGTCTAGAACGGATTCAGTAATTTTGTAATTTTGTGAAAAGATTATTAGTTTCCCGGTTCCATAACGTTGCGGAATTTCTTGACCGTATGAACACTAACAAGCTTCTAATGAATATCTTTGCTTTACTGACTATTTGACTTCATTTAATAATGAATAAATCATGATACAAGAATAGAGATGGTAAATTATATTTCGTCGCATGTGGAACATTCAGAAATATCAATGTAACATGGATATTAAACATAAATTTAATAAATTTAATTTACACAATAATATAAAAGGATACAAAAAATGGACAAATATTTCCAGTGATTGAATAACCGTCGAATTCTTAATTTTGGTAATATCATACTCTTCGAAATAGAAATATTGCAAAAAAAAAATTTGATCTGACCAAATGTGGAGTTTTGCTAGAATAAATCTTCAGTGTCCAAAAAACAAAGATAATTTAAAAACAATGTATAAAAATGAAATAGTTTGTTTATTGAGAGATGTAGAAATACGTGATCGTACTATCATGAATGCTATTGTGTCACGAAGGCTTTGTGGTCAAATAAAGCATAAATTATTGCTGTGAATGCTGCCCTAATAAAGATTGTACTCAATGAAGTCATATCCAAATATCTGAATTAGAAATAGCATGGATTCCGGTCTTTTGAGATGTGCCGCTTTGTCGCTGATTGACTGGTTCCCGCCGCTTCGAATGAAACCTTGAACTTGAAGGCGACGCGTTCCTTCGAAACGTCTAAACCACTTCCCGACCGACGCAGCATTACATCTCAAAATATCTGAATCCTTGATTGCATCACTGCTAGAACCTCAAAATTCGCATTTAAAATTTAAATTTAAACTTAAAATTTAAAATTCGTTTAAAATTAGAAGGCTGCGGCACGAATTTTGACCACTTCCCGGAATATTTCAGTTACATCCACATACTTGAGACCCATTTCCAGAAATTATTCTGGCGTTATCCTGTCATATGTGTGCCAGTCTTACGCATGATGGATTTCGAACTCGTTTCGAGATCTTC
Source organism: Reticulitermes speratus (assembly GCA_021186555.1). Lineage (NCBI taxonomy): Eukaryota > Metazoa > Arthropoda > Insecta > Blattodea > Rhinotermitidae > Reticulitermes > Reticulitermes speratus. Next base: position 13,771,775 of record JAJKFL010000002.1, read on the forward strand.
TACATCCGTTAGTTCCCGCTTTGCATATCGTCCCTGTAACTTACAACTACAACCGCCGGTGTTGTAACGCGCAAGCTGAACACCGTTAGTAGCAAATAAACATGGGGTACAACCTGGTTTCCTCAGATAATACTATTTTTCTACATGCGTCTCACTCTACCAATTTTCCGCTGTCCCAAAACGCCTTTACCGACACAAATAGTGTAGGCCCTTCTTGTTTCTTATCCAACTACATTAAAGCTTTTGTTCTCACGGCCCTGGCAATACGAATTCTCCTGCATATATCACTAATTTATTTTTTTATGTATGCTTATTCGGTGGCTTCTCATATCGGATGTGCGAGTTTATTTCCAGATTAGTTTCCGCAAGATATGTGGTGGAAAAAATAGCATTGCGTCAGGCTTTCCCGAGCACGATGTTTTCCCTGCCAGTTAAAATTCCACTGTTGCTCCATACTCCATCTGTTACCAGAAGCGGATACAATAGGCCTATTTGAGGTCGCAGTAACAAGGGAGACAATCCCACCCTACTCCTGCAAGTCAACTTCTTGTGTACCATTCTTGATTGTCTATTTACTTCATACGCCTCAGATATAATTTAATAACAAATTTCTTTATATTCAGTTAATATATAATTAGTATTTATTACATGTAGACAGACGGATACGGCCTAGGAAATGTACGAAACGGACCTTAGCAGTGTATGTGTTTGTTTCCTGAACTGCAAACTCGTTATCTAATGGGTGATTTATTTTCTTAGAAGCGCTTGAGTTGGACAACGGTAGCCATCCTCTCAGAGCGATTAGTGCTTGTGTACCTTCTTATCGCAATCACGTTTAAAGAATGCGAACACAAGAGCAGCCCCCTGAGCTTGCGACAGTCAAATTTATTTTTTTGTGCTTTACATCGCCTCAGCACACCGCTAGTAGGGGAGGAAAGCAATATTTTAATGTCAAAATTTCCTTCCGTTTTTGTTATACGTGGCTGGCTGGTCGTTTGCTTTTTCTTGGTGCTTAGGGAGGAGAACGTGAAGGCAATTTATAAGAGGAATATTTTTAAAAAAAAGAAAATAATTTTAATAAAGAGGTTTTCACGTAGCGAAGAAGCGAACATCATGTGGTTAGCAATCCGCTTCGCTTTCTAAAGGCTCTGGGCTGTTATTATTACTATTATTGATATTGATATATTTAGAGAAAATTTCGTTTTTCCATCAGTCACATTTCATGTTACTATGGTAGTGCCTTACCAAATATCTTTATCGTCGGTTACGGTGTTCTGAGCATAATAATGCAAAAAATACTATGTTCCTTCTTTCTGTTTAGTTTTGATATTACGTACATAAATTAGAAGGCTTTGTTTCTTTTCTCTTATTTTTTGTACTGGCTTTGTTCTTGTTTTGTTTTCGTCTTATAATATTCTGCCTTCTGTAATTGACCACTAAGCTGTTGAGTCTGCACGCAAATGAATAAAATTGAACTGAATTAATATTATACTTTACACCACATTACAATTCAGAATCGTGCTGATATTTCATGCTTTATAGACTTGATAACTGAGAAAGAGTCACTAAATAAACTTTAAAAATCTTGTCGAGCATGTGAGACCGAATATACTTACTGTTATTAGCAATTCGTGATATGCGCCAATTCTGAAAGATGTGACTGCGTCATACGTACGGTACGCATGTTGAAAGAACTTTGCTGCACAATTGTGTCACTAAATGGCTGTATGTGAGCAGTCAGAGCTATCGTCGCAACTTCAACTTAGCGCCTGCAGGTGTTTGTTTAGGCGGCACGCAAGAGAACAGAGACGAAGAAGTTGCCTATCTGGACGAAAGTACAGATGTCCCTTCAGTGTCTCCCATCTGTATGCTGGAAGGGATTAGAAAGTTTGACAACTTCTGTTAATTACTTGAAGTTCGAAGAAAGAAAGAATGAAAAGAGAAAGAAAGAAAGAAAGAATGACGTACCAAGCGTCAACGTTGTACATCAGTTTCCTGCATGGATCTTATCCACGGCCTGAGCAATGCTTATGAGCCTGAGTGTTTACGAGAAGAACCTATAAAACAGAGAAATCCTCCATTAATAGAAGCAGTTATTCGAGAAGAGGACTGCGGGATTTTGATATAGCGTTGACAGAGTTAGTGATTTTGTGGCCTACGCAGCTATGGGATTAATATTTATTAATTTAAATTGGGACGACTGAATGAGAAGCATGCAATAGGAACTTGGGAACTTTCTCAGAATTTATCTGAATACGTAGAAAAACCAAGGGAACTTTTATCGAGATGGCCGTTGGGGAAGGAACAGCTCCCGCAGGACGTTGCGTGAAACAAACTTCATTCTGAATGCGTGGGTTATCAAGTGTTCGACCGTGTGAAAAGTGACCAGTTTCTGCGTAGCGTCTCTAGTATTTTAGATACTCTTATGTTATTTTGCGATTTATTGACTATCGTGTATTCTGTGTCGGTTATGTTTTTCAAATCTTCGCCCACTGTCATGACAGATGTCACTGTATTTTATGGCCTCTCGGCCCGATACAACCCAGATGCTTAGTCTGGTATGGATCCTCAGGAATACAACTTGATGTTTCCTGCACAAATGAGCCTCTTTAACACTTCCAGAAACTGAATATCTATTAAATGTAGATACATTCACTTGGAAGTGATTAGGGGCCTCAGTGAAATGCGTGGGTTTCCTTAAGTTTCTTATTTATAACTTCCGTCGAGTTCTCTTTTTCCTGTTTGTCGTAGTATCCTGTTGGGATTCTGGGCCGGGATAGCGTAGTCGGTACAGCGACACGCTAAAATTTGGACGGCCCGGAGATCGAATCTCTGTGACGGCGAGATTTTCCACACCTGTCCAGACTGACCCTGGGGCCCACCCAGCCTCCTATACAATGGGTACCGTGTTATTCCCAGGAGTAAAGCGGCCCGGGGGTGGCGTTAACCACTCACCCTCATCTAGCGCCGAGATTAAAGAAAGAGTAGCGATGCACCTCTACTCCCCTTCTGTGCCTTCATGGCCTGTTCTGGGGTGAACTTTATCTTATCAGGCTGGTGTACCCAAGATATCGGAAGTACATTTGCATGGCCAGGCGTCTATACAGGTCTGTGTGTATAGCACAATAAATATAATGATTTGGTAGAATATTTCAAAACGTATCTTTGGTAACGAAGTTTATAAACAACTTTCTTTCTATAGCAAAACGTAGGGCATTAACGCGAGATGTGAGAGAAGGTGACCGTGGTGCATTTTAAGGAAATGTACTACAACATTTGTACAAAGAAATGTTGTACGACCAGAAGAATTCTGTATTTCATTGCAGGTTCTGAATGATTCCTGAATTCGAAGCAGGCTTATTAACCATTACTCCGCTTTATGTGATTACAAATTTATCAGTACATAAAACACACCATTAACATGTACGTAAACCAATATATTTTGCGTGAATGATGCCTTTGTAGCCACTATTAGGAACTGGGGTTTTAATAATATTCCTTTAGCTTTAATTTTTCTCCGTTTAATTTTGAATTGTCCCCCGCACTCCTACTCCCCCTTTCACGTTGGGCATCTTCTGATTCTTACTCTTCCAGTATTCGGTAGGTAAAATACGCGCGGTGGATCTTCCTGCAGAAAATCTCCTCCTTCCAAACTGGCGCACCTGCTAAGTGAAAGCAGGAATGGATTAAAAGAACATGAATTCAAAAATCGGTATAATTTCAAGGACTATTCTGAACTGCTTTAATACTTTTCTTTTTTTTTTTCTTCCCTTGCACATAGCGCATATATTTCGAGGATAATTGGGGCGTGATGTATTTTTGTCTGAAGGTAATGCCCATATTTCAATTAAAATTAGTAGCTGAAATGCATGTTTAAATTTGTTGGATGATTTTAATTTTAGTACCTGCCGGTACCCTGTTTAATATCTCGAAAACAGTTTTTTATACAAAGTTAATGTATCTCAAATATATATATATAGACTTCATTAACATCTTAAGATTTTATATGCAACATTTTAATAAAATCCAAGCAATAATATTCTCTGGCAATGCAGTATGGTATCTGTAGAGAAATCATGTCTATAATTTATTTACATTAAGCGAACACCAAGGCCAAAGTGGTGTGTAGAATAACAAAGAATGCATGTGGAAAGGTCTTTCTCTTTTGAAGCCAGTTTTGTTGAGAGAGATAGGGAGAGGGAAAGAGTAAATTACGTTTATGTTTTATGTCTCTTTCTACTGTCCTAAGAAAAGTCCAATCACTAAGGGCAAATTATATTTGCTAGGATTCCATCTAAAAGTTAATAAGATGCTGTGAACTGGTATTAAGATATGATACCAGTTACCTTTTCAAGTGAGGCCAAATTCTCCGTCGAGGTTAACACTGCACCATGGTTAAGCTGTAAGCATATTCAAACCCAAGCAACTGATTATACTGAAAGTTAATGTTCAGCCTAGATTTACTAAGCAATAGACCTACGAGGATGACATAACGAACACCAATACTATATTTCTCTTCTCCTCATTCGTCTGTTCCTCCCGCTCATCATCTTCCCTTTCCTGCTATTACCTTTCACCTCCCTGTTACTGTATTGTTGATTTCCTCGTTCTCCTCTTCTTATGCAGTATTGTATTTTGTCTCGAGGAGCTACAAAACAAACAGTGTATAGACCAGGTACGATTAGCTTGTAGCTCGCGGGCAACACGCTACCCGCAACACAGTTTTTTTTTTTTTTTTGCTAGCTGATACATTTGAAAAGAACCAACGTCTTTTAAACCGTTTTCCTGGCTAAGCCGAGAAATACGCCGAAGTAATCCCACCCGTTTCCTAGCAAACTATGAACGGAAGGTAAAAATATACGTATAAATTTATATATATATATATTTATTTATATATTTATATATATATTTATTCATTCTTCGTTCTGTGTATTGAATTTAACGTTGCCCGCATGCGGACAAAACTTCGCCGGAGTTGCCTGCACCACATAAAAGGTTGAGCGGGCCTGGTCTAGACAGAGTGTTGGGCTTGTAATTTGATAGGTAGATATGTATCCATACAGCACACCAATTCTTACCATGTTTGCAGTTTTGATGGTAATGAAGTATTTTCTATTCCTTCGCTTTTATTTTAATTTATTTTTCCTTCCTGTGTTATGCTATTAGGTCACCTTCATTCTAACTGACACATTTTTTTTTCCTTGGTAGGAACTTCTAATATCACAAATAGTATTTTAAAGTGGGTCTTTACTGATAATATTATCTGATTTGGAGGAAAATCTCAAAAATCGAACCTTAAACAACACTTTATATTTAAGTAGTAATCTAAACAAAATCTAAACGACTATTTACACGTGTGTAATTAGACGTTATCACGGTGGTGAGCCTTGAAGGGCGTGACGCCGCATAATTTTGTTGGTAGGTACCAAAGTTTCGAGGAGAACTACTGCCTCTGTCTTCAAGGCAGAAAATGTATTCATGGTAGAAGAGGGGACTTCAGCCTTTAAGAGAGCGGCAGCAGGTCTTTCAGAAATATTGATGCCTACTAAACAACACGGCGTCACGTCCCAAAATACCGTAACCTTCAATTATATAAACAATCATAAATCTCTGATATACATTATAAAGATATGTATATTTATATTATTAGTGTAGTATAAGGTGACTTTAGTACTGAAATACCGACTAGCAACTGAAAATTCATCTCTAAGCTTTGCTACTTATGTCGCTGTTCCTCTCACTAATACGAATATTCAAGTGGCGATGACGAAATGAGTCTTTAATTTTGTTCGAATTTCTAACTGGTCTTACTGAATATCACGTGAGGCACTTCGGAGCAGGGGTGGCAGGGGTGGTGGAGTGAAATGGAAAAGAATTTTAAACTGAAAATTTGAATTTCTTCTAGTCGTCACTTTATGTCACCCATCTGTGCTCAGCTGCGGATTATTTTCTCTCTTCCCACGAATCTCATTTCAAACGAAACGGCGTGTCGAGCCTCTGCACTCAGATTTATACGTCCACACTTCAGCGCAAACATCTTACGAACTAGGTACATATCTCAGACAGGCGATTCACAGTACATCGAAATGACCGCGTCATAACAAATAATAATATATACTCAAGACACTAAATACAGTCACGTACTTAACTGTGTAAGATCATTGCGAAACTCTGTTGTCTTTTTCGGTCTTTAACTTCAATTTTCGGACTATTTCTCCTAAATTCTTCCCACGTTTTTCAACTCTTGGGTTTTTTCTATGTTGTACATGACATACTTTTTCAGCGAAACTTTCGCTTTCCAACCTATTATTTTTCTCCCTGAACATCTACTTCTCAGCCCCATATGAGGTTTCTGACTAAATATTATTATGGTGAGCAAATCAAGGAAGATTTGGTAAGCGGGTCATGTGACGTGTTTGGGGGAGAATAGAAATCCTTGCAGGGGTTTTATGGGGAGCCGTGAAGGAAGCAGACAATTTTGAAGATCTAGGCGTAGATGGGAGAACATTAAAGTGGGTCTTATGAAATTGATGTGATGACGTGGACTGGATTACTCTGGTTCAGGATAGAGACAAGGGGCGGGCTCTTGTGAACACGGTAATGGACCCTCGGTTTAGTTGAAAGTGGGTAATTCTTACATCTGTAAGTGTTGGCGTCTCAAGAATGACTGCTCCATATGGTTAGTTATTTACGTAGTCACGCAGTTATTTATTTGATCAGTCAGTCAGTCATTCAGGCCCATCTGAGTCTCCTTCTTCCCTCCCTTCCTTCCATCCTTCCTTCGTTCCTTCCTTCCCTTCTTTTATCCCTCCTTCCTTATTGTATTTGGCTGTGGTACTTCGCAGTTTTCGTTCCTGTCTCCCTTAATTTTTATGACCTAGAATACTATTTTCGCTGGCCTGCATGTACCCAGTGTGTGTGGCAGTTAAGTAGATTTCACTGGTTTCTATTCCGGGGTTAGGATTTTTAACACAGCGGTAGCGTATTTGATTGACGTTTCTCGTAGATCTTTGACAATCGCGAGAAATGTTTTGGACTAAGTAAATATCCGCTTTTATGTAACATCAATTCAGCGCTCAATTATCCTCAAATAGTTAAGTGAGAAAGTGCCGTAAACTAAACGAAGAGACATACATATCTGTTTACATCAATGGCTCGCATGGTCTCAAGGTATATTTTTCTCCCAATATATAACACATCAACTTCTGACTCCTCATGTCAACACTTTTTGTCGTCCACTCACCCCAAGCCTTGTTCTCACCCCTTTGGGGATGAGAAGGGTTTAATCCATTGGAATCAGTGGTGGCAGTAGCGGCAGCAACCCCTGGCATGTTTGTTTTCAGTGATATTAGCCTTCCTCATCCCTCGCCCCTTGCAGTAATCGGGCTTTTTTAAAGCTGAAAACGCCGTTCACATTGCAGTAGAAAAGCTGTCTTTTTCCTTTTTATCTTGCGATGCAACAACTTGTCGAGTATTTCCTACGTCAGCATATGAAACTTAGAAGCATCCGGATAAAAAGGAAAAACAAGCACGTGTCGATGAGTTCAGCACAGGTAGAACGGGTAACAAAAATTGTGCCATTAGCCAGGCCTTTTAAGATTAAGTTTTGAAGTAATAAAATGTTAAATTAAAATGGTTTGAAGTTTGAATTATGAGCAGAATATCTGGGCTATATTCGTGTTATCGTTCTGCCATATGTCTTTTATAATCTCTTACTTGTCCCCAAATATCTAAAGTACAAAATATATAAAAATCTAACGTTTATTAATGTATCGTAAACCAAAAACAACTAGCTCAATAGAGCCAAGTCCCTTTTGAAAGGCTAACTTCTACACTGGGCAATAAATTTAACGCATTTTTATGGATCCTTAGGTTCAATACCATCTTCACAACAAATTTCCAGTTGGCCCTATCGTGAGTCACATGAATTCACTTTACGCACTCTTATGCCCTTTGTTTAAGATCATTTTCAATATCGGAATCTCGTCTACGGCTGTGTCTTCGAAACCGTTTCTTTCGTTCAGATTTTCACCAGACCATTTCACACATTTGTGTTTTCTCCCATGCGTGCAAAATTTCCCAACTATCCCAACCGTACTTATTTCCATCACCCTAATAACATCTAGCACGTGGCATAACTGAAGTTCCTTATTATGTAATTTTTTCAGCCTCATATTACTTCCTTAGCCTTAGGTCCAAGTATTTTCCTTAGGACCTTTTTTGAAAAATTCTCAATTTACATTTTTCTCTCAATGTGAGAAACAAAGTTTCACATCCCTTCAAAATTACAAGCAAAATTCTTGTTTGCACATACTATATAAACCTTTAAGTTTTTGGAAAGGAGGAGAGAAAACGAAAGAGTCTGGACCTAGTGGCAACAAGCACTCCCGAATTTAATTTACCTCTTAATTTTTTTTTCTGAACGCAGTAGACGGGTACTGTGAAAGGAGTGAAAAAACTTAGTTTTACAACAGCGAGTAATTTCTTAAAAGTAGAATAAATTTTACAGACAAAATAGATAGAATAACTAGAAAACAGTGAGAAGTAATGCACTTTCAATAAAGAATCTGGTCTGGAACTCATGTCAGTATCATGTGCCAAATTTTATTTTTATTAGCTGTTGAATTATCCTTTGATGAAACCTTGAGTAGTGTTTTACGAATCCGGTTAAAAGCGGGAGAAATGGCGATTTATAACTCTGTTGCTAAATAACACACAAATAACAATAACAATTGAATGGTGTAGAAATGTCACACTTTTATCTCTAACAACACGACCTTTAGTATAACTAAAGTATACTTATTTAGACGTAAAAAAGTTTAAATTTTGTATTCAATATTCATAAGATTTCTATTATAGGAAAAATTTGCTCTTTACAATTTTTGTTCCTGTTGTCCTTCGGCAAAATTATGTCACAACTAGATAGTGACCTTAATGGTAAGACAAACTATGTCACAACTAGATAGTGCCCTTAATGGTAAGGTAAACTATGTCACAACTAGATAGTGCCCTTAATGGTAAGACAAACTATGTCACAACTAGATAGTGCCCTTAATGGTAAGGCAAACTGTGTCACATCTAGATAGTGCCCTTAATGGTAAGACAAACTATGTCACAACTAGATAGTGCCCTTAATGGTAAGACAAACTATGAAATTATATTAGATTAATTACTTTTTAAGTAGTTTACTGGAAAGTGGCTAAGAATTTATTGTATTTTCAAGAAATATGTAATATGATACAAAAAGATGATACAAAAAGTATTTAAGTTGAAATCAATACGGATATATTTCTAAAAGTGAACTTATTTTTAGTGAGCTATGATTATGTTAACTTTAGTGGTTTGGAAGTTCTTATAATGTTAACAAATATATTGGCAAATAACATTAATGTCCAGGTAATCTTGGGGTATTTTTAAGCTTTCCTCTATAAGTAAAACTGTACATTTTAAGCTACATACAATAGATATAAACCACAAAATATTGCAGTTAATATCAATACTTAAATATAATTTTCAGTACAAGAAGCAGTTGTAATTGAGAAATGATCTTGGTCCCGTACAGATCTTCATGCACAAATCAGCGATGCAGATGCATGCTCGAGAAGCCGTTGGAGGCCATCGCAGCGAGGTGAAGCCTCACCAGTGCCAGCAGTGTCTCAAGTCGTTCTCGTCCAACCATCAACTGGTCCAGCACATCCGTGTTCACACCGGAGAGAAGCCCTACAAATGTTCATACTGTGACCGGCGCTTCAAGCAGCTAAGCCATGTGCAGCAACACACCCGACTCCACACCGGTGAGTACAAGCATCATTGCTGATTTCTAAAGAACTTGCAGCAGGAGGCTTCGATAGTCCTGAATACAGGAATCGATGGGTCGTTTGGTATGAGATACCTAAGAGGTCAGGAAATGGGAACAGAACGGTTTGTTAAATCGGTCAGAGCAGAAGTCTTTGGTAAAGATTTATTGCAAGAGGAATTGCTTATCTTTGAAGGACTGCAAAGAGGAGGCTTTGATAAATGGGTGCTATTCTGTATTACTTGATGTACTTATTTATTCAAGCTGGATTCCTAATAACACAGAAATTGTGTCAATATGAATTTGTTATTCGCTCAGGGATTATTTCCAAGAGAATTTTATAGAGGAGTATTTTAGGAGGCATTGCTTAATAGCTAGGGAATTTAGAACAGGAATCATTGATAGATTGCTGATTACAAGGGACACTGCACATAGCTCAGGAATTTACTGCAGGAATCTTTGATAAATCGCTGAGTACAAGAGGCATTGCTAATATCTCAGGAATTTACAGTAGGAATCTTTGACAAATCCTTGAGTTCCGAAGGCATTGTTAACATCTCAGTAATTTACCAGAGGAGTGGTTTATAAATAGCTGAATACAAAAGGTATTGCTAATAGCTCAGAAATTTACAGCAATAGTCTTTGATAAATTGCTGAATAAATCAGGCTTGCTAATAGCTAAGAAAATTACAGCAGGAATCTTTGATATATCTCAGAGTATAGGAGGCTTGCTAATAGCTCAGAAACTGTATACAAGGAAGGTCAGCATCTCTCGTATCTGACTACGCTTGGCTTTGATAATCGTCGAGGACAGAAGGCTAATTGAGGTTGATTATAGTTTATATTACTAATAGCTTGGGCACTCTGGGCAAGGAAGCCCTCTAATCGCTCAGTACAGGACTGATAACTGCTTATGAGCTGAATGTAATAGCCTGTCCTAATAGATGGTTACAGAAAGCTTTGTTAATACAAATGTAAGTTAATTAATTTTTTACGATGGTAGTGCAGAGTAATGCAGGGTATTGCTTTATACTCACTGCCAGTAGTTTATCTTTGTAAACATTTTTGCGTAAAAGGAAATATTAGCTTCTCAGTAAGGACTCTGCTCCTTAGAATTATTTCGTTCTTTCGTTGGTTTACTTATAGTCTGTGCTACAATTTATATTTCTGTACATAATCAATTTCCAAACCCGGAAATTACGCTGTTTATTTACATATTTGTTCCATGACCGTCCTCATTTTCTATAATAACTGAATACTGGAGTAGTAACTATGTTCTTTACAGAGTAATTTCTCAACTTTACGTTCGTGTACTTCACTATGAATGTTACATTTTTACTAGAAGGGTGTAATGGTCACTGGGTTATCTCTCCTTGTATGTGGCCTTCATTGTTGAAATAAAATAATCTTCTTTCATGTGTGACACTGTTAGTGTATATAGGTCTATCATGTTTTTTTTTTTAATTTTAATTCGCCAGCTGTTTTTAAATATCCATGTTATGATATGCTACAATTTTCTGCTTTAGACACACTTTTGTAAACGTTTGCTGACAACTTATCCCAAGATATCACAACAATTATGAGCACTGACCTACACAACTTCAGTAATATTGAATGTTGTATCGCTTCAGCAACACAGTTTAATTGCTGTTTATCAGAACTCTTATCATCTTTCTGGATGCACAAGTTGAAAGAAAATTCCGCCGTGTTACACGGTTGGACAAACTGACTCGTATTTTCAACTTCCTTTGTGCGAAAAAAAAATACCTTGATTCTTTTGTGCATCCAAGTTGATCTAGGAAAAATCGTGGAAATTTTTATATTAATATTATAATTTAATATTAGGCCTAAGCATAATAATTTTGTAAAAATTCAAGCTTCAATTTTTATAGAAGACAAATTTTAGTACCTATTATTAGTTTAGAAGATAAAAAGTGTCCATTAACTTAATTAAATAACACACTATCAAGGATTATGGAATAATGGGAGTATAGCTCAACGAATGTTTCAACCCTGACACTAGGTGGAATAATTGTCTAGCATCTTGACCCAGCAGCTTTGCCACTGGAGAAAGCTCCTTGTGCCCATTGAATAGGAGGCTGGGTAGACTCCAGAGCCGGTCTGGACAATATGGAGAACATAGGGCTTCTATCCCTACTGGGAAACAAACCTTATTTTCAGCCCGTTGTCTGGTCAGTAGACTAAGAACGCTCTCCTGGCTCCATCAAGTTTGTGTGCTAGGTTTCACATAGTATGAAACAGGTTTGTGTTTTCTGATGGTTACACACGCTCAAACGTAAATGTTTTTAAATACGAGGGTTTTAGCTATTTTTGTTTTATAGTTCCGAAACGTGGTTTCCTGCTGAAGGAATAACATAAGTTTATAGTATAGTATTTGAAAACAATATGCTGAGGAGTATATTTTGATGTAAACGTAATGACGTAACAAGAGAGTTGAAATATTTTTCCGAGGAACGAAGTGAGTTGTGCTTTAAATATTTAATTTCGCAAGAGAAAACTGTAGTTCTTCCAGCATTCTAATTGTAAGACTCCATCAAATGTACCGGTTGGGCTATCAAGGCCTGGGTTGGAATTACCACCCAGAAATAGTAGGCAAATTTTAATAGGATGGAATTCGTCCGGTTTAGAGTATACTAATGGAATTTTGTGTTAACTGTGATTAAATTTCATATTCTATAGTAATAGGGATATTCTGGAAATATCAGCACGTTAGAATGGCCCAGGACAAGATAGTTTCGGGCTATTCTATACCCACCTATATATCATGCAGCAATAGGTCTAATTAAAAATGTGTTCCTTACGTCTTATAAAACTACAGCAATATAAAACCAACACTTTCCTATTAAAGATGGTAGATGTGTTCCGGACTAAGCTCTCGTGGTATAATTTTTATAACGGGACTTTTACTTCCAAATCGAATTGTTTTTTCTTTCCTGTTCGGTTGACCTCACTTTGCGAAATATTCTTTTGACTGTTAAAATTAATCGTTGCTTCATTCTTTACAATTTTAAAGGGTCTGAGTGAGAGAGAGATAAAGAGGGGGAAATGTTGAAAAATTATAAGGAAAAGAATGATTCTAAGTAAAGGGGAAAGTTTTAAAATTCATTTTGTTTTGGATCGCTGCTTTCATTTTTATGATTCCTCTTTTTATTCTGTGTTAGGGCCTCCCCCACCACACACACACACAGAATAATTCCCTGTACAGTAAGCTAGTCAGTATATCTTAAACTTTCCATCCAACGTTCTGTAAAATTCTACACTTTCTTTCATTATACACGAAATTATTGGGTATTTTCTTAGCCCGTAAGAGTACTGGAATTCGAGAAATCTGAAAGCAATGATTAAATGGCCTAAGCTGTATTTTGACACTGAGCTCACCTTTCGAATTCCACTTCAGACAAGAGTGTCTGTCTGAGTTTATTTGTGCTTTTAGAGTCTTTTATTTGCCAAATCCCTCGCCCGAGGGGACGAACTACAAGATAAAGGTTATATACTCAATTTCCTGCAAGATTTGAGGTTCTAACACCGGTGTTGCTGAAGATTTGAAGTTGTGTCAGCAGTGTCGCTGATGGTTTGAGCTTCTGTAAGGTGTTGTTGAAGATTTGAGGTTCTGACAGAGGTGTTGCTGAATATTTGAATTTCTTACTGCAGTTTTACTGTAGATTTGAATTTATTACAGCGGTGTTGATGAAGATTTGAGGTTTCTACAGCGATTTTGTTAAAGATTCCAGTCTTCTGTGATATTGTGCCTTGTCGGCTGACCGACGTTTTCATGGATTGTACTGACTTCTAAACGTCGAAAAATATTTACCAGTCGACATGATGTAACATCCCTGAAGACATTAATCTTACGGAATTGCCTCATAGGTTATTCCACTACCCTGTTTCAGCAACAAAGTCTATCTCATAGCAAGACTCAGATGAGAATATGAACTTACCTTCAGTAAACATGAGTGTCACGGGCTAATTGACGGTACTTTCCACACATTCGCAGACAGGTTGACAAAAATTAGGAAGAGAAATCAGAGTGGGCAGTGGATTGGCTGACGTATGAATCTGTATTTATCGAGTCTAAAGCAATACCGCTCTTTTAGTCTGTAAGACAAGATGGAGAAAAAGAAATAACCTACTCAAGAAAGGTGTGTTGTATTGATTGATTCATTCATTCATTGGCTGATTAGTTACTTATGATTATTACATGCCTGAAAATGTTTTACACATTCTTTAACTTGTGACGGATTGTGAGTGGTGAATCCAGAGTCATTACACGTGATATTCCTTTATCTTGCAATGAATTGTATCGACATTCTCCAGGTATAACCATCAGCACTCTAGTCCAGTGTAAGTGGTACCCTGGCCGACATTTAGATTTGTGTACCGTAAGTCAAGCTCTTCACCTCTACTTTAACTAGTTTGAACGGATTCATTCAAAACGAATAACTCATTTCTTCCTTCTGAAGGAAAATAGGGACGGTAGAATAAGTTAAATTATACTATAGCTGAGGCAGTTATGAGAAGGATTTTTACTACAGAGGCCAGGGTTCATTAACACACCAATTCTTGAAGGGTTTGTAAAAAAAGAATGGCCTCAGGATAGGTCCTCTTACTTGGACCCTTCAAGATTTCCCCTGCAAAATATCGTTTTATTAGAGTTCTGTGCTCTTTTATCATCATACCATGAGTTGTACGTCTGACCATCAAGAGCACAAATTCTGTCTGACTGGGGTTCTTTTTATGAGCCAGGACTTCGAAAAATTTGACTCAACAGGTAAACTTCCTGATTTATATTCGGCAATTGCCCAGCTCGACTACCTGCCGGGATAAAGACCGTCTTGCCTAAGGTTTTCGTTGTTTTTCTCAGCCTTAACCAGTGTCAGTATAGTATCTTACCAGGCCACAACCCCTACCACATCCTTAACAATTAATTATTTACTATTATCCAGTTATTTGATATTAAGTATGTACAGGCAGTGTGGAATTACCGACAGCGCCTTATGTGAACTGCAAAAACAAACAAAAAACAGACCCAGCACTTGCATGACGACAGAAAATGACATTTAATTCGGGAAAATATTCGGAGAATTTTGCTTAGTCTGTCATTAAAATAGCGCTGGTTTTACCAATGTGAATGTGGTTCAGGCGTAATTAAGGATATTGTCCAGAAATTTGAGTAAACATCTCATGAAAGAAAATGGAATATTAATATATTACACGGCGGTAATGTCTTCATTTTAAAATTTCGCGCCTAAAAATAACACAAGTTATGAATTACGAGGCGTTTTTGTTATGTGTTAAGCTGCCATTACTGGGCAGTTCACTTGATTCCATAGAAAGGGTCGGAGAAGTCAAGGTTGTTTGAAGTAATTGCTAGAAATCTCCATTTTTATTGCAACGTGATTCTACCAAGATTTTTCAACACGAAGTTCTCACGTGACCAGACCAGTTGCCACTTTGCTAGTTATTTTGCATGATATGGGATGCCACTTATGGAAAAGTACTGTAGATACAAAATGCTTATCTATATTTTTTATATCCAGTGACCTACTTTCGTACAGAGAAGCGGAAGTGGATAACAGTGTTGACAAAATGGCTGAAATTTCTGCCACTCTCCTCCTTCTGGAAGGTATAGTTTATAGCTAGACACTTGAGACTCGTGTATTTTCTTTGTCATAGTCTAATGATAAATTTGTTTTAATTTGCCATAAGTGTATAGAACATACAGTCTTTTCATTACAATTTGTGCCTACTACTACTACTACTACTATTACTACTACTACTACTACTATTATTACTACTACTACTACCACCACCCTCGCCGCCACCGCTGCCGCCGCAACAACACCACCAACACTACTACTGCTACTACTACTACCACTACTACCACCACCACCACCCTCGCCGCCCACCGTTGCCGCCGCAACCACACCACCAACACCAATACTGCTGCTACTACTACTACTACTACTACTACTAACTACTACTACTACTACTACTACTACCACCACCACCACCACCACCCTCGCCGCCACCGCTGCCGCCGTAACCACACCACCAACACCACTACTGCTACTACTACCAACACCAATGAATGAATCGTGTGAATGTCATTACAGCCCATCATATGACGGGCACGTGGCTAAGTGGAGGTAATATTCTGGCAACTGCCTGGAAGATCTGAGGAAACTCACGAAAATCCTCATTTTGGTTATTCGGTGTTCTGGCTGACGTTCGAACCTTCCTAATACAAGTCAGAAGTCTTACGGCTTGAGCTAGCTTGCTTGGTCCTAGTCATTCAAATTCCAATCAATGTAAAGTAGTACTTTTATTCCCCTACACATGCATTACCCCCTCCCGTAAGTTTGACCTCTTATTTCAACCCCTATTAATTTTTTTTTCACTGACAAACCCTACGCGTTCCTTTAAAGCATTGCAAATCGCCTTCAGATCACATAACGGACACATACTTTGACGTTTTTTCATTAAAAGTTTACCCCAAAGGCCACCTTTAAGCAGTATGGGTCAGTAATTTTCCAAATGACTGGACGAATCTTCGAAATTAAAAAGTCTCCCGGTTTTTTCTCTGGCCCTTAACTCTGCTCCCACCCCTAATCTTGCTCCTTTTGATATTCTAAAGGAATTCCCTTGTGTAGAGAATACTAATAAGAAAATAGCAAAATTCAAATGGAAGGGTCAGCCCTTTTATAGTCGCCTGCAGGGTCGTGCCAATATTCCAATACGAATCAGTGGGTGGAGGGGGTTCAAAGAAGGGTGGAAGCAAGGCAATCTTTTAATTTGACGCTGACCCTCTGTGTCATATAATGACCCTCCAGTCCTTACAAAAAGCTGTCTTCATCTGCACAACTCCTCTGACCTACATATTTATCATACCTCTTCATATTAATTTAAAAGGACTTACGGTCACTCCTACTTGAAATATTTATTTAAAATTTTTGTGAATCACTAGTCGCTATTTCGTTTTTTTTTTTTTTTTGCATGTCTCATCACTGACATTGAATTTCTAATTGATGTGGAATTTAAGATATGTTTTAATATATTCTCACCTTACTGGGCACCAGGCAGTAGTGACACTAATAGTAAAATTATCGAATTTTTTCTGTGATATTATGATTCTAATTAAATTACAGCTGCAGTACAAGGTAAAATAAAGAACACATTTCAAATGGTAACAGTTATGTTTCCTCTACTATATCTGACCACTAAGTGCAATATTCGTGCTAGTAACTGGCCATAATTTTACATCTAACCACTGTTCAGAGTCAAATCCTCTATGACGCTTTAAGTTCCAATTATTGACCAGGAAGGAAAAGTTTTAAATTTGCAGTATCTTGAAATGCATTTACTAACGTGCGGTTTACCGAGGCCGGCATCACATGAGAAATTATGGTTCGTACTGTGCACCGAGACAGCAGTGAAGGGTTAATGTACTAATGCCTCGCTGGTGTTTCGGATAAGTCCCGAATTTACAATTTCTATGCTACTACTTTGCTGCTTGTTCGTACCTGGCCACTATTTATAATTTCTTGTGTTGTGCCTGGCTGCTATTTGAGACATAGAAACTATTTATAATTTCTATGTTATTACCTGGCCATTATTTATAGCCTCTTGCATAGTACCTGCTTAATACCTGAGACGAAAAACTGTATAATATCTGTTAGTACCCGGCCATTATTTACGATTTCCTATCTAGTACCCAGCCACCTTTAAAGAACCGGACACTCTTTGCAGCTTCTCTGCTACTGTTCTTCTCCAGAGGTATTGAAACATAAATTGAAAGTGAGGATTACGTGTATTTGTTCCGCTTCCCTCTTCTGATACATTTTCTATTTCGAGCCTGTCACGGTATCTTTCGTCTTTGCAGTTAACACGTGTAAAATGTGTTTTCTGCCTCCCTACTTGATGATAAAATGGACTCCTTTCAAAAGAACTGGAGAGATTATGTTTCTAATGGGAAAAAGATTCTTGCGGTGTGATATCGAAACAAATGCTTGTCATGATGTTTGTTTATTTCTAGAAGAAGGGAAGGTGCAGGGGCACAAAATATTGGAAGCATGAGAGTGAATACCGGGGGAAAGAAAAAGAGGAAGATGACGTGGTAGAGCGTGGTGATGGGCCGTAGTGAGATATTTAATGCGTGTTCACGTGTTCAGAATAATTTAGGATCTTATTTGTACTAATTTTACGCTGTTTTTACAAAATCAACTGATTATAATACAGTATTATGTAAGGAAGACATCGACAATAAATTGTAAAGAATATATTACGCTTAGTAATTTGACCGTGCAAAGGTAGCATATTCATTAGTTCTTTAATTGTGATCTAGTATGAATGTCTTGACGAGATATGGGCTGTCTTAGTTTTGTATTAATTTGTTGAATTTGGTTATTGAGTTAAAATTCTTAGATGTTTTTATGGGACGAGAAGTCCTTATAGAGTTTAACATTTGATCTAAATCCTTTATTTGGTTTGTTTGGTTTGGTGGGGTGGCTTTATATTGTTTTGTAGGGGTGATGGGAGGAATTTGTTTAACTCCCCCTTTACTGTTTTATATTTATTTATATTTAATTCATCCATTTATTTTGATTATAAGATTCTTCTGGACGAGCTCTTGTACTTAATATAATACTTCATATTGCTTAATATTACTAAGTTTTAAAGGTAAAATTCTGTAGGTAAAATTTAAAAACATTTCAAATTATGCAACTTATAGGCAGGTATAATGGTCATATTTTTATCAACATAAGTTTTATCTTAATGTATCTGATACAATTGTTGGCTATTTTGCAACGTGAATCGCTTTGGAAATTCGGAACTTCAATTTTAATGCTTTTGTAAAGAACAAGATCTCATTTCATACCCGACCTGATGTTTGTACACTAGCAGTTTTCCTCAAGGTGCTTTTAAATTTTAGTACCTGAAGATGGCCGTTATTAACGCCGAAACATGTTGTATTAAGTGACGATTAATTATAATATTGAGTTGTGACACGCGGTCTGTTTATTATTTTGTTCCGTTGTATTAATTCACAGCGGTTTGTATAAATAAAGTTCTTCAAACTCTGTCAACAAAGATAACGACATTTGCCCTGTATTAGCGAGAGAGCTCTGGCATTTGTATTTGCAGATACTTCAGGCATCTGGAACTTAAGAAACTAAACTTTACATGCTATAAGTAACTTCAGACAGTCTACTCGACTTTGGTACAAATAGCTTCATATACTTAACTTAATTTTTATCAACTTTAGACACGTAACTATGGTACTGGTAGCTTCATACATCTATGTCTGGTACACGTAAATTTATATGCAACTGGTACTTGTAAATCCGGATGTGTCTGGTGCTTGTAACTTCCAGTGCTTAACTGTGGTATCGGTAGCTTATGATGCCTGACTCTGATAAGGGTCTATTGAATTCTATAACTCGAATTTTCTCCAGATAAAATGTTAGTCGTAACTTCACAGCCCTACTCCTTTATTAATAATTTGAGATACTTTGCTTAACACAGGTGTTGAAAATTTCTAACACTATTTCGATACTTCTAACTCTCCAGAAACGTAACTTTGACAATGGTAATCAAACATGTTTCTTTACACAATTACGTTTGAGTGTCTTGACGATATGAAAGTCTCGAATTCCATTTTATACGTTCATACCCACATGCGTCCAGCCTGTCCCTTGCCCATCTATTCCCATCTTCCTCTTCGTGCCCGTTTTCATCTATCTCTTTGTGCTCTTCCCTTCAAATTCTTTCATTTATCACCTGTCGTTTCGATCGAAGTCATTTATCATAGGCTCAGTTTCTTAGTGGGAGGAAGGAGAGGCTAAAAGAGAAGGTTGGAAAACAAGGGGGGGGGGGGGGGGCAGGCGGCATGGCGACCCAAGTAAGATGCTGCCTCGGTCCATTAACTAAAACCACGACACGGTACAGGCCTTTCCAAAAATTGGCACTTAAAATTGTGATATGTATAAATTTTGGAACTGAATAATGATAGGAATGCCCATTAACTAAAACCAAGACACGGTAGAGGGCTTTCCAAAAATTGGCACTTAGAATTGTGATATGTAGAAATTTTGGAACTGAATACTGATAGGAATGCCCATTAACTAAAACCACGACACGGTACAGGCCTTTCCAAAAATTGGCACTTAGAATTGTGATATGTAGAAATTTTGGAACTGAATACTGATAGGAATGCCCATTAACTAAAACCAAGACACGGTACAGGGCTTTCCAAAAATTGGCACTTAGAATTGTGATATGTAGAAATTTTGGAACTGAATAATGATAGGAATGCCCATTAACTAAAACCAAGACACGGTACAGGGCTTTCCAAAAATTGGCACTTAGAATTGTGATATGTAGAAATTTTGGAACTGAATAATGATAGGAATGCCCATTAACTAAAACCAAGACACGGTACAGGGCTTTCCAAAAATTGGCACTTAGAATTGTGATATGTAGAAATTTTGGAACTGAATAATGATAGGAATGCCCATTAACTAAAATCACGACACGGTACAGGCCTTTCCAAAAATTGGCACTTAGAATTGTGATATGTAGAAATTTTGGAACTGAATACTGATAGGAATGCCCATTAACTAAAATCACGACACGGTACAGGCCTTTCCAAAAATTGGCACTTAGAATTGTGATATGTAGAAATTTTGGAACTGAATACTGATAGGAATGCCCGTTAACTAAAACCACGACACGGTACAGGCCTTCTTAAATCCTGTTTTTAACACAACAACCCAACTCGGGCCAAGGCCGCCTCTTTGTGTTTTCTAGAACACACGCAGTTAGACACACAGCCCGGTAGAACTCCTATGAACAAATGATCGGCCCGTCCAGAGGCCGCTATCTACACAACATACAACAAATGCAAGAGGCGAACATCCATGACTTCAGTGGGATTCGAACCCGCGATTCCTGCAATTGAGAGGCCCCAGACCTATATGCCTTAGACCGCACGGCCACCGGGACTGGCCTTCGTAAAAATCAGGCACTTCGAAATGTGATATTTATAAGTTTTGGAATTGAGGGGTGATAAGAAAGTCACACGCTGAAAAATACTGTGTGTTTAAATTAAAATGTATCCTTAATACTTCAGGCTGTGAAATTGAGGCACCTTCTTTGGCGCTCTCTTTACTTTCTATTTGGCACTGTCAGAAGAACGGCAGATATAAACTCGGCTTCAGAATTCATAAATTAACATGTTTTTTATCACTGGAGACCATATTTTACAAACAATAGAAGGCCTTCTTCATTCGAAAGCGGATGAGATAATTCGCATTTCCTAAATTGTTAAAAATTGTACAGTGCCTCTCAAATACATTGGGCTTCCTTCATTGTCTTGTGTTGATTCAATTGTTCATTATTTTTTCTGTGCATAAGCGACGTTTCGGGAGTTGGCTCTGCTACTGTTTTGTGGTGCTTAAATGGCATTACATTAGCATATATTTTATTTTCTTATTTTATATATTAGCGCCGATGGTCGGAATCAAACCTGGAACCCTTTGGATAATAAACATGCATGTTAATTACATCTGTAATTTTAAAAGTTTCCGGGTTTGATGCCAGTAAGTTGTATAGGTTATACTTCCTTAGAATAAGCCACGACTGCTTCCTTTCACGCCCTTTTTCAATTCATCATTTAAGTTCTTCCCATCCTACGACGCTATACGTATAACTTGTATAGAAAAAAATCCCATTTAGTGTACAAGCATCAGTCATGGCACGTACCAGCCATTGGTCGAGTGGTTCGAGCGTTACAGATTGGTAAATATTATTGAAGACATTACGTGTAAGCAAATACCTTATAATTCTTCTTATATATACAAGTACCTGCACTTGGCTATGGTAATGCAGACCCCCATGATTATTTCCTGCGTTTTGGACTTTAAGAAGGGGTTTAAATTGGCGAACATAAAATAGGTCTCTTATGTTCTCTCTTACAATTTCGAAAGTAATGCATTATTAGAATTCTGGTCTCTGGGTAATTTTTCCGACGTCAAATTAGTACGATGGGAGAGACTTCTTTTTCTCGCCTCTTGGGTTCATTGTCTTCCTTTGCACATACTCTAGAAACCCACTATCGCTTTTTTCGTCCATCCGTATGTTTTGGGGGGCAACTATGAAGATTACGTATTACATGAAGAGTAAAATTGAGGGTCCTACAAGGGTTGAAAGGTTAAAAAGTCTAAGGGGTTGAAGTAGGGGGTGAGTGATGGCCGAACGTGGTAAGAATGTGGTGAAAAGAAACTCTTCCTCCTTTTCCTCTCCATTCTGTAACCCCCTAACGGGTCCTTTCTCGGTAAAACGTGCTGTGAATAAATTCGATTTTTTATTTTAAATTGGAGGGCTGAGAATATAATTTTCAAATCGTAAGTAGAATGGGATGGGTTAAAGAAGACAGTTCAGTTTTTACGAAGTTTGGTAATTTCATGTGCACAGTGTCCACCTCTGTGTGTGTGTTTGTGAGCGTGATTCCGGGACGCTGTGTGCATTAGATAGCATTTCGTCTTCGTAATATGTAGGCGCCGACCTGTATTCGGGGCACTGAGCCTGGTTATCCTGACAGATTTTGTTTTTTTTTTCATTTCTGCAGGGAAGTGCTGCTTTGTTTCTCTGATATAGGCCACAACGTTACCTTTCCACAATCTTACATATACATGATTACCCTCCCGTCCCATTCGATTACAAGTAACATTTGGAAGAAAATAGTAAAGTGCTGCATTTGGAGCATTGCTTTGTATGATGCTGAAAAGTGGACACTGGAAAATAGATCAGAAGTATCTGGAAAGTTTTGAAGTATGGAGCTGGAGAATAATGGAGAAGATCAGTTGGACCGATCGTGTGAGAAATGAAGAAGTATTGCACAGGGTCAAGGAGGAGAGGAATATCGTACATACAATAAAAAGGAGAAAGACTAACTGGATTGGTCACAGCTTGCGTAGAAACTGCCTTCTGAAACACGTGATTGAAGAAAAGGTAGAAGGAAGGATAGAAATGACGGGAAGACGAGGGAGAAGACGTAAGCAGCTACTGGATGACCTTAAGGAAAAGAGAAGATATTGGAAATTGAAAGAGGAAGCACTCTGTGGAGAACTCGCTTTGGAAGAGGCTACGGACCTGTCGTAAGACAGACTACAGAATGAATGATAACATTTGTACTTGGGCTTGTACTTGACCAACGCGAACCAAATTTAAATCTTCATAATGTTAACCGTTTAATCCCCCAGTGACACTGAGTTTTGAATTCCACTTACTGCCCAGGAAGAAGGGGATTTTAACTTATAGAACCTTAAATATATTCACAAAAGTACAGTGCACCGAGTCCGGCATTTAAGGGTTGAAGACGAAAATTTATCTGATTTATATCTAAACAGTCTATTCTTGTCACACTGTTAACACACTCCTTCATCGATCAGTTAATATTGTATAGAGTAGTCATCGATGTTTGTTCTGAGAGCCGTGCAAGACACACAAATTAGCAGAACGTAGAATTGTTTGAATGTTAAACCTGGTGGTAACAACTGGGCTTTAAAGTGTTAAGAAGCCTTTCCTCCCCGTTATCAAAGTGGTTGGACCGACCGACCGACTCGGCCTTGCGATTGTTTCTTAAACTTACGTAATAAGTAAAGTAAACTTTCCCTGTCAACCTTATGAAGACACAGAGTAGGAACAGAGGTATAGCACTACTCATTTTTAACCTCGGCATTGTATACGGGGTGATGGTTCATTTCACGCCCTGGCCGCCTTACCCCCGGGAAAGAAACGCGGTACCCATTCAAAAGGTGGCTGGGTGGGCACCTGCACCGGTCATTACGTTTTTGCAGAAAAGAAAAATCTCTTGCCAATACCAGGGATTGAACCCCAGACGTTCTAGCCAGTAGCCTAATCACTACACCGACAAATAACTCGTAGCATGGTAGACGTTCCCTTAAAGAACTGGATTAAGCCCGATGGCTTGTATAGAGCTTGGCCGTGTTCAAATTTCTACTTCAATTTAGGCTAAGCGTTATTGAATTCTCACTGCCAAATCATTCTATAACGTATTATTTACTTAAAGTATGGAATGAACGCATTGAGATGAGTTCATGTTCAGCTCTCGGTATAAACATTTCTTTAAATTCGATACGAGTTTGAATTAACTGTGGTATTGCCTGTTTACATTAAACCTGTCAGATTAAATCAAACAAATTTTGGTTGGCTCATTCACTAAAATTCTAGACCAGTATTTGGGAGGTAAATATTTAGAATCTAGGCCGAAACACCGGAGAATATGACAGATATTTTGTGGGGTTTTCCTCATTCCCTTCCCCCAGGCAAATGCTGTGATAGTTTCTAAAATTTGGCCACGACCACTTTCTTCCACGTCATTTTCAATTCATCATTCAGTAATCACCCTACCACTCACTGCTGTACAAGCTTACTCCTCACGCAGTCCTTAAGTAAATCATTGCTAAATAAATAAATAAATAAATAAATAAGATACATTGGTACGGACTCATCATACTTCACTGAATCTCAAATTAATAGACTTCCTCAAAACCTTCTTATAGCAATACACTGGTACACATCATGAATTGTAAACGTGATTACAGTATGTAACGTACAAGAAACATTTTTTTAGATATGATGCATATTTTTCGGAATATTGGGTAACATATATTGTAATATATGTCATTGTAATATACCTTGGAATTTCTCATCGACATAATCCTTTCGGTCGCTCTATGGCCCTGGGGTCGACTCAGCCTCTAACAGAAATGAGTACTAGGAATATTTCCTGGAGGGTAAATGCGGTCGGTGCCTAGGGCTGACAACCTTACCACCTTCATATGCCGATTGTCTAGAATCTGGGAGCCTTAACCTCCTGGAACCCTAAAGGCCTGTCCAGGCCTGTAATGGGATTGCTTTTACCTTATGTATTGCGTAAGTTATCGAAACATGTTCGTAACCGATACAAATATATATCGAAGCCAATAACATACATGCAAAATCGAAAAAGAAAAAGGATTTCGAAAATAAGTCTGTTTTCAGTTTATAACGAAGGACATGCTTTTATACTCTTCTTCCATAATTAATTAGAGTGAATTTTAAGTGGGACCTAAGCAGATAATGAATAATAATGCAACCTGAATATTTTTATTCCTTACCTAATATTAGTGAATAGTGAATTAGTGAATTAGTGAGGGTTTTAGGGGTGGGATATGTAACACTTACGGAAAATATTCAGTTTCATATTACGGTTTATATTATTGAAGGAGAAACATCTCTTTGAGGATTAAGTGCAGATAATTAAGAGTCCATTAAGACGGGTCAGGAAAAAGCCTTAGGAAATCCTGAACTCTGACTGTTATTAGGTACGATACACTGTTGGGCTTTTGTGGATACGGTATTGAAACTAGTCAGAAAAAAAGGCATTTCTCTTCTCAGTTGAACAGTAGGCTTATTGGCTCTTCAGAGCAGACACTAACATGGACTCAGATTCTGTTGCTAAATAAATAACAGAACACAAGCCCCTTAAATTGATAGAACCCTACAATGTATCAGACTTTTTCTTTCTTAAACAAATACTGTCTAATCAGAGTTGCACCTTCTAATTGCTGGATTCATGCGCTGTGTACGTATTTCTAAGACACCTTACCAGGTTCTGATGACAAGACGATTTCTGAGTAATAGGGTGATGCAGAGTAAGGGATGAAATCTGTGTTGTGGGGGAAAAGTAATGGAAAAATGGAAGTGGGGTGTAAAAATATAGGGGAGAAATAGATGGAAGCCGTCGTGAACAGAGGGGTGTGAGTCAAGAGGGCGTCAGAATTAAAAAAGAAGTGAAGTCCTGAATTGGGCATCGCACTTCGTAACTATACAGCGATGAATCAAATCGTATGCAATATTGACGCAGGTACATCTTAACGCCGTCTGCTCCTCAGTCGTTTTATGTTCGTGGTTAACTACACTGAAACATGGCTTAAGTCAGCTTTTGTGTATAAATGCAGAAGTTGCTTGTAAAATAAGTTATTACAGCTGTGGGTTTCTTACAAACTGCACTTCTAGAAAGCATATAATGCTTGAATCGATCCGCCAGTCTTCAAGTTTTGTCGCTGGAACTACTGAAAGGATTGCTTTTAAATTTGGTACCTAAGGGTTAAAAATAACAAACAACGGTACAAAATTTAATAGAAAATCCGTTATCTGAATTAATAAAAATATAAGTTCTATAGCTATACGTGGGTAGTAACCGCGTTATGCGTTAATTTAACGCCCATTATGCAAGGAATACATGGAAACTTGATAAGCCAGTAAAACAGGTCTATCATTACTTTTTATAGAATGTATAAAGCAGGTTTTCGTAAAGATATAAATAAATTACTTAATATACTTGATACCACAACAGTCTCTCTTATAAGACCTGTATTTTATTGTGCGAACCTTGCCGAGAATAGTGAACCCTAGTTTGAAGCACGTTTATTTTTAAAACGCTTTCATATTTATATACCTCAGTATTCTTGTTTCTAAATTGTTGCAGTTGCAAGTATTTTATTTCAAGGATAACAACATTGCAGGTGCGAGATCTGAGGTTTTCACAGCGGTGTTGATGAAGTTTAAAGCCTTCTGCAATGTTAGGTTGCTTTGTTGGGTTCGTGAACTACTTCTTACTGAAGGTGAGCCCTACATTCTTCCGAGACTTACAGAAATATTCATCCTACTAAAGAGCGTGACATACCAGCAGACTTGGATCTTCAAAGCCGCAGTTACCAAACTGCATTGACTCTTGAAATATTCTTCCATATACTTCGTTAAATATATGGTACATCGGCGTGTTGTAACTTAGTTATACATGATAATGAGCGCCATTTCTAGGCGCGTTAGCAAGATTGCGAAAAACGATTATTAGCTTCGTCATGCCTGTCTGTCCGTTTGCATGGAAAAACTCGGCTGTCACAGGGCAGACTTTCATGAAATTTGATATGTGAGTATTTTTCGAAACTCTGTCGAGAAAATTAAAGTGCCATTAAAATATGACAAGAATAACGGCTACTTTACATGAAGACCTATGTATATGTATGATAATATGTCGAATTTTTCTTGTAAGAGAAATATTTCAGGCAAAATTTGTAGAGAAAATCAAAACACACATTTTATGTTCAATAACTTTTTCCCCGAAATTCGTGCCGTTTATGAGATAATGTGGAGAAATATGGTACAGCCAGACAGGCCACAGATGACAATATAATACGGCGCATGCGCTCTGCATGCTGCAAAACTAAGGCTACAGAAAACACTCGGTATATGTAACACTGATTGCTTTTCGACGGCAACAGTGGTTAGGCTAAGGCGCCTCAATGTTACGTTATACGGACATTGTCTGTCTTGTTACACTTAAGTCTGCAAAGTTTATGTATAAATAGCTGTTGGTATAGCTGGGTTTCTGGACTTTTCCATCGTCTAGTATTCTAAACAGAACACATGTTTACGGAAACTGGGTTCGTTTCCATCGTCAGGTGAAGAGTTGGAGAAGCATCTACTTATTGAGTTCTTTAAAAGGAGCTCATCTACATCAAACATTTGTCATGGATCTAGGTAGACACTGAGACAAAAAAGTTAAACAGAGGTTGTTTAAAAAAGTTAAAGGTTTGCAAATAGCATGTACTGGTATATGTAACGGGGAGCCGCCTATACTCATGACAACCCGGATTTAGTCGAAAAGTAGTGCCCAGCAAATAAGTACTGTGCTCACTAAATATTATTATTCATGTCACTGGAATATTAACCCAGTACCACTAAATGGACTGCGACTACGCCATTCTCATTACCCCCTGGATGAACTGCGTTCAAAGAAGCTGATAATCGTAATCACTGGACGCATGATTTTGATTAGATTTTTGGAAAGGATTCAACTGTTTCCACACATTTTCGCCTGAAGCAAACAGATCAATTTCCCGGGACGTTGTGTTTTGTTGGTTGCACTGAACGATTGTAAATCTCCATAAACCCAGTAATACTGATGTTAAAATATTTAAATGTAACTTAAGTATTTGTTTTAGGTTGTAAAGATGCAGATAGCAGGTTCCTCCAAAACGTCGGTACACTTGTACTGAAATACACGGGGTCCATGTCGGAAGGCTTTATCGTAATATCGCCTCGAGAGCCTAAAATCTCGAAATGTTGTGCATTCACGTAGAAGGAGCGAGTGAAATGCAAGGAAGATATCAGTCACGAGATTCGAATCCAGTACGTTCCGAACACAGATCGGTTACGCTAGAAACGTAGCTAACTTGTTCTTTCTCCTTACGGATAAGTGTTGAAGAGAAAAGGAAATACCGTGTGAACTTTGCACTTAACACATTTTAACTCATATAATTCAGTTATATGCCCGATGTTACAGTTCCACATCGATGTAAATCCAATAGAAAGAACTTCAGTTTAGATTTTATTCGAATCTTAAACAAGAGAAACTTTCAGTCTCTTGAATTTAAGAAAACCACTGAAATAATTTCGGTCTATGGCAAAAATCCTTAATTTTATTGGAGAGATTCCAGAAGTGTGAGCAAAAAGGAGAAATGGTTTAAGTTATGTGTAATGACGTTGTGATTGAAGTTAGGTTATTTTACTGACTTCTATAACGATTTTAATACGGACTTCGATTTAGTCTATTTTTTATAAGAAGCGCACGTATTCAGGATCGAGTATTGGGGCATATTTGGCTGTACAGTTAGGTAGATAAGCACCGGTACCAAGTTTTAGAAGAACTTGCTGTCTCCATCTTCAGCTTTTTTTTCTTGCATAGTTTAGGATTAGAGTGAAGGAGACATTAGACGTGCTACGACAACAGCTTGGTAAGCACATATCAAAGTCCGGACCTAGAGTCTAATTTGTGTTTTGGAAGTATCCAACTCTATGCACCTGATAGAGGAAAGCTATTCTTCACTAAGTTATCCTTCCAAGACAATTCTGGGAGAGTAGCATAACCCTCTCCTATTTATTGGTACGTTCGTTTGTTTATTTAAATCAGGATTTAAATTTCTGTATTATGACACTCTCGAATACATGAATAATTGAATGACTGAACAATTAAATAAATAAATTATTACGTTAAATATAACACTTTCTGGTGTCTTTAAATGGTTAAAAAATTTGCAACATACCTGCGAAAACTTACAAATTTTTCTCTGATTTTTAGGGAAAAAAGTACAGTTTTAAGGCAGAAGAGGTCTCAGGATAGGAACAGGTAGCGGGCTGTTGTGAGTGCGGTAATGAACCTTCGGGTTCCATAAAACGCGGAGAATTTCTTGACTAGCTGACGACCTGTTAGCTTCTCAAGAAGGACTCTGCTGCATGGAGTCAGTTAGTTAGTTATTAGTTAGTTAGTTAGTTAGTTAGTTAGTTAGAGGTCTCTCTGACGCGTGTTGTCCGTTGCTACTGTTATATTGTTGTGTACTTGTAACGGTGTGAATAATTAATGTAATACCCCTTGATTTTAACTATTGCAATTAATTATATAATACGTAACTACACTTTCAATATCTATATTTATTAAGCCAAGCTTAAAATTTAAAATTATACAAATGACTCAGAAGCATTTAGGATTCTGACAGGCCTTATGTGGATCTCCCATGCCAAATTTTCTAAATTGTCTTTAAGTGAATTTGGAGATTTTGCCATACATTTTATTGGATTAGAGCTTCTCCGTGCATTCATGCAATTGAATTAAAATCATTCATAAACACGTAACGTCTACGGTATCTCGCTCAGAATTGGGCCTATTGGCTTTTGTAGTCCGGATTTATTTAATATTTGAGAACATTGGTGGAAGGAACGTTTTATCGCTGTCTCTGCAACTTTGCAACTTTCCAGCAACGTGCTGCTTTAGAAGTATATGAAAAGGAAGGCTTCTTCAGCCGTCCGAAGATTTAGTTTAACCTGAATTGTGATTAAGGATTCAGTTTGTACCGCGCAGTAAACACGCTCCATTTTGGTTATAAAAACAAATCTGTTAATGCTGTGTAAATACGTAATTGCTGCTTGTTCTCTGAGCCGTACCAAACATAACTGCACTCTGAAGACAGAACTTAGAATATTTTGTGTTACACATGGTGGCACGTAAATAATAAGCTTTAAAGGGTTAAATATAAACCAGCTTGAAAATGGTTTTAAGTAATTTGAAATTGATATGGGCATTGGGAATAATCTTAAACTTCCAAGAACTGTAGTGAGGTGGTTTGTTTCCGGGCATGTTCTCGTCATGTCTGAAGGGAAAAATAGAGACCAGAAAAAAGCCAAAGAGTAAAAATAAGATGGAACTAGATAGGAAAGAATGAATGAGGGGAAGAGTTCGGACGATAGCGAAGCAGTAGAAGAATGGGACAGGGGGTAGGAAGGGAGAAGAAATGGGAGTAGAGGATTTTTGTGGTCGCGTATAATTTGCATTAAATCACAATCAGGGATGCAAGCAGGTCCCTGGCTTCACCCCAGTCTATCTTTCTTCGCTATTACTACGGGCCCTTTTGAATAACTGCGTTTTTATATTTTAGCTTAGTTTTTTGTAATGTTCCGGCTCACTTTGGTTTAAAGGGTGCCCAAAAATTCTTACACTTTTTATTTTAAAAATACTGTAGGTTTTGGGTCATTATCGTTGTGGTTGAATTGAAACCGAATGTGTTCTGGTCATAGAACTCGTGAGCTACGAGAATTATCTCGAATATGACGAGGCTAGTTGTAACAGGACGCTCTGATTTACAATTTACACAGCTTAAGTACGCAAGATGAGTTGCGTATTATTGTATTCGCTCAGTATATTTGACGAAATATGAGACTAAACCATTTTTTTTTCTGAATATATTTCTTCATTAACGATGTGCAGTTGCAGCTTATAAAATACATGCCTATGCAAAGTGAAGACTCCTGTAATTTTAGTATCAAATTACGACAGACAGTAATGTTTACAAACACTCTAACGACACGTACCTCTAGGAGAGGCAAAGCGCCTAATGGGGCTTAGTGTCAGGAAACGGTTTCATTTGTAACATCAACAGCTTTTGTGCCTTACTGTGATTCGCTTGTTCACAGACATACGAGACCGGTACTAAATACGTATTTCCAAATTACAATTGTAGTTTAGTCAAAACGTATTTAATTTAAGGTGCTCTCTTGCCGTCACAATAAGAAGAACATTTTGTCGCCTTATATTAAATTTCTCATCCTTCTTTCTTTTTGTCTTTTTTGTGCAATCACCTCTTTCACAGTAATTGTGTTGGATTTGTTCCAATCATTAGCGAGTCCAGATTCAACGTTCTACTCCCCCCCCCCCTACGTAAATACCTAGCCCAAACCAACCCGCCCCGAAGACCCTCATTTCTGTTTCCATCTGATTAATTTTTTGTAAAGATTTTTATTTAAAGCAAAGAATGGCAGAAAAGTTCAATAATAGGGCTAACTAAGAAGCGGTGGTAGAATGGGAGGAGGTGTAGGACGGGAGAGGAAAGTGAAAGGAAAGATAATTTCCTTCATTCTTTACTTCATTTTAAAAGTAAAGTAAAGAGAGGGAGAAAAAATTCTCTAAACCAATTTTACCCCCTTTTATTATATTGGAATTGTGCTGTGATTTTATTCGGAATAATGGATTTACTCGATCGAGAGAAGTCTCCAAGGGGCGGTGGTTCGCCAAGAAGAAACGCAGAATTGTATCGGCGTAGTGCTTCAGTACACTCACTGAAATCAGAATACTGATGTGGCTTTCTTCACTATGCTGCCAAGTTGAGAAACTTTGAAATGAACCGTCTTTTTATATTCTGATTAAAACTTCATTAATTAAAGACTGTAGTAACAGATAGTGAATTAACGTACCTCAGGTATTTATTTTACTGCCAAAATCACATAATTAGGAGCTTCATAACTTGTTCTTTTTAATCAAAATTGTATGATTAAATAGAAAAGGATAAAATGGACATGGTATGTAATGTGAATGCGGAGGGGCAAAAGTGGGCATAAAATTTTCGTAAATGATAACTTGGATCTTTAGTCTTAATTCACCGTGCATTTTTATTATTCTAGAAATTCACCAACAAAATGCACAAATCACTAAAAAGGTGCAATCAGCCCTTTATTATAGTCAAACCCTACACATTAGAAAACCCCTGATGATGGCTCATGGAGAGCCGAAACATGTGTAGGGTTTGACTATAATAAAGGGCTGATTGCACCTTTTTAGTGATTTGTGCATTTTGTTGGTGAATTTCTAGGATGAATTGGATATTTAGAAACTGATGAGAGAATAATAATGTAATATACTTTAGGACTAAATAAGTGCAGAATCAAGAAGACACTGTGCTTAGGTATTGGTTACATATGTTGTATGATAATATTGGTTACATATGTTGTATGATAATATTGGTTACATTTGTTGTATGATAATATTGGTTACATTTGTTGTATGATAATATTTTATCCCACATCTTTTAAATAATTTTAAGTCTAAGTCTAGGTAATATTGTCCTGAGTCCTATAAAAATAGGATGTGATGGAGTAAAATGAATTGAAATTCCCCGAGATAGGATCAGTGTCCGACTTTTCGAAAACAGCATTGAACCTTTTGATTCTACAAAAATTACTTCGGTAATACGTTTTTAGCAAAAATAAGAGGGCATGTGTGATTCGAATTCATATCTGTAGGAGATAGGAAGTGGGCTTTTGTGAATTCTGCCTGTTTTGCAGTCACTCTGTTATTTCAACTCCACACCCACCGTGTATGATCATTACTTGTCGGCTGTCAGCGACAGTAACCTTCTATAACAGTGGTGTCTCCACCTTAGTCCTTTTGAGACGCCTCAGGCCTGGCGACCAACGGCACACTTTACGTTTTGGATTCAGTTGGCTCAAAATAAGGTTGACTCGCGAACTTTCATGAATAGAGTAGCTACTTATCCTTCGATGTTTATGAAATCAGGAGATTTTCTTGATCAGGTAAATTTTCCCATTTTACAAAATAACGTGCGCTTCCGTGTAATTACTCATTTAAAAATTTTATGACTTTTGTAGATGGAAAAGTAAAAGATGAATCAAGGAAGCATGGAAACAGAAAAAAAGTATGTTCTAGACCCTCTTGTTCCCAGGTTTGTTGAAGTGAAGAGATAATATGAAGGGAAGACAGAAAATGGACAGAAAACCGTCAAGCACAGGCATTGAAGTGCCGTTTTTTTCCTTCTTTTCCTTGAAATTTCTTTATTTTTTTTCTAGAAAGAGTGACAGCCAGACATAAGGCGTCACTCTCAACTTTTTTTTCTCGTCTTTCCATGATATTTTAATTATCCTTTTAACAAGATGCAAATCGCCACCTTCTCCTACCCCTGTTCTGTCCTACAGTCCCTACTTTCATCTCTATGACATACACTCTCCCCAACTACCATTACTTTTTCCTCCTTTACTCATCTTTTCCATTCTTATATTTGTCTTTTCTGCTCTGTTGTCTGGTGTCTACTAATTTTAATTCATTTCCTGTGTACTAGGTGGCTTCCTTTTGGACACGAAAGATCCTCTGATGTGTAGTTTGTTAGGAGCTGAATGTTGACACGGGGCAACGCTTTGAGTGTCGCAATTTGGCAACTTCTAAACCATTTGATTTTTTCAAATTTTGTACGTGTTGTAGCAGAAATTTCTTTCAGCACAGAGGAACTACTTGTCTGCTGTTTCAGTCTACGTGAAAAGTTACTGCAAAATACTCTTTTGTATTATTTTAACAGAGGATTCTTTAAAACACTCTAAGTATTTATAAGAACAGTTCCCTATAATGTTGGCATTAAATTAGTGAATTAAACGCGGGTATCGTTCGAATTTTAGACATTTTCCGTATTCGAGGTTTTTCAAACATAATGTTTTGAAAAGTGCATCTATTTTCCTCTTCATATGTGAAAGCAGAAAGGTTGGTGCTGACTTGGGTCGATTAGAAAGAAACATTCTCAATCACTGATAAAAATTATATTTATTTTTTCCAGAATCAATGTTATAAATAATTTTTTGAATAAACAGCCTAGTTACGTTTGCTCTATTATCAATGTCACATCACCTCTGAAATTAAAGTACCATTCAGCGAAAGCTACCCTTGATACGTAACGTGTTATTAGTATTTTTTTTAGCAACGTTTATATTGCGTAAAATTCCGCTGAAATGTGTTCTAAACCTACGGTAGTGTTGATGTGCGTGAATTTTATATTACATGTACCGTGCATTTTGTCATAAGTTTAAGTTAAACCAACCAATGCACAAGAATTATTAACAAAGTAAGATATATTTGTAACCCCTACATAAGTTTCGGCAATCAAGTTGCCATCCTCAGGGGGCGCATCAAAGAATCACAAGTAGGCCTATATATGGCATCCAGATACACGTACATTTGGCATTATAAAGGAAGTACACATGCCGCTCACAATATTAAAATAAATAGATGCTTATTGTCATAAATAAAGTTGATGTGAATGGTTGTAGATGTCGAATCAGAAGGATGATATGAATTTACAGTCAAAATGAACAGTTTACGCGTTCTGTTCCTTCTATAACATGAAAGGCGTACTACGTCACGGAGTAGTACCTCACAGTGTCCCACATGGCGGTAATCGTCAGACGGCCTCGACATGTATATACATACTTTCACTGTGTGTGTAATATGCCCTGGTCGTCAGACGGCCCCACCACGTACGTACTTTTGGTTGAAATTTCAACAATTTTTGTCCTCTGATAAATTATAATACAAGACACACACGACTTATTTTCGCAGAGAATGAATTTAATTTTTATTACAATTGTGTATAATATATATGTCAAGTTTAAATGCATTTAGTCTCTTCCATTCAAGACATATAAATATGTATATATGTTGGGTAGAAGATATTAAATGCATTTAAGTTTCTGGCTGGTAACACTTGCAGAAAGCGACTACTTGGATAAGTGGGATAAGAAAGTGAGACTTGAGGAGGTGGATTGTCAGGATGGGATATATATATATATATATATGTGCAAGTGGCTAAGGATCGTTTTCAATGGACGGGATTTAATGGTAGCGATGTTGAACCCTCCGGTACAGCAAGTTATGCTACTACACACTGAAGGGCATTCTGGTTTTCCTAAACGGTTACGAAAGGAACGACGACGACGACGACTTATAGGTCGTCAGGAGAAACAAAAATCTTGACTTTCGACGCTTTCTCCTTTTCCTGACGGCGATATTTTGAACCTCAACTCCTTGCTTTGCTTAACGGTCTCTACTGTAATTGTATGCACTTCACTTCTGCGTACGGCATGGGAGTCACGTGAGGTTAGAAGCGAGCCACGATGATCTGTCCACATTCCAGAGAGTCTCGTCCCACAACCGGACATCTGCTACAGCTGCTATTTCTGTGCTGGGACAGTGGAAGAAAATGTACCCCTACTGGGACGAAGGTCACCTGATGTTATTTTAATCGTCAAGTTTATTTTTCAAGCCTTCACTAAACTTTCAATTTTTCGGAGCTAATTACGATATTTTGTAGTTTCATTGTGTCGATATTAATCGAAAATGACAAGACTGCCAAAGTGATATTGATTTTATTCGTAATGACGAAGGTGATGATTTTACTGGTGTTGGAAGTACTAGTGGTGTTCATGTTGATGATGATGATGATGATGATGATGTCCGTGACGTCAGAGCTTAATCTCGGTACAATAACGCAACGAACACACACACAAACGGAAGAAAAAATATTCTATACTAATTATTCAATTGATGTGCAATGGAAATGTTTGGTCTCCCATTTCTAGGCAATATATACATGTGTGTGCATAATAGAAATCATTCCGGTTGTGCTATTGGTGGGTAAGTTGATGACATAATGAAGGGGTGGAGGGAGGTGGTGGACGAGGGGTGAGAAGGGTAGTGTTTGATGAGAGGGGGTGGGGGTGATTGCATACACTGGTGCATGCAGCAGCTCCAAATGTATATTGCATTTATTATTGCATTCTGAAACTGCACTTGGAAATGCAAATTGTGTAGTTTGAGTACTGCACAATTAAACTGACCGCTTTACGTCCATAAAAACTTAAAAAAACATTTTTTCTTACACAGCGTAGAGGGAACAATTAGTTCACGTTTTTGTTACTGGGATAACAACACCACATCATTTTCTGGAAATAGAGATTCACGAAGTCAGTACTGAAAGTTTTGTTTCCAGTTGCATACAACAGATTGTTTACTTATTTTTGAAGATATTTAATAAACTCGCGTATTTATAATACATCTTTAAATATCTGCACATTCAACCGCCTACACTGCTAACTTAGTCAATGTACACCTGTTGGATGTAACCTATGTCCAGTCCTTTTCTTTATTGTTGTTTGAATTACTTCAATACAAATCGGTAGGTCTAACGTGAGCATATGTGAAGTTCCCCATTAACAATTTAACGCCCATGCGTTTCTTTAATGTACAGTCAGTTTTAACACTAAAAAGTCCCACATTTCCTTCAGGCAGGATGTTTCTGTAATTTTTATCGATTTCAGACAAAAGAGCGATGATTTCCATATGCAGCATTAACTGATTGGTTTTTATAATCGAGACTAGATGTGTTTACTGCGCGGTACGAACTGATGTTTTAAATTTAATTCACGTTATATTTCCGGCTTCAAAGAGTTAATTGTATATACGTCTCTGAATTCCTTTCACTTCCTCTATCCTAGCACAAACATTTTCCCCAACATTTTATACTCAAAACACCCTCCATCTGTTTCTTTCTCTTAAAACGTAAAGCGGTAATTTTTATATTTATTAAATATTTGGAATTAAATAGTTATGCGAAGATTTATTATTATGCTGAGCAGCAACTAATATTACACTTTCGTAAATATTTTATCAGTCCGCAAGTTTTTGTGTAGAAGTCAGGAATATAGTGTACTTGTAACGTGCTTGAGCTAGTTATTTAGCGCGTTTATAGATGAAACATATGAAATTCAAAAAGAAATTTAATAAAAAATCCCTTTGTCTGGATCCATCTCATTCAATTGCGTGTTGACAGATACCGTGAAGTTAATAAGCTGTGATGCACTGCTGGCAAATTCAAAAATGAAGACATGTAGATAAATTCAAATACAGAAGTTATCAATATACGTGTAATTATAGAAAAACAAACCGTGCGTACCTAGAAGCATTTAACGTTGAGAGCAAGGGTTGAGCATGAAGAGGCTAGCGGAGATTTTAAAGTAGAATTACAGTCCCTCCGCCTTTTCCTCGTGAAATCCCATTTCATTACTTCAGCCCCTCATGCCCATAAAATAAAGACGCAATGCTAATATGAATGGTGCAGATATATTTTAACGAGGCGTTTCATTCAAACGAGAAAACATTAAATAAAAAATCATTAAGCAATATACAAAACCGCAGAAGAATGCTAATAATATCACCGCTATAACAAATGCTGGTGACATTGTTACTGAAAGGAAAATGAAGCCCTCCAAAATTGTGGGGAATGGGGAGAACTCAAAAATTCAATGATGTAAAAAAGGCAAATCGCGAATGAAATGACGGTAATATCTTTTCATAAGCTTTGTAATCATTTCCACATCGTTAATTTTTCTGTTTCATGTAGAATGTAAGAATTTCATGATGACATTAGAGGGACGCCGGAAATGTTGTGGTCCTATTTTCAAAACATCGGGAATAGCACCAGAATCATAAATTTTACCCTATGTTCAAAGGGGGCCCTACTGAAAGCTTCAAATTCTTTGTCTCATTCTGGATATTTATTTATTTATTGATTGCATTTAATAAAACTCTGCCAACAGAAAGGTTTTGTACCTTCGATAGGGTTTCCAAAATAGTTGCGTATGCTGAAATAAGAAATCAGCAGATGTAAAACTGGAATTTTCTATTTATATTTAGCTCCACTTTTGTTGCGTTTGCAATGAGCAGTTTCAGAAAAAATGCGCCTATTACCTTCGCTAAAACGCCATCTGTCTGTCTGCATGGAAAAACTCGATAACCTTTGTACTTATTCTCAAGGAATTTGATATTTTGAAGTTTACTAAACCTTTGTGACGTATGTCAGTTTATTTTAATATTTGACAAATTAACGTAGACTTTGCATGAAGACGTACTTACGTTTTTGCGTGCACTTCGCACGTAGCTGCCTACTCATGTTCCGGAGCGAAAAATTTTGGAATAAAAACTGAAAGAAATATAAAACATTTTATCTCTTATAGTTGTCCGCCATAGGCTAAATCTTACGGGTTTAGAGATACAATGAAACAGAAGGGGCGCAGTGTGTTGTGGTGTATTTCCAAATAGCCCGTTATCCGCCTTCCCTCTGTAGTATGGTAGGATGCATTTCCAACTTAACACAAGTCTGCAATTTCTGTTCTTGCGAAGCCATGACTTAGCTCAGACAGTTCAGAAACTGTGCGACATGTTTCTGCCCTTCTTCTCAGACACCAAATAAATCCGAAACAAAAGGACCACTGTTTCTAAACGAGATACGATTATGTCATACGTATTTCAGTTGCAGCTTATGAATAACAGACCAAACAATTAAGCCACCTTGTTTCGTGACTTAGTGGCATTCACTCACTTGCGAATAGATTAAGCCTTTCGAACTTTTACACTAAAATCTAGGAAAGTCTGAACTACAAGGTGTTTATTGTACTATTATGCAATGGTAACATCACAGACCTCGAACTTTACACGTGCGAGATGGAATGATCAGCGGGCGCGTAATTGTGACGGGGGAACTGGTTGACCTTGAACACCAAGCGAGCTGAAGCCTTCGTTTACTGTGTCATAAATGAGTGTTGTGTTCTGTTTTGATTAAGCGGAATAAGGAGCATTCTTAGTATTTTATTTACTGAGTACTGTGTTGTACAAAACACACTGTATTGCAAAGACAGATTTCTTTTAAAAATTATTACCTCTATAATGCAGTCTTGCTTTCAATAAACCTTACTACAAAGTGAAATTACGTTGGCGTAGAAACTGTATACCATTCTTGCATGAATACCATTTGAAAGATCCCGTTCATCGTGAGAGTGCAGTAGTCAACAAACATATGCTGGCTGCAAAGTTGCATTGCTGCCTGACGTGTTTTAACTTTACAGAAGCAAAGACCAATGCACCAGTGGGTAGGCTTAAAGAAATGTTTTATTTTCCCCACTGCTTTCAACACGTGGCACATGTGCCGTGCGCGGCGTGACGAGACCCTTAAATTGTCACAAGAATACTTCTCAAGACAAAGCAAAATAATATTTTTTTAATTTTGAATATTTTCCAAACATTTTGTGCTTTGTCTGACTGAGATAATATCAAGGGTTATTATTATTATTATTTATTATTATTCCAATTACAACACTTTGTAGTAACCTTGTTTAAGAAGGAGATTTTAACTTAAAATTACAAATTATGCTAACACTGTTAGGTGTACAACCAAACTTTTGCACTTCAAATTTTTTTGGAGAATAACACTCAAGTATGTTTACATCAAACTCGTTCTTTTTTCTTTAGTTCGTTTTCCTTTTGAGCTTAACATGTCAACTTACTAATTATTTGATGTGAAGTTTTAAAATGTATTTATATCAATAAAAGTGACCCAGTGACACATCACATTTTTGGTCTGGAAGAAGTGGCACATGGTAAGCAATAAAACAAGCACCGATAGTTTTACGCATTAGGTCTGTCTGCGGTTAGGTAACGGTAAAGAAGGCATAAGCTGCACAGTCCTGTCACTATTAGAAAATTTTAAAAAGCTTTCGATGTGGCGTATGTTCTTCTAATAAATATTTTATTGTTTTTCTAGAATTCAGGACGTTTTAACACATTATTGTGCATTCTACAATCCCTATAAAATTCACTGATCATGTTTTCTCCCAGTTGTCCCACTTGGAGAACCTAAAAGGTATTTAGGTCCTTCAGTTATTGGACCTTAAGATGTCGCAGTCACCAAATGAGAAAATCTGTGACATTTACATGTCACAGAGACGGGGCCGCCTTTCCTTTAACACTAAAAAATGTGCTGGCCACTCCACCTTATGTTCAATTTGAGTATAAGATAAATGCCGTATTCAATAAAATTAAATTACTGTGAATCCCAATAGAGTATGTGCCTTTCCTATGTTCTTAAGATACATGATTGAGCATTACGTCATAAAGAGGCTATTTGCATTGTACTGTGTAATCCAACGGCAGTAAATATATAGTGCATACAGAAAGAAAAATACAGCAGATAGAATCAGATTCTACAGTTTAGTAAATGTGATTCTTTTTGTGGGTGTGTGCGTGCGTGCGTGTGAGAGTGACTGAGTGAATGAGCAGAGGGCCAAATGTTAATCAATATATTGGTCACTGCGTAGCCTGTCTTGTTTATCCATACGTGTAGAGGACATTCGTTTTCAAGAAATTTTTCAGAACTTATCTTGCGTTTTGTACCCCGTAAGCGGCTTACAATAAACAATAATATTATCAATATGAACAATGGGGAAATACTAACAATTATGAAATGATGGCTATACTAGATGACCATTATTGATCTAGCCAATAATGATGACGCATCCATACTTCCCCCAATCTATATAGCCCCCTCTTCCCCCCTTCAAATGTCATTGCCCCCTCAATATATTTTTCCAACAGTGATGGGGGGTGGGGTATATGAGGGTTGGATGTTGCATCAAGGGGGCGTGGTTTGTGAAGGGGGTTGCAAATCGGGGTGGCCGTGACAAACCACAGAACAATAATGGCTGACACGAACCGGAGTTCGAACTCTGGACCAACCCAGCAATGGAAGCTGTGTGTAGTAGCGTCACCCCCTCACCCCTCTCAGTGCGATGGCTGTGTGAGAGAGATGGAGCGAGGAATAGTCAAGGGACAGTGCGTCTGGGGTTCCGGGCACCCAAACCTCATCTCCTTTCTCATGTATTTTGGTCTTGAAATTTTCGAAATTTTGGAAGAGATTTATTGCCTTCGCCACATCTATTGACTTTGGAATATGTTGACGAATAAAGCGAAAATTATTTTACAAATAATTTCAGGTATATTTAGCCAGATACATTACAATCATACGAGAATTCCATGAAATAATAATCAGAGGCTAATGGTTTATACGAGTATATAACAAATTAATATGTAATTTGAAATATCAAAATTTAAATAAACACGCTCATGCCTTTAGGCACTGTGGCGAAGTATATCTCACGTGAAAGAATTCTCGCATGAACATCAGTTCGAACCGCCAGAATTTCTGAAACTTGCATTAGTAGCTTCCTCTCATATTTGTAAACTCCTTACGTTCGTTTTCTCAGACATCTCTTCTCTTTTTCTCGTTTCACCATTAACTGCTTTTTATTTCCTCCCCTTTCAACTCTCCCACAACCCCGCCTCTTTGCCTCGCTTCCTCCACTTCGCGAATTGGAAAGCAGGGGCAAAAAACCTTTCTAAAAATAAAGAAGAAAGAAAAATGGTAAGGAATATCGAAGGAAATCCTTAATGACATGGGCGTTTGAAGATTCATCAACCAATTGGAGAGCAAGGAAAAGCTCTTATTATTGCGCAGAGAAATGGAAGAAGATGAATATAAAAAAGGTAATTGGACCAATCACAAATAGAAGATTAATGACTCAGGACGCACCACTCTCAATTACTAGTTAACCGGAAGTCTACATTAAGGAATATGACTGCGTTGTGTTTACGGAGCGCAAAGTTAGGTGGAAGTAACCTCTTGGGAGATGTGGCAGGTGTAATCCAAGGCCCTTTGCCTACGAGGTATAGTAATTGAACCAGAGATTATTGCTTATAATCTCTCTATCTATACATCTGTCCATCTATCCATGAGACAGTATTCGGAAAGCGCCCCTTGTATACATTGTGAGATCCTCAAAACTCACACGACGTGAACTACGACTGCTTCAGTCGTGAATGTAAGAGTGAAATAATAGATAACATACTCTTGCTTGTAGAAAACCCCCAAATACATTTTCTGTTTAATTCGTCAGATTTATTTGTGAATGATGTCAATTAGTTGCGGCACCGTTGTTGCCAAATTTTATGGTAATTTTTACTTGTCACTGACATGGAAATACATCGCTTTATGCTGAAACTCCCTTGGAAACATGATTAGTTCTTCAGGCTGTCAATATTTTCAAACTTTCTCCTTATCTCAGATTGCCTTGGGTTAAATTATACGAATTATTGAACGTTCAAGTAACATTAACATGGACACATTTTTCTGAATTTAAATTCATATACAGTCTTTTAAAATAACAACTATGTCACTCGTTGTGTAGGATTTTCAAACATTTGGATTAATGTGTTTATTTTTAGTTGCTATTAATTGTGTTTATACACACCCATCTATTTCATGAAATCCTAGTACTTGCGAGAGAAATAGTAGAGTTGAACGCTGGGGAATGCCATATAGAGTCACAATAGTAGAGTTAAACGCTGGGGAATGCCATATAGCGTCACAATAGTAGAGTTGAACGCTGGGGAATGCCATATAGCGTCACAATAGTAGAGTTAAACGCTGGGGAATGCCATATAGCGTCACAATAGTAGAGTTAAATGCTGGGGAATGCCATATAGCGTTACAATAGTAGAGTTAAACGCTGGGGAATGCCATATAGCGTCACAATAGTAGGGTTGAACGCTGGGGAATGCCATATAGCGTCACAATAGTAGAGTTAAACGCTGGGGAATGCCATATAGCGTCACAATAGTAGAGTTAAATGCTGGGGAATGACATATAGCTTCACAATAGTAGAGTTAAACGCTGGGGAATGCCATATAGCGTCACAATAGTAGAGTTGAACGCTGGGGAATGCCATATAGCGTCACAATAGTAGAGTTGAACGCTGGGGAATGCCATATAGCGTCACAATAGTAGAGTTGAACGCTGGGGAATGCCATATAGCGTCACAATAGTAGAGTTAAACGCTGGGGAATGCCATATAGCGTCACAATAGTAGAGTTAAACGCTGGGGAATGCCATATAGCGTCACAATAGTAGAGTTAAACGCTGGGGAATGCCATATAGCGTCACAATTCGGACGAATTTCTTAACTTTCTCTCAATTATCCCGAAACGCATAACACGAAAAAAGCGGTATTGAACGTAGGGTTTGAAATTTAAGTTTTCTGAACAACTTTTGCGCCAAATATTTTTCTTTCTGGTAAATATTTAGCCAATTACGCATAAGTTAATCTCGACATGCTAGCAGAAATGGGTAAGTTTAAATGTTAAGTGTCTGTTGTTTTCGACAAATGTTAGTTAAACTTTTCGATACCCAGTTTTTTTAAAATCCGTTCGCTGTTCTTGCTCCCATTGAGGTCTACAGACGGAGAAGCAAAATTCGGGGGGGTTTTAATGTTAACTTTAACAATACTTCTTTTTTTTTTTTTTTTTGTTAAGTCGTTAGAAATAAGGACTATAAGATGAAATTGAAAATGTAGTCGATATTAATGTTGTTTCGTAAAATATATCACACAGACACTTTATTAATATTTTTTGCTTAAATGAGAAAATGCATAAGAAGCACATTTTTAAACTATCTTGCATGTAAGCGAGGAATTGGTGGAATGGAGGGTGGATGGGTTCTGTATGCTTTCAAGCCGTTAGCATTGCCCAAGAAGCACGCAGTAATGGGGCATGAGAAATAAAATGGGGAAAGGAGAATGAAAGAATGAAGAAGAGAGCTTTTTAATAGTTCCGTTTTGGAAAGTAAATCAAAAGACAAGGTTTCCTTTTTTAGACCTCTTGCTTCCTTCCCCATGCCACTATAGCAACACTACCTCTCAACCCACACCCCTTCTCTATTTTATTACTCTCCGAAAATGCATGTAGCTTAGGCTTACATAAAATTCTGACTTTTACTTATAAACATAATGGTAGTGGATCCTATTTTAATAAATTTAAATTCCTGCATTAAAACAAACACAGATATTGCATATTATAATCCTGCTCCTTATGCATTAAGTGTAGATAAATAAATAATCACTCGAAAGATGTGCAAGCTTACCTGTCGCCTGATATTATCAGGGTGATAAAGTCAACATGGAAGGGATTTAGCTGGAATTCAGTACGTAGGGTGAAATAATGGATGTATGTAGAATTGCAGCAGAAAAAACAACGGCGGTATGAACGAAAGGCTGGCATTGAAGCTATTCTTACAAAAAACACGATGTAATGGTGTGGATTTGACTCAACTGGCTTAGAATAGGAATCAGTATCAGACGTCTGTGTAGACGGTGATGAACTTTCCGAGTCCATAAAAAAATATCGTTTCTTGACAAGCTAAGCAACTTAAGTTTGCGAATTTTGACGTTTTAGTAGTGATATATCTTAGGATTTCGTTCTTGTAGGATATGACGCTGCGATCACGGGAAATCGAATACCGACCTTTCGAAGGAACATGCTGCCTTCTTCTTCGAACGGTCAATAGGTTGCCGAAAACGGATGACGAGATGTAAGCTCCTCGTGAGACTCCTGTAGTCTGGTTATAGAGTTTATTACTATAGGGACGATGGTGACGTATTAAATGATCCTCTGTCGATATGTGAAGTTAGCGGGA
Source organism: Reticulitermes speratus (assembly GCA_021186555.1). NCBI lineage: Eukaryota > Metazoa > Arthropoda > Insecta > Blattodea > Rhinotermitidae > Reticulitermes > Reticulitermes speratus. Next base: position 13,816,181 of record JAJKFL010000002.1, read on the forward strand.
TATTGTAGAAATTATATACTGGATATTCTTATAATCTTATACATGTTTAATATAGACCCTCTTGACATTTCGTGACTTGGCTGTAATGTTTCTGCAGGAGTTTGCTTTTATTAGAGGATTCTGGTCTTCTGTGATCTTACGCTGTTAGTAGTGCTATCAGGACCCTTCTAAACAGCCTAGCGTTCCACAAGGCCATAATGCTGAACTTCAGCGCTGTGCAAACCTCAGATCTCGCAAGGTTTCATGAGGCTGGCAGGCACTTTATTTTTTCATTTTTGAAATTTTCAAAGACGAAGATTGAAAACACAATATTTTAAATACAAACTTGTGTATGGTAGTTAAGAAATGACTGGTTATTTTATATTTTACATAGCTTCTATTTAATCAATTACATTTAAAAAATAAAACCGCAGTCAATTACAATAAAGTTAGGAGTTTTGCCGCAAGTGTTCAATGTATACACCATTGACCTTAACTTTATTTCTGAATTGCTCAGTTTCTTCGCCCTTTACCTCAACAACACCACGTACGCACATATCGATATTTTGTACTCTCTGTCCCACATTATCTGTAACAATATTATCCGTGGTTGTGTATATTTTACTTTTAAGTTTTGTAGTAATTTGAGGACATTTCTATAGAAATGATCGTTAAGAATGTCCCACATAAAGCAAATTCAGTTATTACTGCTAGGAAAATATGGTGGCCAAGACCACGCTACAGCGTCTCGACCAGAATGTGGGATGGAAATTACTCGATCATGGAAGTGAGTGTTAAAGTATCCAAAAAAAAATCTTGGTTTCCACCCAGAATCGAACCCCTCTTCTCCGGTCACTCAGTCAGTGTATTCACTGTACCACCGAACTCATAGTGCTGTTAATGAAGAGTACAAACTAAGTAGGCGTCTTGTTAATGTAACACTGTAGTTCTTGTTTCCTTTCCGTTAGGTACAAATAATGTCCACACCAATCACCCTTTCATGATAAAGCAGCAGACAGTAGAGTACTTTACCACTATTTGGGCACGCTACAGTGGCTACCACTTGGGCCGGGATAGCGTAGTCGGTATAGCGACTCGCTACGGGTTGGACGGTCCGGGGATCGAATCCCGGAGCCGATCCCAGTGACCGCGCGGTCTAAGGCGTGGGTCTGCGGCCGCTCGCTCACTAGGATCGTGGGTTCGAATCCCACCGGGGGCATGGATGTTTGTGTTGTGTTTGTTGTAAGGACGGTAATATGGAACGTAAAGTGACATAAAGGAAGAAAGGATTTAAACAGTACAAAAATGGATCAAAGAGGAAAAACCCCGGACAGGAAAAAAAAATCCCGGTGGGAGCGAGATTTTCCGAACCCGTCCAGACCGGCCCTGGGGCGCACCCAGCCTCCTATACAATGGGTACAGGGTCTCTTTCCCGGGGGTAAAGCGGCCGGGGCGTGGAGTTGACCACCCATCCTCTTCTAGTGCCAGGGTTAAAGAAAGAGTAGAGCTATGCCTCTACTCCCCCACTGGGCCTTCGTGGCCTGTTCTAGGGAGAACTTTACCTTTTTACCTTTACAGTGACAACCAGACGACAGCCTCGGCACTCATATTGACCGTCTGATACCGCATTTCTTGTTCAGATACCAAACGTATGTTTTCAACCTCGCATTGTACTGTTTACTTGTGAAAATTACGTTACTTTGCTTCTGGCTGCTTACGTTAAAAGATCAAGAATCTTCCTTTTTTATCGGCGGGTTTGAAGCTGTGTGCAGTGGATCTTCGCCGCCGTATGTCTGGCTGCATCCAGTGTGCAGTGTGTTGCGGTTGTCGCGGTAAAAGTCAGAGTGGCTTAAGTTCTCCTATCAGTTTCCAAGCTTTCAAGGTGGATGTTGCTAAGGTGATTGTCCTCTGTGTTCCTACACAGCTTAGGATAATAACTTTGTTCCGACCTTTCGGATGAATGTACTGCCTCTATCTTTATGGAGACTGAATATGGTTCAAGTATTTGCTGAATTAATGGAGGGAGGAAATCTCTCGATTATGTAAGAAAATTGCAACCTTGCTGCATAATCATTCTTTTAAAACTAGAAGAGACCATTTGGGAGACATGGGTGTAAATGGGTGATAATATTAACCTTTGCCCCAAAGTCATAAAATATGTGGGGGTGACCTGACTTCAGCCGGCCCCAGATGTATTCTTGTTGAGTCAATCACCGGTTTCCAAAAAAATAGAGAGAATATCTTGATGAGTTGATCATTTCCAAATTTTCAAAAAAAAATATCGGGCACTGTTATTGTTTTGGTTGGTTGATTAGTTCATCAGTCCGTTCAAACGAAGTAAGTCCGCAGTACCTACATTCGTCATTAGGTTTCGAAACATTCGAGTCTTTTATTCCTTTCTGCTGTTGCTATTCGAACTGAAATTATTAATAAGTTTTATTCTCTCGCCGTCAGTAATTTTTCGAGCCTTCAATAATGACAGAAAGCGTGATAGCACGTACGAAACAACAAACATCCATGCCTCTAGCGCGAATTAAACTCACGACTGCAGTATTGAGGTATCTGATGCCATAGGCTTGCTAGACCACGCCGCCGCTTTTATACTCCTGTGTTAGAATAGGTGAACAACTAACTCCACGGAGCAGAATTCTTCTTGAAAAGCTAATTGTTCCTCAGCTAGTCAAGAAATTCTCCGCATTTTACGGAGCCCAAAGATTTATTACTGCATTTAAAAAAGAGCCTTCCAATTATCCCTATTCTGAGCCATATCTACCCAGCAAAATATTTGAATGCTTTGCACTAAATTGAGATATAATTTTACATTATTACTAAGTCTGTAGGCCATATTGTTTAGCCACTTATCGCGTTATTGTTATGTTAATAAATTGTTTTAAAAATTCACTAGAAAGTGTGACGTGACGCATTCCTCCCATACTTAATAATACTCGTTTCTTGTAGGCCATCTAAAAGTACGTTATGAAAATTTTTGACAAGGAGTTTAGAATTATGTTACACAAATGCCAGTGTTAATCATTCCATTGGTTTGTGTTGTCAAAACTCTCCGTCTTTAAGAGATTAAACCCTTTGGCTTCTCCTTATCAGAATTAAATTTGAAACTTCAAATCTTATACATGTAGCACTTATTACAACGTCTTGGATGTGCGAAGGTCTCTGAAAGGCTTCTACTTACACAGGACAACATATCGGTAAAACGTGACCATGCATCTACACTACAAAGGTGTATCTGAACCTTAAATCATAGCGTTCAAAATGTTTAAGTTCGTAGATGCTTTAGAATCTGCTGATATTTTAATTTTTGTGCTTTTAAAATGTACCAATTATTTTGATTTGTAATTTGTGTAATTCACAATCCAAGTCCCTGATGATGATCCCAAAATAGGGATTCGAAACATGTCTGACTAGTTTTATGGTAAATTATATTGTATAATAAAGAATAATAAGTGTGCATTGGTTGGTTAAAGATAGGTATGATCGCGCTAGCCCTCAAAATTTTGCAAAGCTTATAATATATAATAACTATTTCTGTCTGTTTTGTATAAGCGACATCACATAAGCCCACATCACCTAGCCAATAAAGTGCCTAGCTACGTTCGGATATATTCGAATCTACGCCAGATACCAGCGGGAAATATTTCGCTATACGCCACTTCCAGATCCTTTCTGAATTCCATCACATGAGATAAGATCGGGGGGCCACGTCCTTCCGAGGTACAGGTGGCCGTTGTGTGAAATCAACCCCCGCGCTACAAGCTAGACTCCGTTAAACGTCAACTACCTTGTATATGACTTGTACTTAATACGTCTGCTTAGGCATAGGTCTTCTCTTACGACTGTAAGCCTGCAGGGGTAGGGCAGCTGGCACACGCACCTAATGAGTCCAGATCGAAACAAGTGTGACTCCTCAATAAGACGCTGCAATGCAGACCTTCAGATTTTACTCGGCTATAATCCTGCAGTGTGGCAGATCCCAGTGGCCGTGCGGCCTAAGGCGTGGGTCTTCGGCCGCTCGCTTACTGGGATCGTGGGTTCGAACTTGCCGATCCCAGTGGCCGTGCGGCCTAAGGCGTGGGTCTTCGGCCGCTCGCTTACTAGGATCGTGGGTTCGAATCCTGCCGATCCAGTGGCCGTGCGGCTAAGGCGTGGTCTTCGACCGCTCGCTTACTGGATCGTGGTTCGAATCCACCGGGGCATGGATGTTTGTTTGTGTACATGATGACGATAGCATGAAACATAAGGTGACATGCAGGACAAAAGGACTTCAACAGTACAAATGGATCAAAGGGGAAAACCCCAGGAATAAAAAAAAAAAAAAAAAAAAACCCACCGGGGGCATGGATGTTTGTGTTGTGTTTGTTGTAAGGACGGTAGCATGGAACGTAAAGTGATAGAAGGACGAAAGGATTTAAACAGTACAAAAATGGATCAAAGGGAAAAAAACCCGGACAAGCAAAAAAAAATCCCACCGGGGGGCATGGATGTCTGTCTGTTGTGAGTGTTGCGTGTTGTCAGGTAGAGGTCTCTGCGACGAGCTGGTCCCTCGTCCAGAGGAGTCCTACCGACTGTGGTGTGTCTAAACTGTGTGATCATGAAACCTCGACGAAACGAGGAGGCCCAGGCCCATATAGGGCTGTCGAGCCATAGGAAAAAAAATCCTGCAGTGTGAAGGGGGCATAGAGGAACTGTGTGCAAAAGAAATGAGGCTGTCATTGCAGTGTCGTAATCATTCAAGCTAGATTCGACTCGATTGGACTCGGATCAGTTAGTGTGCTAACAGCGTAAGGAAAAAACGCAGACTGAAAGTGTTTGTGGCAAAATGTTAGGGAAAATAGTCTGATGTAAAGCAGATGAAGTAACGGAGAAACAGAGAGTATCACATAACGTGGAATTCTGTATTTTTCTCATTAAATCAAGAAACCTGTAATGAAAAGGATAGGCGCAATGCATGGGGGAAAATGAAATATTATAAAACTGTGGTGTAAATATACCGAAAAACAGATAATTTGAGAAACCTAGGCGTGGGAGGGAGATCATGTTGTAATCATGCTTATATGTGAGATACAGTACTGACTCCATACAAATGGGTTTGGAACATGTGAAAAGGACACAGCTGGCTCACGACGGGATTTTAATATCTGGATTTTGCGACCACGGCATTTAAAATTCTTCTTCGAAAAATAAGGTAATTGTTGACCGTTCAAGCAAATAACGACTGTTAAACAGTGTTTACAAGTGAAGTGTACGCCTAGAATACTGGACTGTTTACTGAAGACAGCCGGATCTACAGACTTACGCCATTTATTCATTATACCCTTTCATGCATTGCATATAAAGGGGGGGGGGGAAACGGGTTTTTATGAGACTGTTGCAGCGAGCTTCGTGTTACTAAGAAATGCATCCGATTAGATGCAAGAAAGTGAAAAAAAAAAACTCTCACTGCAACTGGGATGTATAGTATTCTCCAGACGATCCTGAATATGCCTATTACCATTGACGTATGAATATGTTGGCTCTCGGATATAAAGTGAGGCTGTTCCAAAGGCAGTAAGTTTTACAAGTTAAGACAGGCGCTTGACGTAGAACAGTTAAAGCTGTTGAAGTTTCAAGTCTTCCGGGATGTGACGCCATGTCTCTGGGTGAGGATTTCCCGACGTTTCAAAGGATCGTTTTTTCCTTAATACGAGGGTTGCTCTGAAAGTAATGCCTCCTATTTTTTTTTTGAATACTGTTGCAATTAGGGAAATGAATTTTACATATGTCATAGTTCAGACCTTTATTCACTTACTGTTATTTTTCTACAAAATCACCTCCACTTTCTATACACGTTCTCCAGCGCTCGACAAGTCTCTGTATCCCTGCCCCTTAAAAGTCCGATCGGTCTGACAGCCACTTCTTAACAGCCTCGATGACAGCTTCAGTATTGGGGAAGTGCTTCCCCGAGGTCCACCTTTTATTGGACCAAACAGATGGAAGTCTGACGGAGCTGACGAGGGCTGTACGGTGGGTGTGGCAAGATCGTCCATCCAAATTTTGCTTTGCACTCCCTGGTCAACAAGGCGGTGTGGGGCCTTGCGTTGCCGTGCTGAAGAAGAGCATGTTTTTTTTCTCCGGCCGAACTCTTGCAATCCGTGACTTCAGCTTCTTCAACGTCTCAACATAGCGAGCTGCATTTATCATAAGGCCCTGTTCCAGAACGTCCACAAGGATTACCCCTTTCGGTCCCAAAAAAACGTGCACATGACTTTTCCAGCCGAATGTTCGGTCTTGAACTTATTTTTTAGGGGGAGGGGAGAATTTTTGTGCCGCCACTACATTGACTGCCGTTTAGACTCGGGTTCGTAGTGATGAACCCAGATCTCGTCTCCGGTGACGATATTGTCCAGGAAATCATCACCAAAGACTCGTACCGCTCCAAAAGTTCAGCACATGCCTGCAGTCTGCTGCTTGTGATCGCCTGTAAGAATGCGCGGAACCCATCAGGCACACAGTTTGCTGAAACCAAGTTTCTTCAGAATTTTATCTAGAGCTCTGAAGCCTATTCACACAGCTGCACGCAATTCCCTAGTTGTGATGCGCCGGTCCCGAAGAATCAGCTGATTCACTCTCTCCTCGATCGAAATCACTGCTGTGCAAGGGCGACCCGATCTTGGCATGTCTTTCAATTCACTAACTGCATCACTCACACGCCTAATCCAACGCCTCACAGTGCTGATATCGACTGTCTGTTCCCCATAGAAGTTCTTCAAACGCTGATGAAGTTCAATGGGTGCAATGTGTTCTCCATCCAGGAACTCGATCACGCATCGCTGCTTCAAACGCACGTCGATGTCACCCTCCATTTTGATACACTACTACAGCTGTACCTTTGACCCCCAGATGATGGCTTGGTAAAGCTGAAACATATGTAGGGGCATTAGACTAAGCTTGTGGAAATACAGTGCATTTGTTGGTTTTTCAATTTGTGATTTTACAGCTGTACTATTTGGCGGAGATTGTGAAACTTGCAGTGTATGGACGGGAAGGTTTAAGTATTCCCGTTAACACAGACAAAATTCATTTTCACTATCATACTTGCCAGTTAAAAAATGGGAGGCATTACTTTCGGAGCAACCTACGTATTTAGGGTCAAGCAATCATAGAAGCAGTCTCGTGTCGTCTATTTTATTTCTGAACACGTGTTTTATCTACCTTTGCCGTGACAAAGAACAAGGTAACTATTAATTCGATTAGTGATATGTATAAAGAAAGTAGACCTGACAAGAATTTGTGAACTTTTCCTCTCCTGACATGGATGAATTTGTTCTGGACGCCATAGAATTCTGGGATTTTGTGAACAGAACATTTAACTTTAGAGTTTCAAAAAATCAGACTATTTTTTAACCTGCTGGACAACTACTAACTTTTAATAGATATCACCCTATATCTCGGGGCACGCGGTGGCGCAGTTGGTTGAGGCACTGCGCTACCAGCAGGAAGGTCGCGGGTTCGATTCCCGATGGTGTCAATGGAGTGTTTCATTGACATAAATCTTTTGGTCGCACTATGGCGCTTGGGTCGACTCAGCCTATAACAGAAATGAGTACCAGGAATATTTCCTTGGGGGTAAAGGCGGCCGGCGCGTAGAGCTGACAACCTTACTACCTTCATGTGCTGATTGTCTAGAAATCTGGGAGCCTCGACCTCCTGGAACCCCAAGGGCCTGTCCAGGCCTGTAATGGGATTGCTTTACCTTTTACCCTATTTCGGTATGGTCTAACCATCAACAGACGGGCGTGTTGCCACTTAGTGCATTGCTGTAATTGGAAGCAAACGGAACTGCTGAAATATCCAGAATTGATTGAAATTAAAATGCTAATTATCGAAAGCATGTAGATGTGTTTCTCATTCTATGTGTCTACTATGCGACAGTTGGTTTTACTGGATCCTGTAAAATACGATGTCGTATAGGTCTTGGAAAAAAAAAGAAGCTTCCTTTGCTCCACTTTTGTTGTATTCGACATATATAGTGATACGAATAGATGCAAAATGACTCCTAAATATCTCGTTTAAGAAAGATCTTGGGCGATAACATTAGTACGGATGCTCAGAAAGCAGTGCTTCTTTTGCTGATCTTTATATTTAATTACTTTGACTTGTAAAGCTTTAGTCTCGAATATGTGACAATGTGTATAACGCGCGTGCATGTATGTACGTGTTTACATATTTACTATATATGTGACGTAGCCTATGACGTAGCTTAGCAGTATCTTGGCCAGAGCGAGTTCTACCGTGTTTAACCAGCGAGTCGTCCTTCAGGAAAAAGCGAGAGTTGCAGTTGGCATGTTGCATCTTGTTGTAGAGGCGAATGCGAGAACTAGAGACTTCTTAGCAGACTGTGTTGCCAGGTTTACCGACGTACACTTCCATAGTACTTCATTTCATTGTAACAATTTATATTCCGAAATATTAGCTAGTCAATAGACATTGAAGTTTTAAAATATGAAATTTGAACGTGTATTTGCAGCCTTCTTGTAATGTTGTCTAAAGTAAATCAGTTTTTTACATATTTGCCTTCAACGAGAGCCTCTTTTTATTTTACATTTTAATGGACGATACGATAGACTCTATCAGTTTTGGTACCAAATCTGTAATTATGGCTTATGGTTTCTTTTCCTTCTCCCCTCTTTTTTAAGTAAAGACCTCAATTAAGCCTTGTTCAGCTGCATTTTAAACCCGCCCTTCGAAGCCTGAATTCCATCTATGTAATGTTTAAAGGTTCAGTTCCTACCTCACAAAAGCACACTGCGTCTTCATTATACGTATGAACTGGTTAATGCAGGCACATTGCAGAGACCTGTGTTAAAGCAGGTGGCATGTACAGCAGCTACTGTTGACGATGCTATCTGCGGTATATAATGCAGAGCGGTGCTTGTAAATGATCACAATTTATAAGAATATTCCACCTTCGTATTATGTTGGCGTGACCGAGAAGAATCATTCTGAATAATTTACCTTCAATAACAACAACAATAATAACAACAAATCAATTTACATGCAGACTTAGAGCCTAATTACAGAATAAGAACGAATACAAAGCAACAAAAAACAAACAACAAAGTAACTACGAGTAATATCAGTTTATAATATTTAAAATGATGTACAGTTTTCTAAATATGTCTGTAAAGTTGCAGAGTGCAGTAGCAGCAGGAACATATCTAGCAGAAGGACTGTAACTGAAGGACTGACTTGATATAAGTTACGCATGCTCAGTGCGGTTACAGGAAAGCCAGCTATTTCTAGAACAGGACAAACCTGTGTGTCAAGGTAGATGCTTATTTGCAGCAAAGCAAATAAGCGTGGCGAGTAGCGTTTGAAGATTCGAAGGCCCTAATAAATAAATGTACAAAATAATAATGTATATGATAAAAAAAAACTATTCTTAGCAGTGGTCTGCAAACTTTATGCGTATGTGCTCAAGATTATATGTCATTAATAGTTATTCAATCCCAGGCTACGGCGGAATATTCGAGTACTATCTGAGAAAGGCCAACTAAAGCAACGGTAAGCTGCTTATGTTGGAAAAGCAAAAGGTAATATTACGAATTATAAGCAAGAAGTTTATAGAGTCTAAAAAGTGATAATAAACGTGACGATGAAAAAGAAGTTTTCAATCAAATACGTGTAAATATTCAAAACATTTATTTAGAAATATAGAAAACATTTAAGTGTATGTTGATTGGTCAGCATGTTCGTGCTTTTTTGTGAAAGAAATAACCCTACTTTTACTAAGATTAATCTTCACAAAATTATCTCATCACCAGCCACGTACAAAATCAATATACGATTTTAAAAATAATAATCACTACGTGATAATATCTCAAAAGACTTTGGAGTCGTCAGGAAAGTTGACAGCAATAAATAAAAATAACAACAATATTTATTTGTGATATAGGTTGTTTGAAGCGACGTTGTGATCCTGTCTTTTTGTCTTGTAACCCTTGAAGACGTCACGACGCACACAAACTTTCTTGTGGAGCGTGAATAAGGAAGAATATTTCACCCCCCTTCGTCTCTCCCTCCCCCTCGCCGAAGTTTCTTTTTACGCTGACAGTCAAGGAAAATGAAGCAAAACTCCGATCGTGATTAGCTACTGTTGTTTCATCCAAGAACTGAAATAAATTTTCCCAACCCTTCTTTAAAACTCTAACTTCTCCTGGCACTAACTTAAAATTTGCCGTTTTATAAAAAAAAATATACACATGCTTTATAAATACTGTCCAAATTACTTTCTTAATTCTTCAAAGTCACCTCTGATATTCACTTTAGTCTAGTTTATTTTCTAGAAATTGTGGTAACTGTATGTAGCACCTTTTTTATTCACTTACTCAACATTTCTTCTACAAGCTGTGTTTGGGCTCCATTTGAGTCTTGTAATGATCAGTGAATTTCTTCAGTAAACATCTGTGACCGACTGGTGTCAGTAATTGAGATACGGAGTGTTTTCTTGAGGGCAGAATCCCCAGTCTTAAAATAGGTTCTATTGGTTGGTGGGTTTCGATTCAAGGTGTTTTCGAAATTCGTCCTCAATAAAATAAACATTATTATGTAAAAGGTCTAGAGGACAAAACTTAAGTTTACAATCGGAATTCTACTGTAAACTTAAGGAAAAAGTTCAGAATAGATATTAGGCAGCTTTTAAGGTAAGTTGCAATTTGGGGAAGGTAAAATATTTTCAGACTAAATAACGCCATTTCGTACACAGAACACACAGCGGCCTTTTAGCTAAAATTACTTGAAACTACACTCAAATATGAAGACGTGTTTGTCGTTGGCGAAAAATGTTGAAAGATCAGCTTCCTTTGTCCATCGGGAAAAACCAGACTTTGACTCCGAAAGAAGAGGAACACGAAATTCACAAAGATGGAATTGAGGAAGAAATAGGAGGAGAATTTATGGAATTGAGGAAGAAAAAGGGGAAAATTTTTGGAAGATATTTCCATCTTACTACACATTATCCTTATTTTGCCATTATATAGGGCTACGTTAGCATGCATATCTAGTAGCAGTTACAAACAGGAGCAAACTATGGCAGCATAAACAGCCAATACAGTGTACGTTTGAATAGATATTGCATATCATATCGTACATCTGGGTAGCCGCGCCGGGGTTTTCACCCTGTCATTCTTTCAAGTATTATCTTCCTATACAGTCACAAGACTTTCCGAAACTTTTCAAAGTTAATTGAGGTCAGGTATTTTTAAGAAGTTGCTTTCGAAGCCCAGAAAGTGTTTCATATGCACATAAATTCTTGTATGAATAGACTATGTGATCCAAATTAAGTAATTTTGTTGATAACCAAACAGTTTTTTCTTGAAATTTGAACAGGATTTTAAAAAAATAAACGTCAAAACCTGATGTATTAATATCCTTATCACAGATAATTTTCTAACTCAGTAACCTGTTTTCACAATTTTGAGTGAAGTTTTCATTTGGTTTATATTCCAAGTTTTAATACCATAAGTTCAAATTACTGTAATCGCCATTTGGTCAAATGTGTTTGTCCATCTGATAAGTTTTAATAAATCAATATTACCCATTAAATCGACAACTGTCATTAGCGTATAGGTGACGGTAATTGGTTATAATGCAGACTTGCTATATCGCATATAAATTACACTGCCTGTTTTACGTTACACAAAACAGTAATTCTTTGGCAGTCAACAACTGTGTCATAATCAAAACGCAAGACCCTTACTTGCTGTCAAAAGTCAAAGAACTGTCCTTCTTGAGAATCTAATACTCTCAAGAAATTTCACGTTTTCTATGGAATCGAAAATGTAATTTCAGTAAAACGGATAAAAAATGTATGTTTTCTGTATTGAGTAATATTCATTTTTCTATCTTCATATCCTAGTTCTCTAAGATCTATTTTAAATCTATCCTCAGATCTACGCTTAGACCTCTCAAATTATTTTTTTTATTTTTCCAACTAAAATTTTCTTATTAATTTCAATTCAAATCGTTCTTGCTACACGATGCGCCCTTCTCTTACTACCCTAACAATGTATCTTGAAGTGTACACTTTATGATGCTCTACACTGTACAATTTTTCCTAAGCTTCCTCTTACTCCCTATCTTAACTTGACATATTCCCTTCAGCACCCTGTTCTTAAGCTTTCTCAGTCTATGTTCTTCCTTAGATTGAGAGAGACGGCAAGTGGAAAATACCAGTAAAATTAGCGAGTAAGAAAGCAATACAGACTATAGATGAATGTAAACATTTAGGAACTCCCTCAGCCAGACAGCGAGAAGACTTAGAAAAACTATTAATAGCATAGAGTTACATACATTCTTAAAATGTTAATTCTTTTCCATTAGAATAAACGAATTATAATAAACTTCTTTGTCGTACGCTTATCAGCAATTATGCATACATTGTTCCTCTTGAGATTCATATATTGCACTTGCAACTTCTGCTGTTGCAGACGTACAATGTACTACGTAGTCATAAATTGTGAAAATGTTTGTTAAGTATAAGTTTCCGGCCTTAATGAGCTATATATTTTATGGCACATACTATTTTCATGCTTAAAATTCCTTTTGTAAGATCACGCGAAAAATATTGGCGAGTATTACCTATAAACTATTTATCCCATATTCGTTATAAAGTTTTGTGGATAAAACGTGTGGATGGGCAGGTAGACACGATTTTCCCATTATACTTTCACTTTGTGCATTTTGTCTAAAGAATGCATTAATAAGTTCTGTACACCTATTCTTCAAGAAAGTCTTCAAACTTGAACATTTTAATTGGCCAGAATACGGAGTGAGTTTCTGTTTCTCGTATAACTTCACATACACGACACAAAGCCACTTGTAGTAAGGGGCGACAAAGTTAGGAAGCCTTTCATTAGTGGCTTCGGGTTAATTTTAATGACATAGCGTATAAAGAAAAACTGTCGTCACTCGCACGATATGAACATTGATTTTTCTACGTACATTGTCCACATTTTTCTCAGTTTCCCTAGAACATCATGACTTTAAATTTGGGAAGTATAAAGTTGCTTTTACATCAGGTGTAAAACAAGTTAGTGTCAAAATACAAGTTTTATTATTGACAACTGTACACATTGGTAGGCCTACATAAAACTGAGAAGCACTCAGTGTGTTTTGCTGACCAGCCCATTTCCAATTGAAATATGACATTGTATTAAAACTGCATTTGCCTGTGCTGGAGACAAAATATATTGTCATTGAAGCAATAAATGTTGTTTTGTTAAATTACATCCGTATCAAATTTTCTTTGCACAGTTGGCAATTTGATGTGTGTACAGACCTCTAAATATTTTATGTACCGTCTGTTCGTCTCCCACCCTTTGCCCTAATGTTTACAATTTCATGTTGTCTTCGGTCACTTGTCTTCCATCTCCAATGACTTCCCATTTTACCTTACATCCAGTAGTGTTTTCAACTTGGCCTTTTTAAATATCGTTAAGATTCTCACGTACTCTACTGTCACATGTCTTATCGTACTATCCGTGTCAGAGGCAAAGAATTCTCATTTCTGTCGCTCGATTTTCTCTATCTTCTGCGGTACTTTATAGAGCTGGTTTAATTAACGCTTCTTAAAATTCTAGATGTGTTATTCTGTTTTAATTTTACTGAACACTCTGTAACCTATTTCTCTTCCTCTATGTATATAAATTTTTACCTGTGATTTTGTGAGGCTGTTGGGATAATATTAAAACGGGCCTTTGATAAATATATAACAATGTAGAAATTTCTTTACTGAGCTTTGTTGCGCTCTTTACAGGAGTTTATGCCTGTCTAATTGCAGGTTCTTGGGAAGCACAGGTTCTTTAATTATAAAACTATATATTTTCAATCAGCCTAGACGCTCATTTCACTTATTACTACTATAAATAAATGAAATGAATGTCATGATATCCATTTCACTTATTTATATCATTGGCACTCAGTGGGATGCCACACGTACACATTACTACTATTACTCTATACAATTACAGTCTTTCCTCTCCTCTCCAAAATGTTCTTAGTTTCTCAATCCATTTCTCCGTAGCCTCCGATAAGGGCCGTGTTGTATCTGTTGTATTTTTCCATTTCCAACGAAGTTTACAGATTAATACTTTCGTATGAGCTACATTTTCATCCGTACACACCACTTAATACATACAAGTTCCTCTGTCTACTTTTTCATTACTGCCTTCTTAATAACCTATGTTTGTAATCTCCCCCCCCCCCCCAATGGGTGATAGTGCGATTTGGATTCATCTGACTTAGGGTAGGGACCGGCTGTGGCTTCTTGTGCAGGCAGTAATGAGCTTCCGGATTTCATAAAAGTCTAGCTTCTCAAAAAAGAATATGCTGCGTATTATTGTAAATATATGTAAATAAGAAAGGACTGAATTGACTTGAATTATTATTACGTCATCCTCAGAACCACAGCATATCTCCTTCCTCCGTATGCTCCAAATAATGATAAAGGGTTGTGGAAAGTCTCACTGTGAAGAACGGTAGTGTCCTTAGATGGAGATTCAGCCAGTCTTAAGGCATTTGTTACCGAAAAACAGCGAAAATACGGGATCAGACGTTTACACCGCAAATGAGATGCAAAGGAGCTTAGAAATAGATCCTATAGCGACCTTGAGCAGCCTGTAACAATTAGCTGTATGATTTAGGCGCAAGGGTAATTGTTTCGTCCGTAGATTCGATGCTTATTCTAGTAAACATTCCATAATGAACGAAAGCACTGCATCACGTGCTTATGTGTTTCTTGGCGAATAATTCCCACATCGTAATGGTTGTTAGAGAATATAAAGGGGCGGTGGTTAGTCAACATTTTATGTAATTAAAAATATGCTGCCTGAATTAACGAGGCGGGCTCTGTCCGTAATGCTTCTCTATCTTCCATTTATTTCTTAATTATTGTGTATTGGGAGATTTAATTTCTCACAACAGCGTTGATGAAGATTCAGGTCTTTGGGACGTCACACCTTGACGACTGGTAAATACTGACCGACGTTTCGAAGGAGCGTAGCTGGCAGAACACATTTCTCTCACTGAACTTTTCAACGCCAAATAAATATAGACCCCGAGGTAAATGACATATCTCCTTCGTAGCAAAGCAGGGGTTAGGCCCCAACACTTTTCTTGCTTCAACAGACGGACACGTTGCGTTCCAAATAACAATTTGTGTTGTTTGTTACGCATATAAAATGTACATCACCGTTAACATTTATACTCATACGATATGAATTGTTTTGTACATGAGAAACTTAAATGAACCAACAGCAAGGCAACCTCTTTGTCCTTTAAAGCAGCTGTGAAATTCCCCCCGTTTCGATGACAAAGCATATCTTTCCTCAGGAAGGCTGTAATGACTGCTTCATAATAGGAGTCCACGTGTGTTGATTGCTGTATCTCTGGATGGTTGGCACCGCTTATTTGCATATGTCTCGTAAGTGGAACAGGGAGCACGCGGAGTCTCGGCTAAGAATGCAAATTCAATTTACAAAAGGAAGGACAAAAAATATTTTAAAATGATTAACCTTAATAACCGACGAAAATTTGCTTCATTTCCCTTCTGTATAGGTACACATTGTCTTCCGGACACCGTTTATTGTATCCTGAAGAGCAAGGGCCTATCAGAAAACTCGCTAAAGGAATGTCATTCTTACCCTTTTGAACTACGAAGAAGAAAGACAAATGGAAAGAAAGTGGGGTAATGAGAAAATAATTATTTGTTACAGCGAAACAGAAGAACGCTACGTCTGTGAAGGTTTCCAAGCAGTGTTCGCTTGCCTCTCTGGTAAAATTTGTCTAAATAATATTTACCACTTCACACCTCACAGAAACTTCGCTGTCCACCTATTACAAATATCAACTGGTTAATGCTGTTTAAGTAAATAATTGCTGTTTATTCCGAGAATCACACGAAAACATAAATTAATTCTGTGGTAAAAATGCGGGAAAAATTGTATGCTGCGGTGGGCCTTAAAGGATTATTATTCTGCTTTAGAATACATGGTTCGTAATATTCATTCTGTTATTTTATTTAACTGCTTTGAACTTGATTGTACATTGGGTGGGATGGAGGATAATATTAAAATTGATCTTAATTGGCGTGTGAAAGTGTGAAATTCATTGAAGTGCCAAAATGCATGCCAGATAAGACTGTTACAGAGGCGTAATTCCTGTTCTCGGTTTTCTAAACAATTAGAGCAAACTTTGATTCCTTAATATGAGTGTTAGTGCTTTCGTTGACCTCTAAATGAGAAAGGTTATTCTCAGCCCCGAGAACAATACTATAAAGGGTGGCTGTTAGTAGCGCACGGAGTTTAGTCCAGTATCGTCAGTTGCCGGATAAAATTCCCGAGATATTTGGAATTTTTCGCGGTATTTCAAAATGGTTACGTATTTCACGATTTCTCGCCAAACCCTAAAGCTTTTCTGCGGAAAGCTAATGGGGAAACACTGACGTAGAGTGATGAACTAAGCTGCTGAGTGTCTGAGGTACAGGAAAAGGAAAGAAAGCAAACTGCTCTCTAATATGAATTTGCGAGTACTGAAATTTTTACGCCCACTCTATATTATATCGTTCTGAACGCCTGATGTCAATGGATATGCCTTTACAGCAACATTTTTCGTTGTAAGGTGTCTTCTAAATTCAAACGCTGTCCTGGTACAGCACTCATGCATTTTACGGGAGCATATGTGTGCTGAGTAATTACAACAGTCTGATCTTAAAACATTAATTTGGTAGCCACCATTATACACTGGACATATGCAATTCTGATGTAATTACAACATATTCAAGTATTCTTGAAAATTTAAACCAAGGTGTAGCATCATTTTTATTATCTCTGTAATTATTTTGTTATTTATATTTTGTTTGACATCTCTGTCAGTAGCTCGTAATATATAGCTTGAAGTGTTAGGAAGATCAGTGGATAATTAATTGAAGAAACGCGGAAGGAAGAGCTCGTGGGATGCGTCGATGCATTACACCGGCGTTGGTTTGAGTAACTGGGAAAAAAACACGCAAATCTTCAGTTAGGTTAGCCAGTCTCCGGACCCAGATTTTAATACGGGACTTCACGACTACGAAACAACATTGCTACGCACTTCACATCAAACTACTGGTCTGGAGGTCAGTCACGTGTGTTCTATACCCTCGACTTCAGAACGGAGACAAGTGATTGTCACTTTTGAATGTTCAGTACTGCTGGCAGTATGCTGACGGCGTTAGGGGTGAGAGCCTCATAGTCTGGAATATGATGCCGTATATTATGGTAGATAGGTAGTAAAGTTTCGGAGGAATTTCCTGCCTCCATCTTCTGGTGGAGGTAAAGCAGCATGTTCATCCAGACCTGTGACAAATATCTGCAATATTATACAGCATCTTATTGCAGAAGACTTTAACCATGTAATAAATTATTCTTTAAATCTGACCTGTATACATAAGTTTTCATCATGCTTAGGGCATAAAGTAGGTTAAATACATAAGTGGCACGTTATTTCTGTGCAATTGCCAAACGTCGAATCGATAGTCCAAAAAGACGATGGTAAGAAGGAATTCAAAAAACGACGGAAGGCAAGGGACTGAGACAAACATTGTTAACGACGTGAATAAGGGATGAAACTGAGAAACGTAAAAAGCAAAATAAAACCTACAGATGATCCTAGAAATTATTTTCTTCTTGAAATTATAGTAGTGTCATAAAGGCACGTCAACACATAACAGCGCGCGTCAGCACTTTGTACGTGTGAGGACAAGTATAAAGCTTGTCCAGTTGTCAACGAGAAGTGTTGGAGCAAACAGTTTGTTGAGAAAATAATTTTCTACACGTGCAGTGTTGTTTTCATATCACAGCTAGCTCTCTTAATTGGCATACCGGACCTTGAAGACGATTTCACTGTGTTGCTCTGAAATGTCTGGAAACGATTACCCAGCAATGCAGCGTCATATCCCAGAAGAGGGGAATCCTCAAAACAAGCTGTTTCAAAAATATCTAACGTCAAGCAGACAGTTGATAACCTCCCAAATGAAACGTATAACAAAACTGACCTTTCAAACATAAATTCCAGTATAGTTTGTTTTCGCGATCTTTGGTATTGTTAATGCTAGCAACACTGCCATCTTCTGCCACTAGATCGTAAGCGGAATACGTAAGGATAAAACAGCACGCGGTAGTCCTTAATGTATAAGGATTGGGTTTCGATTTTTGGGCCACACTGTAGGTCCCCCATTTCCGTCCACCAATCCTATGACCATATGCAGATAGCGTACACGTGTGTTCGCCTCAGTTCATAAGCTATCCCCTACCGTACAATATCCATATAGACCCCTACATGTCTCAGCACAGACAAGACCCTTTCTTCCACATCGGCTGTAGAAAACGCGGACTCATCTGACCAGTTTTTTACAACCTCAGCACTTGGAACACTTACGGACAAGAATGTTCCAGGGCATTCATACGTGGTTCTCAGCACAGCGTCTGTCTGCGGACTACACCAAATTTGACATCGGTGCAAAATTAACTTTATACTACGTTGTTTTCGGAATTACATATCCTTTGGAATATAATGCGAACACCAGCTGTGAGAATTTAAATAAAGGACTGCATATATGTCTGCTTTTATCTCTGCGGGTGTATTTTTCTATGTAGACAGAGGTGTTGTGTTTTCCCGATCCTCCATCCAAAGTGTCCTACCATATTCCTGAATAGGACTTTGAATTCGAACAGGCCAGAGGATGCAGTAAGTAGAAACAGTAGAAGGAATTAAGGTACAGGTTATGCACATCGTTACACATGGTTTGTTTAATGGTATCTAACTGTAGTATACGAGTATTTTCCATTATAAAACACGTGACACAATGAGAGTTAAAATAACGGATTCCTACACGTGAATGAACATGGCGCCCCTGCGTTACAATCCGGAAATCCCCGTTCCGTATCTCAGGCCTACACCCAACGTAACTGATAATGCATTTGGACAACGTAATGCACTTGGACAACGTAATGCACTTGGACAACGTAATGCTCTTGGACAACGTAATGCTCTTGGACAACGTAATGCACTTGGACAACGTAATGCTCTTGGACAACGTAATGCTCTTGGACAACGTAATGCTCTTGGACAACGTAATGCTCTTGGACAACGCTTGGTACCTAAGTTAGACCACGGCCACTTCATTCCACGTTTCTTCCCAATTTATTATTCACCAAAACTACAACAATTCAACAGTATATGATCTGAGGTACTGACAATAAATATACAGATGAAGAGATATTTTAGGCTATCACTGCGGTGTTGCTGAAGAGTATATTTTTCTGGGAAGTGTCGGCTAGTTACCGACGTTTCGATGTGTCGTAATGTCATGTTTGTGGTCAAGCAGATCAAGAAGAGAAACTGAAGCCACGGCGTGACAAGTCAACATAGCCACATAACCATGTAGGTCGTTAAAATCGAGGTCCAGAGGGGTGAGGGGGGGGGAAATTGAAAAATGATTGTCCACAGTGATGCAGTTACTGCATTTTTCTTATTCTTTTTTTAATTTACAATTATGATTCAGAATTCAAAGAAGTATACACTTATTTGTTAGAACTACTTGAACCTGAAATTTGGCTTACGCAAAGCCGCTGCTTAAACGACGAATAACACAGAAAATCGTGAACGTACATCCATGTCCCTAACATAATATGAACCCGCGATCACAAAGTTAGAGTGCTGCAGTTGTTGGAGAGTATCTAGTTCCACAGCTGTTTCGGGGATTGAGTGACCTGCGATGAACGAAGCCATATGCCACTCTTACTCTTAGCCCGTACATTGAGCCCTACTTTGCATGTTTAAAATAATTATAAATGCAACCTCTAGGGTTACATGACGGTGCTAATTAAAAGTGACCCTGATTTTTTTAAACTTTGCGTCTTTTATAACTTTTTGTTATTAGTATTTAACGAACATGCATTGGGGATGGGATTATTTCTCTATATGTAAGGAGACCGTTGTAATTATGAAACCGGTGTTGCTGCGCGCAGCTGCGTGCTGGAAGTATTTTTATAAAACTGTCCCCTGGTATTGTGTTAATTTTTAATAAGAGTTTTGATTTTTTCTCGCTGTATCGTTATTCTCTTTTGTGCAAGTCTTTTCTTTTTCTGTCTTTATTCCACGCCCATTTCCTTACGCATTCTTCCTGTTTCCAATTTCAGGGCGGGACTTTTGTCTTAACTAAGAGTTATTCCTCATTGTCAAATAAATTATAGGTCAAAGTACTACTTAATGTATAAAATACAAAATTAATTGTATGCAATGCAGGCCACATTTGTGTTAACTTATCCTCTTCTAGACGTACAATTTTTACTCATGATTTGATTTTTAAAAAACTTCAAACATAAGTAGTTACAAAGGAAACCGAGTGACGTACGTTAGAACACCTCCAACTTCCGGTACACATAGACAATATCCTGTACTTGGACCTTCACATGTTATTACTACCCTATTTATTCATATTAATGCATTATGTATAATATCCAGTAATTTTAAGCATTCTTTGCACAAAACGGTTCAAATAAATACATGTTGGAGAATTCGTGTGTCTGCCTCCTTCATGGCGTACTCCATATCCAAAACTACGGTACGGATTTTAATAAAATTATGTATTGTGTGTCTACACAGAAAATTATCCAGGGAATTTACTTTGTAATATCTTAAATATTTATCAAATTAATAATTTTACACAGAGCTCCAGTCGATATAAATGGGTTTTCTTTTAAAACTGCTTGTATTTTAAAAACTTCTTAAGTTTCACGATAAGGAAATAAGTTTTAGAGCCGCAATTCTTAATTTTAACAATTTTGATGCGTTACATGTTTAACTAAGTAAAGGCAAAATAATTTGTCTAAGTACAGTGTAACATCCATGGTGAGAATGCATTCAGAGCAATAGACAGCATCGTATGCATGAGATATAAAAATTATCGCGTAACGCATTTGGAATATACAGAGTGTTCCAATTAAAACCGGCCCGCTTGCACAAAGAAATAAAAAGGGGGGCCGGTTTTAAGTGTAACATTCTGTATATGTAGTGTAGTCCGCTGACGTATACGTGTATCCTCGTGTTACAATTACAAGTCAATAAAACAACAATTTCCCCCTACCAGTGTGACGCAATTTGAAGAATGCTAGATTGAATAGCAATGACAGATTCGTAACATGTGACAGTGCTTTCTCTCTTTTCCTCGTTTTCTGTGCTTAGAGAACAGGAATCCAAAATGAAGTCTTGTTTATTGCCTTTATTTCAAAGAAAATGTGACGGAAGATTAACATCAATTATTCTATTGTAAAGGTTCTTCTCTACCAACATGTATTAACAGAATTGTATACAGTGATTAAATTTCTGCATTTCTTTGTGATTGCAAAGCTTAGAATTATGGAGTGGGTTCATTTACGAATACAAGCAGTCGAAATAAAATTTCTGCGATTTCTTGCTTGGCTTAGGCTAACAGGTCATAAAAGAGATGAAGAAGTAAGGAAATAACTGAGTATTCGCAGTATAAGGAACGGTAAGCAAAGAGAAACATGGCATTTGAACATGACAGACGAGACGTAGATAATGCAGAATCAAGAAAACTTTAACAGGAACTGAGGAAGAGCGTTTCTACCGAAAAATTTTCATTTTCGGTTGAAAATGATGTAGTATCAGTAACTTAAGTGAGAGTTTTGTAACTGTGTCGCTTTAAAGGACAAGGGACGTTAGAAATATACACTTTAATCTGAAAAACTTAAATCATGCATTTCACATAAGTTTTCTTTTTGCCACAAATATTCATGTAGGCCAATTTTTTTAATACATTTAATTAGATGTACAGCTCTACCGGGTTCTGACGGTATTGTGTCACATTTGGAATCTTTCAGTTTATGGGCGTGTCCATTGTCTCGTGTTAAAAAATAACAATAAACAATAGGACAGTACTTCTAGAAAAGTATCGATGCCCGTTTTCAGGCTAAAAATAGGGCTGGAACCCTATTCATTAGGTTCCGATAGATAAACCTATTTACAATATTGGGGCCTGTAATTTCCAGCCTGCTGATGGGGACGGATCCTGTTCCCGAAACGGTGTTTTATTGGTCTTGTTCCTTCTAACTCAAGACGATAGACACAGTGTATGAAATGAATGATTCCATATATATTTAATTATGTTTTAAAGTTAACGTATTTATAATTAATTAACATTACAGTTTTCTTGGATGTTTACTTCATGTAGTTTGACACGTCTCTACCATACTACTAGGTGTCACGTCCCATAAATTCGTAATATTATTACCTCCACGACAACCACACATCTCCCACGTTGCAGTGTGCCGACAGAGGTAATGTTGGACTAACAAGGCTCTAATAACCGTCTCCTTACTGAAGAATCTGCAGCCCAGAGAGAGGCGCAGTCACTATCTTCCCATGTCTCCCTGGCTCCAAGTCTTCTGCCGTTCCCTGATTCCACAGTCAGTATGTAAATGGCCCATCATTTCATCTCTATCCGCAGAAAGAAAGGGAGATATAAAAAAAACTGCCACTAGGAACAAAAAGTGGCTGGTGCTCATATGCTAATGGCTGTGAAACTTCTCTGTCTCTCACTCTTTGTGTCCGGCATCGGGACGCGATAAAACCATCAGGGGTTAGGAGTGCTTCTGAGCTGGTATAAGTTTTATGCGTCTGCTAGCCCTTCCGAGCTTTTTATATCAACTTCATAAGTTGCCTTCTGCAGCGTATGTTACTGGAGACTGGCCATA
Organism: Reticulitermes speratus; assembly: GCA_021186555.1. Taxonomy (NCBI): domain Eukaryota; kingdom Metazoa; phylum Arthropoda; class Insecta; order Blattodea; family Rhinotermitidae; genus Reticulitermes; species Reticulitermes speratus. The sequence continues at coordinate 13,838,968 of JAJKFL010000002.1, forward strand.
AGCACGTTGAGCCGCGAAGGGTGTGGGAAATGCGTGACCGCGTTTGTGCGCAGACAAAATGTGGATCGACATGTCACGGTCGCAGAATTATACGTATAGATCATTACATGACCATTACATACATTCTTTAAACTTTAGGGATGGTAGTATGTGTTACGATGGCATAAGAATGCGTGTGGTTTATAACTTAGGTTCGTACCTCACAGAGAACACACTGTAACCATTAGAAATAGCAAACTCTTAATGTTTATTAAGTGTGATGGCACTTCCTGGATTAAGATGTGATTTCTGCAGACCTGTTTATTTTATATCGATATTTCACGTATCTAGTGAGATGAAAATAAAGGTTGTTGCTAAACAGAGAGAGTAGTGTTATTCCTGTATGAAAGTATGAAACTGTATGACTGTACCTGTTCCAAAAATTCACTCTTGCTAGATGATCTGTGTTGCAGAGTTTGTGAACTACAGTCATCTCATGTGGATGTAAATGGCGTAGTTTTTGTTGCAGTTCGCCCTGATTGTGAACAGACATGCCAATATGCTGTGCAAATCGAACCCACGATTTTCTTGAGATGTCTCCAATCTAGAATAGTTTCGCCTAGTTTTTCCTCAGTTAGTACGTGTCTTCTGCTTGTTCACTTCTTGTCTAGAATTGAACCTATTGCTCGAACCCTTATTAAGTGGGTGGTTTCCAGCTAAGCCGACTTAACTAGCTACTGCAGGAATCATATGTTCTAATTCAACTCCAGTAATCAATGTGTTCACGCGTTTTACCGCCTTGTTCTGTGTTCCTACGTGTAAGAGCCTTATGATAGCCGCTCCCATGCAAGAAGTCCTCAAAAATGTCTAAAACATTAATCGTTTCAGAATTAATTGTGAATCCAAATAGGTCAGAGATACTAGTTTTCAGTGGCTGAAGTAACAGAATAAAAACCAGATTGCGATCGTATAGGACTGATGTGGCCCGTACCAACGTTTCGGGGGAACCTACTGCCTCCATCTTCAGAGTAAAATAGTGATCCCTCTTATACTGTGAAGATGAAGGCAGCATGTTTAAGAAACGTGGGTACCTACATACAAAATCGCACGGCGTCATATCCCTGAAGACCTTAAAGTTGATTGTCACCGCCGTGACCACAGTAACAACTGTTTTCTACTTATTTGTCCCGTGACATTTGAAGTTCTGAGGGTGGGTATAGCAGGAGCCTACAAATCCCGGGCACCAGGTCGCCGGTGCGACTAAATTTTATACACTGGCACCTAATATTTGTGGGTTTTCGGCTATGGAATTTTCTTCATTTCACCCTTCTGGCGCCTAGAAATTTTGAAGTGGCTTCGAGATTTTGGAAAACTTGTTCACCACTGGGTTACAGTCTTTTTGCATGTGACACCGCCGTATATTCTGGTAAAAATGTCCGAACCCTTCGGATGTACCTGCTCTCCTCATTTTGTACCCAGAAGATGGGGACATCAGATTTCTCCGAAACATTGGTACAATTTTACCAGGCTATAGGATCTTACGGGGCCGGGATAGCTCAGTCGGTATAGCGACTCGCTACGTGTTGGACGGTCCGGGGATCGAATCCCGGTAGGGGCGAAATTTTCCGAAACCGTCCAAACAGGCCCTGGGGCGCACCCAGCCTCCTATAAAATGGGTACCGGGTCTCTTTCCCGGGGTACAGCGGCCGGGGCGTGGAGTTGACCACCCACCGTCATCTAGTGCCAGGGTTAAAGAAAGAGTAGAGCTATACCTCTACTCTCCCTTTGGCCTTCATGCCCGTTCTAGGGAGAACTTTACCTTTATAGGATCTTACGCCCAAGGCACTAGTATTCATAGATTTTAGACGGCTGTGGACATATAATTAGACATAGGCGCGAGCATGAGTTTACTCATCCTGTGAGTCAGTCAAAGTGGTCTTTCAATCGCCATTTATTCAATTAATTCTCGAGTCACTTGATGATGAAGACTTCATTAAGACACTTATGGAAGTGGCAAATGACCATCACTTGTCTATGTATGTGACTGGACTTCTTACAGTCCAAATGAGCTGACCGGTAGGTAGGCCTGCAGTACGTGTGTATGTGACGGAATGCTGAAAGCTGCTCCTCAGATAATCATATGTTGCCTTGTACTTTGTAGCAGATGATTATAGGGTACACGCATATTTTTATAATGATGTTTAGGAGAGGGGAGATTATTGTGGGTGGGTGGATAGAGCCCCATATACTTGACCTGTGTAGGGTCTTTCCACGACACCTTGCCTATCGCTACCCAGCTGTCGGTTTTTATGTCAAAAACTCTACTCTCTTTCTTTGTAAGATAGCTCATTTTCCTCTGTCTTTGACTTAAAAATAATAGCATATGTACTCTTTTTGTTCTGGGAATTAGATAATAAATTTTGAAAGGGTTTATGAAATATTTAGGCAAAACATATTCCCTTACTGTCATTATCTTGTGCTGCTCCTTGCTAATTATTAGTACACTTTTTTTTAAATTACTCGGCCTTTCTCCTGCCATTCAATCGACTGAGATGAAGAGGCAGGTTTTGTTAGCTGTGTACCTAGCATTTGGACTGGGTATTCTGTTAGACGTTAAGACACTTTATGACCATACAAAGTAACATTAATATTCACTGCCTTTACCAACAGAAACATCAGTAATGATAAGCAGATATTTCTTATCGCGGGGCCTAAAGACAGAAAAGAAGATAGAAATAGAGTAAGAAAGAAGAAAAGGAAAAACGAAATGAAGAAGAGAAAAAATTATGTATAGATGGAAATCATCTCGCATGGTAATAACGATCTAAGTATCAATGACATCATCACCTTGTATGGTGATCCTAGACTATGTAGATACTAACGTAAGTGTCGTCACCCCTATACCACGGCTGTTTGTCCTAGGATAATGTCAGTGACGTCACCATACCACCACGCCCGTTAGCCCCACGCTAGGTATAAGTAACTGTAGTATCGCCTATCATGGCGATCTTGGAATATCTTAGTGTGACGTCACCTGTTACGGTGCGTGATGATCCTCAGTAAGGTATCAGCGACGTCACTTATAATCTTGTTGATCCAGGGCCACAGATCTGTCACGTCTTGTCGCCTCTCCTGGTGATCTTGGGATATGTGTCAGTGACACAGCATGAGTTTCCGCGGAGATACTGAGTTAAATATCAGCGACGTTCAGCTTATCACGTGGTGTCCTGATCCTGGTCCCCTTATCAATTGTGTCTCCTTAAAACCTGTGGCGATTCTGGGTGAAATATCAGTGACGTCACGTTGGGTCACCATCCATTGTAATAGCGGAGGTGTATCCATTCGATGACATTCCTGTGCTTGTATCAAATTATACAGGTTGTCTTGATACATAAAATTCTTTTTAAAATGGGGATGAAAAACTTTTTTATCTTTCTCCCCACCCCGCAGCTATGCAAGAGACAGTCGCCCCTCGCGGTCTATCAATCTGACGAAGTGCATGCCTTTTTGTTACTTTCTTATATCAGAAATGCTAAAATGAAATGAACACTCTTTCTTTTCAAACTTCGAAATTAGATTTGTTTCTTGTTGGAATATTTCAGTTCTTGTCTTGGCTTAACCATCTCTTTTTTCCATTTATATTGATGACGGAAGATCACGTTATCAGTGAGAAGCAGGTACCTGCGGTTGCATGCCCAACATCGGACATATAAATAACTTTACTTCCAAGTTTTATGTATTTTATCCTGAAGTTATTAACAATCAAATAAGTCATCGGCTTATTCCTAATCCGAAGTTCAGAAGAGAATCGCGACGGAACCTAAGCTAGTCTGTTTATGCGACTTTGTCGAAATAGCGCAGAAGTGAAGTCTTCATACCCTTTACAAAGTTCTACCACCCAGATATGATCTTCACCTTCGCTATGACCCCGGTGCAGCCTTATTCCTCCTCTGATACAGTTTATCTGTAAAAATCCTCACAACAATGTTTTTCTAAGATCCACCCTTATTTCTTCCCTCTGCACAGAGCCTTATAGAGCGGCCGGGATAGCTAAATCGGTATAGCGACTCGCTACCTCCTGGACGGTCAGGTGTTCGAAGCCCAGTGGCGGCGAAATTTTCCGCGCCCGTCCAGGCCCACCCAGCCTCCTGTGCAACGTGTAACGGAGATCATTCCCGGCGGTGCTTGGCGTTGACGACCCACCCCCATCTAGCGCCGAGGTTAAAGAAACGGTAGAGCTGTACATTTACCTTCCCACCCCCATTCCCCCCCCCCCCCCCCCCCGGTGCCTTCATGGCATATTATACGGTGCATTTAACTTTTAATAGATCTTTTCTGCAAAGATTTCGAAAAAAATTATATGTTTTACGATTTTCTGTTCTTGCTACATCTTAGGCCATCTGATCTTAACTCGATTCCTTTCCTGTAACGCTCCCAACGTAATGGATATACGAGTAGTTTGTGAATCACCTTCTATTCATTTTATTCTTTTCCGTCCAATGTAAAAATAATGTTTTGCTAGGTTTCTAACGTAAAATTAAAATGTCTTTAATAAAGGGTTCCCATGGGGCAACGACTTCAGACGTCACTTGAAGTAAACAGCCACGCCTTCTATGCGCTTGCGAGTGGTATTAATTTGAACGTGGCGAAAGGATTGTCTTACACTTCTGAAATTTTCCATGAAAGTATTTATTTAATGACCATAAAGAGTCTCTGAATATCGATGTGTAGTTGAAAACTTTCGTCTTATAAGACGCCATGGAGATTGTTATATAAGTACCATAACAATGCTCCGTAGCAGCTATTTGTCTCCATTTTAAGGGACAATTCAAAAGAATATAGTTGGCTGTGAGACAGAATGCGTATCATATTTCCTTATACTGATATTTATAAAACGCCAAATAAATCGGGCACCTTCAATGCTTCCAAGAGAGCCACGTCATGCCTAGCGTGGAATGTGTTAAGGACGACAGGTCAGGAACAGCGGGTACTGACTGTACGTCGTGATGCAGTCGGTGGTTTGGAGGACAGTGTAAGTAAAGTAACAGAACAAGAAGTGTAAGCACAGTAACTGCACAGAATCTGCGTAATCTGCGGACAGAATTGTTCGGTTAATGGAGAAATCGATCTTTGATTTACATTTATCACTTACTAAGCATTTTGTAGAATGTAAAGTGAATAATGCACATTTACTGTTGTCCCTGTGCATGTAGTCGTATGTCTTTTCGGCTGTAGTTGGAGGTGAGTGACCAGCTTCACGCTACGGCCTCTTCACACTCAGAAAAAGAACGCTCGGTACCCATTGAATAAGAGGCTGGTTGGGCAAAGAGCTGGTCTGGACGTTTTGGAGGAGAGAATGTTCTTGCCTGTGGCTGGAATTTAACGAAGATTTCCCAGTCGAATAGCACGTGACCGAGTCACAATACCGACTGCGCTATCGCGGCTCATGTCCGTTATTGTATAACTTCATGGATGTTTGAACATCGTTTGGTAAACTGTCCACTCGAGCAATGCGTAGCTAATGACTGGGGTGTTGTGGCACATCTGCATACAAAAAAAGTGGATAATGCGTAATGTAAAGAAACCATTTTAAAAAAATTCAGTAGCATACAGAATAAACAAAATGTAAAATTTTAACATCTACACGAAGGTTTAATTAAACGATGTGATATGACATAGAGTTCTCATTAAGTAACACATTTAGATGTGGAGTGTTTATCGAAATACAAGAAGTTCTCATTGTCTTGTCTCTCCACTTTCCATCAAAGTCAGTTCAACGTATTTATAAAATATCTGTACTCCGAAATCGAGCACTTTTTCCCCCACTTTGGTAACAAAAGAGATCAAAAGTTGTATGTGTCTCTCTCATACGCTCAGCTGTTTCTCTCACATGTTATCTTGTGTGGACACACACTATTAATAAGTGTGACGTCACCGTGGGGGTGGGTACCTCGACGACTGAAGAATGAACCAAACACAGCTGCAACTGCCATTTTAAATAATGAACACCCTGCCGTCCCTCCGCCCCTTTCTGAAGCTGAAAAATTTCAACCAACAAAACCAGGAGAGAAAACTTAAAAATATATATATATATCTACTTCATGTTCGGACGGACGGATGGACGCGAGTGTATTGTGTAATGGACAATGCAGTGAATTATTATATTGTATTCTGCTTCATGCCTTTTAAAAATCTTTTGTTTTGTGCCTAAAGGGTGTATATTTTAGATCTTTTGTTTTGTCCGTTGCATTTGCATCGGTAATTGTTTTGTTCCGACTGCTAGGGCCTGTGATACCTACATGAAAACACCCTCTTGTAGGTAAAGTAGACGTCTGTAATTTCGACTGTGACATTAAATGCCTACTTCATATCGCGAAACTTGGTTCTCGCAGTGACGGCGGGCGGAGGTTGATTAAGGGCGCTTGAAAAGGAACAGAATATAATATCTTGGGTCAGGGATTAGAATGTATGCAGAACTAGAGAAAGCTTACATATTGGGGAGATTCATATTGAAATTGTAGACATTGTAAGTGCTTCATTGCAGTAAAGAGGACTTCAAATAAAAAAGATTCTAAGTTTCAAATTACAGATAAACTTATATCATTCTCTTACGCCTGTAAGGCCTATAAGATTTGATCCTTAGGAACCGTATAATGCACCAAGGTAATGGCAAGCAATGTTACATTCTTGCATTACGTTGCAATAATACGTTGACTTTGTCGTTAAGCGTACACTATAATTATATATTGACGTTATGTCATTTCCAACTTTCTATTTTGCATACACACACAGACTCATATCGATTGGAAATGTAATCAGACTTTAATTTTTAAATCTGTAAATGATTAATATTTTTTCTTTTCCTGTTCTTTTAAATTTCATCAACAGATGTTATATTTTTCGGTATGAAAGATATTCAATTAAATCGTGAGATTTTAATAAAGAAATACCCATCGGGGGGGTTATTACGTCTACTCCCCACCCCACCCCTTCACCACTCCGCACTCTTATTGCGACTTCTTTGTTTGCAATCTCCAGGAATCAATACTTGATGCCTGATACATATATTTGACAAATGAGATTGATATATTCTTCATTAAAGGCCTCTTACTTGTTTGTCCTAAATTCCAGTGTATTCCACTTTTAAAACTTCAGTTAGGCTTATCATTGTTTATAAAAGATTTCGTTCTTTTCTATCTTCCTGGTAAAGTATAAATTAAGTTTGTAGGAAACTGGAAATCATTAGGTTAAACTTTCAAGAATTGGCTACCGCGTATTTATTAAGAGTAATATCTGATGTTGAAGGAAATAAATAAAGGCAGTAGACACCTGTTTCCTACCTATTATTTTCGTTTTACCACAGGAAGGGTTAGTAACCTACGTTGGGTACTTTTTTCATGAACGTGTGAAGTTAATAAGTAATGATGGGGTGTTTTTTCTATGCCTGTTTATTTATAAAAAACTACTCAACAGATTCGTATGAAATGCAATGTAGATAGTTATACTAGCACTTTTAATAAGAACAGCAGTTGAATCAATGTCTATCCATTATAAATCCCAAGTTATGTGAATCTTTAACAGAAATTTATTAATTTTAATTTCATAAATAACATACAAAATTATTCTGTATTATCCACGACTTACTAGGCTCTTTAAGTAAATATTTTATTCTCTCATAGTACAACTTCAAGACTGAATATAACTTTTTTCTCAAACGTTCTATATTCTGGGTATGTCCCGACGTTTCCGATGAAAATGCTACCTCCGTAGTCTACCCTGACAATGAAGGGAGCAGGTTTTTCTGAATCTTTGGTACACATCTACCAGACTACACGGCGTCACATAAAACAACACTTATCTTCATAGTAGCCTTTGTGATAACCACAAATCCAGCTACAAATTAATCACCGTTATCACAAGCCTACAAATTTTACTACCTTGAACAAATTTGTTCCTGTTAACATCTTGGAAACTAATTTGGCCTTTTATTTGCACCAGTACCTTGTCATCCCATGTAGTCTGAAGTGCGGTTTTACACCCAACATTTATATGGATTTCTTTATGTAAATCTTCGTGCTACATGTCTGACCATCACAGTGTTCTTAATTTAGTTATACAGTAATAATATGTAATACAACAAAATTCACCATACACTGTTACTATCCCCTTCTTGGCTCAGCATTTTATCGTCATGGGTTACAATCTTGGTCTCGTTTTGAGGATTTTCTTCTGTGTTAATTTCTTGTTTCCTCGTCCCTCTGAGCATCTGTGCAGTGACGTCTTATTACTTAGTCACAATCAAAATATCAAATGACAAGTAGATTTTGGTGCCTTTATGTATTTCTGTCATTTATTTAAATCCTTTATTGTTGCAGGCGAGAGGCCGTATAAATGTCACTTGCCAGAGTGTGGTCGCGCCTTTATCCAACTCAGCAATCTGCAGCAGCATCTGCGCAATCACGACGCGCAGGTGGAACGCGCGAAGAACAGACCTTTTCACTGTAACATCTGCGGAAAAGGATTCGCCACGGAGTCGAGCCTGAGGACTCACACGTCCAAGGTAGGGACAGTAAGTTACTCTCATTTTTTACTTTTTATACTAACGGTGACGGAGTGCATGGGGGTATTTGCTAAATTCACCCCGATACTTCCTGAATCAGCCCTTACCTAAAGTATCGCGTGTTGCACTTTTTAACACAAAATTGAGCACCGTGGACCGCACGGTGTTTCTGCCGCACAGCTGCACAGTGATCGGTATCGCGACAAATTAAAAATTGTATTTGTTTATCTCATTCATTCTGTAGTCTGTCTTAGACAGGTCTGTAGCCTCTTCCAAAGCGAGTTCTCCACAGTGTGCGATCTAGTCTTCCTCTTTCAATTTCCAACATCCTCCCTTTCCTTAAGGCCATCCAGTAACTTCTTACGTCTTCTTCCTCGTCTTTCCGTCACTTTTATCTTTCCCTCTAGCTTTTCTTCAATAACTGTCTTAGAAGGCAGTTTCTTCGCAAGATGAGACCAATCCATTCAGCCTTTCTTCTTTTTTTATTGTATGTAGGATATTCCTCTCCTCCTTGACTCTGTGTAATACTTCTTCATTTCTCACACGATCGTTCCAACTGATCTTCCCCATTTATTTATCTGTTGCTTCATAATTAATTTATGAACCTCTTTCTGGGTCACACTATAAAGGTATTTTATTTAGACCTACACAAAGCTATATGACCGAGAAATTGTGGTTCGATTCTCGGAATACTGTCTCTCGGGCCCACCCAGCCCCCTATTCAATGGGCACTGGAGGCTCTTTCCCCGAAGGTAAGGCGGCTGGAACGCGAAACCTGGGCATTCACCTGCATCTCTGAAAAGCTTAATTTCTTCCGAAGAAAAATAAAAGGGGCTGATATTGGGATTAGAACAATTTTAAGTGACATTTATTAACCCTTAAACACTATCGTATTTCAGAGTTTAAGTGTCCTTATTAGACTTAGGATAAAGCGAATTAGACTATATTTTTTGCACCGTATGAAGAAATAAACCTTCTATTTAGGTATGGACTGATTCGTTGTTTGTCACCTTAATACTTTTGGTATGTAAACTCACTTCTCTTCTATTCAAGAATCCTAAATCTTTTAAAGTCAAGTAAAACACAAAATGATACCTCTTTGTAGGTGCTAAAGGTTTTGCATTTTCCACTTTGTTTTACCTACTTGTGTGCCAATATATTCTGTGAACGTTTAAATAGAACAGCTGAAACAAATAACGGATCCTACATCTCACGTCGTATCTCACATAATGCATTTCGTAAACGGCTATAGACAAACGCACAGCTCTTCGACCTCTTTACGTGTCGTAAAGATGAGCCAGAAGACATATGTGATCACTTGCACAGAATATATTGGGCATCAGTGAGCTAAAGCAAATTGTCATTGTCTACGGAGATTCTGTTGTATCAAGTTCTGTTGAGAATAAATAAGATTAATAACGGGACTGATAGCATGTCTGCAGACACATGAATATATGCTGCAACTGAATTTATTGAAAACATCTACGTTGTTTTTATATGTCTACATTAATAGGTCGCAGGTTAGTCAATAATTCTCTTTTTCGACATGATATATCCTGAGAAAGTGCCGTCAGTAGTCAGCAAAGTGTCATCTTTCGGGGCACTGAAATGTATAGTCTGGGACTCAGCTCTGGATCGCAGAAGTTGGAAAGATATAGGGGACTTGTGAGTTAGATAAGTCTGGCTCGCATTCCTTAGACAGTGGCAAAGCATGGTACGGTACTGTACCTTGCCAAAGACAATCGCTTTTAACACTTGTTGTACAGTGGCGGTCTCAAGTACCTGGGGGCCAGTGTTGCTGCCATTATGCCTAATCAAACAGAGTGAGCGCAAGTGTATCCACTGCGGATGGACCTCTTCGCGTTCAGCCTGAACCAATCTGAACACGGTTCGAATGACACAGGATTCGATTATTTGTACAAACTGATATAGGAATTTCATTACTTAACAAGTAAATGCATTTCTGTAAAGTCCATCTCAAATTTTTTCTCACAATTGTGTTTATTTTTACATTACGTGCGATTCGGACCACAAAGCTTTTCAGATTGTAGTCTTCTGATATGTTACACTGTGCAGTCGTGTTGGTAAACACCAGCATTTCGGAGGAACATGCTGCGTCCTTCTTCAAGGTTGAAATGTTTAATAATTATTATTATATTATTATTAAAAAATTATTATTATTTGGACTCTGAAGAGGAAGAGAGTGTGCTTCTCTAGAGTGCAGACGTGTACTTCCAACGCTACACAGTGTCACAAATGGGAGCATTTACTTTTGGAAACCCCAAAAAATTTCTGCAAGACTGCATTATTCATTAAATACTCGGCGGACGTTTTGTCAGCTGCATAGTTGGGGCCCATATTATCTCATCGGACTGGAACATGATTGTGAATAATGAATTGGGAAAGACATGACAGCAAACGGTCGTGACGTATTCTAATTTAATATTACAGCATTATTTTGATATAAAGAACAAAATCACGAAAGGGAAAAATTAGGATAAAAGATCTTCAAGTCGGGAACTGAACTTAGAACATCCGCTATACAAATTAGGAAAAATAAGGCGCCACATCACCGAGAGCTCGGGAGTGTGACTCTAAAACGTCACATAGACTAATGCCAGGTGTCACAAATTTTCCGGAAATCTAGGAGCCACATCAAAAATCTAGGCGTAAGAAGGGTGACAGGAAGCAAGGTCTGTACTGAGGACCCAATAATATTAGGCGCATCCTACAAAATATATTCGCCCAGCCGTGTAGAGGAGTCGGAAATCAGTCGGGAAGTGACATGATATTGATAAGACAATGGTCTTATATGTATGAAATACTTTGCAGAATTTTGGTGTGGAAATCTCGTGATAACTGAGTAATTTAAAAAAGGCATAGCAATGGGAATATAACCTCACGACAGATATGAAATAAAGATACTGCGTGGGTGTGTACAGGATTCAACGCAATTAGGATATTGTTCAGTTACATGACATGGTAAACAGGGTAGTGAAAGTTTGGGTTTCTTGAAAGAAGAACATTTCTGTGTCAATTATGAAGGAAGATCAGATTCTGCACTCTAGAGGTACTTGGACTTCCATATTGGTGACTTTCGTTTCATGTGGAGATAAACGGACACGTGTTGTTCGTTTCCATCGAAAGCCTAATAAAGACTTTGGCCCATTTTATCAATCCGGTGTTTCAAACCATCAACATGGGATGCAGACTGTTTCTTTCATTTGAGCAGAAGCCTCTGTTATTTATTTTTTCACCCAACATATAACGATAACATGGCTCTATTTTTAAATATTTTACGATTTTTAGGAAGTTTTTTAACTGCGGAAATTGTGTATGCATACGGTTGGGCACTTTTTATTGCTGCCTGGTACATGGACATGTGTGGCCGAGGTGTTGTGACACATGGTCATTTCCTGCGTGCTGTTAGTTTGTCAGTATATTTTCTTTCATTTTTTTATTCTTTTATTTTAACATTTGTTAAGCTTTAGGAATTATACTTACTTTATAGTTACTTTAAATACAAGACTGAAAGGTGTGTTCATCTTGCTACGTACGTGTATGTCTCTCCAAAAGCATTCTTAGAAATATAAATACTTTCCATCATTTCAAGCCCAGTTGTTTCTATACATACTGCCAAATTAAATGTACCCATACAACGTATGTATGAGTTGCTTATAATTCACACGATAAACAGCATTTTCTTCTATAGTATTTAGCAATTGCTTTTTCTAAAGGAAGCACGCAGTGTTCTGTGTGTGAGACGAACTCAATATTTTGTTTGTACATAAGGTAGAGAGGTCATATAGCGTAGTTATTATAGTGATTAGGCTACGGGCTGGATGATTCGGGGTTCGAATCCTGTCAGGGGAAAGATATTTTTCTCTCCTCCAAAATGTCCAGACCGGCTCTGGGGTCCACCCAGCCACTTATTCAAGGGGTACCAGGGTTCTTTCCCATTCCGGGGCTTGATGTTTACCACTCACCTCCTTCTAGCGCCGAGGTTGAGAATGAGTGAAGCTACACATATACTCCTCCTTTATGCCTTCATGGCGTTTACAGGGACAACTTTGATTCTGTATAAAATGTATGTTAATTTTGTAGTATTGAAAAGGGCGATTGAACTCGCTGTTCATTACCTATGTCAATAAATATATGGAGCCTTAAAAATGCTGTGAAATTTCATAATCCCTACTTTTAGTGTAATAATTTTAATGTAATTGGATCCAGAAAGATGAGAAGACGGGGCAATAGAGCGCAGAAAGGAATTAGAGCTGGAGTGATATTTCGTTAAGAGATTCCTTGCGGTATGTTATTTTAGGTTGTAGGTTGATACTGAAAAGGATTCAAATGCGGGATTTTGTGAAAACAGTGATAAGTCTTTGGGGGACAGAACGCTACGGTTTCGCTGAAGGTTATTTAGCCAATCGCGAAATTTTCTGCTTTAATGGAAAAAAAAAAATGTTCACCGCCGTTCTCGCAAATTATCGCCATTTGTCTCAACCTAAACCAATTCTGCACTCTTACATATTTTCGCCATTATTTATCAAAGAAAGTTCTTTCCTCAAGTTAGAATAGCTCAGTCAGTATAAAGACTAGGCCACAGGCTAAGGAATTGAGGCACGGTTTCCGGCCCTGAGGCCCACACAGCCATATTTTCAGTTCGTATTGGGGTTAAGCGGCCGAAGCGTGAAGCTGACCACTACCTGTATCTAATGCCGAGGTTAACAATGAGTGAAGTCATACTTCCACTCGCCATGTGTCTTCATGGCTTGCACTGGGACAACTTCACCTTTATTTTCATTTTAACCCACTGAAACCGGAAATCCTTCTAAATAATTTGTAAGCATTTAGACAGATAACACACTGCACCTCTGTTTCAAGTTAGTGCTTTTAGGTAAATAATCTCTGTTTGTTCTGTGAATCATAGAAACACATACGTAATATCTAAGAATAAAATTTTGAGTATTTTGGATGCTAAAGCAGGTAGCAAATATAGTAACCAGTGTGCTTTAATGGGTTAATATTATTCTTCCCTCTGCTTCTACATTTTCCAAGCGGTGTCTTCCTTTGTTGTTTTCCGTCAAGAATATATTTATTTTACGTATGCTGTATACGTGTTAAATATTCTGCCCTTAAGAGTCTTGATTTAGTAATACTAACAATCGCATTGAAGTGCGAAACATGAGGAACACTTCAACGTATGATCCTTATACATAGAGTTTACGTTAGCCCCCATAATACCCAAATGTCTTCATAAAGAAAGCTTATTTTTACGCCAAATAACAATTTAGGCTGCCCAATAAAAGATCAAAATGGCTGGAGAATCCGAACTAATGATGATTTGCAGGTTATGTATAGAAAACCAAATATTGTAACAACAATAAAGGTAAGAAGACTAGAATGGGCTGGTTATGTGGTAAGAATGTCTGGTGATAGGACCGTAAAGAAATTATTTCTGGGGAAACCAGATGGAAGAAGAAAAGCAGGAAGACCAAAATTAAGGTGGTTCGAATTTATTGAGAATGATCTGAAATGGACGGGTGTCAAGAGGTGGAGGAAGAAAGCAGAAGACAGATCTGTATGGGCTATCGTTGTGAAGGAGGCACTGGTTAAACTATAAGGACTGTATGCCAAAGAAGAAGAAGATTTTAGGCGCGCAGTTTATATTAAGGTCTTCCTTTAGGTCACGTGGGCATGAATAATACCAAAATACAGGATGGGTCTGAGAGAGAAGTCTCACACATATGGTAGCCCATTTTCTATTTTCTTACCATGAGACTGCAGTTGTAATAAATGTTGGGAAGAGCGCACTAATTTCTTTATTTCTTACTGTCGTTGCGATCACACAGACTTCGTTCCCCAAATGTTGTCTGTGTATGTGACCTATATCTGCCCTTGGGAAAGCAATAACGAAAGGGTTGCTGGTAGTAAGAGTAATATAAAGAATACTTCGCTACAAAAAATAGTGTAGGTGTGTGTGTGTGTGTGTGTGTGTGTGTGAAGGGGGCGGTTGTAGTTTCGACTCGGGACCAGATTTTCATTAAAGATTAAGGCAGCCATGATCCTTGAAGAAAACATCTGCTTCAGCATCAATCTTTTTATAGTATTTCCATCTCCGTCTGTCTCCCGCGCTCTGTAATCGCCTTCTCCTTCTTTATACTTATTTATCTCCCAGTCAAGTATCGCTTCCTTCGCAGTCCACATGTACGCTACCTTGAATTGGAAAGAAGAGCATGGATTACAAGTATTGGATCCACACCATCATCTTTGCTCTATTTGCCAGCCATACAGGCCCACTTTGCTTCTGTTAATATACTGGTAAATCATTTTGAGTACTTCCTTAAATTAAAATCCGTTCCGAATAAGTTTACAAACATCTGGAAATGTACTAACTGTGTACACTAAGTAATTCAGCATTAATTAAACATATGAAAGTATTCTGGTCAAAAAAAAAGCGTGAATATTTTAAGGTTATTGCGCAACTGTGAACATCATGATGTACACACTCGTTTGGTAAAACACTCGTCCTACAGCCAACTATGATTTTTTATTTCATTCTGGAGGTATAGCTCCAGTCTTTCGTAACCTTCGGCACTGGGTGAAGGGGAGTATTAGCTTCATGCCACGGCCCAGCCACCTTGCTGCTGGGAAGGATCCCAGGTCTCGTTGGATGGGATGCTCTGTGGATCCCAGAGATGATCTCGAAGAAAAAATCTCTCCCGCTAGGAATTGAACCACGTTTTTTCTGTAGTCTGGCTAGTAGCCCAATAAATTTTCCACTCAGCTATTTCCGTTCTAAATTGTACTGTTAGGATAGTGAAAAGTAGGAGGTTACATTGACCTGGACATGTTAAACTGGGTAGGCAGGATTGCCTACAGAATATTTGTTGAGAAATTCGAGGAAGAAGAACATTTTAAAGACGAAGAGAGCGACGGAATATTAGACCGTGATAAGAAAATAGTTCACGAGGATGAGAAATGAATGAAAGTTATTCGAAACTGTGTTACACTCTCGCGTTTTGCTCCTAGGTAACTGGTTGTTTGTTTGATCATTACCATAAACCCAGTTGAAATTTCGATGGGAAATTTTTAAAATACACATTTAAATTCGTAACCTCAATACCTTGTAAATTTCCGGAAATACAGCTACATTTATACTAAGACGAAGATAAATTGTATAGTATAATGATATTCACTGAGCAGTGTTTCCATCCAGGTGAATTCTTTTTTAGCTCAACTGGACACTGTAATACCAACTTCGGCATAACTTTCACTGATGCCATCTTCTGCTTCTATTTACAAATACTCTCTAACACACATAACAACAAACCCACAACCAAGTCTTTTGTATGTCTACACAAAGCTTTATTGTGTCAGGCTGGGTAAAGAGCTGGGTGGACACCTAATGATGGATAAGAAATAAATACTGACCCTGCCGGGAAACAGACCCCAGTCCCTCAGATCGCAGATAGTCACGTCAGTAAAACTGCTCACAGTCAATTCCTTCATCATTCACCCAGTCGGTAAGTCGGGTTCTGAAAATTTTATAAAAAAGTGTAATAATATAATGATACACACCTACAAAATTGGTTCCTGGAAATCCTTTTGAATGTTGGTTTGTTTTTCCTTCAGTAGCTACATTAAATATGTTAAGCGTCAAGACGAAGGAAGTCGGACAATGCTGGAAGCCAAACTGTAATTTTTTTAACGTTCTGTGTAAGTAAAAAGTATAAGATGATCCTATTGCCCTCCCTCTCCACACCTTCTTGATCCAACCCTAAACCCTCTACTCTAACCACAAAAACTCTATTACAACAGCAGATCCACACCATAAGGTTTCCGCTAAATTACACCCTTGGTACCTCTTAATTCTATGGAAGGTTAAAAGCAGGCAGGACCATTTAAATGCTAACCTTCGATTGCAACACACACAAAATCCTTTAGTGGGCGATTAAATGAAATTTTAGATTTTAGGATGACAGCTATATCCATGTTGAGTTTAATTTACGAAACAAATGTCTCTTTTTCCTTGTATTTCCATGAAAACTTTTGACTATTTCTGTTACAAGAAGCCAGTGTTTTGAATTGTCAATGGATGGCTTGATTATTTCCTTTCAAATATTAAAATTAAGAGTTTTAGCGAATAAGTGGGCCACGTTCTTTAACGAATATCTCGTCTTTATCATGAAAATGGCTGAATTTAAGACAAATTAATGAGGTATTTTTTATGTATTTAATTATGGTCTCAAATTGATCTTCATTTACTGATCTCCATAAATACTGAGTGCATGGGTTTTGATTCTGTTGGTATGCTACTTTTTTCTCCCACTGTAGTTGGCCTACTGTTGTAATATCTCGTGTTCGAGACCACTTGTCACTACAAATGTAAAATAAAATTGGAATAATAATTTTTTACAGTGTAATGACAAAGGTTTAAACCCTCTTTTATTTATATAAATATACGAATAAAATATTCGTGTAGTGAATGAACTGTTGTTACATAAATTTAGGTGACTTTCCCTGTCTCTTAGCCTCTGTAAGTTTATACAGTGTGTCCGGATGATAGGTACACAAAAATAAAAATTTATATATCAAAATACAATCATTGTGCAGACGTTTGATTTGCACCATTACAAAGACAAACTCTCAAAGCTTTTTTCTGACTAGTACCTAACTTAGCAGATATCAATGCACCCTTGCACGGCACGTACATATATATATTTTAGTTTATTAACAACGTAATTAAACATTTAGGTTAATGTTGCATCAGATGTAAGATGAGTGACGAATTGTAAAAATGTGGAAGGCTGTGGTCTTGGCTTAATCAGAGATAGTAAACCCATATTTGCTTGAGGGACTGAGAAAGAGCATGAAGTACATGCCAGGCCAGTCCTTGTCGCAGCCAACTTTCGAACTGAAAATTTCCCAGACACGAGTCTTTAACCTTACCCCTTGAGCCAAATTTATTGGTGTTATGCTTCAATTCATTAAATCAGTAAAAATGTTACAGCCTTTTTTTTCGATAAGCCTTTCTCTACTATGTCTTTCCCTCTGTCCATTTATTCCCATATATAAGACGATTTTCTCTGACATTGATAAATTTTGTGAATAATGTCGATATATGTCATCTTCATATTTATTAGCATAAATGTGCATTTCGATGCCTGTACAAGCAAAGAACTCTAGGAAACCTGTATGCAGAGTAACATCCATTTACATTACCACAGAGAAAACACCCATATTATTCGCCTTTGATTAAACATTTACAGCATTTGTACACATAGTGTGTATCACATAATCCCTGAACTCCAGCTTCATAAAACAGCAAACAGTCCTATTCCTTTATTATGGTACAGCAGTAGAGATTGTGTAGCGGTACATATGTTAATGTCTGTCTGAAGAGAAAGGGAAGGTATTTCGTAACTAAAGCATTTTCTTCGCTTGCAATCCTGCTTGACCAATGAAATCGCATTAACTTAATACTTGCCACATATAAAAATCGAGTTATACTTAAGACGCATTTTGAAAAGCATTTTTCCTCTTAAGCCTGAATTTCGTTTACTTATAATTTCAAATTTTATTTTATACCTCTCAACGTTTATAAGTAACATTTACAAGTGAGATTTTTGACACTAATGAAGATTTTAAGAACACCCATTTGTAATGAATTCATCGCCGTATTATTTTTAGTGGTAGTATTATTTAAAAAGTTTATACTGCTTGTAAATTTCCCCGAATTTTCCTACTAGAGAGAAACATGCAACAGGTCTACAATTTCTACAAATGTAAAAAATTTGCCGTCTCTTTCTCTTTAACTGGAAAGGACAGAAACTGCGGGTATTCAAAAATAAATTACTGTCGTAAGTGAAGAGAGGAGAATGCCGTCTCTTCATATCACATAACAATTTTAACGATAATTCAGCCTCATATTGCAATGGATACTTGGGTTTTTTTCTGGGGATAAAGAGTCCAAGGCGCGAATTACCCACTC